>JADLZN010011290.1:61068-741610 GCA_018155175.1 Sinocyclocheilus anophthalmus
CTACATTTGGATTGCGTTTCCAAATGTAGGGAGGTTAGGAAGAAAAAGGAGGGGTTGATTACAATCAAATTAATACGGATGATTCGTCTTTTTCAACAAGATTATGTATTTCATTCACATAGGATTGATTGATGGTTCTTACAGGTCCCTACGCATGTGAAGAGTAAAGAGGAAAGAAAGCAGGAGGTGACAGGAGAAAAGGGAAGGAGAGCTCAGGAGTTTACTCAGTAAACTGAGTGGATCGCGTCCACTAGCAGGCTCTGATGCTGTTATACCCACCTACGAGTAGAGTGTTCTTCTTAGTTGCTGCACAACTAATCAAAAAAAATAAAATTTGAGGGAAAGAACGTTGTCTTTCTAATTTATTTGAACTCGTAGTGAGGGATAACACTGTCTCATATTAGGGCTCGGGTGTGTTCCCAAGCTAGGATCTCCAGAGGAAAAGAAAAAAAAAAAATGGTAAAGTAAAATTAAAAGTAATAAATGGGCAAAGTAAGTAGAAAGGAAATTAAATAACGAAGGAAATCAAAATAAAACAATAATGGCTAAGTGTATAACCACAGGAAGAAAAGGGGTAAAACGCAATAAAATAATGAGTAAGTATAAGTCTGAATAGAATTTATTGATAGGTAATAAAATCAATTAGGTAGAATAAGTTTATTAAACTTTAAAGTTCAAGGCTTATTCGTACCTAAGATGATTAGGCATAAGAGGGAATACTAGAAATAATGATCATATGAAATGATCGGAGGGGGAAATTTGAATGATTCCAAATAAATGTAATGTTTTAATTAAATTTGAATTTGGCACAATTAATAATTGTGAGTTAGTATTTCCCTTTCTAGTAAAGTAAGATAAAGTGGTAAGAAGTGAGGAAAGGGAGGAATAAGAGAGAGAAAGAGACCAACAGGTGTATTAGTTTAGATGTTTAAAGGGTTAAATCACTTTATCGTTGCCCAACAGACACTGAATTCAACCACTGGATGTTAATGCTAACTGCTAACCTTTGAGGCTAAAGGCTTTAGCATAGACTTCAATGTAAACAACTGTTTCGTTAGCTTAGCCACCCGTGGGGTTTGTTCACAATATCATCGCTGTGCTGCGCTGCGCGTGCGCAGTTCAGAGTTGCATCGGAAGTAGGTTCAGACTTCCGTGTCACGATCGTAACTATGGCAACCAAATCAAGCTCTAGTGGCTAGCATGTGAATAGTTGCATTACAAGTACAGTTAAGCATATTACACGAAATATCGGCGCATTTCAACACTGTACAAATAACAACACCGCTTTGGTTGGTTTTACGATGTGGCGCTTAAACTCTCGGTTGTTCGGAGTTAGATTTAACTTTATTCAAATCGCAGCTTTGTGCTGCAGAGTTAGGGGCACCAGTGATAACGATCTCAGCAGATCCTTTAAATCTCTGTGCCAGTTTCTGTGGACAAGTAAACACAACAGGTTTTCTTCGCTGTTGATGCAAGTTAATATTCACTTACACGCAGTGTTAAGCGAAATTAAATTTACTTTGTGAACAGACACAGGCAGGCAAGCATTATCTCGTAATGTTTAACTCAGGGAATCGAATAGCATGGCATAACAATGGGACACGCATTGAAATCAAACTATGAATAATAAGGCTTTGATAAGAAGAATGAGGAACACGCTCAAAACTATTCTTTATCCACCTATATTTATTTCCCTTTTAACTCCTGCAGTTTAGCGTCGTTCAGCTAACGGTGACTGAGATTCAGGGAGTATAGCGATTGAAAACACTGGGACACGCAGTGAAATCAATTCAGCTATAAAACAAGGCATTACAAAAATGAGGAACACGCTCAATTTCTACCTTATTGTACGATCTCAGATGTTAACTTGAAGTTACACTTACTGCAGTTCAACAATGAAGAGGCGGACTCGAGTTACAGCCTTCTCTGTGTTCAAGCGGTCGCGCGCTGCTTACGTCACACACACACAGAGAACAGAAGCTTCTCGTCTTTCATCCGCAGCAATGGAAATATGAAATAACTTGGTTTATGCTCACAATTTAGATTAATTGCCCGCATCCTCCACCAATTACTGTAAGGGAATCAGGTAATTTAGCTCAAAGGGAATAATTTAAGATTTTAAAGGGGACTCCACCATTAATATGCAAGGGAATTAGGACAGAATCACTGTTTTACGGCTGATCACTGAGACGGCCAGCGAGTCAGTGAACGAGCCGTATGACATCAATTCTGCAATGGATATTTATATCCAAATTATAGTGAAAACACTATTAATTAGCATATGTAACAAGATCAGCAGATTAAGACATTAACTTGTGAGCACAAAACACAAGATACTTCTCTTTTCAATATAAATAAGGCTTTATTGGATAAATCTAAGACATATAAACTAATCTAACACACGCATTCACACACAAGTTGCAGAAAGTGAGGAAATAACTAGTTTCAGAGAATGAAAATGTGAAATCCCAAGTTTAAGCAATATGTGCAATTGCTTAGACCTAAACAACCATCAATCACTTAATTAACCCTTGCATTGAGTTTGCTCAATGAGGTTCAAATTTATATTAAAGGCACCAGTTCAGTAGAATCTGGAGTACTTGCGTTTCTGTGTCGGGGGTTCCCTTCCTTGTCTGCTGAAAGGGGTTTCCCGAGGTTGCTGATTGGCTGGAAGTCCAGTCTTGGGAAGCCAGTGGTTGGGCGTTGGCTGGCGACGCGGAGCTGTGGTCTGAAGTTGAAGTTTAGATGGCACACTTTCGGAGATGTGGCGTTAGGCAAACTCAACTCAAAACACGAAACTCTCAACGGAAAATAAAACAAACTAAAGAAATAGAAATAGATGTAAAGTTTGATGAGACCAGGTGGCGTTTCTCCTCATGGTTTCGGAGGAGCTGGCGTGTAAGCCAGAGCACGCTCAAAACTAAAGAAGCATGACTAGGAGTGAAAAGCTAAAAGCCGCATGGCTAAAAGCTAGACACAAAAAGTCAGACCCGCAAAAGGCAAAAGACCAAAAAAAAAAAGAAGCGAGAAGAGAGAGGGGCAAAAGAGAGGGTTTGATGGTGTCCTGAGTATTTAAACCAGGCTGTTTACCACACCCCAAATGGTGTCTCGACCAATTGTAGCTCGGGGGGTTGCAATGTTTCTCCTTCCCATTCATAAATCAACTGTTATCTCATCATTCACATGACCTGCGTTTTCCCCGCTCTGGTAGAGTATACATTTTGAACATGATTTCTATAATGAGGATATGATACATTTGACCAAGTATTGATTGGAAGAAACGTTTCAAGCATGAATTCTCAAACACACACATACCAAGCATGAATATGACCCCTTAAGCTATTCAATAGTTATTAACAATACATACACAATAAATGATTAAGACGTGATGGTTAAACATGTGGGTTACATACAAAATATGGAGTTATGCATAGCAATTATTAGCTGGTCCAGTCCTTTTAGTGTCATTTAGGTGCATGGAAAGGCAGTTTCTTTGGCATTCTGTGGATGTAACGATACGTTCTGTTGAAGACCAGAGAGGTTAAAATGTCTGTAAGGAATCTCAGTCTGTTCTTTGTCTCTGAGGTGGGGGATGTCAATCTAAGCGTCCGGACTGTAGTTACCTCAGTGATTAGACATCGGTGCATCTCTTTGACCATTTATCTTGGTTACTTGCCCCAAATTTGACAATCTCCTTTGAATTGTCAATAAGTGTTATTTTGTTTTAATGTTGAAAGCTGTTCTGTGACAGAGTGGTTTAGGTTTAGGCTTGCTTCAGAGGGGCTAGGGTCTGATTTACAACATCCTGTTGTCAGGGGCCTCTGTGGAATTTTTGTGACTCCCCGTGCCTCAACTCGGTTTTGACCAAATATTAGATTGTCTGATTCGGTCTGATATCCTACAACGTAACTTATGACTTTTTATCTCAGTTTCAAACTGACAGATATATATATATATTTTTAATCTTTGATTTTAGAATTTTGACTTTTTGTCATAATTGACACATTTTATGTCATAATTCTGACTGTTTAAGACATCATTTTGACTTTTCATCTCATATTTATGATTTAACTAAGCATTTTTTTTTTTTTGGCAGAAATGGGCTTCCATATTTCAACCAAGAAAAGAAAAAGAAAAATTTTAAAAAAGCAAGACTAGCTTAGTTATGCAAAGCAATGAGTATGTTAAAACCGTAAAGTAATCAGATTTCTGTGTGATCCAGATAGGGATTTCCAAAAATGTGGGGGTCTATCTCAAACACAAAAAGCTCTTATTAGGGGTTTTCCTCAGCAAACACCACATGTAGCACCTAATTCAAGCATTAAAACCAGAGCTGATCCTCCCTATACGCAAAGTACGCAAGCTGCATAGGGCCCCCTTGCTCTCAAAGATGATTGAATTTTAGTTTCATTTTTGAATTTGGCCAGCGGTTATGAAAACCGCTTATGTCATTTATTTTAATGCGGTGCGCTGTCGCCCTTTCTACGGAAAAATCTGTCAAATCATGTAACATGAATGTCATACAGCGTCTTACTCGAGACAAAAAAAACAAGTTGAAAGCATACCGAGCCGTGGAAGAGACACCGTTTCTCAAGCGGACAAAGGCGTTTCATTCATTTATAACTCGTCATTCATAACACCCCCACCCCCCGCCGACACAGTTTTGCGTAGGGCCCCCAGAAGTCTAGGATCGGCTCTGATTAAAACCCATACAAGGTCCTGTTTTCAGCACTTTTGGAATGATATGCCACAGAATTTACGTTAATCTGTTTTATGGCAAGCTTGGAGATATGAACAGACCTTCCTTAAAGCCTATACACAGACAACTTTGCAAAAACACCACAAATTCTTTGTGTTGGTGACACGAGTGACCTTGTGAAATCACACTGACCTGCTCCCACTGAATCCACTGTGACCATCTTCTTTGCCTCTAGTGGCCTCATTCAGGCACAGACATGGCCCTGGTTCACTTATGACCTCCAGACTGGGTTTATGTTGACTAGGATAAACAAGAAGCTAAATCCCTGAAGTGTGTGAGCTTACCTGTAGGAGACATGCTGAGTCAAGCCAGTCCTTTATACCCAGTCAGTCACAACTCACAATAAAAAAAATCTATATTATTTTAAATCCAGTCAGATACAAAATTATTCCTACTGTATTGCCCTGTATTATGTAGAAAATAGTTGTGCGGCTTAATATTTTTACGGAAACTGATACATTTTTATTTCAAGATACTTTGAAGAATATAAAAGTTGAAATTTCCCTTTGAAATTGAAATTACTTTACAACACACTGCCAAAAAGTCACCCATCTCAACATCCAGACCGGCGAACTACCCCACCCTCATTGAAGACTGCATTCTGGCCGCGTGTTTACGTTATGAGACAATAAACAATGGAGTTCAGATGGGGCTGTGCCTCTGCTGGAGTCGTCTGACAGCCGGCCGGTAATTCAGAGCTACACTTGGACAGCGTTGCGTGCGACATTCTGTGCGTGCTCACTGTAAACCGTCCGGCCCGAAGCCAGTGTCACACAGCTGTAATGACACACTCATTGAACAAGGCTTGCTCAAGGGCAGCAACTGGACATTTCCAATGAGTTATAAGATTGAGTTTGCGATCCTGCTAAGAAGAAGAGTCAAAATATCATACCAGCCGTTATCAGCAACATATGTGCATTAGAGTTATGAGTCACCTGCCATGCTGTGTATTTCTATTCAGACATGACAGGTCAAGCTGTTCAGTGAGATACTAATTAAAACCTGCTTTTGGTGTTCACTCCTCATAGAGTTTAATTCTGGCTATAGTCAACTAGTCACTTGCTATTGCCTTATTAACTTAAGTGAAAAGTTCTTCTGAAAATTAAAATTAGCTGACAATGAGCTCACCCTCAGGCCATCCAAAATGTAAATGAGTTTGTTTCTTTATCGGAACAGATTTGGGAGAAATTTAGCATTACATCACTTACTCTATAATGGATGCTCTGTCGTGAATGGGTGCCGTCAGAATGAGAGTCCAAACACCCAATGAAAAAATCACAATAATCCACAAATAATCTACTTGACTCCAGTCCATCAATTAACATCTTGTGAAGTGAAAAGCTGCATGTTTGTAGGAAACAAATTCATCATAAATATGTTTCTAACTTCACACTGTTGCTTCTGGTTAAAATATGAGTGCTTTATTCATAATATTGCTTTCTCCAGTGAAAAAGTCGTCTAGTCTGAATAAGGAGAGAAATATGCACAAACTGTTCTAAACAAATATTGTATGTTGGTGGATTTTGATGAGAGTGGATAACAAGGGAAGGACCTTTTCAATGCAGGAACCATTATTATTGATTATAGACTCATATTTTAGTCAGAAGAATTAGATAGTCAGAAGAAAACAACTTGATGGATTTCTTACAAACATGCAGCTTTTCACTTCATAAGACGTTAACTGATGGATTACTTTTGGATTATTGTGATGTCTTTACCAGCTGTTGGACTCTTATTCTGACGGCACCCATTCACTGCAGAGGATCCATTGCTGAGCAAGTGACATAATTGTCTCCAAATCTGTTAAAATACTCACTGTTTCAAAAGTATAGCTACAAGACGTAATGTGTCAAGATTTTGGTGTGGAAAAAATCAGTTACTAACCGTTTTCGTGTAAAGTTACATCCACATTTTAGAATGCATTTTTCAGTCATGGCAGAAATGTTGTCAATTAAGTTTGTATTATCTTTCTATATCTCGTGTTCCTCTGTCACATGTGTTTATGGCACGCATGGTTAATGACCGGTGGCTTGAGAAGAGTTACTGCATATGAAACCATGACCACAAGAAATCTCCTCCTCCCCCCACACACAAACATAGCCGTGAGAAGGAGCACCACTGGACTCAAGCCATCTAATTCACAGCATGTGAGCCAGCTGCCTGTGTATGCTCTCAAGTTCAACTGTACTTGACTTGGGAATAGAGCCACTGGGTTTCAGAACCAGAAATAAAAAAAATGTACCTGATAACCAGGTTTATTATTAAAATTGTAAACAGGATTTGGCCTCATACCATAATAAAGGCATGAGTGGATATCAATCTCACAGAGATGAATATCAGCTCTACTGATGCGAAACTATATTTTCCCCCTTTGTGTATATTAGTCCCACGAGTTATGATTTTTTCTCATTGTGTCTACATTTAACATGATTTTAGCCTGTAGCAAAATGCATAAATCCTAATGGGGTTGTTTGAGTTGTAGTACAAAGAGTTCGGAGATTACGGTACAAACCATAAAAGAACATTATCAGAACATCACACACACATGTCGCTTTGTACCGCCAGTGTCCTTTTTTCATGACCTTTTTCAGGTGTAGTATGTGCATGATGGAGGATTACTGCACCATATGGCAGTTTAAAGAACAATGCTACACCTGTCCAAGATGTTTTACGAAGCATGTGCGTACAGATCACTAGAAAGTCTCAAAATAGCTCTCTTTGCTTACTAACAACAATAAATCCTTCTTGATTTAATGAATCATGATTCATTGTTAATCACCTCATCATTATTTTGAGGGCGACATCATTCGAAAGTGTGTCTGCAGATGCTAAGGAGATCTTGCAGGATGAAGAATCAACCATCTCATTGGATTCAAAAGACAGATGCCATCTAAGACTGATCTTGTCAAACTAGGGTCTTGGGTTGGAGAAATATTTACAACAAAAATCATTTTTAGGGCTGCCATAGGCTACGTCCACACGAAGCCAGAGCTTTCCCTATCCGATCTTTTTTTCCCCCTCGTCTCAAGAAATATCTGCGTCTACACGAAACCGACACAAAACGGTGTAGTATACATGCCAGACCAGTATGTGGCACTGTAATTCTGCCACAGAGATACACTAAAAACGGAGAAGAAGACTTGGACTATGCGCATAAACCTTACGCGCGGTATACAAACGAACATGGAACAATAAATGTATTAATCTGTGTTAATGTTAGTTAATAAAAAGACAATCGTTCAGTGTTTGTTCATGTTTTTGTTGCTGTTACGTGACATAGCGGTGTCTGACTAGGGGCGAGACGTGGGTTGATGACGTCATCGTTTCAGGAAATATACGGATTGGCTGTCCACACGAAAACGCAAGGGTGGCGTTTTCAGATTTATCCCCTCTGGGACCCGGTTTCAAAAAATATCGGTTTCACTCTCCCAAAACGCCGGATCTGTGTGGACGAAACGCCTATACGATACAAAATGTATGCGTAAACAGCTAAATGCGTCTAAATGCAGCTTAACGGGGCCATAGTTAAAGTGTGCATTAAAAATATGAATTAAATATGTTTAACATAATGATTTTTGCTGCCAAACCGAATAATAATTTGATTTCATCGTGTTTTCTAGAAATTGGTCAGAAATCATGACTTTAATCATTTTATTCTTTTGACAACTGTTTTTTTTACAAAAAAAAAAAAACACACTAAATAAATAATAATAATAAACAGGTGTTTATCACAGATATGCGGTCAACTTAATAAACAGTACAGATTTTCCAGGTTTTAAAAATGTCTTTTAGTACAGTGACATCATGAAAGCCATTTATTGAATTTAGTTGTTTAAAATATCACAGTCAATATTTTACACACAATAGTCTAAATGGGTTTTATGTTTGAAAATATACAGAAGCTGCCTTTGTATTTTAGGAAGAGGTCCCTTAAAAATATGTGTGTGTGTGTGTGTGTGTGTTGGTGTGTTTTGGTATCAAAATGTGATCTAAGATGACGTTTGAATTTTGAAACTACTGGAGAAAGTGCATTACATTGCACAAAATTAAAAACGTAAGTCTACTTGCTGCCTTACATTTTTTATTTAAATAAAAGTGGTTCCATCATCGACTGTGGTGAATTAATTACACTTTTTAACCAATTTGATTTGAAAGAATTTAGGCAGTATGTGAATTATACCATGACTTTCAGCAGGGTCAAAAGTTTTAAGGGAATTCAGATTTTTTTAAAGGCATTTTAAATGACTATCTTAATCTAAGTTTAACTATTATTGAACGTTGAAGCCCCTGTTAAAATTTATATAAACCTCTTTGAATTTTTTTTTATTAAGACCAAGGTTTAGATATTACCACATGAAGCATATTGTTAAGGTTAACATTTTTTACATTGTAAGGATAAATAACAGAAATTATTCTGGAAAGTTAAATGTTAGCACAACATAGTGATAAAGAACATATTTGTAGTGTTTAAATGTCACAGAAAAAACCTATCACAGCAGGAGAGCCATCGTCTTGCAGCAGTGCCACCCAGTCTGACAGGCACTAGGGTCAATGCCACATCCGATGCCCACAGCAAGCCCACTCCACCTGATGTGTCACTCTGCGTCACACACTGGGACACATGTGTAAGCCATGTGCCTTAGACAGATTCAGGATGCTTTCTAGGAACATATTTGCTGTTCTCGCTCTCATTCCACTGTGATTTATGTATTTGTTTTCTTTTTCTGTATAGCTTTTTCCGATCTGTCTCTATCCGTTTTTCCTCTCTGTGTTAGAAGCATTTCAACTCTCATTCAGTCTAGAAATGTTAAGAAATAAAAATCTGCCAGCGTAACCTTGACTAAGGTAAACCACCTTAAAAACACGAGCCTATCGATGTATATTTAATAAGGTGAAATATTTGCGGCGATGCACTATCTGCCCTTTGCTGGGTAGACATGTCACCTTGGATAAGCAATTTCTAGGTGATGTCAGCACAGAGCGCCACTCTAAATCTGAGCATGCTCACTGAGCCACACTCCATATAATGCCTCTGTAGGTCAGATTGCAACAAAACCTACATGGACATGTTCACAATAATTTTGCTGTGGGTTCACGGTTAGTCTAAAAAACTTTCACCAATATAGGCAATAGTAAATGTGGACTGTAATGAGAGGTTACAAATTTAAGAGCTTATTACAGACATTAGCATATGCTAGTTATCTAAAATGTATGTCATAAATTGAAAATCATTTGCTCCACGAGTCTACAGCCACCATAACCAACCAGCTACACTGTGCCTCATCAAACCACGTGTATAAGAGCAGGATGCGTTAAACAGGATCCATTCCTGAAAATAAAATGAATTATAAAATAAAACAGTCATGAGATTAACTACTTTTGAACTTGACACAGCAACAAGAAAACACTACCCATACATAAATGTAATATATGAAATGTATTGCCCTGTACATGATATTATGGTTTTGACATATATTTTACCTGTAATTTTTACATACATGCATTCTCTCTGGGTAGATGAAAATGTAAGTTTAAACCAAAATCCCCATAGTAATTTTTTTTTATGTACAAACATTAATAATATCTGTGATGGTTTTATATGGTATTATATGTAGCAACCATTTATGTCAACAATATATATTTTATTTATATATCTTATGAAGACAATGTGTAGTTATGTTTTTCTAAGATATATGTTAATATATGAAATTGTTCAGAGCACTGCACATGACGTGAAAAAAGATATCATGGCCACAATTTTAAAATGAAACTAAGGAGCAAATTATACAATACGGCCATAATTTTATATGCTTTGGGAACAAATTCTTAATTAGCAGCCAATATCTATTTATTTTTTAGCATGTCATATGCAGGACTCTGTAAACATGATATTAACAACAGCAAATATTGTAGATTGAATGCAAACACACATTATGTTAACATCTCGGAAAGACTGACAACTCTATTGCCAAATGGATTGTTTTAGACTATGGGCCAGTGCTAGGCTTATGTCCAGTTTTAGAAATAAAACAATCTCAGAAAGAACTATGTAATGGTTAAGATCAAATGGCGTGGCACTCTCTTCATGTGGTCTAAAATGAAGCCCAGGTTCATACTAAAGCGAGGCAGTTAGCTCATATACATTGTGGACTGTGGTAAGTTATTGCAGTGTTACGTAATGTTACTGTCCTTTGCTCTACATCAGATAGGACAGGTAAATGATAAGCTAAATATACTCAGATGGGTTGGTTTACAAGGCTGTATCATTTTGAAACAGGCTAATAGTCTCTCAGTACCTGTACCTAATAACGGCGAGCAAAACTCACAGGTGCCGTATGTCAACATGATAGAAAAGGGAAGGATAGATAGGTGGAGAAGCTCTGGTTGCAATAGCACTCTTATCTGACTCTAGACACCACAAATAGACTGAGTCAGAGACCACAGGAGGGCCGGTTACATAACAGAGAATGGAGAGATGGGATAGCGGCAGATTGCCTCTCTACCCCTCCGTCTTCAAGGATGATTCCACTGCCACATATTCATTCTGAATCACACTGCACTTTTAATGAATCCTAACATGGGAGCACGCAGCTCAAACAAAGCAGAGCCCAACCAAATACGCTCCAGGCTTTGAAATATTTCCCCGTATTTTCCATCCTGGAGGAGTGTGGGATGAACTCCAACCCAGTTTTACTGTCCTGCGCTAACACTGTGCTTCCTTGTTTGAGGTATCCTCAAGCAAGACTGCCAATGAAGGTAAATACACAGCATCATCCGCTCCTCTCATAAATATTTAGGCACCGGGACATGCCTTTGGTACGTCTCGCTTTGTTTTAACAGAGTGGAGGAAAATAAAGCCTGCACGGGCTTTGCTGTGGACACTAGGCACCAGGCTTTTAAATTCCAACCTTGTGGAAAAGGAAGAAAAAAATAGCAGGAAGAAAGACATAAAATGGACAGTTTACCAAGTTCTGATCGGAAGCTCCCCTAAAAACGATTAAATCTTGTGGTATAGCGGTTTATGTTTCTTTCATTGCCTTTGTAATTACTCTTTGAAGGTTTGGAGCTAGTCAAAGCGCTAACGTCAACAACAATAAAGGGTTTCTTTATCCAACGTTTCTATAGATTGTCCCTTGAGTGAAAATTCCCAACGCGAAATGAGGTTTGAAAACAAAAACACCACACATTTCTTGTTATCTCCTTGCATGTTGCTTCTTGTGTACTGTGAAATCTCCTGTTTAATTAGTAGTTGTACAACAAGGTGTGAAGTACCACTATTAGAACAATGCTGTAAACACTAAGAAATGGGAACATGAGACACTTATCTTTCTTCATCTTTTTCCAAGCCATACTCCTCAGACTTTCTACTGTAGATTTCATTAATTTTTTTATGTTAATGTGACCACACAGTGACACTGCATCAGTCTGTGAACTCATCTTTGGTGTATTTAGCCTCATGGGAGATGCCCTCTCCCACAGACATTTATAGGAAAACCTATCATAACATATTTCTTGAGGAAAAACTGCCAATTTCTCTCTGAGCTTCCCTGCCAAAGCACACATTGGTAATGACCAGCCCCAAGGAGGTGAGGCTGCCCCTTGGAGCACATCTCCCATTGCCAGTCTCCAGGGATCCGATGGGGAATACTTTCCATATAGCACCTCCAGACACGCTTTTGTGTTAAAACCCAAGTCTATCTTGTGCTTACAGAAATAGTCGCAAGATACTAATCTCGTTTTTTGGCTAACTACCAGAGTCTCCTGGGACATGTCAGTAGCATATGTGACAGTCATTCAAAGGCAGCAGACCTGGTATTGGATCTGTGGCTACTCTCTAAAACTAGACTGTGCACATGGAGCCTTAAAGCCAGCCTGCAGGATCCACTGCAGTACCTATTGTCGTAAATAAATAACCAACTGGCTAGACAGAGTAAGAAAAGGAAAAAAAAAAAAAAAACAGCCTTGACTTCTGTATAGAAATGGCATCTTTCTAATTTCAGCCTCAGAGTGATATAAAATCGAGCTCCTAATTGAAATGCAACATTAAAATGCCTTAAAATGGCATACTAACAGTTATTAAGTGACTCTATTTCTACATTCCTTCTAATGCACTTCAGTGGCATTAAGAAAAAAAATTTATGTTAAGAATACTATTTTTTAAAACTTGATACTTGCAGTATATAGTCTCTCATTCAGCTTCATTTTACTGATCTACATGAGGGTCAGCTGAATCTAAATTCTAAATCTGTATCTGTGGTTGGACTATTTTAAAACCTGCATTCTATTGATTTTTCCATTTCCATTAAATTGCCAATAAACTTTTTGTTGAGCAACTATAGTGCTTCTTCCAAAATGTGTTCTACTTATTCGCTCCACTTTATACTCTCTCCTGCTTTACTGTTTTGTGAATGCTGCATCTGATTTGATCTCTGCCATACTTTTTAACCCAAGGCCCTTAGATACAGTACGGCTAGTAAACAAGTCTTCTTAAAGTTACATGATCAGACCGGTTATCAATTCTGCATTTGTCTCTTTCCTTATACTGAAGTTCTCTGAATACATTCATTATTTATTCAGCGATGCAAACTGCTCACCGTCAAAAAAATGTGGCTTTATGAAAGCTATCGTGCATCTAACTTCAGTTGCAGTCAATTGTTATTGACTAATGCATTAGAGCATTTAGAGTATATCTGAATAATTTTTTAGCATTATCATAGATACTAGATTGTACTACAACATTCAGCATGAAGGGACACAGACCCATCTGACCATAGCATCAACAGCATCATACATACATATCAAAGCAGAACAGAAGCAAACAGAACAAATGAACTGAAACGATGGGATAGCAATATAATCAGCGGTAATCTTTTGATCAGATCTAAACACCTCCATTGAACAAGTCCAAATCAATAGCCTGAATAACTTGAGTTAATTTTCTGTAAAAAAAAAATATATATATATTATATAATATATATATATATATATTTATTTGTTGCTTACGGAAAAAATATTGTCTTAATACACACTACTTTCATGGCTGTCACTGGAGTAGCAGGAAGTATGATGGTGTAGTTAGGACATCTACCAGCTAGGCCAAACTGGAGAAACTGACCAAACAAACTCTGTGTTCCCATGTTTCAGTTTCTCTCTCCACTTCTCTGCCCTTCCCTTCCATCTACTTTCTCTTTGCATGCTAAAGGAGTGCACAGCACAAAAGAGCCGATTAAAGAAGGTATCAACTCTGTGATTGGTTTACATGGTAATCTGCAAACAAACTGAGTAAGATGGAAGACACGAGATCAGTGTAGAATGCTTGTGTATTTAATCTGTGTAACCTCAAATTACAAATGCTATGGACAGTTTTTGGCACAAAGCTCAACCAGTGCATTGAGTGTGGTTTGGGGCTTTTTCTGTTTGTCCAACAACATTGTTTGAGAAACCTATTTTCAACAATCATTATTTTTACAGTTACATTAGCAATGCAGAAATAATACACTTCAGCTTTATTATTATATAACACTTAAAACAAGTTATTTGTAATATTTTAGCATGAGTTCTTCTACATCCATGTACTGATATTTCAAAAACCTTAATATTTTAAAATGTGGATTGATAGCATTCTCAGTTACTTTATCGGCATGTTTCAATGACATGCCAGCAGATGGGAACAAGTAACTGTTTTTACGAGTAAGTCACTGAACCATTCAGTCAACAGAATCATTCAAACATGCTGATTCATTCAGAAACCAAACAAGTGACCAGACTGGGTCACTGAATTATTCACTTAACCAGTTTGTTGATTCAAACAGGTTAAGTGATTCACTGATTCACCCAGCAACTAAACACAATATACTGTGTTCTGCTTGCAAATGTTTTCTTTGCCATCCTTTGTTAGCCAAAAAAGAGGTGAGAAACCCCGCCCAAACGCAGACACATTAACTGTCCATATTGTGTCTTAAATGTACGTTACTCCATATTAAAGGCCACCTATTATGCAAAATTCAATTTTACATGTCGTTTGAACATAAATGTGTGTTGGCAGTGTGTGTACACAACCATCCCATTATGATAAAAATCCACCAGCTCCTTTTTTTAATCCTCATAAATCATAAGCAGTGTCTCAGAACAAGCTGTTTGCAGAATCCATAAAATGTGATGTCACATTTTACAGGCCCCGCATTACTGTTGACGGCACACTGGCCATATTAGCCCTTTATTAGCTGTAATGGCACAGCCCTATTCTGGAAAAGGGGCGGGGAGCAGCAGCTCATTTGCATTTAAAAGAGACAAGCGTGTTTTGTGCTTCCACTCAAAATAGGCATTTTCAAAATGATCTAATAAATGATCTGTGGGGTATTTTGAGCTGAAACTTCACAGACACATTCTGGTAATACGGGGCATAATAGGTGCCCTTTAACAGTTTATGGAACTGTTTTAATAAAGCACTCTCCACAACCCATGCTGTTAGCCGCATGCACGGTATGTAGCGAACCTAATGCTTATTTATGTCATTCGCATGTTGGTCTTCTATATGAATATTTGTAAAAATCTTATTTTTGTGGCAATCAACAACAGCACATGTTGGATCTTGATCTCACTTTGTCTTGCATCACCAATTGCTTCTGGTTTTCAGTGTAGTTGTACATCCTACAATGATTTTTAATGAGACCCCAGAAAACATGGCAAACAGAATGGAAGTAGTGAGTTATAATGCCAGCACCTTGTTCAGAAAAAAGTGTGTGTGTGTGTCTGTGTGTGTCTGTGTGTGTGCGAGAGAGAGAGAGAGAGAGAGAGAGAGGAGAGAGAGTGTGTAAAAGGCTTCCTAGCTGTTGGATTAATTCCACTCTGTTGCGTTCCTCCTTGCTGGCTAATTAGTTTGCTCATACCCTTGATAACAGATTATAATCTCATTTCATAGTCATTTCAGTGCTGCACCTAATCTATTCCTAATCTCCTCAAACACGGTAATCTAGACAAACACGGCAAGCCCTTTCATGTGATAGGTATCCAGTACTCTCAGAAGCCAGTCTTCATACGACCCATTTTACTGTGATTCGTGCTTAGAGTCAAAGGAAATTAAATATGACTTATTGAAGGCCGAGTGCAGCTTCTTTCAAAACTCCAGTGAGTTTTTAGGTCAAGTGAATAAATATTGCCTCTGCCTAGCATACCTTCTAAGGAAAGAAAGTTTAAGGCTTGAGGAAGTTTCCTTCCAAAAGTTGTTGAGGAACCAGTTTCAAAAAAGTGATCTCAGTGCAGGCGAGGAAGGAGAAAGTCGAGGCGCTTAACAGATGGAGATAAAAACAACACAATTGACACATCAACAAGCGCTCTGACACAGTGCTGCAGCATCTTTCTGTGGTTATATAGCCCACCCTCCATCTTTTCCCGAAGCCCTTCACAACGACACAACAGATTTGAGAGCTTAAATGTAAATCATCAGATCAGTGTCATTCGCATTAAGCGTCCTAAGCACAATACAATACGTATGTAGGCCAACGAGTGGGCCTCACTCAATCCAATTAAGTGCAATGAATGGAGTCTCAAGATATTTGAGATTTGTATTTTCATACATTAAATAACAATTGGCCCCACTGGAGATTTGCACAGCTATTTGTGTGGGCTTGGCACATCTGGAGCCTGGTAGCATTTTTATTGAGAATGTTGTGCATGGTGCATTTCTGTCAAGGCATGTAAGTGACTGCAGGTGGACCAAAGCAATCAGACCCTATCTGTTTCCTATTATGTATTGAAGGGATACAACCGTCATGGATCACTGCAGAGGTCTGTCATTCACTGTAAAAAATGATTTTTAAAAGTTGTAATTAAAGTAAATATTATTGGAGTATGTTTTACAATAAACTAGTATTTTAGTCTTTCTGCTTCAAAATCTCATATTTAATTCAGTGTGTTACTTGTCATTTCACTGTAATTATTTGCCAAATTTTCTATTAACTTCTGATTTAAAATTGTTTTAATCTAAAAATCCTACACCAATTATACCACTTTACTATTTATTTATTAATTTTTTATTTATGCCTTTCTTCTTATAAACACCGTTTTGAAAACGTATCTTGTTCCACAAAAGAAAGTAAGTCATACAGGTTTGGAATGACATGAGGGTGTGTAAATTATGACAGAATTCCTTTGTGAGAGATTTATCTTTTTAAGGAAGGAAAAAACCAAACCCCCCCCCGCGTCCTTTTTGGTTGTTTGTGACCGACCTTGAACAAAGTGAAATTGTGTGATTGTGAATGTAAGGATGTAGTTGAACATCTGTTTAAAAAAGACCAGTCAAAGTGGATTATCTACTGACTTTGGCCTTTATCGATTGCATGACATTGTATAATGTTGTCAAACTGTTGTTGTAATTCTGTTATGCATTCCTTCCACTTATTTACAAAAAATCGCCATAGACATAATCTATGGATGAACAGCAGTAGTATAGGCACATTTCATCTCTAGCGTTCCGTCTGTTGAGCATTTGCACTAGATCTAATCTTGTTAGTGCAGATTTAATGAACTGAAATGCCCAGATGGTTGCTAAAGAGAAATGCGAATGGTCTGATTTGCTCACATAAGGCAAGGATAGCTGGCTATACTCTTCATTTCTGGCTTAATGTCTTGTTGATTCTATAAATAGGCAAAGTCTGTACCACACAAGTAAGTTAGAGATGACTTAATCTGTGTCAGTATTGGTCATCTAATCGTGTAAAATGTGATCCTTGTTTATACAGATGCACTCTCTAAAAAGTCATTCTAGAATTTATTTTTTTCCTTCCAAAATTCGAATGTAGCTGTTTAAGTCATCTGGTGAAAATTCCTGCATTTTTTCATAACTCAATATATTGTGCAGAAAAACTAAATATCGCAATAGTTATATATATTTAGTACAATTATCAAATCCATAGTTTAGTGAACTTAAAAATATGAATGCATCAAGTTGCCTTCGACTTTGAAATTTTCTCTAATACTTTTATTCACAAAGAATGCATTTAATTGATCAAAAATGACAGTAAAGTCATTTATAATGTTACAAAAGTTTTCTATTTGAAATCAATTCTGTTCTTTTGAACTTTCTAGACATCAAAGAATCCTGAAAAATGTGTACTTTTCCACAGAAATATGAAGTAGCACAACTGCACTCAAAATTAATAATTTTTAAAATTGTAATAATATTTCACAATTTGTACTGTATTTTTTGATCAAATAAATGCATCCTTGGTGAGCATGAGAGACTTCTTTCGAAAACATAAAAACTTACTGATCCCAAACATTTGACCAGTAGTGTTCAACAAACCAGTGCTGAATATTAGTTGTTGCTGTGGTATAAAAATTGTTATTGATAATCATGTATTATAACTGGCATTGGTAGCCCTAGTCAGGACAACTCAAAGTATATATCAAATAGCTATTTATGCTGCAAAGTGTCATGGAATTAAATAGCATGATTGAAAACAGATTATGCTGAATTTGTTGGTACCATAAATCTTACTTCACCATTGACTGAGCCTAAACTAAACTGCTCCCTCAGCTCTTTGTTTCTGCTTCCTACTCTCTGTTGCGAAAGGTTACTTTCACGGAGCCTTATAAATCAACAATCTTTCAGTGGTATGAGTTTAATTTTTAAGGTTTCAAGGGTGTTATTCATCTCTTTGGAGCAATAAAAGAAATTTCCCTCTGGCTATCGATGATTGGGCTGCTGTGTAAATCAGATCATCGCATTTATATTGCCATCCTAATAAAAAAAGGATAACACACAATGTCATATAACAATCACTATCATATAGAGCACATAAAGAACACACTGTAGAGCTTGTGTATATGTTCCATCTCTGTTATACACCATCTCTATTCCCATACTTACATGGTCGGCCAGTGCAAGATGCCCTGCAGGACACTAGCAGTAATGAAATGATTGCAGAGTGAAACTTCTAATAAATGTGTTTCCTCTTTTCTCAAGGACAGGCCAATTACCTTAAAGGGTTAGTACACCCAAAAATGAAAATTAGCCCATAAATTACTCACCCTCAAGTCATTCTAGGTGTATACGACTTTCTTCTTTCAGACAATCCCAGTCCGAGGTTATATTAACTTATCTTTGATCTTTCAAGCTGTTTAATGCCACTCAGTGGGTGTTGCATGCATCAGTCCAAAAGAAGTTAAATAAAAAAAAGCCCATGCATAAAGAAAGTGTCTCACACGGCTCCGGGGGGTGAACAAAGGCCTCCTGTAGTGAATCAATGCGTTTTTGTAAGAATAATATCCATATTCAAAACGTAATAATCACTTTAATCTAGCTTGCGCCAACAGTTGTACACGGAAGCTATGGAGCCAGATCAGCCTAAAAAATAATACATTTACAAAACAAAATTCATAAATGCACAGCACAATTTACATTTACAAAATCCGATTCGTAAATTCAAAACACAATTCATAAATAAACAAGTAAAAGCATAAATATTTCCCCAAATGCTCACACAAACGCATCTTACCTAAATAAATTTAAAAAAAAAAATTTCACCGGAGCTGCTTCCGTGTACAACTGTTGGCGCAAGCTACATTAAAGTGATTATTACGTTTTGAATATGGACATTTTTCTAACAAAAATGCATCGATTCGCTACAGGAGGCCTTTGTTCACCCCCCGGAGCCGTGTGAGACACTTTTTTTTATGGATAGGTGCTTTTTATTTAACTTCTTTTGGACTGACGCATGCAACACCCGCTGAGTGCCATTAAACAGCTTGAAAGATCAAAGGTAATTTTTTATATAACTCCGACTGGATTCGTCTGAAAGAAGAAAGTCATATACACCTAGGATGACTTGAGGTTGAGTAATTTATGGGCTAATTTTCATTTTTGGGTGAACAAACCCTTTAATGGTCTACCATAACATCACTTCACCAGCATCATGCTGCAACCACCCCAGTGAGGAGACAATTAAATGTAGCCATATTCCAAGATCTGGAGCCTATTACCGAGGTCATATTATGTCTCACTATTCACAGCAATACACGCACACAAAAAAACATATATCTCATTTTATTTGGCTGCTATTTACTTAATCCTGTAATTTGTATTTATAGTCTTCCAGTAAAAATAGCACATAATTCTTAAAACAAGATTATTCAAAATTATACAAGATTATACATTTAGTTGCATATTTTATTAAATTAGTTTGTATAATTTTGATTAAATTGTTCTTGTGTGTAGCATGAATCTAACTAAATTTAGTGACGTTCATGCTTAAAACTGTCATAATGAAATTTAATTACATCTAATTTATTAGTAATGAATTAAAGTAGTATTTTTATTCATTATTAATTACTTTATTATTATTATTTAGATAAAATTGATATAATTCAGTTTATTTAAAATAATTTTCTTTTTCTGTAAAAACAAGGTTTTGTTTTTTTTTGGGGGGCTTCTCAGGTAAATTTATCCAGCTTGAAGTAAGATTACATATTTTGGTCACACTTTATATAAAGTGGCCTTAGCTACTATGTACTTACATTAAAATTAATCATTTGTTACAATGTCACTTCTAGTTTACAATACACTTGTTTGCATTGTACTTATATTTAAAAATAAAAATACCTGCTTGTAATTACATCTGTAACTAATTTCTGTAATTACATTTATAATTACACTTTTGACCCATCCTTACAACCCCTTACCCACCTTTAACCCTATCCCATACCCCCAACCTTACAAACCTGTCCCCTAACCGACCCATCATCCCAGCTAATTTTTGCAATACAATATTAACACAATAAGTACTATGTGCTTATTTTTTTATGTAAGTACATAGTAGTTAAGGCCACCTAATATAAAGTGGGACCCCAATTTGTTCGGGGGAAAACAGAAAAAAACTGATTACGAAAATGTTTTTTTTTATTATTATTATGTTACAAAGAGTTCATCAAATGCATGCATTGCTAACAAGACACAACCTTATTCTTGAGTTATAGTGTACTTTAAAAACACTTTCTGTCCTGAAATTCATCACATCTTGAGCATAAAAATATAAAGCTTACCAAGGTTTTTGGCACCACTAAACAGTTGTGACATCCATGGCTTGACAACAACTGCACTGAAAGAGTTAACATTGTGAGAGAAGAGATCATGCCTAAACAGCACACCAACTGCAGAAACTATTATGTCTCAAGTGTGGCGTTAAGTGCTAAGGAGAATTTTTAAGGGCTCCCGAGGGACTTCAGACCCTCCCACGTGATTCCAACATGCCCTCATTTCCAGTGCAGATGATTCTCAGGGGGGATCAAGACTCTTCAGCGAGCTACAACCCTTGGGCGAAATCTGACTCCCTGATATCTAGTGAGTCAGCATTCGGGCAGGGAATGGCAAATTCCAAGACTTTTTTTTCCCGTGGCATCCTGTCACTACAACCACTAATAGCAGGTGGAGTAAGCCTGATTATCTATGAAGCCCCTTCTCAGGCCTGCGTGTCTTTGCCGATGGTCTGTGTTTTCCTGGCTCATTTCAAAGGAAGTTAGTTAAAGTCATTAAAAACAGCCTCAGGTGCAAAAAAGAGGCACTTGATTAGACTCAGCGTGTCTACTCTTAGCTCCCATGCTAGTAAGGTGACTTTCATTTCCTTTTTTACCTTTAGTCTTAATACTGCATCACATTTTATGATGCCATACCCGAGGAAGATAAAGAGTTTTTCCTCTTAAGTAACACACAGGGTCCTAGATCCTAAGGCCTTGGCTGCTCCAACTCAAAGGTATAAATAGTGTCATTCACACGCTTTGCTCTTTTGCCCAGTATAAAAATAAGATGCAGTTTTGTGTCCCACTGAAGATGTGCTAATTGGATTTGTGCATGTCTAATACGACCACAAAGAGAAATCTAATAAACAGTATAGCACTGCAGAGAAAACAAGAAGATACCGGTGGTGATCGTGTTTGTCTAGCTGAGGTTTGCGAGACAAATGTGATATTATCTGAACCTCTAACATGACATCTAAGTGCACAGCTGAGAGTCTGTTTGAGAATTAACCTGCAACTGTGAATCCCTGCGGTTTTGAAGTACTGTAATGTGTCAAAAAAAAACTGAATGAGATGCAGTATCATACTACTTCAATAGTTATGTTTTGTCATTATGAAATTGAGTTTATGAGAGAGCTGTGATGCACTGGTAGCAAGTTCATTTTTGCTGACTGATGGAAGTTTTCTAGGAAAGGTCCACAAGTTTTGTTTTTTAATTTTTATAGGCTAATTCAAAAAATAAAAATCTGTCATTATTTACTCATGTTCCCTATATGACTGACTTTATTTTGTGTAAAACCCAAGGTGAATTAGAAGAATATCCAGGCCACTTTTACAATACGTTCATGCTGTTTTTGTGGTTTTTATCATTAATTCACCTGCATTGTTTTGAAAAGAATAGCCAGGATATTCTTCTAAAAGGTTTGAAACAACATGAGGATAAATGAGTAAATTATGACATACTTTGGCAAATTGTTAACACTCTTACATGGCCGTGTCCAGAATGTGTGTGTGTTCTCGTCTGAGTGATGCATGGAATCGTTGGACTTGTTTTATTTATATTGTACATTAAAGATGGGTCCAACCCAACCATTCCCCCATGTTTACTGGCAAACGGACATGAAGAATGGTTTTAGCGCTCATAAACCACCCTGACACACATTCCCAAAACCTGGCGCATGCTTTTTAAGTATCGGAATGGAGGAAGCACTTGAGGCATGTTAAACATGTCAATAACAACTTGGACAGAGTTCCTTCTACTTCTCAAAAGACTTTAGCTTTGCCAAACACGGCTTTGCAACAAAGTGCAGGCGAGTAGAACATGCTGGCTGTGGGAATACAAAAAGCATTATTCAGATGACTTGTGACATCAATAAAGTGGGTTAATGGGGAGGCTGGACACCGTGAATTGCTGTAAAAGCAGCACTTTTTGTCCCTAACCGCCCAATCGTTTAAAGTAGGCTGATGAACATTGGTGGGGATTTGACCCAACAATTACCCCATTGGCCTTTCTATTGCTTTACAGAACAAACGAGGAAATCTAGGTCATTACTGCAGCCTGGGCAGTAAAAACTTTCCTATTTATAACCAGTTGTAATTGTATGACACAGGCATTTCTGATGTAGTGCTGTCTATACCCATGCTCAAATGTGATATATGTACATATATTACATTTCTATATATGAAATATATTGTAATATGAACAAAAACATCTTTTATATATTAACATATACAGTATATCTAGCCTATGTAAATACATTTTGGACATATAGTATATTCCATGTACATACAACATATCATTCTAAAACCTGTCAATACATGTTGATAATATATAATGAAATTACAAAAGATTATTACAAATTATTACAAAAACATATATACGCATGCAGATTTTTTTGTGCTGTATATATGTTGTTTTAATGAAGTTGCATATATAAATAAAATATATATAGTTGACATTTATGGTTGCTACATATAATACCATATAAAAATCCTCATATAGATATTAACATACACAAATTTTACAGTGGGGATTTTATATATGTTATAAACGTATACATCTACTCAGAGAATGCACATATGTGAAAATGATATATCTCCTTATAGATAACATGGCAATATCACTCTTGATATAGGACAATATGTTATATTACAATGCCATGTGGGTATGTTTTTTAAATATCAAATATTAAGCTGTGGAATATTCTATCCTTATAGAATTTTTTTAACAACTGAAGTATCTGCATGATAGATTAAAACATCTGGTATCAGAGTATCATATCAGATATGTGCTTCTTTGACACGGCAAGCATGTATTAAAGGTATAGTTTACCCAGAAATGAATATTCTGTCAGCATTTACTCTCTGTCATGTTGTTCAAAAACTTTATGCATTTCTTTGTGAAACAAATAAAAAGTCATTCCGATATATAAGTTAATACGATAAAAGTCAGTGTGGGTCAAAGCGTTGTTTTGAACTTCACTTACTTTCATTATATGAACAAAAACATTCTTCAAAATATCTTCTTTCATGTCCTACAGAAGAAAAGCATACATGTCTAAAACTGCACAGTAGTGAATAAATTATGACAGGGTCAAATATGGTCACACTTTATTTTAAGGTCCGGTTCTCACTATTACAAATATTAACTGCGGACTGGTGCTCAATAAACTCCTAATTTGCTGCTTATTAATAGTTAGTAAGGTAGTTGTTAAATTTAGGTATTGGGTAGGATTAGGGATGTAGAATATGGTCATGCAGAATAAGTATAAATTATCAGCCAATATGTTAATAATAGTCATGCTAAAAAGCAACTAGTTAATAGTGAGAATTGGTCCCTATACTCAAGTGTTACCTGAAATATCCATTTAAAAGCTTATTTGTATGTGTACAATAAGTATGAATGGCCCTAAATATTACTTTACTGTAACACAACAAGAATTAAATTCTCCATTTGAGGATGTAGTCATAAGCAAAGGTATTACCAGCAAAGACTTTCCCTCCCTAACAGATCAGGAGTTTTGAACTGCTGTGTATTGGCGTGCATTTTTTTTAAAATCACACACTGTGGTCTTTTTTTCCAGAGTTGTTCTCCAATGCTCCTACTTTTCTTTATTCAAACAAGGGTTTTATATCTAGAACATTCTAATCTGCAAGGGCACAAGAGACTGGCTGCTTAATTTCCTTAAGACAAAACAAACCGCCACACGTCCCTTTTTCTCTGATTAGGCAAATACAAATCTCACATAAAAGACAGAGTGTCTGTCTCTATATTACTGATGACAGTAGAAACAAAGGCAGGCAGTAAACAGAATGTGAACTTGGCCGAGTACAGTCTGGTGAAATGTGGGGGTTTGGCATACTCAGCCCCGGGCAGCCTCAAAGCTGTGTATCAGGTGTGCAGAAACAACACAACATAGCCACAGGCTCTGAATACACTCATGAGTATGAGGTTCAAAATACAGGTGGTAGTGTTCAAAACAATTGCCATAGACAGAAATCCCTATTGAGATGTTGAGACATACTTTATACCATGTACAGTCATAACTAGATGAATGTGATTGATCTTCATTCATTCTCCATATTGATTTGTTTTAATTATTATCTGATTAATTTAAATACGATATTCCAAATTGCATGGAGGCCGTTTACTGCCTCAGAGTTAAAAAGAAAATTGTTTAAAATAAGAAATAAGTCATGCTGTGAAATATAATAGTGACATGTACAGTGATTTGTAATTGTTTGAAATAAAGTCGTTGTCACGAATTCGGTCCATGGATTTCCGTTTATTCACCACCAGAGGTCACCCTTTCCATTACATTGACTCTCGCACTACACAAACTGTTGCATAGCACCCCGGACTACATATCCCATCATTCTTTGCACGATTTGCACACAGCACTGATTGCACACAGAACTGATTGCACACAGCTGTTTCATATCACCTCACTCACTATATAACACCCACTAACCACCTTTCTCTGTGAGTATTGTTTAGCCTGTACCCCTTTCCGAGTCTCCGTGGTTTCCTTGTTTTTTCTTGCCTGTTTTTGTGGTTTCTGATCTTTGCCTGTTTTCCTGGATTTCTCCCTCTCGTCTCACCCCTGTGATTCTGTCTGCCGATCAGTGACATACGCTAGACCTAGGACTAGTCTTGTGTTTTTGCCCGCCATATACCTGTTTGCCATTGTTCGACCCCTGCCTGTTATACCACATCTCTTGAATAAAAGTATAATATATAATGTACAGTGGGTTTCAGTTGTGTGAAATAAAGTCGTAATCATGAAAGATAAATTTGCAATTGCGAGATTTAGTTACATTACAAAAAATAAAGTCACTATTGTATAAAACAAAATAAAGTCACACTGAAATATAAAGTTGCAATTGAGATACACATATACAGTGGGTTGCAATTGTGTGAAATAAAGTCATAATCCTGGTAAATAAATTCGTAATCACAAGATTTAGTTACATTACAAGAAATAAAGTAGCAATTGTTTAAGATTAGAAAAAAGTCATATTGTTAAATATAATGTTGCAATTTTGTGTGATGTACAGTAGGCTGTAGTTACGTGAAATAAAGTTGTAAACATGATAAATAAATTTGTAATTTCGAGGTATGGTTACATTCCGACAAATAAAGTCGTAACTGTTTAAAATAAGAAATAAAGTCACACTTTGAAGTCATACTAAAAAAGTCATACTAAAATATAAAATTGCAACGAGTTGCAATGTGTGATATAAAGTCGTAATTGTGAGAAATAATTTTGCGATTGCAAGATATAGTTACATTTCAAGAAATTAACTGACAACTGCGAAATAAATTTGCGAGAGTGAGATATCAAGTAACATTGTGAGGTAAAGTCACAATTGGCAGATTGCAAGCTATACGAGAAATAAAATTGCAATTGTGAGATATAAAGTTCCAGTTTCCTTACTGTTTCCTTACTGAAACCGGCTCTCTTAAAACTGTGCTTAATACCTGTATAGATTCACATGTTGCTGTTTTAACCCCACATACCATTTTTCTTTCCTGTAATAGAAACCACTGAACTTCCTGCTGAGGTTTAATCTTGTATTTGAGGCTGCACTGCCGATGTGTACACTTGATATAGTGTATTTTCTATAAAGTGCCATCTGACACCTTCCTGTGTCTTTTTACCTGCTGGTTCTGTGTGCCACTGGCTGTCTCCAGGGCATGCAATGTTTATTTGTGAACCCAGTGACTTATAGCTCAGTCACATCAAAAAGGCTTTTCATTTTTATGGGCGCAACTCAAGACCCAACAAAGCCCAACAAGT
The DNA here is from genome assembly GCA_018155175.1 of Sinocyclocheilus anophthalmus. Taxonomy (NCBI): domain Eukaryota; kingdom Metazoa; phylum Chordata; class Actinopteri; order Cypriniformes; family Cyprinidae; genus Sinocyclocheilus; species Sinocyclocheilus anophthalmus. The sequence goes on from JADLZN010011290.1 coordinate 87,640, forward strand.
TTGTGTTTGTTTCCCCCAAATGAGTTCAGAGGGAGGTGGGGGGGATCTAAGTTTGCTTTCTAGGTCACGTCTGATGCCACAGTGTTGACCATTTTGAAAGATTTATCAAGCATACTAAAGGTATGGTCGGCCTGTGTGACGAGTGTAGCAAAGTAAAATGCACTCACAAAGTATTCTTGCTCCTTGCTTCCCCCTTTTAATTGAGCTTGACCCACATTGTCAAGAGCTCAAGCTGAAAAAATATAATTCAAAGTCAAAGTGCTGTTTGATTAACGGCTTTCGAATATGTCAACCAATCCGAACCACATGCCTGATTCACCTGGTTTCATCCACAAACTTAAGCCACTTTTGACCGTGCTTAAGCTTATTTTCTACAACTTAAGCAACCTACAATTTGACATGAATGATCAAGTTACTCTTTTGTTTGTGCAGTCATGCACAGCTAACAACAGAAAACAGCAGCGCTGTGACTCTCTCTGAGAAGTATCAGAGGTCACATGACCTGCCTATGCAGCGCTATTGATTCAAATGAATCAAAGAATGCATTCAAATAACACTCTGTTTGTGAAGTCTCAGTCTGCTTGCAACTCACTGCTTGAAAGAATTTGTTTGTATTCTCTACTGAATCCTTATGAGGAACAATCACACTTATGAATTCGTATCTCAGATCATATTCTTACATTTTTGGAACTCACACACACATTACAGAACTTAAATTGTCATTTTCAATACAATGGTCCATCTGCCTAGATGTCCGTATAAAGTGTTTACACAGTCACTTATATACTTCTTATATACTTATATACTTCTTACACTTAGGGTGATAGATACAAATGATTTACATCTTACTGTCAAGATTTCTTTCAAGGGTTTGCTGTATTATTTATTGTGTGCCTTGGCCACATGCTAGTAAATAAGAGATCTTAATCAGTATGAAGGATTGGTTCTGGTGTAATGTGGGAAGATATGCCAGGACTACCTTGAAAGAATCTGGCCCAGCGTCAACAAATACTGTTTGAGGAAGAAGTTCAAATGAGGACAGCCATGACAAACTCAGAATCCCAAGCATACTGTAGCTGCACTTTGAATAGAGTGCAAAGCATACTTGTGTGAGCTTGTGTGTGTGTTGGATTCAAGAGAATTTAACACCCTTCACAATAGCCCAACTATTAGTTTGCTATTGGCAATCAAATTGAAGTAATTAGGCAACAAACTCATAATTTTCTACATGTCATCACACATCGTGATACACTATCATTATTTCGAAAAACAGAAGCAACAAGCCAAAAGCATTCAATATTCACAATCTGTTTGTATTAAATATTTTAAAGTACATCAGACTCTGTGATTAATATTTCATTTGAAATGTAGTTGATGTATATCATAACAAACTGCCTGCAAACTTACTACTCTAAATCCGAACATTTTCTGCTTCGTATTAATTCATCTGTGGACTGCATTTTTTGGTACCTCTGGATTCATTATGTTTTATTCACCCACATTTAGGAGATTAAGCTACTTAGCACACTAGGTTAACCCTATACTGTAGCATGCTTAAAGAGATAGTTCAACCAAAAATAAAATGTTATTATTACTCATGTCAATCCAAACCTGTATGAATTTATTTCTTCTGTGGAACACAAAATACATTTATTTTGAAGAACGTTACAGTTACCACTGAATTCCATTGTATAGACATTTCTTGAAATATCATCTTTTGTGTTCCTTAGAAGAAATTAAGTAATACAAGGTTTGGAACGACTTGAGGGTGAGCAAAGGATCACAGAATTTTTGGGTGAACTAACTCATTAGTAAAAAAAATTACTTTAAAACTTTTTTTTTTAAATTAGGGAAGCGTTTAATAAGTGATGAACAGGTGGCTGAAGTGATTTCCTGGGAGTCACAGGAACACATAATGACTTCCTGCACAATTAAGTTTGGTAAGGTTTGGGATTAAATTGACAGGTAGAATTTCAAAGCAATATTGATCTCTACAGATATTTGTTACTCCCAAATAAGCAATAAAATAGTTTTCATCACTTGGTGCAGAACCCAGAGGAAAGTCTCTCCATACTCCCCACACTTCTCACTTCCATTTCCCACTTCTTCCCATTTCTGCTTCCCGTCACAATTGAACAGAGGTGTTGCCCCTGTCTAGAACCCATCATGCAGAGGGCCAGATTTTGTGAGGTTGGGATTTAATTGGTATATTAGTATCCAGCCACGTCCAAATTGATCAAATTTACACTGGCCATTAATTTTGTAGAAGAACATACAATTAAGAGCTCATTAGTGCTCTCACAGGGATATGCCCTTTCATCTGCTGGAGGAACATTAAGAGTTGGCCAAACTCCAGAGCAAAGACCTCTCTTCCTCCTGCACTGCTGCTTCCTTAACATGCCTCCTCTGGCATACTCAGTCCAGCCATATTGAATTCTGCTGTATAAAGAATATTTATACCATATATTATTAAGACGTACATTCTTAAGACATGCTATAGGGTTTTACAGTTTTATCATGCTTCTTCAGTTTAAAGTAGCCTATATTTCTTGACAATGTAGTGGACATCTATGTATTTAATTCATTATTTTTTTATGACTATGCAATATTGTATAAGGTCTGTGCTTCAGCCTAATTTCAGCTTGTCTGCAGCTGGAAATAATATGTCATACAAAATTGCACGCATAAAATTCTGCACTCAGTATCTAATAAATCAGCAAAACATATCCTAAATAAGCTAGCGCAAGTTTTGTATAGTAATAATAATATACTACTAATAAATGATAAATACAGTGATTTATATTTGTGAGTGTCCTATGTGAATGGCTGTCTCATTCTGTTCTGCTGCTCTGGGTAAGTGCAGTTTGAAATTCAGTGAAAATGTCATTGCTAGTGGTGCGACCTGCTGCCCTTTGCTGTGCTGCATCACTCAATTGCATAATTTTGGTTAAAGGGGATTTCCATTCCTCTCGGTTAATACTCACTGTCAATCTTCCTTATTGTATTCAAACAACAAATGGCTTATTCTTTCACTAAGCATTTCAATCAAATGCATTCTACTGGTTGCCAGGCATAACTAAATTGTAAAAAATGCGTTTCACGTTTCACTAATTCTGTCATTTCTACTTGATTTGACGAGATGCCACAGTTTCAACTATATTCTTTATCAATAATTACATTTAGAGTGGTTCAAAAAGTTATAACGGACATATCACTGCAGGTTACCTTTTTGGCAGCACTTTTTCATCAGTGTATGAAAGAGAAAAACAAAGGCAAGAAGAGATTTCCCTCACACTACCATGCACCGCTTGAAGGCACCAAACATTTTTTCTCTCCCCACCCCCACTTTACTGCCTGTGTTATTTTCTCACTCACTTTTCTCTTTCTTACTTTTTTCTGAGTTATAACATGTAATTGATTCAATAATGGCTTATAGTTAATGCTGAAATCAAAGATCTGTGTGTGCCAAAGGACTCCTATGACGAACCTAATGGCTTATGAAGGAGGCAACATAAAAAAGAAACATTAGAGAAAGACAGAGAAAACAAAAGAAAAGAGTGGAAACATACAGAGATATTGACTGACCAGGTGTAGTGTGTGATGTTGAGGGCCAGCTGGGGCCGACGTGGCAGTGAGCCATCCCACCTCTGACTGTCATCTACTCTGACATTCTGGCTAAGCTGGATCTCATTAGGATGAGGGTGACTTTGAACCTGTCAGCAGCGATGTGTCTCCCACTATATAGGTTGCCTTCAAAGTAAACTACTGTATCATTGTAACATTCATAGCTTGTTATCTATATTTGTAGTCCTTTTTACTCTTACCTGACTGACATCCCCCCAGAACCTGAATATTAACCTTTCAGTTACAATTGGAAAAAGAAGGTTTTAGATCAGCGCCTCTCCCACCGCCTTCCGCTTCTGTCACTCAGTCATGGTTTGCTCAGTGTGGTAGTTATTTTTTTCAAACTTGGTGACAGCATTGAACCATTGAGAAAGAGAGAGAGCGGAAGATAGCGAGAACATCAGAAATTTGCTGTGCCCAAAGGCAAATTATTATGAGTGTCAAAATAAAAATGAATTTCTCTTGATCATAGATACCCCTTGTCAACTTGTTTACATGGTTGTGTATAGGCCACGGTTAAAAGTTTGGGTTCAATATTTTTTTTTAATGAATACCTTATTTAGCATGGATGCATTAAATTGATCAAAAGTGACAGTAAAGACAATTATAAAGTTACAAACAGAAGATTTCTATTTCTAATAAATGTTGTTTTTGAACTTATCAATGTATCGTGGTTTCTACAAAAACACTTGATAGTGAAATGTTTCTGAAACACCAAATCAGCATATTAGAATGATTTCTGAAAAACCATGTGACACTGAAGACTGGAGTAATGATGCTGAAAATTCAGCTTTGCATCACAGGAATACATTTTTAAATATACTGAAATAGAAAACAGTTATTTGAAATTTGAATAATATTTCACAATATTACTGCTTTTACTGTATTTTTGATCAAATAAATGCAGCTATTTAAAAATCTAACTGACCTCCAACATTTGAAAGGCAGAAAAAAATACTTCTACAGCATTTATTAATCTTGGTTAATATGAACATTTACATTTCAAAATGATGTATTATGAACAATTAAAAATTAACAATAATAAATATACTACGTAAAACTATCTTATGTAAAAAATAGTACATTTTTAAATTAACATTAAGCTAGATTAAAAAAAATGCTGTTAAAAATAACTTTTTAGTTCATAATTGAACCTTAAATAAATCCTTTTAAGGAAAAAGTATTTGAATAGGATGCCTGCTTGACCACATTCCCTGTAACCTCTTATCCAAAAAGAACACACCCATTAACAATTAAATAGCAGTATGCAATGTAAATCATAAACTTAAATAATTCACTGTAGCCTAGTAGCCAGTCAGAAGGGACTGCTTCATAATAGATGGTGCTACAGTGGTGGGCTCAGCTTGAATCCACACTCCTAAGTAAACAGACCTTTTTTTTTTCAAAGGTCTGCTTAAATGAAATATACAAGGTAGGCTCACTATAACTCTTTAGCCAAAAAATACATGACAAAGCTGCAAACCTAGAGACAACTGACATATTTACACTTCTCTCGTTAGTCAACTTAGCGTTACATATTTCCTGATATCATTAGAGTGGTAAAAAAGACACTCTATTTTGAATGAGTGCTTGGCTGACTGTTTCAGAGGACATCTGGGATGGGGTGAAAATCATTAGCTATACAGCTAGAGCTCGGCTAGCTGTAATTGCCTTGTCTCAGAATAGCATCAAATGAACACATTCTGAAAAGGGGGTTCAATGTATCACTCAGTTAACTCTGCAAACATCTGACTCTTATAAAAGTTTTGACTGTCAGATAGCATATGCTTTATAGCACTGTTTAGGGCTTCCTGCACTTTGCAAGCTTGTTAAAGAAATTATGCAACCGTATAATTTAAAGTCTGGTAAGCAAACATTTATGAGGATTTCCTAACGCCCACTGCAGTTGATTCAGTGTTCACATGGCAGTGGCTAAAGTGGACAAGGTTGCAAAAAAAGTTGCATCCTCATGTTAATTCTACACTGAAGCACTGGGTTAAAAATAATCAGTTTCTTGTCTCAAATGATTAATTAAGCAACTTGTTGACTTCTTTCGATCTCTCCCATTGTTTGTTTAAAAGCCTTCCATAAAAACTGCTTGTTTATCATTGTTTCGGAGAGAAAGGTACTTGACCTACCCTTAATTATGTATGACGCTGGTGCATAATGACTGGACTCAATAACAAGATGTATTTCATTGCCCAAGATCTTCTGATAACAACACAACAAGTTGTTTATGTTCACAGACCCAGACAAGGTTCTGATAAGAAGGAAACTTTGCTTCCCTCCTATAGTGGAGCTTAGTAGATTGAGAATGCCCTACAGTGTTGGGTTGAGATCATATGCTGGTCAACTTCAATTTTAAGGGTAGTTTTAATGTACCACAAAAGCGGTAAGTCCTTCCCATTAGGGTGGAGAGGATGTTTCGAAGGCAAGCCATTTGTCTGTCAGTTAATCATATTGACTGGGAGCTTCCAGACAAATACAACTGATTTAGCCTAATTTTAGCGAATTGTCTCCATAGCATTTGTAACATTTGTTTAATTCTTACATGGTTTCATAGTTTTTTTTCCCTTCTTTTCTGGGGATAGGATTAATCTAATGTTTGAGTATAAAACAACACTACAACACATCAATAGAAACTCCCGGCGTGTGTCTTACCTTTCCAAGTTTTCTGTAAGGCAGACAGAGCCTGGGTAGCCATCCCCTCTGGCAGAGAGAGGCCCCTGTGACAGGCCTGGGCGAGTTTTCCACGTCTCCATTAATCCAGTAACTGGAGAAATTAGATTCAACAAGGGGTTCGTCTGGTCCCTCAGATTGTGGCGTGAAAACGACATTGTTCCTTGCGCTCCGATCTGGTAATGAAATGAATGTCCACCTGAATTAACGCCAACAATAGCCGGCGTGGGAACATTATTATTCTCTTGGTAATAGCCGCCATCATTGGTTTCCTGTTTAATCCCCTTAGGCAGGCCATTGTTAGGAAACACACCAGGTTCATAGTTGCCATTCAGAGATGAAACAGGAGGTCCCAAGATCCCAGAAAGACTATATTCGTCAATATTATCCCTCAAAGACAAGTATGTGGTCTCTGTAGAAGGAAAGCAGCCTAGAGAGTGCTGTGGCTCTACAAACTGGAGGTTCGAACAAGTCGCCTCTCTGTTTGGCTCTGTTTTAATGTGAGTTACAAAAGGAGAATGTGGCATGGCGCTCTTGCTGCTGCCTAGGCACATACTCCTGTAATCAGTGCCAGGTTCGTTTTTGATATATTTGGCCACTCCCATAGCATCCAAGCCGATGTTAAATATTTCCCCATCCACATTTTCTACCTTCGGGAACTCGAATGCCTTGAAGTCGTGCTCTCGGCTCTCAGGGCTGTTGACATCATTTTGAACTAGGCCCAATCCACTGGGAGGGCTAGAGACCGAGAAGCCCCTGGACGAGTTCCTGGGACTAGACATGGTCATGCTGCCAACGGTGGGTGGACTGGAGATGGATGGTCTAATGTTACAGGTATGGCCTCCATTTGTTGTTGGGCTTGAGACGGATGATCTCATGTTGGTGTTACAGGAAAGCGGTGAGCTCACACTACCTATGCTATGAGGGCTGGAAACTGGAGACTTCATAACACTGAGCGGACTGGCCAGTGGAGGTGACTCCACCATGCTGGACTTTATAGGGCTACATGTGTTGGGACTGGTGTGTTGACCTTGGGTCAAGTTTTTGCGGGCAGAAGCCAGCGTCGGACAATCAGAGTCAAAGAAGGTGGGGCTGGTAGTGGATGACACCATGTTGTGTCCGGTAGGGCTAGACATGGGTCCAGACCCATCAGTGCTGCACGAAAGAGCAGTGGCCAGTGCAGAGGGCACTGAGGCAGAGACTACACCGCACTCCTGAGGGCCACCATTGGGTAGCTGGGCCCCAAGTGGGAATGAAGCTGGGGGAGCTTTCATCTTTGGACTCCCAGTCATTTTGGACTGGCTGTCTTCAATTGCTCTCCCACAAAGAGGATACAGTTTCTCCGGGTTACCCTGCCCTCCTGCAGTACCCTGTTGGGCAAAGCTAAAGTCTGCCTCCCTGGCAGCATTCATGTACAAGCCCATAGACTCAGCAACTGTTTTTGAGAGCTCCTTTGAGTCTGTTTCTGACTTGCGGTTGTGGAAGGAGTTGTGGAAGGAGGGAAAAGGTAACGGTTGATTCTGGTTAACTCTAAGCATTGTTGTCTCTGTAGTTTTAAAGTTGTTGTCCTTGCAGGCAGACGGCACGTTAGGGGCATTGCTCGAGTTAACAATATCCATGACCACGTCGCTGTTTGTCAAATTCTCTTCGGCAGAACAGCAATACTCCATGGTGTTCGGCATCTGTGCCCATTTGCTTTCTGCATTTGCCCCTTCGCAGTAACTTTGGTATCTTTTAGTCTCCATATCTGGATCATTTGATAAACCTAATGGACCAATAAATTAGAGACATTTAGACTTTACAGACAAAATAGCAATATTTTGATTAGTACAAAGACATTTCATTACTCTGACTGTCAAACCAAAGTGCACACATAATTATTATTCATTACTGGTTTAATGTGTCTATTTTTTGGAAAATTAATTACAGATATACTGTTTTCAGTTTTGTTATTACAAAGAAACGTATCATTTATTTATAAGTTTCATTGGGCTTTAAAACATCTTACCACAAATTTTTATATATTATTTTTTGCATTTAATACAGATATTATTTTGTTTGTTTTTTTCTAATCAATTTCTAACCTCAGATTTAAATGGGATACTAATTAAATGGTATTGCAAATGCCCTCTTCTTTAAAAATGTGGGAGCCACCCCTCTCTGTCAGACCACTGTGCATCCCCATCTTCTCCTGCTGTTTGGATTTGACCAATTACATCTTTCCTATGTTTTACTATGTTTTTACCAGCATGATATGTGAATCCACTATAAATTAGCAAATTTGTAAATTAACTGTGAAAGCCTTTGCTTTGAGCAGTGTTGGATCCTGGCACTGCCTCTGCAGACATCAAGAGCAGTGCTCCACATTCAAGGTAGTTTTCATGGAATTCACTCGCCCTCTCATTGAATATGAATTGTGACCTAGCAGGTAACTTTTTTCCAAGCAAATCCCTGTGCTTTACTTTGCCGCACACTAACTTCAGCTGCTATATATATGCACCATAAAAAGTCCTTTACCTGCTAAAAGACAAAAATGTAGGAGGGATGGTAATAGATCAAGTTCATAAAAATGTGCCTCTGCCCCTCATATACTGTACTGTACATCCACGGACATACAGTTCTATTATGTTCACAGTGTTAATGGCACTACTGTCAGGCAGTCTCATTACTGGTGATAGTCTTCATCATGTATTTATTATAGTGTATAGTAGAATGTGTCATTTCTTTGTTCTTTAATCCTTTGTTTATGGACTATTAATATTAGCAGTAGTATTATATATTTCTAGAAAAGTAGAAGGGTATACAATTATTTATCTACTGTACATTATCTTTGAACATATGTTTATCTAACAAAAGTGAATCCTTCTGTCCTTCAGATGGCAACGATACAATGTAAGGACTCATTTTAGCAGTGTTACATTTAGTTATGTTAAAATGACAAATGTGTGCGCCTCCTGAAATTCCAAATGCCCCATAAGTAATTCATCTTGGTGCTGGCAGCCTAAACAGGCTTCCAAAAAAAAACAAAAAAAAAACTATGGACTGAGACTTACAAAGCAGAGACAGCATCAATGCAAAAAGAACTGTTTTAAATCTGTAAACGGTGCAGGATTTAATGCATTATGCATTTGTTTATTTTCACGTATGTAATGTGTTTTTTTTTAATGGCTTGGGGGGGAAAAAAAGTTAATTTCCCACACTGTTGACAGCACCAAGAGGAGAAAGCAAACCGACCACACACACGAGCATTAGGGGAGGGACTGAAGACGCAATAGAACCGCTGTGACTTAAACTGTCAGTCATGTACAGTACATGCACAGACTTCGTTCACCATCTATACTAAGACGAGAACTGAGTAGTTCTTCTGTAGCAACATATAGCTCATTAGGCATCGCACTTTTAAATGCAAAGTCATATGGTGATGACAGTGCTGCTTTAAACGTTTGACGAAGTTCGTTGTTTTTGTTTGGTCTTTTTTTTCTCCCTATCGTCTTCCTCCCACGATACCGTACTTTAGCGTGCAACCGTTGGACAGAAGCAGACACACTGTCGCCAAGTTTATCACGCCACTCACAGATTGGTCCCGTCGCTCTGTCAGTCTTTTATTTATAAGCTTTGTAGCCACAATATTTCTGCGACATTCATTTCAAACGTCTTAATTACGAACTCGCTCTTTGCATAGTCTGTAAAAACTTGGTCAACTTTACGTGTAGGTTCGGATGCGAGATATTGCATGCTGCATTGCACAGCGACCTCCAGAATGATGAATGTGACGCAGTTGTTTCTTCTGCAAAAGAGCCCCTGTTTAAATATCGTTGTGATGCACTTTATTCATCGCATGACGTCACGTGATGCAAGTATGCTTAAATATGTGGGGGAAAAAATATGCGGGAGGTTTGCATGCATTTTTCACAATAATAAATCTTATTCGCCAGTGTTCGTACTGTATGTGAACATCACTCGTAATTATTGAGTCCCATATGGCTGAATAAACTTCAGTTGCACTCAACTCTAGATGCACCGACTTCTAGCACACGTACAGTAAATAAGACAGGATGATGTTAACGTTACGCGAAATAATAAAGCTTATATCCCGTGAAGAACGTATCACAAGATCGCGCTAAGCTTTGCTAAAACTATTTGAAACATGATGCAGGCTAAATATGAGGGAAGGCGTTAGCAATAGCTATGTGTTAAACAGTATTCACTTACATAAATCCTGACTGCTGCCAGGATTTAGTTAGTTTAGCCGAGAAAACGTCCAAACATGTTACAATGTTATGCAAAGGACGTTACTAAAGGATACATTATTGATTGAATTATTATATGCGGTTGTAATTTATATTGTTGATGTTGTTTTCTGTTTTTTTTTCTTTCTTTTCATTGCTTTAAAGTGCATGCACTTCATGCACAGCACAGGGGTCCTGTCAAGTGAAACATCGCTTGTTACAAATTTGCAAGTTTTAGACAAGTTTTCAACGCTCTGCATTTGCAAAACCTCATACACAGAGGACGGCTCTGTTCTCCAGCGATATAATGATGATAATAATATTAAGACATCTTACCGTAATTACGACATCCAATTGTGACAGTTATCTCTACTGCTGGTCACTAGTAATCCAATGCACAAAACGGAGAGAATGACACCAAACAGTGGCGTTAAGTTGTGTTTAGAAGTATTCCCAGTGTTGCGACTGCTTGCATGTTCTAGTTTCAGTTGTGACAGCTGAACGCACCGCACACTGCCGCGCGCATGACGCGAGATCCTTAACGACAGCGCATTACGCGTACAGCGGTCATCAGCGACTTCACCGAGACGTCCTGTCGTCTGTTTTCTGTTTACCTGCACGTTGCTACTAGATTGTTGAAGGCGCCCAACTGAAGACTAATACAAACAGCAGAGGAATCAGACAGACTTGCGTAGCGACGTCACTGTGTGCACATGGACCCTCCTACTGCAATGAGAGCTCGAGTGGGAGGGGGCGATGGGTGCGCTCAGGTATATACGGCTCTCCATCCAGAAGTAGGGCAAGGTAGTTTGATTACGCAGGCGCTAACCTATGCATCTAGGACAAATGGATGTTCATACATTTAAGTGCGTGACCTTACTTGTTAAATGTTACTCGGTGGTATATAAAACTAGATCGGTTAATCATGATTTAGTTTAATTAAACCATGCACTGTGCAATCACAAACCTATAAGAAAAACCACGCTGCAGAATAATAAAAAAAGTGTAGGCTGGAAATGCAACTATAAATGTTGTCATCTGCACAAACGGAGCACTGAGCAATGAGTCAGGACTGGACTGATTATAGCATTAAAGGACAAATTGATTGAAGTATAAGCAAAAAAAATCATTACCTGAATTCTAAAGTAAGATAAACAAAAATATAGGTGTATTATTTTAGTATCTTTTCAGGCAAGTTGGATCTTATGATCTTGAATGTAGTTAAAAGCTATTGGATAAAGCAGCTGTGAATGTCCTGTGGAAGTGGTTTGTGTGAATTTTTGGCTTGAGGTGATCATGACCATCGAAACTGCTTAAGGTGCTGTCATTAACTTTTAAAATAGGTCTATGAATATATCTTTGCTAATTAAGGATGACATATAAAATCATTTTTATAGGTCATGCCCATGTCATTGCTATCAAACATTACTTTGATATAAAGGCTCCTTTTGAAAAAGAAAAAAAAACTGGTACAAGTACCACAAGGTGGTGCAAGTTTTGTGATTTTGTTGGAGTTTGTTGATATGGAAATGGCCTTTAATAATCCTGTGCTTATGTAATGTTGATGTATATACAGTAATGTACAGTTAAATAGGGGAATATGGGGGAAGAAGCCCCAGTATATAACAATGTCCATATACTGATAAACTGTAACACATTTACATATAAATTTAACATGTTGAGGATCATTAGGCATCACCCAGCAGCTATTATGCATGGGAATCAAATGAAAACAATAAGCATAGGGCTAAATGACCCCCTACCTGGTCAATAAACCCCCAGGGGCATCTGACCTTTACAGAACATTTTATCTAAAGGCCAAATTAATTCTAATAATTTTATTTTCGGGAAAAAAAATGGCATTAACTAAACTGGTAAAATTGTGCATCTTGGCAATGTAATTTGAATCAATTTACTGAAATACAATGTTTCATAATGACAAAGTACAGAAGCATAGTTACTGAGAGAGGTATCTGAAAGGCAATTACATTCAACACTTTTTTAACCTGAAAACCTGTCACAATAAAGCAACAGTTAGAAAGCCGTTAGACTGAATTATTCAGTTTTAGGTTGTGATGACTTAACGAAGATTACAATAGTGTTCTTAGACTGTGGAATTATCAAATATAATAACTAAAATAACAATGAATTCCAAAACACACATGGCTATCTAAATGTGGACATTCCATAAATCTCTTCTGGTTTTATACTGAGCTAATTACCATAATCTATAACCCTAATTTTTATTTTTAATAAAAATTTTTATATTGTTTTTACAAATGAAAATGCCCCCAAAATGAGTTTTTTCACACACACACACACACTTATTTTATCCGCTCCTCATAATACTTTTGTAACGCCCCTGTGGACTGTTTATTGTGGTTTCTTCCCCTTTTGTTGGTTTAACCCGTACTAATTATTAGTTAATCACCTCATTGTGCTCACCTGTCTGTCTCTTGTAGTCAAGTTTGTCGGTTATTGTGAATGTTACCCCGTGTGTGTGTGTGTGTGTTTGTGTGTGTGTGTGTTCCCTTCCTGAATCTGCCTTGTGTCTACATTAAATATCCTTATTTTAAATCTTTGTCGTCCTGCCTGCCTCCACACACCGTGACTGAATAACCGACCCTTAAGTAAAGTATAGCGGTGTCTTTCCCTTCGTTTGTTTTTCTGGTTTTTATTTTTTTATGGATTACCCCGCCTTCCAAATCCTCCTGCTGGAGCAGGGGGAATGCTCTCTTGAGGACCACACAAACAACTTTCTGTCCCTGGCCCACCTCACACACTACCCAGACAACTGCCTCTGCACATTCAATCAAGTTGGACTTAACACCACCATCCGAGCGCAGTTGTCCGGGATGGTCCTCGAGAGAGCCTCGCCACATTCATTGAGTGGGTGCTGGTGTCCTGCAAGTCACATCTGACCATGGACATCGCGGACAACAACACCAGCCCCACTCATGACCCAGAGCCCAGCCCACCATCTCCAAGCGGTATGGAGCATCAGCCTGAGCCCACCGATGACGGAGAGCCATTTCCCGCCGCGATCCACGAGCCGGAGCGAAGCCCCACAGCTGAGAAGAGGATCGCCTCGGATATTGAGCCCAACACATCAGACCAGGTGCGAGAGCCGATGACAGTGCCCACCACGAGGGAGCAATCCGTGGACGGTGTGAGCGCGGAGAGGAGCTGCCGCTTCCCTGCACCATGACTGAGGGTGAGCGAAGGTCTCCCGATCCCCAGTCCGAGCCTCGGAAAGGGCTCCCTATCCCCCTGTCGAGCCTCGAAAGGGCTGCCCGATCCCCATTTCGGCCTCTGAGGGTTCCCCTGATCCCCAATTCATCCTGGGAAGGGCTCCTGATTCCTCGTTAAGCCTGGGATGGGCTCCTGATCCCCAGTTCAGCCCAGGAAGGGCTCCTGATTCCCAGTTCCGCCCAGGAAGGGCTCCTGATGTTTCGTTTAGCACGGGAAGGGCTCCTGATCCCCAGTCCAACCCAGGAAAGACTCCTGATGTTTCGTCCAGCCCAGGAAGGTCTCCTGATCCCCAGTCCAGCCCAGGAGGGGCTCCAGCCCCCAGCACCCCGCTCAGAGCGCCCTCCATTGGCCGCGTCATCCGAAATGCCCGCCCCTCCACCCGCTCCAGCCTCCTCCAACACGCGTGTCAATCTTGCAGGTCAGCATCGCCGGGGTTGGAGTCTCCCTCACCTCTGCCTCCAGCCTCCGAGGCCCGAACTCTGCCAGTGGCTCCACCTTGGTTCCTAGCTCCCTCGCCTCCACCGTCAACCATCGATCTATCAGCTCCACCGGGCTCCCTCGTCCTTCCGGCTCTGCCTTGGTCGGGCGTCGACCCGCCATAGCCTCTGGACTCCACTCCTCTGGCTGCGCCTCGTCGCTCTGTCCTACCGGCTCTGTTGGGCTCCTTCCTCCCGTCAGCTCCATCTTGGTCCTCAGTCGCTCCAGCTCCGCCACGGTTCTCCGCCTTGGTCGCCAGAGCCCTCGGCTCCACCCTGGCCCCCCGGATCCTCGGCATCCCCCTGGCTCATTGGTTCTCTGCCTCGGGCTCCTCCACCACCTGCTCTGCCGCCATTGGTTGGCCCCCTGGAGTCGGTGGACACTCCTCCTTCATGGCTCCTTCCTCCGTCGGCTCCACCATGGGTCGACATCATGACTGTGGCCTGGGTCCTGCTTGGCCCCTCCTGCTCCAAGTCCCTCCTGTCTCCACCCTGGCTCCTCCCTCCATCGTCACCTCCCTGGACTCTGTTAGCCGTCCGTCCTCCGCCGGAACCTCCACCTGTCTGGTATGCCTGCCAGCCCTTTGCCTTCCCCTGTCACCATCTCACATCCACTGCTTTGTCCTCCTCCTAGTCCCCCTCCGCCCCTCCCTCTGTTTCTACGGTGCGAGGACGCACCTTCTGGGAGGGGGGAGTAATGTAACGCCCCTGTGGACTGTTTATTGTGGTTTCTTCCCCTTTTGTTGGTTTAGCCCATACTAATTATTAGTTAATCACCTCATTGTGCTCACCTGTCTGCCCCTCGTTATCTGCCCTATATCTGTTCCTGTCTCTTGTAGTCGAGTTTGTCGGTTATTGTGTGTGTGTCTCTCCTTCCTGAATCTGCCTTGTTGTGTCTACATTAAATATCATTATTGGAATCCTTGTCGTCTTCGTCATCCTGCCTGCCTCCACACACCGTGACAGTGACAACTTTTGAGTATTTTGTCCTGAAGTGAAGGTGAGCTAAAGCTAATGCCTCGAATTCACTCTCATGCACTCTTTAACACTTTATCTTTTACATTTTCAAGCGACCTATTATTTTGGGGCAAGATATCCCCAAATATGCTGAAGTGAGTTTTGTCACCATCTGTGTTCAAGAGGAAAATTAAAGGTTGGGGGCCGGGGTATTAAGTATTAATACATAAGTATTAAACACAACAGAGTTTTCTATAGAATCAGCAGCTCATTGATTGACAACTATAATTTATATTGTCCATCTGTTATCAAGTTAAATTGTCGGGTCTGTCCAGTCAGATCCTGACTTTGGCACAAAGGCTTATAAAACTATTTTGTTTGTATATTTTAATATGCAGATCTGCAGAGTAACAAAAGCATCAGTCATTTATCAGCTAAATATTAACTGACAAATTATTTACTATTACCTTAGTGCATTTCTATTATTAAGATTTCAGCAAATGAAAGAAATACAGGTGCATCTCAATAAATTAGAATGCCGTGGAAAAGTTCATTTATTTCAGTAATTCAACTCAAATTGTGAAACTCGTGTATTAAATAAATTAAATGCACACAGACTGAAGTAGTTTAAGTCTTTGGTTATTTTAACAGTGGTGATTTTGGCTCACATTTAACAAAAACCCACCAATTCCACCAAGTCTCAACAAATTAGAATGGTGACAATCTAATTCAAGACTCAAAACACCTGCAAAGGTTTTCTGAGCCTTCAAAATGGTCTCTCAGTTTGGTTCATTAGGCTACACAATCATGGGGAAGACTGCTGATCTGACAGTTGTCCAGAAGACAATCATTGACACCCTTCACAAGGAGGGTAAGCCACAAAAATTCATTGCCAAAGAAGCTGGCTGTTTACAGAGTGCTGTATCCAAGTATGTTAACAAAGTTGAGTGGAAGGAATAGGTATGGAAGAAAAAGATGCACAACCACCGAGAGAACCGCAGCCTTATGAGATTGTCAAGCAAATTCAAAGAATTTGAAGTGAACTTCACAAAATGACGAGGCTGGGATCAAGGCATCAGAGCCACCACACACAGCGTGTCAAATGAATTTGTTTGCTACAGTTTGCGTCGTATTCCCTGTTCACCACGGCCTGAACCCCAGACAACGTTCCGAGGCGTCTTACCTGGCTAAAGTGAAGCATGTACTGTTGCCCATGGTCCAAAGTCCTCTTTTTCATATGAAGCAAGTTTTTTTGTTTCATTTTGGAACCAGGTCCTAGAGTCTGGAGAAAGGGTGGAGAAACTCATAGCCCAAGTTGCTTGAAGGCCAGTGTTAAGTTTCCACAGTCTGTGATGATTTGGGTGCAATGTCATCTGCTGGTGTTGGTTTATTGTGTTTTTTGAAAACCAAAGTTACTGCACCTGTTTACCAAGAAATTTTGCACTTCATGCTTCCTTCTGCTGACAGCTTTTTGAAGATGCTGATTTCCTTTTCCAGCATGATTTGGCACCTGCCCACACTGCCAAAAACACAAAAAGTTGGTTAAATGACCATGGTGTTGGTTTGCTTGACTGGCCAGCAAACTCACCAGCCCTGAACCCCATAGAGAATCTATGGGGTTTTTTCAAGAGGAAAATGAGAAACAAGAGAATATGCAGATGAGCTGAAGGCCACTGTTAAAGAAACTTGGGCTTCCATACCACCTCAGCAGTGCCACAAACTGATCACCTCCATGCCACGCCGAATTGAGGCAGTAATTAAAGCAAAAAGAGCCCCTACCATGTATTGAGTACATGTACAGTAAATGAACATGCCATCAATTCACTAAAAATGTTTTTTTATTAAATGTCTTATGAAGTATTTTTAATTTGTTGAGATAGTGAATTGGTGTGTTTTTTTGTTAAATGTTGAGCCAAAATCATCACAATTAAAAGAACCAAGACTTAAACTACTTCAGTCTGTGTGCACTGATTTTATTTAATACACGAGTTTCACAATTTGAGTTGAATTACTGAAATAAATGAACTTTTTCATGACATTCTAATTTATTGAGATGCACCTGTAAGTCATGCTCAAAATTAGGTCTGCCGCAGTGTTCCTAAATAAACAGTATAATAGCTAATACATTTATAATATTGATTCAAATACAAATTAATAATAATTATATTTTTATAACACATCACATGGTTTGGTTTGTTTGTTTGTTTGTTTATTAGCTTTTTGCACTACAAGAGTGAAAGATTAAGCAAAAACGACTCATAACATGACTATTTTTTCTCAATATACAAACTTTTAAAAATGAGGTCTTCAGTAGGTAACTCATCTAGACATCAGCTGAAGACATCCGGCATGGAATGTTAATAAATAAATCTGACTGCATTAAAATCAGATAAGCAGATTATAAGCAGCCCTGTTACTCTTTTACTAAAGAAGCCTGAACCTTTAATCAAATATTCATCATTAATAATTTTTGGTTAAGG
Organism: Sinocyclocheilus anophthalmus; assembly: GCA_018155175.1. Taxonomy (NCBI): domain Eukaryota; kingdom Metazoa; phylum Chordata; class Actinopteri; order Cypriniformes; family Cyprinidae; genus Sinocyclocheilus; species Sinocyclocheilus anophthalmus. Next base: position 105,337 of record JADLZN010011290.1, read on the forward strand.
TGTTTTATTTAGCAGAAGAGGTTTCCCCTTGGTGCTTGCATCTTTTGAACATGTGAACCTAAGATTAAAGAGCAACTGTTCTGCTATTTTTGATCTCCTTTTCTCCTGAAGTTGACTGGGGTGCTGATATATTGATCTTTAAGTCGTCATATATTGAAGGAAACTGAAAGACAGCTCTGAAAACGAAGACTAAACAGAATTCCAAAGAGACAAATTAAAGCAAATGCATACATTTGAGAAACGGCTGCAACACAGTATCCAAGCTCTTGGATGCCCAGGGCCCTGCTGGTTCACTTAACAGAAGATGGAAGCTACATGCCTGAAAAACTTTTCCCAAAAACCTTTCAGAGAGAAGACATTACTAAATACTCCATACCTGCAGAAGTATGATGGTAATGGTGTCACATAATGCTTCCCATTAGTCTTGGCAGTTTGAGAAAATAGAGAAAAAAAATGGAAGGTACATAATAGCAGGAAATTTAGCAAGAAAATATGTATCACGGAAGCGATGAATGATATAAATTCTGATTGATCCATGTACCATAAAAAATTAAGGTGACTAGGCAACTAACCTGAACTAGAGCATGGAGGAGTAGGACAGAATGATGTAACACTGGAGCACTTTTACCTCGTAGACATAAAGCTATTATTGCTGCAAAAAGAGATTTTTGTTGATTTAAAGGAACACTCCACTATTTTTGAAAATAGGCTAATTTTCCAACTCCCCTAGAGATAAACAGTTGAGTTTTACCGTTTTCGAATCCATAGCCGATATCCGGGTCTGGCGGTAGCACTTTTAGCTGCAGCTTAGCATAGATCATTGAATCTGATTAGACCGTTAGCATCTCGCTCAAAAATGAGCAAAGAGTTTCTATATTTTTGCGCAATGATATTACGCATGCCTGAAAATAGTCTCCAGGACGTTCCTAGTGCAAGCAGATGGTCACGTTGGTTATGCTGACAGAAGTTAGCTAATTTTCAGGCGCTGCGTAATATCATTGTGCCTGCTGCACCCACGGTACGGCAGCAAAGTTCCTTGATTATTACGCCGGAATGGGAGTATAGTTCCTAGCCATATCGGCCAGAAAATCACAACTTTTTCATTTTTTATATATATATTTTTTTTTTTTTATAAGTGCATGTGCCAAGTATGGTTACCCATACTAGTATTAGTGCTCTGCATTTATCCCATCCTAAGTGCACACACACAGCAGTGAACACACACCGTGAACGCACACCCGGAGCAGTGGGCAGCCATTTATGCTGCAGCAGTTGGGGGTTCGGTGCCTTGCTCAAGGGCACCTCAGTCATGGTATTGAAGGTGGAAGAGAGTGCTGTACATTCACTCCCCCCCACCTACAATCCCTGCCGGTACGAGACTCGAACCTGCAACCTTTGGGTTACGAGTCCGACCCTCTAACCATTAGGCCACGACTTCCCAACTGCATTTTCCGTCGGTCTTAGTACACGATGTAACTACAGAAGAGTCAAGTTTTAAATAGGAAAAATATCGAAACTCTTTGGTAATTTTTTATATATTTCAAAAATAGTGGAGTGTTCCTTTAAGGTCAGTAGGCCTACTTATCTTTTTAGATAACTTTTTTTTTTTTCTATCAGTGTATTGCTTTGCAGTGTGAAGTTAATTTTTAATTATCACTGTTCTGGTGTTAAATACATCATGCATCAAGGTGATTTAAGTTGGGCATATTTTGTAAACTGCTGTGAGTTGCAAGTGCTTTGTCTTTTTAATTTAATGGCATTCAGTGCTTGTATATAATTTATGTGTACTGCTGACAAAAAGAAAAATCACATTTGACATTTGACAAAAGTCTTACGTTTAAGGGTAAAAAAAATGCCTTGAATAATCTGCATTATTTGAACCTCCTATGAATTATTTGACATTTTCTGAAGGTTAAAGCAACTATGATCATTTGCTGAAAAGTAGTTTCATATGTTCTTTTTAACTGCTTAAGTTGAGGCATTTTCAAAAAGTAATCTGACTAATATCAAATTGGGTATGATGATGAATAATTGTGATGTTTCAAGAATTTGCAATTTCTAAATTTTTACTTTATAAATTACCAGTCAAACACAGCCAGGCATTATTTTTGCGCATTTTTGTTTAAAAACAACAAAATAAAGGAATGAAAACAAGACAGAGCTACAGAATCTAGCATGCTAATATCAACTACAGTCTTCTCTCTCTGTTTTTGTCTCTCTTCTCCCACATATCTGACCTCCACTTGCTTACCACACCATCTTTAAACAGTAACATTTACTCTCATTATTTAGAGGCTTAAGGCAAGACCAACGGCAGACTTTCAGTATCACTTTAACACACTCACGCACACAAAGCATAAATGTAATTGTCTCTTTGCCATCAAAGGTCACAGGGAAGAAAAAGGAAGTCTCCAAGCCTATAAACAAGTGAAAAGGAATATGTTCGTGAACACGCAGTTTACGTGCCTAAATAAAGAACCCCAAGTACACCATGCAGCCACTTGTACTGAATAATGTGTTTATCCCATTATGGCTCTGATGCATATTCAGTAGGAACACTAAATATGAGCGACGGCCTGACTCTATATCAGCACATTACAGCGTCTGCCTTTTATCACAGAATAATGTGATGTTTGACGAAATTGTGTCAAATAGATTATGAATTAATATGCTACATGTCTCCTAGCACACATTCTGTGCAGCCTCGCCAGTTCCAGATGCCAGGGTAGCATTTCATTCGAATGACAAAAAACGCTGTCCACGCCGTATGAAAATAAGCGATCATCAAGACTGTGCATATGTTTCTGCATTGGCCTATTAGGAAAGCTTATAGCTCCTTGTAGCTGTTAGTTCTGATTCTAGAATCTGATTGGTCAAACAGCGTTCCAAGGGAGCTGATATAACAGACCAACAGTATTGGACACTTCTGTAAATTTTCTTGAGCAAAACTGTCTATTGTCAATAGTGTAGCTTGACCAGCTGAACCCAGTGTAAAATCTGTGTGGGGAAATCTTTCACTCTCAGGTGAAATTCACAATCACTTGAATACTGACTAGGTTTCACCTGTGAAAATTCATTGAACAACAATAATTGTTGTTGTTGCTAGTTCCTATATTAGTTGCTAGTGCTATATTATCAAATTAATTACAAATACTTCTTTTGAACTAATGGCAGGCCCATCAAGTGTGATATTGCTTTAATATGGACACATTGGCTTGGTATTCTACATTTACGTATTTAGCAGATGCTTTTATCTCTAACCGATTATCTGTATTAATACGTCAGATACAGTAATACTTCTTTAAGTCCATTTGCAGTCCGTGGAGTACACGCTGTGCCATTCGCTGTTTCAGCTACAGGATTTCTTCTAGCATTGTGATGAGAATTTCGTTAGCTTGATGTTCTCGCCATTAAGTGAAATGCAGTCACAATGAAATAGTATAGCAAGGACTCTGCTAATTTATCACTTGGTTTTTTTTTTCCTGCACATTTGAGAATGCAGATGCTATGGTGCATCAGCAATGCCAGAGGTACCCACACAAACATTCATGTGTGTAACTTTCTCATTCATCTAGCACAACAGCACAGACACTAACAACTTCCACAACACCGTGCGATCATCCAACCACCTTTAAAACTAACACGATTAGTGTGGGCGGCTTTAGTGGCTATTGACCCCGGCTTGAACCAGCTAGCCCGCCACTGGGTGCCAACTGGAGACAAGCTGGGTCATTTGAGAGGGTGATGTAATGTTAAAGCAGAAGAGAGAGAGGATTGAGAGGATTAAAGCAGTCTCTTTTCTCTCTGCCTCTTGTTCTATCACTCTCTTTCTCTTTCTGACTGTTGGTGTGACTGCTTCTCTATGTAATGTTTGCCAACCTATGCATCTTTCTATGTATCTACTACTGTCTGCCTCTCTCTCTCAGTTAAATTGATAATCATCATTCATCTGATACGAAGTTCAATAAGTGGAGTAGGTTGAATGTCGTACAGTACAGAATTGTGAGTAAAATACTGTAAGCCTGCATTTATTTGATCCAAAGAACAGCAAAACAGTAAAACTTTGAAATATTTTTACTATTTAAAACAACTTTCTATTTGAATATATTTCAAAATGTAATTTATTCCTGTGATTTCAAAGTTGAATTTTTAGCATCATTACTCCAGCCACATGATCCTTCAGAAATCATTCTAAAATTCTGATTTGCTGCTCAAAAACATTTATTATTATTATTATTATTATTATGTTGAAAACAGCTGAGTAGAATTTTTTCAAGTTTCTTTGATGAATAAAAAGTTCAGAAGAACAGCATTTATCTGTAGCATTATAAATGTCTTTATTATCAGTTGAAAGCATTCTTATAAGATATTTTTCATTTTTGAGCGAACTATCCTTTTAAATAACCACTTTAAGACTCAACAGAAGCCTCATGTCAATCAAAAAGCATTAATCCTAATGTGGCCAGCTTACCTGCTTTTCAGCAAACCAGTTACAGGTCAAAGTTACATCACTTCAGTAATATTCATGAGCAATGTTAATCAGGTTTATGATGCATCCTTTGGACTTTTCAAAGCCCCAAAATAATTTTAGTACTGGAAAATATGAGCCTTAGCTCATCAGATAAAAAATGAATCCACAGATGGAATATGACACCATTTGTTTTTCTTGTGCATGTGCTGTCTTTAAGCTCCTTACTTGACATAATGTTTTCTGAAGTACACAGAGTGAATCAGACAACAAACCTAATTGTTTTTGACAATGTTTGATTGTCTAACTGGTTTGTCATCTAACGAGACATGCAGGAGGTATTTTTCATTTTTGCAAGATGTCATAGATGAATCATTTGTGCAGATCAGTGTTTAGCTGGAGAGGCAGAAACCTGCAATTTTCCAATAAGTTGTTTGGGTCTTTGTGCCAACTGAGACATAATGTTCCTTAGGCACTGATGAGTAGCTTTAATTAATCAGTGCTTTATTTGGTTGGCAGCGCCGTCTCTTTTCAGTGTCAGAGTTACCTGGCTTATCTGTCAACTCAGAGTAAAAAACACAACGAGTGTAGTGTGGCATTGATTGTTTATGTTGCGTTTCTATTATAAATGTGTTTCTATAAGGCTATAGGAATTCTGGGTTGCTGTATGTTGCTATTTAAAAATGGCTTTTTAAAAATAATATCAGCCTCCACAACCTTTGAGCTCTAAAGTGGAAAGGTTCCCACTTTATATCCAAAAAAAAAAAGAGAGAGAGAGAGAGAAAGCATTATAATTAAATGGCACTGAGTATGTTTGTATCATTGCATCATCATTTTTGATCAAAATCTAATAAACATTTATAATAATTCAACTATTCTCATTTGCAAACAGAAATACATAACAACAAACTGCTCATTCCATATAAAACCAGAAAGATCTCTATGGGAAAGAAATTTCTTTTCATCTTTATTCCGTTGCATGTAATAAGAGCAAGTGACTCTTTGATGCCGTTCCAGGAGATAAACTGCTTATTTTAGACATTGAGAAAATATCTTCCCATTCTCGACACGCAAACATGATTTGCCCCTGGATTTAGTTCTTATTAAACAAAGACTACATGTCAAAGCAATTAGGAAAGCAATGGTCACAGCGTCAGGATTTAGAACCATTTAAGACCTTGTCAGCCAGATCTCTTGGCACGAAGATGTGAACTCAGGTTCCTGTATTCGCCGGTTATGCTGCCTTTGATGACACACCGTCTTGGATCGTTATTAATATTTTTTTAAACCATGATACTGACAAATTTGTTAATCTGTGAAGTAAATAGATGTTAAAGCACGTCTGAACACCATCAAATCTTACCTATTAAGATTGAATCAAGCATGTCCAGTATGAGGTAGTACATAGTTTTAAACAGATAAAAGACAAAGATAGATTTCTACTAATCCACACAGCAACTGTGCTTAACAGTTAGAAAGACTTTTCGTTTTATCATTCGATATGGATTACAAAGACAGTCTGCCAAACATTTAAAGCTGACGAGTGAATCATTTCACGGGAAACATTTTCTAAAGTGTCACTTGCAATTAGCAGCCAGCATTGCATAACATGCCATTCAATGTGTCAAAGTGGGTGACACCAGACTCGTCAGAATCTTATCCAGCCCACAAGGCCTTTCAGATTTGGTAAAAAGGGTTTGTGAGAAGTTATTAGCGCTTTTCTCACCTGTTTCCCATGCGAATATCTTGTTGGAAACTTGTGACAAAAACGTGATTAAAAAAACTAAATAAGGTGCCAATTAAATTGATTTGACTGTAACTGTGAATAAAATGACATTATGTTTGGGGTCTCAAAAGCCTCAGGTATAAAATGTGAATAAAGCTATTGGAACTTTATTTTTTAGGAATGTTGGAGTCTCTGAGACCAGAGAACATAGAATTGTTCATCACAACAGAATATTAAGAGTAAAGTTTGAGTGAGGAAGAGGTAAGTTTGAGTTTGAGTGAGCAAACAACCCACTTACTTTTCTTTTCTAGAGCAAAAAGCGTGTTTTCTAAGGACACTGTGAGATCGCTGAAAATAAACAATGGAATATAATACACTTAAATTAACACAGATTCAGATTTGATCTGCTTGTCGGCTAGACAAACAACAATCTGCACAGAAAGCATGCACTAGGAGCAGACGAGGACGCCCATTCTAGGTCAGATTTGGTAAATCTAGGACAACCCAGACTCTCCCAGAGCCTCGCCGCCGGTGCTGTCATGTTTTAAACCATTTTCATTTTCATCAGGAAATGCATGCGGCTCTAGCACAAAGCTAGACACTCTCCTTGCTTTTCCACTTTTCTTTGTCCTTCCCTTACCTTTTTGTAAACTCCACTAGATGTCCAGCTGTTTCCATAGTACATTTTTCAGTGATCTTGCTATAAATGATGCTATTTGGGATTTATTCCGTTTTTAGTTATTTGTAATCATTTGCTTATTCATGTTTGACGTAGCAAATCCACACATACTCTCTTAAAAATAAAGGTTCTCAAAAGGTTCTTCAAGCGATGCCATGGATGAACCATTTTTGGTTCCACAACGAACCATTCAGTCAAAGGTTCTTTAAAGAACCATCTCTTTCTTACCTTTTTATAATCTGATGAACCTTCTTTCACCACAAATAACCTTTTGTGAAACAAAAGTTAAAGTTCTTTGGAACCATTAAGACAAACAAAAGTGTTTCCTCCTATATCGCTCGTGAATCACCTTTATTTTGACACGTATCCTGGAAAATTATTTGTTAAAGTTGTAAATAAAATAAGCAAATGCTATTGCAGTCTTCTCGCTTCAATTCATTTCATGCTTCATTTTGTGATTAATTGTGACATTTGCAAGCAATTTCTGAGTGAAAATTGTTTCAGGTTATATGGATTCCCTTACTATTAAAACTTTCTATGCTCTTTGCTTTTGTTTGACATCCACAATGAATCACAATTATCGATTGTTCCTATTTGTAATTCAGTTCTCTACGTGTATTACATAGAGATGACGGCAATCGTGACTTACTTAAGTGTGGAAAACAGAACTGAAGTCCTAGCTTTTCTTTACTCATTATTCATAACAGTAGCCTCCATCTGGGATAGTGGCAGTCTTGGCTGCAATCCTTGTCTGTCTATGGAGTAGGATCTGGGACTCTGTTGATGAGATATCGTGATATGTGGCCAAGGTGTAAATTTGTCTGGGCAAGCTTTTCCATTTTTTTCTGCACATCTCTTTTCATCCCCCCCCCCCCCCTCCCATTTTTGTGCCATGATTAATTCCGTTTGGCATGACTGTACATTCTGGTCAGAATGTGGAAAGAGTCATGCTAGCCAGATTACAAGACACAAATGTTGGTTTAAATCATTTGAGAGGGCATACAAAAAAAATGATTAGACACAAGGATAAACAGTGCCCTTATAAATATGAATTTGAGTTGAAATAATTAATCTTGTTTATGGCAATAAAATTTAGTTTTATACAACTAAGTAGTTTTCTCCTTCAAATATGTAAATGAGGTTTATCAGCACAGCAGTCTCTCCAGACGCACCCTGAACCTTACCTTGTGGCCCAGCAGCAGAGTTAGATTACTTACAGAGGGGGAGAGCTGTTAATATTTCACTCCTCACTGTAAAGAGCTTGTGTGAATGGCCTGGAGTGTGAGACGGCACCTTCTGTTCGATATGAGGCCTCCAGTAAGCAGGCTTCTCTCACCGACACAGTTCTCACTCGACTACAGTGTGCACAAGTTATATAAAAACCAAACTCAACTTTTTGTTGAACTTTTTATGAGTTTTACATTTTCCTATAATATACCATCCTATAAGCTGGAGCGTCTGTAGCTTTTCCTTTGTTATCTATGAGCAATATTAGCAGAATGCCAAGGAAAACTTCTGACATATTATATGAAACCATATGGAGTAATGAATCTCTTGACTATTTAAATATGAAAGCATATAAAATTAGGTTATGCTTAATTAGTAAATACTATTATATTTTGTAGCACAACTGAATTCCTCTGTTACTGCATGCTTTTTTCGTCCCTCGATTTCGAAGTAAATCCCTTGTAACCTAAATGCATGTGAAACTATGTTTTCTTATTTATTTTACAATGTAAATTAGTAAATTATTACCAACTCAAAAATAGTTTCCAGTATTGGCTGTTTAATTAAATCTCTTGACATTTATCCATATACAGTATTATTGTGATTCTTTTCATATACACTACCATCAGACGTTTGTAGTCTGTAAAATACAGTATGTCTATTCTATTCTGTTCTGTTCTATTCTATCATTATCATTGTTATTCCCACAGGACACATTAATCTGATCAGAAGTGATTTTCCAAAAAGGATGGTTTCCCATCAAAAAAAATTTATTAATCATCACATTGTTTCAACATTGTAATCTAAGAAATGTTTATTGAGCAGCAAATCAGCATATTAAAATTATTTCTGAAGGAACATGTCACACTGAAGACTGGGGTAATGACTGCTGAAAATGCAGGTTCTCATTCAATTCAATTCAAGTTTATTTGTATAGCGCTTTTCACGATACAAATCGTTGCAAAGCAACTTTACAGCAAATTAAGTTTCTACAATATTTAGTGGATATTAAACCTATCTAGTTTACCACGGGATGTTAATCCCAGCAGACACAGAGAGAAAAATAGAACATACTGTAATTGAGGTGGGCTTGATGCGAGACCGAGAGAATCCATATGAGAGTTATTGAAGCAGTCCAACACCAACCCAAGGTCGGTAAAAACTGCAATGAGTTTCAAAAACCCCGTAAGGCAAGTCCAACCAGCACACACAAAAGGGGTATCCAAAGAGGTCAAAACCAACAGATACACGTCTATACCCGGGTCAAAACAGAGTACAAACGCTTGGGAGGCAGGTTACTGGCAATACTTCGCAAAGTCCAGTCAGTGGTGGGCCAGTTATATTGCCCCTAAACAGGAAGTGGTGCAGGAAGCAGAGGGCGTGCTAACAGTCCCTACTCGTCGCGGGCTCCCTCTGCGGCCTGGGTTTCAGAACCCCCCCCCTCTAGGACTACTTTCCGGGCGCTCTGCGTGGCATCCCCGTGGTCCCTTGTTCTGGACCGTTCGGTGCCTGGCTCGATGAATTGCATCTATGAGTGAGGGTCCAGTATACGAAGCGGTTCCCATGATCTCCCTCAGGTCCGTATCCCTCCCATCCCCCCAGGTATTGAAGCCGACCCTCTAATAACGCCTCGAGTCCCAGCATGTTCACCTTATACCTGGCGATCCCGTCAATGCCAGCGAGGCATTGGCTCTTGGCCTCAGTGCGTTGGGTCAGCTTTCGGAGTGGCCGGTTTGAGGACCTGGAGTACAAATGAATATGGAGAGATGCGTAGTTGCAGAAGCCAAGCTGATGATGGAACCTCCTTTATTCTGTCTAAGATTTGCCTGGGCCAACATACCGTGGACTGAGCTTCCTGCTGTGCAGCCGCAGCTTGAGGTCCCTCGTTGAGAGCCACACCCGATGTCCTGGTTGGTAGGGAGGATGTGGGCGCCGTCTTTGGTTTGCCTGGAGTTCTTGAACTCGTACAGCTCTTTGAAGATGAACATGAACGCTATCCCACACCCTCTCGCAACGACGTATACAGTCATCTACCGCCCCACCCCCCGCCCCCTCCGCGACGAGGAAGGTTCGCCGCAACCCACGTAACAATGGAGGTTGATATCCTAATACCATTGGAATGGGTTGAGTCCTGTAGAGGCATGGGTTAAAGAGTTTTGGGCATATTCCGCCCATGGCAAGAATTCTGCCCACCGATTCTGTTCCCGGCTGCAGTAGGTTCTCAGATATCTACCAGTCTCCTGATTGAGTCTCTCGACTTGACCGTATGACTGAGGGTGATAGCCTGACGTCAGACTCACATTGATGTCCAATTGTCGGCAGAAATATTTCCACACCTGAGAAGTGAATTGAGTCCCTCGATCCGAGACGATGTCTTCAGGTAAGCCATAAATTCGAAACACCTGGTGAAATAGAGCTTGAGCCGTTTCCATGGCTGTTGGCAGAACTTTGAGGGGAATGAGGCGGCAAGACTTAGAGAATCTGTTGATGATGACTAGAATTGTAGTGAAATCTTGGGATGGTGGGAGATCGGTAACAAAGTCGATTGACAGGTGAGACCATGGACGTTGCGGGATAGGTAGCGGCTGCAGAAGACCGGATGGCAGTTCCTTGGGGGTCTTAGATTGCGCAAACTTGGCAAGCTTTCACGTAATCAGTTGCATCTCTGTTCATGGTTGGCCACCAGAAAGCGTTGTGGATTAACTTGATGGTGCGTGAGATACCTGAATGCAATGGGTTCATACTTCTGTCAACTCAGGTCATGACCCGTTGTCGTAGATCCTGGGGAACATATTGTTTGTTCGGGGGGCACAAAGCGGGCTGATGATTCCCCCCCCTTGCTGTGGACTCTTTTGGATCTCCTTGCCTGCTGTCGCCATTACAGGAGCTATAATTACCGAGAAGAAGAATGGATTCCGATAATGTGCGTGGAGAGGAGGCACATGACACCGATAGGTGTCTGTCTTGCATTCTTCTTCTAGTTTATAGGTGACAGTATTGAAACTTGAAAGAACATGACCCCTGCCTGACTTGTTTCGTTGCTCCTTGCCTTTCGACATACTCAAGATTCTTAGGTGATCGGTGATAAACCTGTAACGTGAACGCTCCCTCCACCAGTGGCTCCATTCCGCTATCGCCAACGTTTTCATGGCCAATACTCCCTTATACCACATCATAGTTTCCTTCGCGAAGGTGAGTTTTCTGCGAATGAATGCACACGGTACAATTTAGCGTTGCCATGAACGCTTGACATTACTGCCCCAATTCCCCATCTGATGCATCCACCTCCACTAATCAATGGGAGTTAAGGGTCAGGATGTTTCAGAGGTGCTGATGAAACTTGTCTGAGTATGTGAAAGCAGTGGTGGCTTCGCTTGTCCACTTTAACTTGGATGGCCTCCCCTTCAGAAGAGACGTCAACGGGGAGGCGATCGTGCTGTGGTTTCTGATGAAACGCCTGTAGAAGTTGGCAAAGCCTGGAAATCTTTGAAGTTCCTTGATTGTGGATGGTTGGGACCATTCCGTGACTGCCTGGATCTTGGAAGTGTCCATCTCGACTCATTGATGACTGATGTGATACCCCAAGAACGTGGTGTTCTGGACATGGAACTCACATTTTTCTGCTTTTACATAGAGTTGGTGCTTAAGGAGGTGAGAGAGGATGTCCTGGACATGTTTGATGTGTTCTGCTTCAAACTTGGAGTAGTAAATCAGAATATCGTCAATGTAGGCAATAGCATACTGGTTCAAGATGTCCCTGAAGATCTCGTTATTGAATGATTGGAACACAGCTGGGGTGTTGGCTAGCCCAAACGGCATCACCGAGTACTCATAGTGACCTGTGGTGGTGAGAAATGCAGTCTTCCACTCATCGCCTTCCTTGATCCGCCCTTGCGTGACCGCGTTCTGAAGCACGTGTCAAATCCGTCCAATGGAGCAGCGAGACGTCACGAGCAGGGTGACGTAAGCACCAGAAAGCACAAAAGCGCATCCGGCCGGGCGCCACCCAACTTCGATGAAGTAGCGCCTGCAGGGACGCAGGGAGTATGGCAAAGAGACGCAGCTCTCGTTCCCACATCGGGAACCCTGGGTTACATAGCGTACCAAGAATTTCCCCTTCAGGAACTTGAGCTGCGTGGAGAAATGCTTTGGGAACTATAGACAACTGCGGCCATACTACCAGTCCCTGCCGGTGTGTGTATCTTCTGAGCACTCACGAAGCGAGAAACTTGGGAACCTGGGTAGATGCCAGGTCTAGGTTGTAAAAGCAGACAAAAGTGCGAGGAGAGGACCAGCCCGCCGCAGCCCAAATGTCCTGCAAGGCCACACCCAAGTTGAAAGCCTTGGTGGCCGCCATACTCCTGGTCGAGTGCGCTGTGACCCCCATTGACGGGAGGCCAAATGACTCATAGGCTAGTGAGATGGCCTTGACCATCCACCTACTCATAGTCTGCTTGGTCGGCGGAAATCCCTTCTTTGGCGGCCAAAACAAACAAAAAGCTGATCTGCCTTACGCCATGGGCAGCTCTGTGTGCGTAAGCGTCCAGTGCTCGAATTTGACAGAGCAGATTAAGCCTTTCTTGGTACGGAGGAGGACAGAATGCCTTTAGTACTATGGGCCCTGGTGGTCGCTGTACCGCTCAGTCTCAGGGTGCCACGCAGGAAACGAGTGATAAATGGGTGTCTTCCCAATGATTGACCACCCAGAAGCGTGTGGTAAGCAGCTAAGGCCGCCACGTATCCCTTCAGAGTGGAGGGAGATAACCCTACGGAGAAACGTTCTTGCCGGAACTCCAGCACTGTAGAAACCGGGCAGTTAACTGGGTCCTGCGGTCGCTGTCTGCATCAACAGGAAGTTAAAGTTTCCACTTCAAGCTCTGACTGGGTATATTCTCAACAACCTCATTGAGAGACCAATCTAGAGTTGTGCCCCCCAGGGGGCCATGCCCACAGCTTCCTACCTCCGGGCCGGGTGTGAATATGGCGCCCCCGCCTGAGAGAGGAGCCCTCCTGATGCGAATCTCCACGAGATCCCGTCGAGGATGGCCACCAGTCCGAGAACAGCGATGTACAAGGGGCGTCGAACGCAGACCCCCCTCCGATGTGTAGGATACCACCGTTGTTGTCTGTGTCGGACGGTACCACTTTACTTGAAGGGGTGTGCATAATACTGACATGACACCTTCATAATCATGAAACACAAGTGTTTATATACAACTGATCATTATGTCAGTTCGCTCAGTTATACATTTTTAAATGCAAATTGACTTAGTTTGCCTTAACCCACCCCTACCCTTACACCCTAAAACCCAACCGTAGCCCTAAAGACATCTCCAACAAGTCATCTTGCATTAAAAATTCATAACTGATGAATGGACACTTAATGAAGCCGTTTGTCATAAACATGCATAAACAATTCTTCATATGCATGACATGTGTCACTGTCTGATTGGAAGGTGTACATGTCAGTCTTATCACACCCCCTTAAAGTAAAGGTTAACGTGCGGTCAAACACATGATGCCCCCTTAGGTCTTTAAGGAAGTGTGTCAGAGCTCGAAACATGGCAGTTGATGTGCCAAAAGAGATGAAGGCCTTCCCACAGACCCTGGGCAGAGCGCCACTCATGACCGCTCCCCAGCCCAAGAGAGAGGCATCCGTCGTTAGCCTTAAGCGACGACAAGGAGCCCCTAACATCGAACCTTGAAGTAGGAACCAACGTTTCTTCCACATGTCAAAGACATGTAAGCATCTCCGCGTGACCTTGATCATACAAAGCGGATTCCCCCTCAGGGAAAAACCCTTTGGTTCTGAGCCACCACTGCAAAGGTCTCAAGTACAGCAGGCCAAAAGGTATCACATTAGATGCAGCTGCCATCAGACCCAGCAGATTCTGAAACTGCTTGACAGTGAGTGAACGGCCTTCTCTTACTCTCGTGACTGAGGTGAGGATCGACTCGATCCGAGCAGGAGACACACGTGCCTGCATCGAGGTTGAGTCCCCCACCACGCCTAAATAAGTGGTTCTCTATAGTGAAAGAACACTCTTCTTGGTGTTTAGTCTTAACCCCAACTCTCTCATATGGGCGAGGACGACATCTCGACGCCGAGCCGCCATCGCTCCGATTGACAGTTCTTAACCATCGTCGATATATTGTTCTGGCTGGATGCCCTGTAGTCGCAGTGGAGTGCAGAGGCACGCACCCACACCCTCCGTGAAATGCGTGTTCTAGAGTGACAGGCTGAAGGGAAGAACTCGATATTGGTATGTTTCGCCTCCGAAAGCAAACCTTAGGAACTTCCATTGTTTAGGGAGGATGGAAACATGGAAATAAGTGTCTTTGAGATATTTCGTAACAAACCAGTCCTCGGACTGGAGCTGAGATACTATCTGCTTGATAGTGAGCATCTTGAACCGAACCCGTTTGATAGCGCGGTTCAGAAGACGAAGATCTAAGATCAGACGCAACCCCCCATCCTTCTTCGTGATGATACGCGTAACACCGATCGCTCTCCGATAGAGGAAGGACCGTTCTATGGCCCCCTTCCTCAGAGAGTATCTACTTTTTTCCTTACCAAGCCTGCTCGGGGCCACCACAGTGTGGGGATGCCCCTTGAAACGCGGCGCACGAGAACGCTGGATTTTGTAACGCTTTCTCTACATCCTGCGACCCTTTTGAATATTTTGTAGAATTTTCCACTCTACCAGTATCTACTAAGGGAACGGCCTCCGAGGCTGGCGTCGGTATATTAGAGTCCAGTTCGGTGCCCTAGCGGATGACCGGCAGGGTCACGACCGACCTACTGGCTGATCACACCCTCACTGAGGGGCTGCTCTCCCGTGCTGTCCGTTGCCGGGCGGCAGCTGGGAATTTCGTTCGTTGGAGCTCACTGAGCCCTGAAGCTCCGAGGGTGGCAGGGGTATCAGTGAATCTCCATGAGGGCACTGAGGGAACAACTGGCCCGACTGCTGTAGCACCCTCACTTGAGGGGGCGAGCTCTCCCGTGCGTACCGTTGCCGTTGGGTGGGGTGTGGGGTCGGCAGCTGGAGTTCGCCTCGTCGGAGCTTCCTGAGCCCTCCGCACCGAGGTGGCAGGGTTTCAATGGACCCGCATGAGGGCACTGAGGAACGACCGCCCTACTGCTGTAGCACCTCACGGTAGGTGGGGCACGCTCTCCCTTGCCGTGACGTTGCCGTGGCGGCATCTGGGAAGTTTTGTACGCTGCGGTCGAGCTCACTGTAGCCCTGAATCGCCGAGTGGCAGGGGTATCAATGACCGCCATAGGGCACTGAATGAACAACCGCCTGAGTGGTTTAGCTTTATCCCCCTCCACGGTTGAGGGTGTTTGAGCTCCCCCGTGCCGTACCTTATGCTCAGCGCGCTGGGAATTTCGCTTCGTCGGAGCTACTGAGCCCTGAAGCACCGAGGGTGCAGGGGTATCAATAAACCTCCGTGAAGGCACTGAGGAGGATTGGGCACCATAAACTGAGGTGTTATCCTTTCCTCCCCAGGTGGGCTGCCCTCAGGGACCTTACAATGGTAGGACCATTTCGCCGAGGTCCTCTTAACAATAAGTGCCGCAGATCACCGTTTTTTTTTTTTCGGTCTAGAAGACCCCAGCTGAGAGCATTGCCCCGACCCCCGATCTTTCTGTGGAGGGGTGTGGGTTGCAATGCTTTTTTTTTGAGACTGGCGGTATGAGGAGCTTTATGGCTTGGGCTGCTGCCGCTCCACAGTCCCACCCCTGAGCAGGTCAGCCTGGTATGCTTGTAACACCGCCATGGTGTGCAAACATGCGCCAGCCTGACCTGCCGCCGTATAAGCTTTCCCAATCAGACTCGATGTAAGCCTAACGGGCCCGGTGGGAAGCTTCTGGGCTTTCAGGGACGATGCTGAGGATGGGGAAAGATAGCTCGCAAGCGTCTGCTCCACCACTGGCATCGCCCCATATACTTTATCATTCAGCCCCACGATGTTCTTTTTAATAATTTGAGACTGTGGGGCTGTAAATATGGGATGAATGTGGTTTCTCCCACGATCTTGACACCTCGGCATTGAGATCGGGGAAAAATGGAAGGCCCCATCGTGAAGGCTGTTATCTGGATTCAGAACATGCTCGTCTATTTATTTTTAGGGCGAGCGTCCTGTTTCTAGGCTGGCCACACGATATTTTATTTTGGCGAATGCACAAAACACACCCCATAATAACGAATCACACCTCATACACGAGGGACTGTGGTGGCGAGTCCACAGTCTCCTCTGTCTCGACACTCATCACATCACCTCCTCGAGGAAGATAGATGACGTAGCTGGCTTCCGAACACTGAGAGAGAGCCGTGGATTTAGCGGGTGAGGACCGAGAAAAGGACAAGCTCGTCTTGGATCCCTCCGCTAAATCCACCCGCGGTCCCCACGACAACAGTCTGCACTGTGCCTCGGCAACAGCGGGACCGCTGCCAGCGGGATCGCGAGCCTGGCCGCTCTCATCAAACACAGCCAGGCGAGAGCGGAGCGTGCGCAGCGAGAGCTCGCAGTAATGACAATCAGCTGCTCGAAAGCTGACCGTGCATGCTTCGCTCCTAAACAAACGACACGCAAATCGTGTGTATTCCCTGCCGCCAGATATCGTGGGCAGGGAGAAACACAGCGTTTGTAATGCCGTTCACTCGCCATAGACTTTCTCATTGTTTTATATTTATAAGTGCTTGTGCGGACAGACAACAGTAAAAAGACAGACACATACACAGAGCGCTACGAGCATAAGCCTGGGTTCGCACGGGTAGACCCGTATGCCTTTAACAGCTTTCTGGTGCTTACGTCACCCTGCTTGTGACGTCTCGCTGCTCCATTGGACGGATTTGACACATGCTTCAGAACGCGGTCACGCAAGGGCGTTCCCAAAGCGAATCTCAACGCAGCTCGAGTTCCTGAAGGGGAAACACTTTGTACTGCATCCCAAGTAGGTCCACAATACTTTAAAGGTACACTTTAATATTCACATTAATTTCAATGGCAGTTGCCCAACTGATGCCCTGAAAAAAACAACAACAACAAAAAAAAAGCTAAAGTTTAAAATCTGACGTCTTTTTCATGGGACCACAGACCTGCTTTCATAAGTAGCTTTGTGTTACGTACACTGTGCTACATAAGCTTGCTTATGTATATGTTACTGTATGGGTGTGTTTGTATGTATGCTTTATCTGTTTCAGATGCGAAGTTCATTGGAGGATCTGCCTGTCACTCTGATGATGTTGGACGCTGACGTCTGTGATTGCGCCACCAATGGCCTGCGGCCGCGCAGTTTAAAAGTCACTCTAACTTTAATGGCGAATAGTCTGGACTGGGTGATGATACGGCTCTGCGAGGACGGTTCTCTCTTGCGAGAAGACCCGTCTGAGAGTCTGTTTTTGTTGGAGTTACGGTTCTGTTTTTCTTGCAGTAGTAACAGTGATTTGCTTGTTGTTAACTATGACTTTGATGTGCATGTTGCACCTGTTTGATGTTATCCGATCAAGGTGTTTGTTGTGAAACTCCTGTCCAGTCACTAATGAGAGTTGTGCAAATTGTATTGGAGAGGTTGTGAGTAAGGTAAGCATGTCGTGACACATTTACATCATCTAGGTTTTCCTTACTGTATTAGACACACCAGGCTAGTGCGAGAGATGCTAATTTTGTATGTTTTTGTTTGATTAGTTAGAATAAGGTTAGCCATGGCGTCTTGTACGCTGAAGATGTTTGTTTCTACATTTTCTGTTGATAGTTTAGTTTGGTTAACCTTAGTTATTGGGAGTTTTGTTTGTTTAGTTTTTTTTTTATTTAAGCATCTCTCTCGCTCCTTCCTCTCCTTCAACCTGCTCCCGACTGTCGTTCATTGATTGTACATATTGTAAATATTTACTTTAATACTTTTTTTCCCCTTGTGCAGCTCCTTTTCATCTTGATATACACACACCTAAAATTTTGTATGTTATGTCTAACAATATTCCTAGACGAACCATAACTGTTTGATGAGGGACGTAACACTTTGGGGGAAAAAAATCAGTTTTAGTTGGTGACGTAGTTACAGCATCCACCAGCATGATAACCAGCCTTGACCCCTTGGTTCATCCAAACAGGGTTTTGCCTCAACATCAGCCAATAACACAGCCGTTTCACTGGACCAGCCATCAATGTTTGTCTTTTAAATCCCCCAGCACATGTTCAACCAAAAAAAAAACCTGCTCTCATTTCCTGCAGCAATCTCTTTATAAACGTCTCTGTGTGAGACAAGAGGGACTAAAGCCATTGACTGGAGAGCAGAGAATTGGAAATTAAAAGCATTAAATCACAATTTGTTGTTTGTGGTGACACATCCTTCATGGGTCACTGGGCCGCAGTGGCAGCAGTGGAGAGGTCATCTGATTGATGTGCTTCATCAAGAGGTGCTCTGGTACCGGATATTTAGGCTCACCGTTAGCCCCCTCTACATGACGTGATGGGTTTGCCTGCACATTTGTTACTGTTTTGTACCAAATTGAGACTGACAGGCTATGAAGTTGTTTTTAACATAGGCTAAGTAGTTTAAATGGTACATGTATGTAAAGCAACCTTGAGCTATGGAATGGTGCTATATAAATAAAACTTCTTCTTCGTCGTCTTTTTCATAGAAGATACAGATATATGCTCTCCCCATGTGAAGCTGTTCCAATTGATATAGGCTGTTTAAATATGCTGCCTGTGTTTCCCTGCAATCCCATATGCATTGTGAGCTTCAGTGGACAAATGTCATTCAGGCCGATGGATGGAAAAGTGTCGGCTGTCAATTGTTACTCGCATCAAAAATACAAGTTTGGATTTACATAATTAACATACACAGTACACACACATATATATTCTGTAAACACAAACTTATTTTTGGATGCAATTAATCGTGATTGATCGATTTTGACAGCCCTAAAAAAATGTACATTTATTGTTAATAAAAAGTAATTTAGTGTAATTATTTATTTTTATTTTTAATGCTTTCCAGCATTGTTACGATAGCAGTATGCTGAAGTGAAATTCTGTTGCAAGTCAAATTTTGCCACAAAAGTTCCTGCAATGTATATACAGTACTTACCTGAATTCATTAAAAGTTACAGTACATAAATGTACTGTAAAATGTTGCTGTATAGCCTATGTAATATTTAAAATAAATGCTGGTCTTTTGAAGTTTCTACTCGTCAACGAATCCTGAAAAAAATATTACAGATATATATGAGCATTTTAAGCAGCACAACTTTTTTCAACATTGATAATAATAAGAAATATTTATTGAGCAGCAAATCAGCATATTAGAATGATTTCTGAAAGATCATGTGACACTGAAGACTGGAGTAATGATGCTTAAAATTCAGCTTTGCCATCACAGGAATAAATTACATTTTAAAATCCATTCAAATAGAAAACTGCTATTTTAAATTGTAATATTTCACTATATTACTGCATTTTTTTATTAAATAAATGCAGCCTTGGTGAGCAGAAGAGACTTTTTTGATGGTATTTTATTGCAAGTTCTTGTACAGGAAAAACCTTTCAGCATATTCTCAGGTTGCATTACATGTACATTAAGTTGTTTTTAATGAAAAGTATGTTAGAGTTCAAATGTTATCAAGGGCATCTTTGGATTAGCATTAAACAAAATATATTTCTTCCCGTCTTATTTCTTTTCCCTTCTTTGTCCCTGTCTGCCCTTTAAAGTATTTACTCAGAAAACTCTAGCAGTGAGATTGTGCTAGTTTGGATTCTCTTGCCAAAGGTATGAGTCACAATAAGCACCTAAAATCACTTTGTGTCTATTTTATCCTAATTCACAATTCAATGCACCAGTGACTAATTCGTACCTCATTTTACCCCTCAATCCCTTTGGTTCCCTCCTGCAAGAATCCAGCTCCTGTCAAAAGAGAATTCAGTCACTTTTAAAGCACAAGTCCAAAACCAACCTTTCACCATCACCATTATCTGTTCTTCTAAGAGCTCAAATGAAGAATTATATCCCACTAGCACAAACCCCCTTAATTTGAACCCCTTATTAGCTTTAATTCCATTTAAAATGAACTCACAACCTGACTGAGAAGAAGGCAATTAACACGTGCGGCCCAGTGAATGGCAGAATGGGAGATGTGCCATTTTAGCTGATGTACTCATTCGCTCCCAGCGGTGTAGACTGTTTGTACTGTCCGCACGTCCCAGGTGGGCACCCGAGAGGCATGCTCTTGGCACAGCACCAGATCGCCAGTTATCTGTTTAAACAATTAAGCAGCTATTTCAGGAACAAGGAACCACCATCCCCCCACCAATTGACTCCACGATGGCTCATGGGACACGAAATAAAAAAAAAAACAAAATTTTTTTTTTTTTTGGAACAGTCCCTTGTTAGTCTAAAACCATAATAATATATGTGGGTAAAGTGGTCAGTCTACATAAAAGGTCAGTTTGAGGTTGTTATTACTGCTGGATACACTCAGACTCACTGGGATTGAAATTAACCTTTTCACTCACCAGCCAATTTGGCTACAAAATTTTTAAGTTACCGGCCATTCAGAACTTCTACTAGCCAAAAAAGACCGAAATAAACGAACAGTTTGAGTCTGTCTACATTGGGCATGACAAAGCGACCGTTGCAAATCATATTGTGTCAGTACTAGGGTTGTGCCCTAAGACACAAAAAATTCTCAATATTTTCTGGAATTTTATCGATAAAGATAATTAGACGATATTTTGCTGAGTGTGTTATTGTGCTGATATCTTAAGGACTACCGTGGACAGCTGACTCCTAACGTTTTTGATATTCTTCATATTCTGTGTGGTCAGTTCACAGCAGTGATAGAAATTAATCTTTTCCAATAAGTTTAAATTTATTTTTACCTTTTATGGGCATTTTTACTTTTATAAAGCCTTTTTTTTCTAAAAGTGTACATCATCTTTTGAGTCAAATTCTTACATTTAATCAGTCGGTTATAATAATAATACATTTAGGCTGTTACTAAACAAATGAAATCAGTATCAATACAATTAATCTTTGCAGAAGTTGCATATGAAGTGGCTTTTAGATGTATTTACACATGTTAATGCAGCTTAGAGGGACATGGAATGCTTTAGCCTGCAGTTACAAATGCATAAATAATGTTTTGATATTTTAAACATGAAATGTTGAATACTGATATTTGTAAGTATTTAAAAAATGAAAAGATACTTTAAATGTGAAATTAAAACTGCCAGTAGGTGGCAGCAAGTCACTGTTAAGTGAGTCATTGCGACTGAACCAAATCATTTAAAGGTTGATTCATTCAGTTACGAAACAACCTCATGTTGCTCAGAGACACAAAACAGTACTGTGGCTGTGTTTGGAATGTTTTTTTGTGTGTGAAATAGCGCATAAATAGCACAAAAACAGCCAATATCCTGTTTAAAACGTAAGTCTCTTGATATTAACTTATTGTTTATTGAACTGTTGTATAAAATCAATATCACATTTGTAACCATGCTGATTTTTTTAAAGAAAAAACGGCACTCTTCGTGTGATAATGATTAACTATATGAATTGATATAAATGTATACATTTTCTGCCCCCTTATCTTGAATTATATGATCATTCTTAATGCATATTAATAGACTGAATCATGCAGTGAAAGAACGCACTCTAAATGCGCACGCGCACTAAATCCTGTGTTGGTCTACTCTAACCAGACTTCATCTCGTCGCATATGCATGCCTCTGTAGGTGTGTTTCGTTTGGTTTTTTGCAATATACTCATAATTTCATGATGTCTCATGAGTTCAGTATTTGCGCTAAACCTGCGCAGATTTGGCTTGCATGAACTTCCCCAAGAAATTAATTAGTGAACATAACTTACGAAAAGTAACCTGCCAAATTGGCTAGTGATTTGACTTTTACCCTGATAAGTTACAAAATACATCTTAGTCCTAAATGCTACGTAAGGGAGAATGTACATCCAGCCGGTTGTGATCTAAGAATAAACCCCGACAGGACGATCAGGACGATGATCTACTTGCCACATAAGTAAATAATTACATGCGAAATATTGATTTCAGTTGAAATATTTGAACGCAAAGCTTCCGTGAAAGCTTCCGTGAACACAGCAGTTGCAAGCAAGCTGCAAGTTCAGACTAGACAGACTTTTAAGGGAAATGGTGCAGTCAAACCACTTATTACACAACATTTGACCACAAAAATAATTAAGGCAATAAAATAATTAAGACGAAAATGTTTTAAAACCTTACCAGTTTGTTAGTTCTCTTATAATCCATTACAGCGTACAAAACAATCGTAGCAAAATGGCAGCAGCTGCATGAAACGAGAGAGCGAGTACGAGATACCAGGATGACATAATAAAATAATTGTACACCATTTTGAATCGAGTTTTAATATTTTATTAGATAAACAAATGCACAGCTTCCACCAACAAAAAAACAGTTCCTAGCGAGAGTACAGCGCCGACTTCAGTTACCCGGATGAGCCTGTGTTATCAGCTTTTACCGTGTTTTTATACAGTCTATGGTTGTTATCGAGGGATAGCATACATCGGAATGTTGCGACTGACCAATCAGAATCAAGTATTCCACAGAGCTGTGTAATAAATATTAGTAAAGGTACCAAAAGTGTACATATTAGTACTTTTTAAATAAATATCACCTTAGTGAGAGTTTGGTTTTCTGAAAGTGTCGACTCTTGATATACTGATTCTTTCATTGAAATAGTCCTTATTAATTTTCTTATCATTAGTTTAACTTTTTTAACTAAAGGTCCAATGACAACATTCATCACATTCATTTTAATCATTTACAGTACATGGTTTCATACTTTTTTCCAATTGTGATGGACACTATAATAATACGTTGATATTTTGAATGTTTTTTTTTTCAGTTTTAATTTTATTTGTTTTTTTTTATTATTATTATTTTTAAGTAATTTTGGTAAGTGCTAGTCATTTTTATTAGCTATCAGTATTAGCAGTCAGTTTTAGTCATTTCAGGACTTCAGCTCCAAAGGCAACATTTTCATTTAATTGTTTTAAGTTCATGGTTTTTATCTAATAATTATTAGCATTTTTGCAGGTTTACATTACCTAAAACCCTTTTTAAAATCATTTTAGTTGTAATTTTAGTAAACAGTAATTACACTATTTAACACACATATGCATCTCTCAATCACAGGCTTACATAGATTCCTTAAACCACACAAACATTAAGAACTGTTGTGGATGGAGTAATACCACTAGGACTGCATGTATCCTGAATGGTCACCCTGTAATCTTAAGCATTTTTCTTTAAAAATGCCTTTCAGCGAATGAGCTATGTATTATGTCTGTTGCAGACACAGCAACAGATGTAAGAGTAACGAGCAGCAGCAAGGTTAATAAGACTGTGAAACTGTATAATAGGCTTAAAGAGGCGTGGGAGGGTTTCTTCTTGTTTTTACTATTTTGGTAGATGTGTTATAAAATCACTGTTTACTGACTATGAGGATGAAAGTCTGAGGATCTGGCACCTCGGGATGCTGTGATTTTTGTGGCAATACAATCTTTAACAATAATGCAACCTAAACAGGTCTCGGTTTGAGATCTGCAGTGTACTTCTTCTTTTTTTTCTTTTTTGTTTTAAGTGTGTCAAAACACAGGGAACAAGCTGTTAATTTACTTGAAAATTATTGTTTTGAATCATTATTATAACACTCAAAAGTAACATCAGGGCCTCGGGCAACAACCATTGCAAGTAACATGTAAAGTGAGAATTCCATTAATTACTTGGAAACCCAAATAAAATGCCTCAACTGTTCTATTCCCAAGTAGAAGCACGTCTTACAAAGGAAAATAGATGACTTCAAATGAGTCAATCATCAGTCTTTCATTCATGCCTCATTGGATCACAGAATCTTTTGGATTGTTTTAGTGCAGCGCACAAAGCAATGGTCACAGTAAATTAATGTTGATATATGATTGATTGTTTTATTGCAGAGTTATTCACAGCAGTCAGATTTTCCCAGACTGTGCAATGTGAAGCTGTCATATTTTCTTTCACTTCTTATTCATAAGTCAGTCTTCACAAGAGTACCATTTCTTTCAGAAGGATAATTCCTCTTTGCACAATCCAGTAATGCTTTTGTACATAAAGTATGTAATCTTGTGCCTGTCTCTGTACATTTAATTGCAAAACATATATTTGTTTTGTTTTGTCTGTTATGTCTTTGTAAGTACTGAGAGCTTCTGCTATTGCACCAAAGTAAAAATGTTGGTGTGGGGGAAAAAGGTTTATTGTCACAAAATATGTCTCTATGATCATTCCGTTTAATAATCATTTAAAATGGTAAGCAGTCAGTGTGAGGACTGATTAAATATTTTATTTAGCAAAATGTGGCTATTGTAAGTCTATTTAGAAATAATTTACATCCCAAATGCATATATATTTCCAAAAATCAGAAATGTTGACAATTTCATATATAGCCAATACAAATATGTAAATGTATGTACATTTAGTACATTTTTAGACATGTCATGTAAATGTACATCCATCCTAAAACCCATCAATACATGTTGATATTATATAAGTAAATACAAAAATATAGACATGCATTTAAAAAAAAGCAAAAACACATATAAACATTTTTGTATATATTTTGTTTCAGTCATGTTATGATTAAATATATAAATAAAATATATATTGTTGACATAAGGTTGCTACATATATAATACCATATAAGAAATCAATACTGTATATATTAACATACACTCAAAAAATGTTGGGTTGTTTCAACCCAACCTTGGGTCAAAAATGGACTAACCCAACTTTTGGGTTAAAAATTTAATAAAAAAATGTAACCCAACAGTTGGGTTAGTCCATATTTGACCCAAAGTTGGGTTGAAACAACCCAACATTTCTTAGAGGGGATGTACATATAGACGTTTACCATGGGGATTGTGTATGTTAAAAACGTATTTTCTCATCATTCATCTACACAAAACAAGGTATTTGAAAATTATATATAACCAAGGTTAATTATATGGCAATATTATACTGTACATATATGGCAAACTAAAAATGTGCTTCATCTGGTACATCTCTAAATGAAATAATGTTAATTTATGATATTTAAGATATTTATATTTAAGCTATAAAAAAAAAAATATATATTATAATATCTATATATATATATATATCCTATAATATATGACTGAATCAACTACATAAGGTTATGTCATTAAAACATAATGTATAAATAGCTTCTCAAGGCAACCTCTGCACATTAGCAATTTATATTTACACAAACTGCATCAAAATGCAGATGGGTCTGTCCGTCTTTCCTGTTCTACATCTGGTTAGCAACACACCCTATTGTTCTTAAAATGTAGGCCAGTTGGCTGTATAGTACAAGTCCAGCAGAGGTTACTGACCTTGCACTGCCTAGCACCTGAGATAAATGACAGGATTAGGAGCCTCACAGGAAGAGGGATTAATGACCCTGTTGTTGTTGTCGAAGGATGCCTGGCCAGTGTGTACATACAGTAGTCACGTGACACGTGGAAGCAGCTTAAAGCTGTCGAGGCTCTGCTGAACCCAATTAAAGGTCGGTCAACAGGAAATGTTCATCTACAGAGCAAAGCTTTCTCCCATTGTTGAGAATATAAATTATAATAGCACTTTTTATTAACTGCATTTACAATACATTGTAGTGATTTTTGGAAATGGTGACTAAGAGAATACAACTGCCAAATTTAACCCGAAGAGGTCTTAGCAGTTCAGTGTAGGAAGCAACCAGATGGACATTTGGGCATTAAAAGGTTATTCTGGTTTGTTTGGTGCTGTTTTAGGCAATACTCCAGACAATTCTGACCTTTGGCAGGCATTTTTTTCTTCCTGATGGGAAATATTATTTCCTGCCATTGCTTATGGAAAGATAGGGCAAGGGGCCACATTAGCGACAGAACTGGATATTTTTGTGTTGCTACATGATTAAAAAGAAAAGGGGCTACCTGATTAGCTGAAGTCAAGAATACCTACAAATCATTGTTAATAGATATGTAAATGTCGTATGGGAATTAACGGCCTCTAGTCAGAAACAGGAACGCACAAACAAGTTTATTGTATTGTGCGACAGTCGATGGTGCGTAGATTTGTAGTTACCTTGTATATGGACCTGAAGCGAGCCGACCACCCAGGTAGTCATAGGGGCAGTGGGTAATTATGCACACACGCGTAGTCTCCCAAAGATGAAGCACTGATTCCAGATTGCGGCTGCACAAGCACGAGAGTTCAACTCGGCCTACAGGACACCAGACTCTCGCACGACCGCGTCGCCCGAAAATAATAAATTATTTAAATACATTGAAAATATAAAAAAGAATATATTTAATTTAATATATTAAAATACATTGTATTTCACACACACACCACACACACACACACACACACACACATGCTTTTATTAAAAAAATAACTATAACACTAGCATTCTCTATTTTTCTATTTTATCTAATTGTTTTCCTTGATTATTATAATAAAAGTACCTCTATATAATACCTATATAATATAAAAATAAAACTACCTACATGTACTACGTGTATTGCTCTTTTGGTGGTTTTGATTGCTTCTATGTTGTCCTAATTTGTAAGTTGCATTGGATAAAAGCTAAATGATTAAATGTAAATGTAAAAATGTAGTGCAGTTTTTGTCTTGATTGCTGTATATTTTTTTATTTGTACCAATATATAGCCATACATAGTCCATGCTTATACTGCAGTATAAAACACTATTTTCCAATATATAACTTGGAAAATGACTTTCATCATTTGACTGACTTTCTTGCATACAGATTTTTGTTGTTTCCACATTTGTCATTGGACCTGGACCTGTTTTTATTAGCATTTTCATCTTCTTTGAGTAGTTTTTAACAGCAATGGCTCAACTATGAGCATTTCCCCCTAGTGGACCCACCGACTGGTGCAGTTGATTAAGAAAACACTCAGACTTTTCAGCATGAATTAAACATCACCCAGAAAACATTTAAAGATAGACACAGAGAGGTTTGGTTAATTGCCAAAAGGCTTAAATGGTTAAAACCAATTGCAGCCACTGAAATTATAACTCTAAGGACCTTTATAAATGTTTTTCTTCATTTGGCATCCGTATAAAAGTGAAAAAAAATGAATACAGATGGCACTCTGAAATTAGTATAATTTCCACATTCCATCTCTATATAGAGGACTGAAGAAAACAGTTGGCCCTTGAAGCTGGCTTACATCCAGTACCCGCCAGTAATGGAGTGGATGCCGGTTAGTGCCTTGCAGCATGTCTGACCTTACTCCGATTGCACATGCTTTGTTTGACCTATTATGAACTTTTAATTAGTGGAGATCACGGGGGATTGAGGAGGTCTGATGAGTCGGGTTTCTTTGTTACAGCAGATCGAAATACAGCTCCTTTTTAAGTTACTGCTCATCGGAGCCACTAATTAAAACAGTGAGATTTTTTCCTCACTATTTTCTTAAATAGTTATGTTACGTTTACTGAGACTTTTCAAACATCATGCAGTGTTATTAAGGTGAATGCACATTAAACAGTAAATAGAACATTAAAAAGTGTCCTTCATAAAGAAAAATACTGTATCTATATCTATTTTAAAACACATATGCCAAGTTCTGTAGGTTAGTATATTTGGACGTGCAAAGCTTTCAAAATGTTCAAGTTTTAAAATGAATTACTCTAAAAATGGGTAACACTTTATAATACCTTTCATTAATAAATGATTAATAAACATTATTTCGTGTTTAACAGTTATTATAGATTTTAATAGCTACAAATATGAGAATGCGCTTGTAAATGTTTACTATGAATGTATTGAATATTAATGATTAACAAATCATTAGTTCATGTAATTTAAAATGCTTACAAATGTTATTAAACATTCGATTCATATACGATCATGCACTAAAAATTGGTAATGTGGTGTAACCATCAAGTAAAGTGTAATAACATATTTTCCTTCCATTTTGAATGAACATGGATGGACACACGCTGACAAAAAATGCATAGAAACAATTTTCACCCATAAATGTCATATTTAATTATAAAGAAACAGCAAGTAACACAATGAAGGTTATTTATTTATATGTATTTATTTATTTATTTTTGGAAATTTTACAAATGTGATATGTACATGTTAGAATTTTTTCTAAAGTGAATCTTAATCATATAATTAATTGTTCATTCTTAAATATAACATGTTTAATAAAACAAAGATTATTGGAATACATTTAACAAGAAAATACTATTTTATTTTTTCAACTTTCCAATTTTACATTTAATTGAATGTCTTACTTGCAGTTTCTTGGTAATTGTTTGTGAAATTCACTAGTAATTTCCGAGTCAGAACTGTTTTTGCACTATTTTTTTTTTCAGTGTTGGGAGTCCCGTTACAGTTTAGGATGTCATTTTGCAACCTAAGCTATCTATTCCTTGTCATAAAACAATATTTTATATTTTATAAGAATTATTGAGCTTGACACACAGTCACAACAGTCTGCAGGGGTTTCATTTCTTTTTCTTTTTCTTTTCAGAATATGTTTTCAGGATGTTTTCAAGTCCTTGCACGAATGCCCTTTATAATTAATAAATTATTAGATGGACATGAATGGACGTTATATCTTATTAGTGAGACGTGTGAGAAGTATTTAATATATGGTATACAGATAGTGGATGATGTGTGCTTGATGGCAGTGAGTTGAGTGATTTAGTACAGGTTTGGCTGTTTTAGCCCATGGCTATTATAGCAGTAATATACAGTCCAGCCTGTAAATCTCACACTATATATCATGCTGAAATCAATTCCAAAGTGTTTCAAGTGTTTAGCTGTATGTTCCAGAGAGACCATTCTATTATTAGACCCTCTGCTCATGACCCTTCTACCATCCTACGGTTTTGACTTTTCTTTTATATGTAATATTGATGTGAACAAGGAAACAATGGTAATGCTGAATTAACTCTCACCAAGGTCAATATATTTGGTTTACAACTTTGTAACTGCGGCGAGCTTTGTTTCCAGCATCAAAAGCAATCCCTGGAGTTCAAGTGTTTCATCAATTAAACACAACATCATTGAACCAATAACAAAAGATTCATGACAAAATAGTGCAATGAAAACTTCATGTCAGAGCATCATTGCTCACACTTCCAATTTTGTTTTATCGATTGATACAAAGTGAGTTGTTTCTATTTTCTTAGTCTTTCTTGACAGCCTGCAGTGGAATAAACACTCATGATTGCAATTTGTAAAACGGGTATGATATTTTCTAGGCACTCAATAATAAAAAGCAAACTCTCACAGAAAACTTTCACATTTTTTATATTGCTGGCCTTATGGCGGAATGTGATTTATTGCATGTTATAAAGATAGCTCTGATTGGGGCCTAAGAACACTTTTTATGTTATTATACAATAGTATATATAGAAACTCTTAATGTGGAAACCAAACTTTCACAACTATGAACAAGAGCCCAGGTCATTCTTTTAAAATAAAATCAATTATAGTTGTGAAACTGTGACCTCAATTACTGCCACCTCTGTTGGAAATCCATAACGAGAAGGATTACATTAATGTTATATTATCTCCCAGTGGCACTTATTATTCTCACCCACATGGTCATATTTATAGAATTAGTCTTTAACTCAAAGGTGTCATTCACAGAATTGGTATATCTTGGTATATAAGCCTAAATGATCATTTTGCATCAAGTATTCAGCTAAATATTATGACATATCAGATATTTCACAGAATATGCAAATTCACATATTTTTTTAAAATATTTTTCACATATATTGGAAATTTGTTTTCTGGAATCAGTAATAGTATATTTGAACTGTAACTAAGGACTATTTCATTATGCACACATGTACATACACACACATCCCCTCATATATATATATAGTGTGTGTGTGTGTGTGTGCGTGTGCACCTGTACTGCAAACTTTTTCAAGAGCCGGTTTGAGTTTTAGACCATCAGAGTGAGGACAAAATTTTGGCTGGTCCTCACTTTCTGAGACCCTTTTAAAGGCCTGTTTGAGGGTCAAGACTTGGTTTTAGGGATCAGGTTATAACTGGGTAAAGGGTAGGTTTAGGGTAAGGGTTTGGGTGAGGCACTTAGTTCTGATGGGTAGGTTTAGGTAAGGAGCTAGAGATTGCATTGTGTCAGTGTATGTACCCACAAAGTTAGCTATACAGAGTTCAGTGTGTGTGTGTGTGTGTGTGTTTGTTAAAAAAATTATATAAAAAATCTTGGAACAAAAACAAAACAATGCCAATATTACACAATATATAATAGTAAAAGTGTATAAATCACGGGTGGATCGTTTCCCGTTCAGGAACTCGAGCTGCATCGAAACGCTATGGGAACGCCTTCAGCATGACCACGCTCTGAATCATGTGTGTAATCAGTTCAATGGATGGGCGAGATGTCACGGGCGGGGTGACGTAGCGACCAGGAAGCTTAAAAGCACATGCGGTGGAACCGGCATCAGCTTTTTGTCGTTCAGCAAGCGCTCTGTGTGTGTGTCAGTCGACGCTTTGTTGGAGTCGTAGTGGTTTTTGTTTGCGCCACTTAAGCCTCCTAATATGTCTAAAGCGTCAGCCAAATTGAAGCATCTGGGCCAAGAGCAACGCGTTATAGTCTGTTTGTTCCTCCCTGCCCGCGTTTCATTACGGGTGGGGATACACACAGTCTGTGCGTTGTCTGATTGGGAGCGAAGCACGCAGAGTCGGCTCTCGAGGGAATCTGGACAAAAGCTTTCTGCGGACTAGGCCGCCACCTTCACGCCGGAGCCTGCCTTTCTTCCCCAACCTCGACACAGAGGTGTCGAGGTTGTGGGCTAGACCATTCTCAGCCCGCCTCTTCATCCCCACTTGTAGCGCGGCGTGGGCAGGGTGATGCCCCAGGTTGAGCAGACGCTTGCGAGCTATCTGTCACCCGGAACAGGGTCTTCCTCTTGACGCCCCACTTGCGCCTTCTGCCCTTTTTGACGACGCTGTCAATTCTGTCATCGACAGGTACCAGGAGGCTCGTAAACAAGCGGTGGCGTTTCAGCGGTTCCTCCCTCACCGCTCTCTAGCTCTGGGGGCTGCCGGGCGGGAAAAGCCCCCTCCGTGTACCAGCTCCTCATACTGGGAGGCTCAGAAACAGAGCGTCGCCTCCCATGCTCCCCTGCGTCGGGACCGGGAGTCTCTGGGTCGGGGACTTCCAAGCCTAAGCCGGATCTGCGGACCGTCCTTCAGACTAAGAAGCCCTTGACCAAGAAGTCCTCGACCAAGAAGTCCTGACGCCAATGCCTCAGGACTTCTGAGGGCAGGCCCCTCTGGAGAAGAGCGGTGTACACCTCATCATACAGTGCCTGTCTCTCCTCAGTGCCCCCAGGATATCGGATCTGCCACCCCTGTCCATCCCCAGTTGCTTCATGGCGCAGCAATCACCGTGAGGCGAGAATCCGGGTTCTACAGCCGTACTTCATTGTTCCGAAGAAGGATGTGGGGTTGCGTCCTATTTTAGATCTGCACCTATTGAACCGATCAGTCATACGACTGAATTTCAGAATGCTCACACTCAAACAAGTCATGTCTCAGATCAAGTCAGAGGACTGGTTTGTCACAATCGATCTAAAAGACGCATACTTCCACGTCTCCATCCTTCCCACTCACAGGAAATTCCTGAGGTTTGCTTTTGGGGACAAAGCGTACCAATACCGGGTTCTTCCTTTTGGCCTTGCACTCTCACCACGCACTTTTACGAAGTGTATGGATGCTGCTCTGGCTCCTCTGCGACTCCAAGGCATCCGCATACTGAATTGTATCAACGATTTGTTGATATTAGCTCAATCGAAGCAGGTGGCGGTTCGTCATCGAGATGTCGTTCTCGCTCACATGAAAGAGTTGGGGTTAAGTCTAAACACCAAGAAAAGTGTGCTTTCTCCAATACAGAGGACCACTTATCTGGGCCTGGTGTGGGATTCGACCACGATGCAGACACGTTTGTCTCCTGCTCAGATCGAGTCGATCCTCACTGCAGTCGCGAGAGTGAGAGAAGGCCGGTCACTCACTGTCAAGCAGTTCCAGAGGCTGCTGGGTCTGATGGCAGCTGAGTCCAACGTGATTGCTTTTGGCCTGCTGTACATGAGACCCCTACTGTGGTGGCTCAAGACCAAGGAGTTCTCCCCGAGGGGAAACCCGCTCCGTATGCTCAAGGTCACGCAACGATGCCTACATCCCTTAGACATGTGGAGGAAACCTTGGTTCTTGTCTCAGGGCCCGGTGCTGGGGGCTCCTTGTCGCCGCGTAACGCTAACGACGGACACGTCCCTCACTGGTTGAGGTGCGGTCATGAGTGGCCGCTCTGCCCGCGGTCTGTGGAGTGGTCGCCATCTCACGTGGCACATCAACTGCCTGGAGATGCTGGCCGTGTTTCTAGCATTGAAACACTTCCTCCCGGACCTAAGAGATCGCCATGTGTTCGTGCGCACCGACAACACAGCGGTGGTTTTTTATGTCAACCACCAAGGAGGTCTGCGTTCGCACCCCCTTTACAGGCAGGCACACCAGATCCTTGTGTGGACCTAGGGCAAACTCATCTCGCTGAGAGCAGTTCACATTCCTTGGCACCTCAATATGGGAGCAGACATCCTGTCAAGGCAGGGGCCGAGGTGGTGAAGCAGATATGGAGAGTTTTTTTGGCCAGGCTCAGGTGGACCTGTTTGCGACTCGGGACACATCACACTGTCCCCTCTGGTTCTCTCTGACTCATCCAGCTCCACTGGGGCTGGACGCCATGGTACAGACGTCTGTAAGGCTTTGCCCCCCAATCGCTCCTGCTCCGGACGTAGCATGGAATGATGTGCGCCATGGACAATGTGTCCGTAACTCAGTCTCCTACGGATACACATTATTCTGTTCTTTTCCAGCCGTACGGTGAGCGGGGGCGTGGGTGTGCACTCTCATATGTGTGCATTCGACCATGATCTTTCCGCCGCTCGCGGCACTCTACTCCTGGGGGGCTGGTGAGACTTTACCTTCGTCCCTCAGAGGGAAGTCTCCTCATACCTCCAAAGGGGGTTAGGCTGTTCGTTTCCTACCCTTCATCCCACTTCTCTCGATACCTTGCGGTTAGCCCTCCTGAGGGTGGCCATAACAACGTCTGAGCCGCTCGTCCGCCTCTCGCACCGAGTTTGTTTCTAGGACCATCCCAACCACAGCAGCCTGCCCTGTCTAACACGACAGAAGAAACTGACCCCTTTGGAAGGACTTTTCCCTTCTCGGGTGTGAGGAACCGCCGCTCGACCATTAACGCCGCAGGCTTCTGGTGAGCCAGTACAGTGCAGGAGTGTCCTGCAGGGGCCCATTTCTTTTTGGAGCTTGTTCCGTTCCGGATTTTCTATTTGTGTTTTCATCTCTTTCCTGCAGGGTTCGACTCCCCCATTCGACCGGTTCGGTTCTCATTCACTGTCCCTCTGATATGGGATTCTCTGTCCTTTCGGCGTCCTGTTTTGCTTACCTCCACGCTGTGCCTGTCTTTGCTGTCTCTGCAGTGGCGCCATTCAGCTGGGCAGACACCCCCTAGTGTACACAGCTCCTCCGTGTGCGTCTGGAGCTGTCAGCCTCCCGGTATGTGGGTACGATCTCGTGTCCCTACATGGGACCTAGCATTGGTGCTAGAAGCTCTCTGTAGGCCTCCCTCCGAGCCTATTGAGGAGAACTCTCATCGCCATCTCACTATAAAGACCACCTTCCTTCTGGCTGTATCTTCTCTTAAGAGATTTGGGGATCTGCAGGCCCTTTCTGTGACGCCTTCCTATCTCGACTTTGCGCCCAGTCTGGCCAAATCTTGTTCGCTCATATGCACCTCCCCTCAAGAGACGGGAGATTATGCCTTAAGGTCCCCCTCCTCTTGCAGGGACTTCCATGCCTGTCGTACTGCCAGGCATATAATCTGTCCTCCGCCTGACAGTGAGCCGACCAGCCAGAATCTTACTTTGGCGTCTGTTCCCATGGTTGCACACTTGGACTGCATAATGATACTGTCCACTGAGCTGTCCTCTAGTGAACCGTTTTAGGTAAACAACCCTCATTTCTGGGATTGTGGATGCCATCTGCATCCACAATCCACAGACTGAGGATTGTGGATATGGCCCAGCTGCATGCTTAACCGAATCCTCTGTCCTCCTCTTCCCGCAGGCACTCTGTGGTCAAGCTCATTTGACAGAAGTGTGGCCGCCTCCATGCCTTTTTTGGCAGGTGTTTCTATGCGGACATCTACAATGCTGCGGTTGGTCTATGCCCCTAACGTTGTCAGGTCTACTATTGCCTAGATATGCACGCCACTACCTGGCTTTCGTTCCTTCCTGGTTCTCGACTTCGCCTTTAGCTGTGCTCTTCCACACTACGCCGGGTGTTGTAAGACTGCAGCATGGGCAATACTACGGTAAGCGCATACGCGTGTTTGACGCATCTCGAGTTCCTGAAAGGGAACGTCTCCAGGTTACGCATGTAACCATGTTTCCACGAGGGAACGAGACGCTGCCGGTCCTCAGTGACCATACTTCCGGCATCCCTCCGCGCGCTTGCTTTCCATTCCTGGAAGCTGACGCCGTTCCACCGCCACGGCTTTTAAAGCTTCCTGTTCGCTAGTCACCCGCCCATGACGTCTCGCCCTCCATTGACTGATTACACACTTGATTCAGAGTGTGGTCACGCTGAAGGCGTTCCCCAGCGTTTTGACGTAGTGTCTCGTTCCCTTCTGGGAACCATGTTTACATGCGTAACCTAGAGACGTTTTTCTAAAGAAACATTGTTGTATTGTTTAAATGATTACTCCCTTGATTTATTGTTTTGGATAAATGTAAAATGCCTAAAAACATTAACTTGATGAGATTCATACTTGGCTTTAATCAACAGAATATTGATTACATATATTGTTAATGTAAAAACATGAAATATATTTTTATGATAGTGTAAGTAATGTTTATTAAGAAAATGTGACTGGGACATGAATTTACAATTATTAATAAAAAAATAATAATATTCGTATTTAGCCCAAATAAACAATTTCTAATTACTATTATTAACAACCTTTTTTGTGATGAATGTAGGACAGACTGTGATTTGACTTAATAATTAATAAATTATAATTTTTATATTGTTAATTTTTAACAACAACAACAACAAAAATACTGCAATAGTATTGATTTCTTAGAATGTGCTTTTTGGAAAAATGCGGAGAGGGAGCTTCTTCAGAAGTCCACTAGACAGATTAAACATTAATTTGAAAGTTTAATAAGCATTTCCTTGAACTTAATTAAATGTTTGCATTAAGTTTTATGTAGAAAGGAGCTTCTTGATGCACTGTGTTTAGTTGACGGCTGCCTGTCTGAAACAGTCCTGTGGGACAAGGAATATGTTTGAACTAGTGAACCCAAGAGAGAATTAGAAAGAGGGTGTGGTGCAGCAATATACCACTTTCTTTCTAACAATATATTTGTTACTGAGGATGAAAATGAAAGGAGTCATGAGCTGTGACGGATACACAGAATAATGAAACCAAAGGTGATTAAACAAGAAATTTAGCGACCAGGTGTTCATGCAGCAAAGAAATGAGATAAAGACTAGGTAAAAGCATGTGCACCTGACAGATTTCAGTCAGGTGTTATTAAAGTAGCGTGTCTGGGAGAAAGTGAGAGATGGATAAAGGCAAAGAGACAAATATTAAGGTGTAGCAGTGCCGTGGAGCCGGCAGTGTTTGGAAGGCCTCTCCTCAATTACCCATGACATGGACGACAGATGCCAGCTCGCCTGCCAAAGGCCTCATCACTCTTTGCACCCACCGACAGGCCATCATGGCAGCGGGAAACTCGTAAACATGAATCACCCTGCAGCTGTCACATCTCATCCGCCCCAACCTAATTAAACAATTAGGGCAGTTCAGTAACGATCACTCACTATGACAGCCAAAGCCGCGGATACACACAGGCCACTCAAAGGAGTCCAGTCAACTGCTACAGAGCTGATATTTGTCCACTCACCGTAAAAGGAGACAGAAGGAGTTTGTTCAGAATGATCACACTCCCTCACATGTGTGCTGATCAGAGGAGGATTTCACACTTCCTTCAGAAACAAGTTTATTGATGAAGTTGCAGTTACAGGGGATTTAGCTTGGTCAGATTAAAAAATAAGATGCACAATATATGTGTATAAATGTTTATATATTTATGACAAACATTTTCAAATATCATTTTATTCAGTAAGTATATATGGATAAAGTCTAGCCTACTAATATCGTGTGGCTTAATGGTTCGTAAATTAGGGGTGCAGAATTTATCCTATTTGGAATGTACCCATAATATTAATTAAATTCATGTATTCTGGTTTGTTTCAAAACATCTATCTATCTATCTATCTATACTATCCGACTATCTATCTATCTATCTATCTATCTATCTTCTATCTACCCATCGTTATTTCATTTATTCAATTTCAACAACAAACCCCAGTTGTTAGTAAGAGTAGTAATGTATAATAATAATCATAAGTAAGTAATTTTGTAATTACCAATAAGATACTTTTCTGGTTGTTATAGATGTGTTTGTAAGGAGGTAGCAATGAAAAAAATGTTTAACAGACTTTTGACAAAGAAATTTAATGAATGATCATTTAATATTATGATTAAGAAAATAATTGTAACTGCACTAGTATTCATTCTTACAGTGTGAAGTAAATGCTGTAGTGTCCACTATGCTACTGTGAGGAGCGAAGGAGAACAAGATGAAGGAGTTTTCAAAATAACAGTCTTAAAATCCACAAAACCAGGTAATCAGGGCATGCAGGAACCACACTCGCATTATATAGACGACACCGACAAAGGAACCAAGGAACATACACCTTGAAATACAGAACTAAATGAGGTAATTAACGGACCCACCTGAACTCAAATTACATAATTAAACATGAGGGAAAACTAGGTCAAGGAGAGCACATGGGCAGAAAACACAACAAAACAGGTCCATAATCCTGACATATCACCCCTTCCCAGAAGGCGCATCCTCGCGCCGTATATACAACAGAGGGAGGGATGGGTGAGAACTTGGGAGGAGGCTCGGGAGGAGGACAGACACCCGGTAGGAAGTATGGGCACCTGGAGGGGCCCGCATAAAGAGTTCTAGGTGGAGAACGATGCCAGGGAGGCGACAGGAGGGCTTGGAGCAGGAGATCCAACAGCGACCCAGGCCCAGCCATTAACGGTGACCCATGTGGAGTCCGTTGAGACCGTTGATGATCCGACAGGTAGCAGGTGGACGAGGCGCAGCCGGAGGAGTGGAGTCAAGAAGCGACGGATGGTCGACAACAGACCAAGCCGGAGCCGGTGGGACGAGGGAGCCTGGCGGAGCCAGTGGACTGCCGGGCCACGGCAGAAAGTTGGTACTCAGAGGCTGGAGGCAGAGACAAGGGATCCTCCAGCCACGACGCTGATGGAGACTGGCAGACCCGCGGCAAATTCAGTGCACAGATGGTGGGCTGCGGGTGAGCAGAGGGGCTTGCCCAGACGACGATCTGTGGAGGAGCAGGAGGTTGATTGTGGATGGCCATTTCTTTTTGAGCCTCCGGGCTCTCAGGGCTGTAAACAGGAGCAGAAGCCCTCCCTGGGCCGAACTTGGGAACGGAAACCCTCTCTGTGTTGGACTCAGGGACATGGGGCAAAAAAAAGACGAACCCTCTCGGGTCTGACTCAGGACGGTAGCCCTCTCTTGTGGCCGGATTGGAAACAGAGTCCTCCTTGACTATACTCGGATCTGCGGGCCTTCCCTGGTCCATACGTGGGAACCCGCAATCCCTCCTGTTTGTGGCTGGATGTGTGAATCAGAAGCCCTCCCTGGGCTATACTCGGGATCAGGAGCCCTCCCTGGGCTATACGGGGGAACCGCAGCCCCTTTCTCTGGGCCTGACGTGGAAACAGGAGCCCTCTCTGGGCTAGACTCGGGATCTGAGGCCCTCCCTGGGACAGATGTGGGAACAACAGCCCTCTCTGGGCTGGACTCGGGATCTGAGGCCCTTCCTGGGCCAGACTCAGGATTTAGGCCCTCCCTTGGCTGACGCTAACCGGAAAAAAGAAAGGAAAAGAACAACCCTCTCTCGTTCTGGTCATGGGCTGGAGCCATCATTCGACTCTGGTCAGGGGCTAGGGCCATCTCTCGACTCTGGTCAGGAGCTAGAGCCATCTCTCGACTCGGTGGGCTAGAGCCAACAGTCCTTTCCTCCTCATTCTCCTCTTTTGGGCTGAGGTGAAGGAGATAGCTGCTGTCATCATAGGGCTTAGGAGTGAATCGGCCGGCAGGCCAGACATGGGAATAACAGCCCTCTCTGGGCTAGACGTGGGGGCAGGACTGACAGAGGGCTCCGACGAAGGAGGGAGGAGAGGAGGCAGGTTAGCAAATACTTCCAAAACCTCTCCTTCTAAGTCCAGCAGTCCCAGATCCACATTAAGCTCACCCTCAGCCATGGTGCAGGGGGCGGAGCTCCTGTCCACGCTCTCGCTGTCTATGGCATTCTCCCTCGTGGCATGCGTTGTAGCCGGCTCTTGCACCTGGACTGACGTCATCAGCAGCTCCTGCTCTGCAGCAATCCTCAGCTCTGTCACTCCTTGCAGCGATGGCTCGTCGGCCACGGCGGGCTCTCCGTCATCGGTGGTCTCGTGCTTAAGCTCCGCGCAGTGGGGTGATGGTGGGCTGGGCTCTGGGTCAGGAGTGGAACTGGCGAGATCACCTTCGGGACTGAACTGTGATCTGTTTCTCACTAGTATCCACTCTACAAAGGTGGCGAAATCCGCTCTTCGGACGACGGCGCTCTGCATGTGGGGTTCAGGCGCATCGTCCGGGTAGCTGGTAAAATGGATTACCAGCACTGGATTTAATCATGGTAAAACGCAGCACATAGTGCCGTCTGCTTATTAAGGTAACTGACTGCTAGTTAATTTTTTATGTAACAAGTTAAAGGCCTATAACATTTTTATATATGTCAGTACATCAGATCTACGTTTCATATAATAAAAAATAAATAAATGATCCTCTGACTGAAGAATGACCCTTATGTACACTGTCCGTGTGACAGTTGTTATTGAAAACGGGTTGTGGTAAAGTCAGAGTCCATTTACAGCATGTGGACTGATTGGATTTAATCATGGTAAAACGCAGCACATAGTGCCACCCGCTTATTAAGGCTATCAAAACATTTTATGAGAGCAGCTGTGCCGCCATGGACAGGCTCTGGCACGGCCATCATGTTCTCATCAAAGACAAACCTTCTGCTGACCACCAAGCGCTGACTCACCTTAAGTCTGGAAATACTGCGGTAAGAGAATACAACTCTCTTGCCTTCTGGTCCAGCCTTTTTTGACTTAATGCGCATGTAGAGTCATTTTGGCAACAATTCCAAGTTGCTACAACTTTGCCATGCTAATGTCACTACCAATTTTATATAAACGACTAACATACCAAAGTTTATTTGGCTAAGTGAGATTTTGTTTCAGTTAAAATTCAGTAGCATTTTAATAAGATTCAAATTCAGTCCTAGCTGAACAGCGGCCTCTCTGTAGTCATGCTGTTTATTAAAATAGTGTTTGTTGGATTTGCACCACACATACTGTAGCACTTTAAATTTTGGATAGAAAGATCTATCCAGGCCTCATCCAAAAAAAATTAAAAATAAAAAACCTTCATAAATAGGTCAATGATGTGAATTTTGGCTCCAGAAACTGCAGAAAGGCTTTTACACATGCTGTTTCTATCTTTTGTGTCTTATTAATTTGTTATACAGAACTTTATATTGCATGTTTTTAAGATTTATTTTTGCCTTTATTTTGATAGGACAGTTGGTGGACAGAAAGCGAGCTGGGAGAGAGAGAAGGGATGGGATCGGGAAAGATCCGCAAGCCAGGATTCGAACTTGGGACACCCGAAGCGCAACAAGGCTATCGGCACCGACCTTTATATGGCATTTATTCAAAACAACTTACCATGCCATTGAGGTATTCATTTCATCAATAGGCTATGCATATTGATAATATGTGACCCTGGACTACAATTAGGGTCAATTTTTTTAATTGATATTTATACTTTGCCTGAAAGCTGAATAAATAAACCTTTCATTGATATATTGTTTGGTGTTTTTTAGGGTAGGACGATATTTGGCTGAGATACAACTATTTGAAAATCTGGAATCTGAGGGTGCAAAAAAATCAAAATATTGAGGAAAATTGGCTTTAAATGTGTCCAAATGAAGTTCTTAGCAATGCATTTTACTAGTCAAAAATTAAGTTTTGATATATTTACGGTAGGAAATTTACAAAATATCTTCATGGAACATGATCTTTACTTAATATCCTAATGACTTTTGGAATAAAAGAAAAATCGATAATTTGGACCCATTCAATGTATTGTTGGCTATCGCTACAAATATACCCATGCTACTTATGACTGGTTTTGTGGTCCAGGGTAACATTAAATATATCACATTAATATATCACATTAATATAATATAATATAATAGTAGTTTAGGTGAAACAAAACATTTTTGTTTATTTTTTTTTCTATATAAAAGTTAAACTAAAAGTTGTGTTTATGTCTCTGTTAGGATTTTTCAGCGTGATGTCCTTGATTTCAACCCATTCGTTTTAATCAAAAACATGTAAAAGTTGTGTGATTTGAGTTATATTGTTGATTCTAGAAGCCATGTTGTGTCTCTAACCTTATATATGATATTTTAGAAGTTTGGCTTGCTGTGTTTTTTGTTATAATTGAACACAAACCACATCAGTTAATGAATAAATAACAATTATAAATTATGGTGCATGCAGCACAGAAGAGGGCTTGTTTCTGTCCCAAACTGAGCCAGAAGAAATGGAAATGAGCAACAGATGGATGGCAGGAAAGAGAAGACGAAAGGAAATGAGTGAAAGACACAACCAGAGATTTGAGAAGCATTAATTAATGCTTCGCCAGAAGCGTATATTCTAATATCAGACACACAAAGTGGTTTTGGACATTCCACATTTTGTCCGCAGAATAACATTATGCTCGAAGTGATTAAGTGGCTGTACATATTTCTCCCTAATTTAAAGCCTGTTTTCGTGCAGCGAGGTGATTGATCGTTAGAGGCACCTCGAGCAAGGTTGGAGACCAGCTAAGGAGACTGAGGTGCAGGTTTCCTAGCAACCAGAGGAACCATTGTTTCAATGAGACGGAGGAACATCTGAGCGATTCTGTTCAGCTCCAGCCCGTTTGAAATGCTTCTATCACTGAATCAGCTGAAAATCTGGTCATGAATATGGGCACGCTATATGATACTGTTTTTAGCCAGTGACATTGAAGTTGTTTATATCTCTCAAGTCGAGGTCACTTTTCAAAATGTAGCCTATATGAATGTTCTTTATGGAGTGTAGGCTATTTAAAAATCTGGCATTCTATATAGTTGTAAATTCAAATACACTGGTATGACCGAGAGAGCAATGACGTTTTAATTAATGCAAGGGTTTGCCTAAAATAGTCTGAGAGAGCGGCAGTACTGTTTAAGTTTCATTGATGCAGTGTCAGGGGTGTCTAGCACAGACAGTTTTGATAAATTGAGAATTATTATAATTTTAACCAGGCCAAGAGTTGGAAGGATCCCTGAAGACTAAAAACAAAAGCCTGAGCAACAGTTCCATCTATTGACCGATCGCATAGAAGATTTTGTGGACAAACTATAAACAAATAAAATGTTTGCTGTTTCAACTTAGACTGCGTTTATATGAAATTTTATAACATTTTAAAGTGAAAACGGATTGAATCTGTTATTCTAAATGCTATGACATGACAGATATGTTAATGGCCATTTGTCAGTCATCATGGTCTTTGCGCCTCAAGTGTGACTTTCTGCTCTAAAATTGTTATGTTGCAACACTAACAACAAGGCATTGCTATTTGGTCAAGCAGTGGGCGACACATGGGCCGTGATGCTTTCAAAACGTTAGACAGCAGCGAACTGACCAGATAGTGCTATCCCACAAAGAGCGCTTGATATTCACTGTGAAACTAGCCGTCAATGAACTTGACTCACGCTGAAGCAATGCAAATATGACCATGCTAAGTGGGAAATTGTTAAGAAGAGCATGGCAATGTGTTGGATGGGCTGTGAATTGTCGTTGATTAATCGTGATTTTACATCATAGTTCACAAGGATGTATTAAAGGAATAGTTCAGCGAAAATGAAAATTCTGTCATCACACACACAAAAGTTTTTGTCCATATGAAAGTGGAGTCTATATGGAGTCTGTTTGAGTGTTTTTCCTTTCATTGTATAAACAAAAACAACTGACACAAATCTTATTTTATGTTCCACAAAAAATTTAATCTCCTACAAAGAAAGTTGAGTAAATGATGATAAAACCTCTTGGATAGGCTACACTTTATTTTGATAGTCAACTTTAGACATTCTCCTATCTATGTATCACTGCAACTACATGTCAACTAACTCAGTAATTTGCAATACATTTGAAAGTGAAGTGACATGTGGCCAAGTATGGTGACCCATACTCGGAATTAGTGCTCTGCATTTATCCCATCCAAAGTGCACACACACAGCAGTGAACACACACACCGTGAACACACACCCGGAGCAGTGGGCAGCCATTTTTTTTTTTTTTTGCTGTGGCGCCCGGGGAGCAGTTGGGGGTTCGGTGCCTTGCTCAAGGGCACCTCAGTCGTGGTATTGAATGTGGGAGAGAACGCTGTACATTCACTCCCCCCACCTACAATCCCTGCCGGTATGAGACTCAAACCCGCTACCTTTGGGTTACGAGTCCGACTCTCTAACCATTAGGCCACGATTTGTTACAGTATTTATTATTATTGTTATTAATCTTTGATAGTTAATACAATACATCTGTTTAGTGTTAGTTCATGTTAGCTCAGTTCTGTTAAATACTATTTAACAGGTAGGCCTACAACTTTTGATTTTACTAATGTATTAGTAGCCTAAATGTTTAAATTAACCATAAGATAATAATAAATGCTTTAAATGTATTATTTTTCATTGTTAGTTCATGTAATGTACTGTATCCTTACTGTAAACCAACTGTAATTTTTGTACATGTTTACTTCCTGTGAGACTAAATTAATATGATGAAATCTTCTGCATGGATCTTTAAAATGTAAACACACCTTCTATACATAACTCCCATATTAATAACCCTGCATGGATGACTTGATGGTCTGATATAGGCTACCCTTCCTTTTCATGCCTAGTAAACATATTATGAATGTAAGCATGTTCTCATCTGCTTGAACAACTACCATATGTGTCCCAGCCTCATGGCCACAGCAGACATGATGTTATTTCTCAAGGGAGAGATTTTGGTGTGAGTTATATGATCAGATGGGCTGCCCAGTGAGCTCGTCCTGATGTGTGTAACCTTGGATCACTTTTGGCCACAGATGAGACAGACGCTGCTCACTAACAAATGAGCTAGCTGACAGATTTATGGCATATTTAACAGGCAGATATTTTACCCGCTTACTGCTAAAGTATGCCATCAGCCAAAATGTTCATTTGTAATAAAGTGCACTCTGTTGTACTGGTGCATCATTTACACAACTCCAAGGCCACCTCAGTGTAATGAATGGCCAAATGATACGTGTGTGTGTTTATATATTATGTGTGCATGTGTCTGTGTGTGTGTGTGTGTGTGTGTGTTAGTGAGCTAAATCTGACAGAAAAAAATATATAGGGACATTTAAGAATTTCTAATAAATATATGTAGGCCTAATATATATAAATAGGGTTAGTAGATAAAAATTTCAGGATCTCAGCATGAAAACAACAGGCTAGATATCAATGATACTGTTCAGAAACTTAGTTCATGAATAAAAGCAAAAAAACAAGAGCGTGCAGAAACTACTACCAGAACAATCTTTTTTGAAAATCTAGAAAGTTCTGAGGGATAAATTAGGGTAGGGTTGGGGTTAAAGCGATAGGAAAATAGAGTTGGTTATAGTATAAAAACTATGGCAATATCCTCAGAACATTGAAGCATGAGTGTTGTGTGTGTGTTTGTGTTGTGTGTGTGTGTGTGGGGTCCTACCAAATGCAGAACGTTTTCTGTAAGGGGTAGGCTTAGGTTTAGGGGTGGTTAGGGGAAGGATTAGTTTATAAAATCTATAACTGGATATATGTAAAAACAAGTCTATAATGTAATGTAATGTCCCCATTTAGATAGCGAAAGAGTAAACAGTAAAAAAGTGTGTGCAGGCGTGTGTGTGTGTGTACTTGTTTATGCTACATTGTGGGG
Source organism: Sinocyclocheilus anophthalmus (assembly GCA_018155175.1). Classification (NCBI taxonomy): domain Eukaryota; kingdom Metazoa; phylum Chordata; class Actinopteri; order Cypriniformes; family Cyprinidae; genus Sinocyclocheilus; species Sinocyclocheilus anophthalmus. The sequence goes on from JADLZN010011290.1 coordinate 149,819, forward strand.
ACCAAATGTCCCCACAAGGATAATAAAACCTGAAATTTTTGACATTGTGGGGACCGCCCTGTGGTCAAAAAAAAAAAAAAAAAAAAAAATGATTAAAATAGTATCTGACTGTTTATCTGCGGAAAAAAGTTTCTATAAGGGGTAAGTTTAGAGTTAGGGTTGGGTTAGGGGATAGAAAATATCGTTTGGTCAGTATAAAAGTAATAGAAGTCTATGAAAATCCCCACAATTCACAGAAACAAACGTGTGTGTGTGTGTGTGTGTGTGTGTTGTGTGTTCGCCGTATTGCTGTGTGTGTGTTGTGTGTGTTTTCATGGCTTGGATCATCTCAACAGAAAGCAAGCCTCATTCGGAAGATTTGCCACTGACAGACTGACGTTTTTATTAACAAGTGACTAATACTTCTTTTCAAGATGCATTTATGTCAAATAAATGTAGTTACCCAGAAACCGTAATTAAACACTTTATGTCAAGTTGTGTATTAGTGCATCACAATGTGGCAAAAAGTGGAATTGCAGGTGTGAACACTCGTAAAGGCCTACTGTAGCTATCTATGAGAGTAGCCTTCTACCTTTTTCATGCCATCTATGAACATCCATCATCAAAAATGAATGACAACAACAACAAAACAAAAAAATTAATTTGATGATTTAAAGAAACAAAATTAAACCATGTCAATATTTAGTTGACTGTATGTACCAATTGTTTAGATAAATTGATTACTAAACGTAATTTCATTCATCATTTCGTTCATCATCACAAAGTTTGCCTGTAATAAAATTATTATACTTTAGACAGCACAGGAGAGGGTGACACACGCACACAAGGATTAAATCAATCACGAAATGACAAAATAGGAAGTGGTGTAAACTAACAAAAAATAAAAAATAGTAGTTTCATATTTTGTGTATTTACTATATATATAGTACTACTAGTAATGTATATATTATCATTTCATATAAAGAACATATATAATTTACATATATAGTTATAAACGTAGCGTTAGCTAAGTGAAAGAATTGGTATTTGTTTGTTTGTTTGTTTGCAGCTTTCATAACCAAAACCCGAGATGCAGAGAAAATGGCGCTTTGTTAGAAATGTTCATGATGTTCTGAAAAAGTTATTAATTATAATAATGTTGCACATTAAAGGATGTAGCCTATCCAAAAAACAAAAAACAAAAAAAGTGAGGGAAAATATCCACATGCACGGCCAAAATTAGTCTTAAAGAAATACCCACGTACAAAGCAGTGTTATCTGCTACTTTAATAAAACATCAGGCTCTGTTCTCTGTGCTTCACACTCAACACATAACATCCCACTCCTAATGGAATGTGAGCGATCTGGGTCATGGGAAATGCTTTTTTCCCCCCCAGACGCCCACCCACTTGACTGCACATCTGCTGGTGATTGAAGCTTGTCCGGTACGATCACTAGTTTTGGAATAGTTCAAACCTGGATTAAGGGGAGGAAGTAAATTGGTCCTTAAACTTTAGGCTATTAGACTGTAATTTTCCTCAGACCTTAAGTTTATGTAACTTAATACTGTATAGGTGCAATGGATTGAAAATTAATTTCTGAATTTGGTAGAGTACATAAAAGGTTGTATGTATGCATTTGTGACCGACCGGATTCCCGATTTCAGAACCATTATCCTCCTGCGCATATGTTCATCCACCAGATGGCAGGCTCTGATGACAGATATTTAATGCCGCTCTACAGCTATGCAATCATCTCCTCTCTATCTACTGTAAGATCAGATGTTTAGGGGCAGGTTTATTTGGAATAGCATTACCACACTAGTGTTCATGGAAAAACTGTGTAAAAAAACAAATGGCATGAATATTTCAAACAACATCTTTACGATTTTATTTTACCATCCTTGCAAACTTTGACAAATCCAATTACTCCAACCTTAAAATAGCTCCCAATAAATCAGCCTGGTACCTTTTTTTATTTCCAGAGGAACACATAAAGCACCTGCGTATCCATACAAATGTTGTGTAAAAGTATTTAGTAATAATCTTTCATTTTTATCTAGAATTTTACAGAAAAACTGGATGTTTTGGATTTATGAGAAAGGGAAACCAACTTTCTAGGATGAGCGGTGAGTTGCTGTTTATTCTTAAAATGATTTAAATAAATCAGATGCTGTATTTACCTTGAGTATTGTCGAACGGACTATTGGATATCTGTAGGTCTAGGGATGAAAATAAACATTTAATTAACTTCAAATGTTCATTTTACTCTTTTATCAATTAATATTATTAAAATTAAACAGCATTAATGTATATTTAAGATCATCATTCTTAAGTTGATCCACTCTTATAATGTTTCCAGTAAGTCTTATTATGTAAGACCAGGCCTAAGGCAGGAGTTTCTCTGCAGGCAGGGGAATCTCCTCTCTTCCTCCCTCTCTTTTATTTTTGAGAAAGGGGTTCTTTCTCAGCTGCAACAGTTATTGTCTTCAGGATTTCCTCTCTCCGGGGCTTTTCTTCCCGTTTACTTCCTTTCATGCAGTTACAGCAGTTTTTATTCTTCCTTTAATTCATAAAAGAACTGCCGTGTCAGAGTTTGGCCTCACAGTGTCTCAGGAGGCAGAAAGGCCTACACACCACTGAAATATTAGATCTATTTCTTAATCTGTGTCTTGATATTACAGTCAGCAGTTTCAGTGTTGTGACTGCAGGAATACTAAAGAGCAAGAGAAATTGCCGTTTTTTATGGTTTCTCATGATTAATGTAAAAAAAAGTTGATTAAGACTAGTTTATTCACTTTATACGCTTTAGACGTAAAACATCCACATTTCACATCATTATTGGGTGCTTTTGGTTGAGGCTGATTTCAGGTAATAATGTTAATGCTCAGTTTCTTTCACAGACTGATCGTTTCTCTTCATAAGACCTCAATATATCATTGAGCGCGAGGTATTCATTTAGTTACCTGATATGCTTTTCTTGACTCTCAAAATAATGGGATAGCCATTAGCTGGGTTTCCATCCAAAGTTGCGAATTTAACTTGAAATATCACATAAAACATTTGCGAATAAGCACTGTTTCCATCCAGTGAGTTGAAGAGAACAAAATTGTCACTTCCTGGTAAACTGGCACTAAATATAACCAAGAAAAGTAGGAGAAGCCACTGAATAATAATATAATTTTCATATATAATAAATTACTCGCGCCTCAGAGCAAGCAGACGAAACAAAATAAATGAGGTCATTGCTTTCAGAGGTGGATGCCAGCTGTTTGGGAACACAGTCGTGTAAGACACTTCTGGGATGCAATTATACAGAAATACTTTGACGACAGACCTTTCTCGGGCATTTCAAAATTACCATAACAACATTTCAGGTGCCGTGGAACCAGATCGGTGCGCTGGTTATGCTGGGTACACACCACAAGATAATCGGGGCTGATTTGGGGCCGTTTCTCCCGCCTTCCGACAGCCTAGGTAATGTCCCGTTATCTTGATGGTATAAAGATTATCTTCCATCAGATTTCCTGGGTGTGGGGTGTGTTTAAGAGTGACTGAATCTGCTCGGAAGAACGTTGGAGGTAACATGTTGAATATTTAAGATCAGAAATCCTGATGTGTGGGGGGAACATCGCAGCACACCACACACTATTGGAGCAAAACGGTTAAATCTAGGATTTTGTTTCCTCATGTTTGTGGTCTCTCACATTTTTAAAGATCTTACAAAATTTTACAAATCTTTTAGTATGTACCCAGCATTTGTCAGGTTTTGCTGTCCCATAGTGCAAAGTCACATTACTTTTTCGATGAGCATGGAGGAATTACTTGCCAATGCGTTTTCATCTCCCATTATTTTCACATACCCTTTTTTTCGCCAAATCAAACCACATCAAGCCAGCGTAAAAACTTTTTTTAAAATTTAAAACACTTTACTTTAAACTTTATTTAAAATTTGCCGTTTCCATCACTCATTTCGGATGAGACACTTCAAAATGCGCATAAAAACAGGGTGATGGAAACATAGTGACTTGCATTTTATAAATCAGGTAGGACCATGGTTTCAGTTAAAAATCTTTACTCTTCTACTGAAGAAAAAAGTCACTTACATCTTGAACTGTGCCCCCCCCCCCCCCCCCGAACGTGAGTTAACTAACCTGTATTTTTCTATTTTTGTGGTGAACTATCCCTTTAAGTTATGTTGACCCCTTTGAAGGTTGAGGCCCCCTAGTGGGCCGCGCAGAACCACTGCGTTTGGAGAGAAATTGACGTTTTAGGACCCTGAGGAGGAGCAGCACTTGTCCTCTCCTCCGTGGCTTTCATGTAGGTGTGTGGTGAGTGTTGGCCTAATTGAGTGCCAGTGGAGGGATGAAGAGAACCGCGGACGGTCACGCGTGTCCAACATGCGCACATACAGCTCTGCCAGTCTCATCTCATTATGACCGGGGCTCACCTCAACTATAGCGTCTGTCCTACAGTTCTTGGATTTGTGGACCACTGGGACTTTCACAACCTTTTATTTCTCGTAATATATATTTGAACAACTTCTTTATTTAGCTGTATGAAAAGTTGAAGAGAAAGGTTTTTGGTCTTTATTTTGACCGATTCCCTACAGAAAATGCGTATCATAGGTTGAAAGTCCTTAGAAGGAAAAATAACACGAACAACAGCACAAATCAAGCTAATTTATTCAAGGATCCGCGCTTTGACTTCAAGGAAATCAACATGTCCAGCAGAAGCATCGAGTGGGAGCATTTCGAGGAGCGCGAGAAGAGTCACCGGTCCCCGCGGGGCAGTGGCGCTTCTCATTCCGGCTCGCGGGGTAACGGGCTCGTGCCTAGTCCCGCTCACAGTGCGCACTGTAGTTTCTACCGCACACGCACACTGCAGTCGCTCACCTCCGAGAGGAAAGCGAAAAAAGTTCGCTTCTATCGGAACGGTGATAAGTACTTCAGGGGCTTGGTGTACGCGGTGTCCAGCGACCGCTTCAGATCCTTCGATGCGCTGCTGATGGAGCTCACCCGCTCCCTCTCGGACAATGTGAATTTACCGCAAGGAGTCCGGAACATCTATGCTATGGAAGGGGGGAAGAAGATCACCAGCCTGGATGAGTTACTAGAAGGTGAGGTTGAAGATTGTACAGGTGCCAAAGTCTAGATAGACACAACAGGCACTTCAAATTCTTTCCCCCGTGTGACATCCAGTAAATCACCACTGCTATTATCATACTTTAGTGAAGTGATTGTAAGGATGCATTGTTTGCAATGTTGCAACATGTCAAGTCATTGTAGGTAACTTTTCCAATTAAGTGTCTCACACACATAAACACTGGATTTTCAGTTCACCCTGCAATTTCCAGTACTTTATTGGCATGGTTGTGCTATATATTGCAAAGACATTCATTCATTTATTCATATCTCAATAAATCAATTAATTAATAATATGTACCAGTAAAGGTAATATAATAATATGAAGAGTGTCTTCTCACTGTAGCTGTTTGTTCACTTTAAACATTGCAATCCGTGCATGATAAACAGGATAGCAGTAATTAACATAGTTTTAACCAAGATTACTGCATGTTTACTTAATTCACTATCAGCTGATGGAATAGTATATTAAGACATAGTCTCAAGTCAATCCATCAACAGAAAGGAAAAGAATATGTTTTAGCTGTTTTTGTCAATATAATGAAAGTAGAGGGCTTAAGGCCCACTGGACCGAGCTGAATTTCAGTATATGGACAAAAACACTGAGTCATAAATATTCTCAAAATACATGCTGTATTCCATAGAAGGGAAGGCCATTTGGAACAACATAAGAGTGAGTAAACAATCACACAATTGCCATTTTTGGGGAGTGAACTATTGCTTTGACTCCCATTGGTCATTCAAAGCCAGTACTCAATCACAATAAATAAGTATGAATGTATTACTTTAACAAAATGTCAATAATGTTTTCTTAGGATAGATTCTTTTTAATATGTATATTGCCATGTTATAGCATTTAGACTTGACTGTCATAAAAACCAACCCAATTACAGACGTGCTGTGCTATTTCAACAATAAACTGAATGCAGAATTCATTGCATAATTAAAGAGTTCATGTTATTCTAAACACAAATATATATTTTACTAAATTGGTGTGCAAGCACAAGTGCAGCTGCTTTGGTCCAGCATGTGAGATTGTGATGCAGAATGTGGCTCTGTGTTTGCTCGATGCAATTGTACAAGTGCTTTGCATTTGAAGTGCCGAGTTCAGCATCTCTTCACGCTGACTGAGGGTTGGCTTAGTTCTCTTTTGTGTTACAAATCTGTGTAAAGTCTTACACGCACATGATCCAAGCTTTGAATGCTATTTGCTAAAGATCGCCAGCAATAGGCAGCTATGTTGGAGTGTTGACAGTAGCTACTACTGATACTGCTTATTGTGCTGGCCCACCATACTTTGTTGAATGATGGGCACATAAGGGTCACATCTGGACATTAAGGCAGGACTGGTTATGAGAGGGTGATGGAGGGTTCATAACCCCAGTGGTTCCAGTCCACATCTGAGTCACATGTGAATGACATCAGTATTACTATATTTCTGTTTTCCAACACATTTTATGTCAAATAGCTGACATCTGATTTTGAGTCAGTTTATCTTCAGTAATAGTGACCCCATCTGGAGTCTACTTGATTAATTAGCCTTTTGTTAATTTCTCAGCTTAATAAAGCCAAGTGTCTTGGGAGCCCCTCCCTCCTATTTCTGAGGCAAACTGAGTGAAATTGAGATTTCATGATCCAGTGGCCGGAACAATGATGTTTATGCAGAATGATTGTAGTTCTGGGTCAGTGGTGGAACTAAACATTGGCCATAATCTTAATGATTTATGAGTATTAATTGTTAGTTATTTATCTGAAAATGTTTTAAAAATAGTTGCATGCATGACATTTCTGTTGCTTGGTGTTTTGGGTTTTGTTTTTAACGTTTTAGTTTTAACAGGTCTTCATTTTGACTCATTGTTTTAATTTGGATTGTGAAGTGAAGTGAAGTGACATGTGGCCAAGTATGGTTACCCATACTAGGAATTAGTGCTCTGCATTCAACCCATCCTAAGTGCACACACACAGCAGTGAACACACACAAACCGTGAACACACACCCGGAGCAGTGGGCAGCCATTTTTATGCTGCGGCGCCCGGGGAGCAGTTGAGGGTTCGGTGCCTTGCTCAAGGGCACCTCAGTCGTGGTATTGAAGGTGGGAGAGAGCGCTGTACATTCACTCCCCCCACCTACAATCCCTGCTGGTACGAGACTCGAACCTGCAACCTTTGGGTTACGAGTCCAACTCTCTAACCATTAGGCCACAACTTCCCAAATTCAGTATATCAGATTAAGGCAGGACTGGTTATGAGAGGGTGATGGAGGGTTCAGCTCAGATTGCACGCGAAACCTGAAATATTATAAATGCATCAAAGCTCACAGACCATGGTTATATCACACATCTTTTCGTACTCTCATGTGAATAAACAAACATTTCATTCACACTATAGGTGAGTGATCTGTTCTCAATTGTCTGTCTTAGTTACTAAGATGAGAAATATCATTTAAAATTTTCGGATATAGACTTTGCTGTTCAGATTCAGATGATATTCTTGCTATACTTGATATATAATATTTATTTTCTGAGTAGATAGTGTTTATGTAATGAAGCTAAATAGTTTGGTGTTTCAAAGTGTTTGGTGTTTTGGGGATGTCACTTACCATAATTTCATGCTCATTGTTTGCTAATTTTTTTCCTGTTTGACATTTAAATATATTCTCAAAAAATGTTTAATCTGGACTCAAACATCTTGTGTTTCTATGTGATGTTATAAACTTCAAATGTAAGTGGCCTTAAGGTATTTATTTCACTGTTTATAACTGAATTGGATCTGTAAAGAATTACAGATCAAGGGTCAGTACTTGTTCAAAGTGAGGTATTTGAATATAATTTTTTATTAAAGTTGCTCTGCAGAAATGCAGCTCTGGACTTGAAGAGAAGCACTTCAAACATATTTGTGCATATGTTCTACATTCCTCAAGACTGTGCTCTAGTTCAGAGTGTCTGTCTCACCTTAAAGTTCACGATGAGGTGTGTGAAGTGGAATTCGGCCTCCAAATGAATGTCACATTTTCAACTCTTGATGTCATCTTGACCCCTCAACCTTAACATGAGAATCACTTTACCACCATAAAGCTTACACTGCTCAGCAAACATTAAGCAAAATCATGTGAGGAAGAGTGATGTTATACTGAATATCTTGGCAATTCAAAGCAGAGGAACAGAACTAACCAAATCCATACGACTTTTAAGTGGCATACAAAATATATCACACAAATTAATTTTGATTTTGACTTTAATCTATTGGTGATCATGCTTTTGACGAATGTGTTTCCTGTTAATTCACCAGAAGCCATGACTGTTGTAAATGTGACATTCAGACATGTTTTCTCTGAGGTAGGGAGGGAGCAGGAGGGGATGTTTGGTTTCAAGGGTTGTTTGTCCTCTTTTGATACACTAGCATGTCTTTTGTCCTGACAGCACTGCGCTCCTTAGGATGACAAAGCTCCATTTTCAGACCAGCTGCCTCTGCTGTAGTGCCAAGATGTGCCATCATCACACATAAACAACAAGCATGGCCTTTATGCTGTTGCACACACTTTCATGGGTTTTAAGTATTTAACGCAATGTCTATCAGACAAGCCGATGTTTAGTTATGTTAACATTTCATAATGAACTCATGAAAAAAAATGTATGCAACGTTTCTTGGGAAATAACATTTCATGTGTTATTCATTTATATGGCCTTTTGGTTTGTGAAGTATAGCTATGGGAATGGGAGTGCATACTTGCTAACAGTTCGATTGGAATTCCTGCAAAAAGGAAAATACTTTGCCTTGGACTTTGTCCAAAACCACAGCTGAAAAGTGTAGAGAGGCAGAGCTGGGGTCACAGATGGGTTACGTGTGTTTTTATTCAACCCAACCCTTTGCAGTCTCTGGTTATCTTAGATGTACATTTATTATGGCAGTATATTATTATATTTACTTTTTTATGAGATGCTGAGGTTTATAGAATCATGTATCCTCTTTAGTGTGAACCAAAAATATATATAAGATAATATTACTAAATAAATGATAGCAACTTTACATTTGATAATTCATAATATCTCAGAATAGCAAATTTATATCTCAAAAATACTACTCAAAAGTGACTTCATATCTTACAATTATGCCTATACAGTATATAGAACTGTAACTTTATAGTTTTCGAAAATATGGCTCTATATCACACAATTAGACTTTATTTCTTACAATTTGACTTTATATCTTTATTTCTCACAGTTGTAAGTTCATATCTCCCAGTTGCGACTTTCTCATAATTGCAATTTTTTTTTTATTATAATGGTGGTGTTATATTCCCAAACTGTATCAAGCTGAAATTTTATGTCACTTTTTTGGCTTTACTTCTTATTTTAAACTTCAGCTCAAAATTACCTGTTTTATTTAGTTTCACTGCTAAAAATGGGCTTTTGTATCAGGTTCATTAGAATAAATGTTATATTTTTTGAAATTTTAATCAATATTTAATAAAGTAAAAATAGGCCGTATTCATCACAGTATTTAAATGTCTACTTCAATACTTTAATGCATCTACAAAAATGCATTTGGAAATAAATTAATGATTTAGGTTTTCAGTAAAGTATTTTATTCATAACTGAAGACATACAGGTATATCTGCATTTTGAAGCGTTTTGAACAAAACAATTCCATTCATCTTATTCTCCTCTTGGCAGGTGAAAGCTATGTGTGTGCTTCCAATGAACCATACCGTAAAGTGGACTACACTAAGAATCTCAATCCCAACTGGTCAGTCAACGTGAAGACGGGCACATCCCGCTCGCTGCCATCCCTTACCACATCAAAGAACGAGCTGAGAGATCGAGAGAGCAAAGACTTCATCAAACCCAAGCTGGTGACGGTCATCAGGAGTGGTGTCAAACCCCGTAAAGCTGTCCGGATCCTCTTGAATAAGAAGACGGCTCACTGCTTTGAGCAGGTGCTCACAGACATCACTGATGCCATTAAACTGGATTCTGGCGCTGTGAAAAGACTCTATACTCTGGAGGGCAAACAAGTAAGTGATAGATCTAAAAAGTCATTTAATAAAATTATTTAAATAAAGATATTAGCTAAAGCCCAAAGGGGGTTGAAATGGCCCCTATGGTTTCAAACAAGGTCATTAACCCTTAAATGCATGAATGTTTCACCAATCTTTATTACATATTCGTGTCTTTAGCGACCCGGACCTATATACCCTGCAGCATGGATGAACCTCTAACTGCTGCAATAGCAAAAATCTCTCTTGATATTTTAAGAACAATTACAGAAGAATAAAATAAAGCATATTTCGTTACCTTTTGAAACTTAAAAGGGTTCAATTTGAGTAGATGATTTTACCATCGCTGTCATCGTCAGAGCGCATTTCTACAGTACATCCAGAATCTGCCTCACATTCACGATCTCAACCATATTCTCAAAACTATTGTTTTCAATGACTTCATATTACATTTTTTTGATCACTGGCAGCTTATTCACCACGTCCAGCATCAAATGACAGTGACATTTATACATTTCATTGCATATAGTAATTGCTATGTCTGCAAATCATTCAACCCTTCAATTTTTGCTATTCGTTTTTTTATGCCTGCCGTAATTATGATGAACAGCACTCATCATTGTGTACTCAACAGTGCCACCGTGTAGATTTGTCTGGTAGGGCGCCGATCTACTTTCTAGCCTGCCTGCTTGGAAAAAAGGAGGCAGACACGAGGGCAAGCGGAGTTACAGACCGCGGAGCGCGAGCGACCCGAGAGGGCCCTTTGTCGGGGGGGGCAAAAAAGGCGGGAGCTCGTGCTCAGTCGCGGTGTGAGATGCAGGCGGGACTCATAGACGTGTTGGGGGGGGAGAGTCGCGGGATGTGGCGGCCAGGGGGCCGCGAGGAAGAGGGGGGGGGAGGGAAAAAAAAAAAGGGAAGAAGGGGGAGGGGACCGTAACAAAAAATGGGCCGGGGAAGGTAGAGGGTAGAGAATGATGTCCCGGGTATGCATTTAAGGGTTAATCTGAATGTTGTGTGAGTGATTTATGCTCTGGAATTGTCTGGAAACCATAGGAAACCAGCATAGGCCTATTATTTTTGCTCTGGCATAATATCATTATTACATCGTTAGGTTGAAGAGCTATAACTATTTATTCCTATGCTGAAGACTCTACAAACTCTACACACAGCATTTTTTATTTTAGACGTATGGTTGCATAGACACTAGTGAATAGCAAGATTCAAAATGTCAGTCCGACTAAACCATTGAAGACTGAATTTCACATGACAGTCCCTTTCCTCATAGGAACAAATTTGCCTCAATTTGCCATGAATTGTTTTTTGAGATTTTGACATTTAGGAATTTTTAGTCTAAAATCGATCTTTTCATGACCTGCTCATGCAATTAATCTGGGATAAAAAAAAAAAAGTCATCTCTGGAGATGATTTTCATAAATGTAAAGGGGTCATATGATGCGATTTCAAGTTTCCTTTCTCTTTGGAGTGTTACAAGCTCTTGGTGCATAAAGAAGATCTGTAAAGTTGCAAAGACTAAAGTCTCAAATCCAAAGAGATATTCTTTATAAAAGTTAAGAGTCAACCACACCTACCTAAAACGGCTCATTCTAACACACCCCCACATGTCTATGTCACTATGTGGAAATATTAGCATAATGCCGCCCAAATGTGCACACAAAGAAAGAAGGCGTGGTTTCAGGAAAAGCAGTAGTGTTGATGCAGCCATGTCAGGGAGACGCTGTGTGTTTCGTTGTGAAAGCAAAAGCACTTTATTTGGCCTCCTGCAGTAAATGCCTTAGGAATCTTGGTTAAGATTTATTTACAAACAGATAGCACAACCTAATGTTGAATTTGTGCAACGCCATTTTAGAGACGACAGTTTTTTGAACCTAGAAGAGTACAAGGCTGAATAAAAGGGTAAATTCCGACTTTGCTATGACAATCTGGCGCTTTCTATGCAGCGCCGTAATATGTTTTTGTGATTATTTAGTTTTATTTCTTTTTTTTGGGGCTATTGCCTGTTCAAAATGTGAGTTTGCACAGCGCACACAAGAGCGTCGTGTGTGTGTGTGTGTGTGCGGGTACAGGTCACATCACAGGAGGTGACCGCCTGTGCAGAAATCATGCCGTCAGCTTCTTAACCGCGGCTTGTGTACTGCATCTTCACTGTGTCTGTCAAGCGACTCTGTTGCCCTTTTCGGGCTTGAACTGATGGTAAAAGTAATGACATTATTTACTGTCTTTAAATTTATTTTGAAAGCTGAAGCTTGCGATTATGGTAAGGGGTGTTACATTTCCGACGCGTGCTTGTGGTGTTCGGCCAATCACAATGCACTGGGTCAGCTGGCCAATCAGAGCAGACTGCACTTGTCAAAGGAGGGGGCTTTGTTGAAAATGACGTGTTTGAGAGAGGCGGGGCATAGAGGACCTACAATAATGTACAGTATTTGAAAATGTGTTTTTTGAACATTAAAGCATGTCAACATATTCTGTTACACCAAATACACAAAATAATGATCTTTAAAATAGCATCATATGACCCCTTTTTGGGGTCATTTGCAGATATATTGATTATATATCAGCAGATTAGTTGGTTTTTATTCTGTTCTATAAGTCAACATTTATCAGTCCTATTTATCAGCCCTAAGTATAAGCAAGTTAAGTCTATAACTTGTGAGGTGAAGAAGAGGTGAAGTTTGTAACTTCCTGTTCTCACTGTATTTCTCCTTTTTCCTTGGATGCTCCTAAAAAATTAGGCCACACTTTTAGTGTTTTATCACCTTTAATAAATGTGAACGCTTCAGTGATGCTACCCTCAAGGGACTCTCAAATAATGATCTGAGCTGTTGTCATATAGATAGTGCAGAATTATACATCAGGAGCTGGTAATGACCACCTGAACCCTCTTTAATTCTGAACGTGCTTTAACCAGCCCAGCCGGGAAATCCAGATGGGGCATGTCTTTAGTCACCTCTGTGGTTATTAGGACACTAAAACAAGTAATTCTCATTTCATTTATGTGGTTAAACCAATCTGCAGTTCATTCTAAGTAAAGCAAAGCACAGTAAATAAATGTGTTGGATTCTGTTGCAGCTTTACATCATTCATTGATATTTTATCTTGGTAAATGAAATACTTAATTAGAAGTAATCAAAATACTTTGGTTATTTACAGTAGTATCTGAAAGAAAATAGACAGGACCAGACATTACTGACAGAAAGCACAATTGACCTTTGTATTCTGGTAATGGCAGGGACACTGAGCGTTCAGCCATGGTCTTTCCAGCAGAGACAGTATTCAAGACTATTCGAGTATTACCTTCTCTTTTCATCTGTACATGTAGCATTTCATCTATCTGTGTGCTCCTCTGTGTTTGTTTACTCATCTTTTAATCTTTTGAGACAATATGTCTTTTGTTTCCTAAATATATAAATGTGGATTTTCAGCAAATGAAGAATACTCATTGTTTCTGTGGAACACAAAGACATTTTGAAGGATTTTCATGCAGAAATCTTTTGGGGGCAGGGGAATTATCCCTTTCTGTTCTCATCCAAAAAGCACGCCTGGATAGCTGATGCGTCTTGATGATGTCAGTGGTGAATTCTATATTGAAAGTTCCTGGCTGCCTCTCAACCACCGTGAATCTCTTTGGAATTTAGTGAGAGAACTCATTCGCATATTTGAAGTCTGTCCCGGCTTTATCTGCCTTAATTATGCAAAACTCCCTCCAAGAATTGTCTGACAAAGGTGAATGTAGAATTATTATGGTAATGTCTCAGGCTGGATTTATCTGAGAAAGTGGCTGAAATAAGTCACTCACCTCATCCTCTGTTATTTGGGTGTGTGATATTGGTGGAAGAAATAGTCATTTTGAGACCCTGCGAATTAACAAACAGAACCATTTAACCATTATAGAGGTCCCGCAGGGCTCTGTTTTTGGCCCTTTTCATTTCAATATTTACATGCTCCCTCATAGTCACATCCGGTCTCAGTTATTATTGCTATCCTAAAGACATTCACATCTATATTTTCACTTGTTCTGAATAAGACCTTCTATTCTTATAATCATACTTAAAGACTTAAAGTCTGGTTGCACTCTCACCTCCACAAATTTAACAATGCCAAAATTCTGGTTAGCACCACAGCTCTGCAACTAATTCCCATTGAGCCTTTATTAATGATGATGATGATTATTATTATTATTATTATTATTATTATATCTTAGAAAAGGTTGGAGTGTCCAGAGTAGACTTCATTTGTAGAAAACATTTAAATTGAACCATATGTTACACAGTCTCAACCTGTCAAATGGACTTTTAGCCCAAAGTGCTCTACATTATTCAGTGACTTTATGTAGCTGAGATTGAGCAGCCAATGGCAGTTTGCCACTAATATATGTAGGCTTTAGTGCTGTCTATGATTGGGAAGAGCAAGTCATCTACCCTGCAGCACAGGGAATCCTAATGTCTGTGAGTGGCTCAGTGGGAGTAGCTCCTGGCACACACACAAATAGCATGGCTTGTCACCGATAAGCATTAAAAATATATGACGGGATAGCACTGCAGTGATACCCATGTCTTTAAGACATTTAAGGAATATCCTTTGTATTGAAGATACATTTTATGAATCTTAACAACAGCAAATGGGATTTTTTACTTTTAGATCATAAGGTGAAATAAATGAAATATATTTTGTTGTGTTTTTATCTATTGGTTTAAAAGTAGTATCTTTCAGTTCAAGGTCATTTTTTATTAGCATTTGTATTGTATTTTTACATGCCTAATATATCTTATTTGTACCTCGAATGGTTTAAATGTAGTCATGGGACCCCAAAGTGCACTATATTTATAGAATATGCTCTACTGTACATAAATTGGTCCACTCATGCATTTCTCTACAGATTACCTTGTGTGCTCATCTCAGTAATCATAGTAATGAGGCATTTGTACATAGCTCAGTGTTGCTGTACTCTCACTGTGTGTCTTTTCTTAGCCTTAGTAAGATTAACGTCTTTGATGAATCTCTTTACAACTGAGGAATGAGAAATGGGATGAGAAGAAAAACATTAAAGCGTTCAGATTGGAACTTTATATTTGCAGACACCAATAACAAGGTTCCAAGAAACACCCAACTAGATCAAAATGCAGTGCAAATCCATCTGACTGACTTAAATGAAACTTGTCTTACATTTAAGCTGCTTACTCACACACTCAATACTCATCTAATTGCTTTCATGGGATGAGTGCGTTTCTGTGTGTGTATATATGTCTGTAGATGCACAAGAGGCACAATTTGTTTTGGAACTGTGTTTACTTGAGAGCTTTTTGGTTGGTTCAAGCAAGGCATCACTGCATGTCATATGTGATTACAGTTGGTATGCCCTCAGTAGGACTGTGAAGAGTTAGAGGTGGCATGTCCTCAATGCACAGCTGCGAACACACTAGATGAAAAGGACATCCCCTGCTCCAGATTATATAGTGTAACTAGACTGTTTCTGAAGATATCGCTGGTGTGGCTTAAAGAGAATTGAAGCCCAAGAACCCATATTGGGCAGGGTCATATTAGCTGGAATTTATTTATTCATTTATGCACTGTATATATTTTATGTATTTACGCTACCTTTCAAAAGTTTGTGGTCTGTAAGAATATTTTGACCAAAACATATTATGAAATATTATTACAATTTAAAATAACTGTTATTCCTTTGATGGCAATGCTACATTTTCAGTAGCCATTACTCCTGTCTTCAGTCTCACATGATGCTTTAGAAATCATTCTAATATGCCGATTTGTTGCTCAAACATTTCTTATCATTATCAATGTTGAAAACAGTTGTGCTGCTTAATATTTTTGTGGAAACCATAATACATTATTTTCAGGATTCTTTAAAGGGAACAGAACACACAGTTTCATCCAAGCTCATGTTAATCTTGAGTACCTATAGAGTAGTAAACCATCCCTTATATCTCCATCTCCATTTTATCTCCGTCTTTAGTTTGATCATATTTACAAAAGAAAGATGCAGCTTTATGATTCTCTCCAAAAACAGCCCAACTCCTGGAGGCATGCCGTGGGTGGAGCTAAAGAGTCATGAGCACTTGCGTGCCAACTGCCAACAAAACACCAACATTTAATGCAGTTTTACGTACAGCCTGCACTTGCGAATCATGACCGAGATTTTTTATCTCTGGGACTGCTCCATTTGTCAGTATCAAACGATGTGTAAATCCAGCGTCGAACTGGGCCTTGTTTATAAAAAATTTGTTACCAAAATGACGGGAACAAACAACACACTTGCGAAACTCTGTTGCTTCCCCGGAAAAACAAACTGCATCCACTGATCACGTAACACTGGGTTCTTTGGGAAGCTGAACAAGGTTATCTTTCCCCCCTACAACACACTTCTTTGGAGACATCCCTCTCAAGCGATTCCTTTGCCGCGCTTCTTCTGAGTTTTTGTGCACGCTCTTCCGGGAGAAGTGCCCATTCACGGAATTCCGCAATTCATGATATCATGAAGGGACATGCTCGAAAAAAAACTTTCCGAAACTTATACGAACTCAGGATGAGTGTATTTGCCACAGAAATACTCCATCATACGTCCAAAATGTTTTTTGAAGTTGTGGCCATGTTTGCAGGAATCCAACTTTTTAGCATCCCCCACCCCCTTAAATGGATAGAAGTTCCCCAAGCACAGCATTATTTGAAATATAAAAATGAATGTCCTTTAGGCGTAGCTTTGAATATTAAATATATAATAATATATATATAATAATATACAGCTATATCAACTTTTGCAATTTGCTTAATGTTTTCAATTTGCAAAACAGAGAGGCTTCATGTATCTAAAATTAAGGTGTTCTTATCCATTATAGACAAAAACTATCAATATAATTGTTTTAAAAGCCGTTCTATGACTTATTATAAGACAAAACTACAGCCTTGCCTAGCTATACCTCTCTAGTCAGAGTCAAAAACCATCTGAGCCTGAGAATTATCCATTGCCTTGAAATCAAAGAAAGTCCATCAAAGGCTAAATTATGAATATTTAGGGGTAACATGCATGTTAACATGATAGCCACTGGATGCCATCTGCTTCCGAGCATTCCGAGCCTAATTCCCGGCAGGTGGGGGTGGGGATGCTGTGGCGTAGACACCCCACTGCGACTCCATCCAACTCTGCTGTAATTGAACCTAACGGCTGGAGGATTTAAAGTGCAGCTGGCAGGTGTGGGCCGCGTTTAGGGGGGCTAGCGGATCTGTACTAGCCAACACAAGACTCTCTCAGTCAGATACGCTTCTTAACATCCAACTCCATGAATGCCAATCGCTCTTTTGCCTTTCTTTTTTTTTCCCAAAGAGCTTTGCTTGGTTTTACACCACAGAAGCAGATGGAGAGAAAGAAGCCGCACTTTCTTTGGCAGGAGTTCACATTTGGGTTGCCAAATTAGTAATAAGTAAATAAAACTGACCAGTTTTGATGTATTAGCCTAGATGTTAGATGCATTACGTATTCTCCCAGCTGCGTGCTTTGTGATTAGCTGATAATAGCAACCAATGACATGGTAATAGTGTATACCCTCCATAATGGTTTTATAAATCTATAAAGGCTGGGAAGAGGGGTCAGACACTTAAGTCATCATTGTTAACCCATATGCACCCTGCTGCCTCCACCTATTCCTCATTGAAGCCACTTTAAAAGTCACTTTTAAAACAAGATTAGAGCTCTGTTAGTTTTTCAAGTCATTTGGTGAAACACTTATAGATCTTAAGACCTTAATCTTTCTGAAATCTGCTTAGGAATGAGAAATATGAATGTTATGCTATGCGCCAAACATATGTTTTGTACCCAATCCAGTAATCTCAGCGTATACTTGAAAAGGGATCTGATTTGCAAAGCTGCAGACATGAACGGAAGCTAAAAAATAAGTGGTCCTTAGATGTACTCCAATAAGAGTCTAAAAATGAATACATCATCCTGGAGCATAAGGACTTTACTATAAAGTCTGCATTGCAATTACTGTAAGTGACCTAGAATGAAATAAACTAGGACAAATAAAGCAATATCAAGTTAAAGTAAAAATGTACTCATAGACAGACTTACAGTGTGGTCAAATCAGGGTAGATCTATCTATCTATCTATCTATCTATCTATCTATCTATCTATCTATCTATCTATCTATCTATCTATCTGTTAGTTTATTTTCAGTATAACTACATATATAAATAACTATATCGTGAAATATATTGTTACCGTGAAATAGAATTTTGAGCATTCCGCCCACCCCTAACCATAGCCATGTCCAGCACTGACAGAGAGATACATAGATGGAGGGAAAGTGCAAATAAGAGTGTTTTAATGTCTGAAATAGGTGCTGTGTATATGTCGGGAGTGATGGACAGTGGGGGTTGGTGATTGACATGTAGGCGTGGAGTACATTAGCATACTAAAATCATTACAGCACTTTATGTTTGTATGACAGAATCATTTGAACAAGAAACTGAAATATGATACAATCTGATAGCAGAGACAACAGACTTCAGACCACATGTCTTCAGGTCTTTTAAATCACATTAGATCATCAACTCACAGCAGGAAATAGGACACTTTGTTTCAATATTTTACAGTCTGTCCGCTAGGGTTTATTGAGATGTCTAATATAATCTCTTTGACCTGTCAATCACCCATAATTTACCTCACAGTCAGAGCAGGAATAATGAAATCAGCTATGATTTATACTTCAAATTAAATGAATTGGTAGACAAAACAAGTGTAGGTTAGTTGCTTTCTTGCAATATAAAAATGTGAGGCATCCTGAGGTTTCTCTGAGGCACATGAGGACCTACACATTATTTGCTTCACTTGTTTTAAGGGCAGATCAGGATTAAAAGACTAATTGAGGTCAGACATAAAGTAGCATGAATCTGGATAACAATCATTCCCTATCTTCTAATTAACATAAACCACCATCTGCATATGCAGCATTAATATAACAAACAACCTGTGTGGATGCTTTTGTAAGTAGCGGGCAACATATAAAGTGTCTTGTGTCTATGGCTTGTCTGACAGACCCGCCAGACCCAGCAGGCATCGCTAGGAGACACAGGGCTGGCACATGACCAGAAACGTGTCGGTGGAGCCAGCCGGGGTCACTGTGTGATCTCAATGCCCTCTTTTGTTTTTGTCTGCCCAGTCTGGAGTCTTTATCAAGTGAGTCTGATGGGCGCAGAAAAGGATTTCCACATGCCCCATTGTTCACCTCTATCAGTTTCCTGTTTGTTGTCATTTTTCATTCTTTGTTTTTACACATATTTGGGGTCTGAATCCTACGTATTCACCAATTCCTGTCCATGTTTTTGGAAAATAAATAATCCAAAGCACCAGATATGATGCTGTTTTTAAGAAACTTGAACTGGTTGAACCTCAAAAAAGGCTGTTAGAAAATAACAATGCTGATGGTGCTTCCCTTTGTCTCAGAAACAGAGTATAATTTATTAATGTTCTTCATGAATGCTGAGAAATTGTTATTGACACACGTTGGTTATTGCATGTAGACCAGCATATACTGGTAAGTATACTATTAAAAGTATACTGGTAACCAGTAATAAAATGTGACCCTGGACCACAAAACCAGTCTTAGGTGTCAATTTTTTCCTAAATTTAGTTTTATACACCATCTGAAAGCTGAATAAATAAGCTTTCCATTGATGTATGGTTTGTTAGGATTGGACAACATTTGGGAATCTGGAATCTGAGGGTGCAAAAAAATCAAAATATTGAGAAAATCGCCTTTAAAGTTGTCCAAATGAAGTCCTTAGCAATGTATATTACTAATCAAAAATTAAATTTTGATATATTTACGGTAGGAAATTTACAAAATATCTTAATGGGACATAATGATTACTTAATGATACTTAATATCCTAATGATTTTTGGCATAAAAGAAAAATCTATAATTTTGACCCATACAATATATTTTTGGCTATTGCTACAAATATACCCCAGCGACTTAAGACTGATTTTGTGGTCCAGGTCTGGTCTATACTGGTATAGGCTGCTTTTGTTGTTTTCAGAATGGGTCATGAATTTTATTTTGCATGCTGTCCATTTATTTTCTATTTTTTTCTTTCTTTTTTTGTGGCATTTTGCTAATTTGTGCAAATACATTTCTGTCTGATGTTAAAGATATTTTTTTGTTTGTTTCTACACATTCTTAAAAATTCACCAATTCCTGTCACTCATACATTTTTTTGGAAAATAAATAATTCAAACACCAAATATAAATCCTCCGTTTTACAAACGGGCTAATAATTAAAAAAATAAAAATAAAATAAATAAATAAAATTAAAAGGAAAATAAATAAAATAAAAATTGTTGTTAGAAAAATCAACTGTTTCAGGATTCCTGCACCTCAGAAACAGAATATTGTTTATTAATGTTTCTAATCTTATAATAAATGCTGTGAGCAAATTGTTAATCTGCTCAAGCCCTTTAGCCATTTTTTTTTTCTGCAGAGTATTATTCATGTACATCTAGTTAAATAATACAATTAAATTAGAAAATGTTTTATTTTCATTAAAAATCAATATTCAATTTATAGAGCATATACGCCCTTTGTTGCTCAGTCCCCACAAGCAGATAGCGGGGGGATTCCTGGTGCTGATGTTTCTGGTGTGACAGCATCTCAGCTCTTCCCAGTGACACTGAAAGCTGATGTCCTGTTCTCAATCCGCCTCATCCTCTCAATTAGACTTTGATTACCGACTTCTGAACTTGCCTTTATTTCTCATAGCTCCCTGTAAAAATGCTTTGTTGTGTAACCTAAGACTGTGCTTTGCTGTGGTAACATCGAAATTAACTTGTTTTATAATATCTTTCAATCATTTGATTTCATACATTCAAAGATTGGGCCTGTAAGATTGTTAAATGTTTTTTTATTTTTTTTATTATGCTCACCAAGTCTGCATTTATTTGAACAAAAATACAGTAAGAACAGGAATATTGTGAAATATGCTTACATTTTAAAATAACTGTTTTCTATTTAAATATTTTAACATGTAATTTATTTCTGTGAGGCAAAGCTGGATTTTCAGTAGCCATTACGCCAGTCTTCAGTGTCACATGATCCTTCAAAAAACATTATAATATGCCGACTTAGTGCCCAAGAAACATTTCTTATCATTATTAATGAATGAAAACCAGGATGCATCTTTTTAAGCTTTTAATTCAAAGTTCATAAGAATAGCATTTATTTGAAATTGAAAGTTATTTAACATTATATACAGTATGTCTTTACTGTCACTTTCAGTCATTTGATGAATAAAAGTATCCAAGTCTTTTAGAGAAACTGTGCTGAGCACAAAATTTTGAATGGTATGCGAGTATAACAATTGTATAGTAGGCTATATAAAAACAAACATTAATATGGCCTATTCTGTGACTCTTCCTGCCATAGTATTTGTACAATATTGAAGACTTGTGACGCTGATGATGAATGATTTTTGTACTTTTTACTTTATTTATTTTTATTAATTTTGCACCCACTGGACTTGCTTGCAGAAGTGCCTCATTATGTATGACTTTAAACTTATCAGCTGCTGAACACACAATCGTAACTGAATTTTCTCTGTGAAAGGCTCATTTGTCAACACTGCCTTTAATGGCATCCTTTATTAATGGCTGCTGTGAGGAAAACCTTTTTCCTTAACTGCCCCTCCTCTGCTTTTGTAGCTAATGGTTGACAAACTCCTCTAAGCCTGGAAGGGTCCAGCTCATTCAAAGCTTCTGATTAATCAATATAGCTTGAAAGAAACAGGATATAGCTTGCAAAGCTAACAGCACATTAGCAGCAATTGGTGCTGGAGCTATATGTGCTGTTCTGTTTCTTCCCCTTCAAGTCTGCTTGGCTAATACTCTGATGTTGCATTGTCTTTTCCTCTTCGTTGACATTCATGTACTCTGCTCTGGATCTCTGGTCAAATAAGAGCCCAATCAGCAGTACCATAGTGTGTCTCTGTTTTGAGCATAAAACTCATCCCCTCATCCCATTTATATGCTTTCTATTTCTTAATCCTTTCTTTCTTTCGGTCTTGACACAATGTAGAGCAATGCTGCTCTTACACCCTTCATTATTGTCAGCCAAATAAAGCAGGGTTGTTATTAGTCTTAGCACCCTGTCGGGTTTCTCTAAGCACAGGCCTGTACTTTAAGGCTTAGAGGAGCTTAATAATATATGTCTTAATGAACACCTTGTAAGAAACTTCAAATAAAATAAGTAAGAGACTTGTTTAGAAATGTGTAATGTTCATTATACAGTCACTTTATAGAGCTAACAACTATCATAACAGCCTGGCAACCATCCTAGCAGCTGCTTAGAATACTCAGAAAATACTAGAAAGTTGGCAACATGTGGTGACAGTTTTTGCACATGCATCATGCCTCTTTTTGTTTATTTTAGTATTCATAGACACCAGGCATTTACTTGCCATCAGGAGCACCGGGACGTTCCCAGTGGGCCAATCAGTGAAACAAGGGATACCTCACCTTCCCCCTATATTAGGTGCTGTTGCTACAAAGAGCTAACCAATTAAACTGTTCATCTGCCAGCCATAGTGCAAAAGCAGATCTGGATCAGTCTCATCCACACACAAATTTGAACTGATAAACAGCACAAGGCCCCTGACCAATTAATAATAATAATAATAATAATGCATTTTATTTATCATGTGCTAATTGATATGGGCATCAAACAATAGTTGAGGGTCAAAAATAACGGCAAGATTGCGTACTTGGGTGGACGGGGTAGCAAGCATTAATCACATTAGAACTATTTAATTTATGTAAAGCCATTGGAATGCCGACACATAAAAGTTCTGTTTTTGACTCATTAAGCTTGAGAAAATGAATGTGTTTCTAGGCTTTTATCTCTTGTAATGGCAAGATTAAGATTAGAACACCTCCATTAATCACATGTGAGTAGTACGCCTCTCTGGTAGAATTAAGGGCAAGATGATACTTCAACTGCTGGTCATCAAAACATCAACTTATGGATATGGACAGTAAGACCAGATTTTTTGTATAATCGCTCAGTCTTCCTTCCCTCGACTTTGCGAGCCCACAATTCCTTAGTGTACCATGGGGATGACCTAGTGAAAGAAACAGCTCGTTCTTTCAAAGGTGCCACAATATCAAGAATAGAAGATAGTGCACAGTTGTAACAGTCCACAGAATCAGTCACAGGTAGCTCAGCAACAAGGCTATAGAGCAACTGGGAATCAATGTTCTTGATATTCCTAAAAGTTATGACATGCTCCTTGGTAGACTTTAGAGAAGCAGAGGTTGAAAATTCATAGGTCAATAATTTATGATCACTAAAATATTGTTCATCATTTCTAAGCTGATCAATGTCAAAACCCGTAGTACAAACTAAATCCAGTGTGTGGCCAGATTTATGAGAAGGGAAATAAACATGCTGGAAGAAATTAAAACAGTCCAATACATCCATAAAGTTAACTGTTTGGATTCAGGATTATCAACATGTATATTTATGTCCCCTATGAGCAGCATATCTGAACAATTCGAACTCAACAACGTCAACAATTCAGCAAGTTCAGAAAAAATAATACAGAATTAACCTTGGGAGGACGATAAATAAGTATGATAAGTAAGGATTATCTCGTGTCCGGTCGGAGCGACAAGACAAAAACATTAAACCCATTATAAAACAAGGCGTTTGTTGCATCCAGTGGGGACATAACTGCGGATTATAATGACTTATATTGTCTTTTTATGCGTTGCGTTGCATCGCGCCGTGTAATCATAAAACCATTTCTGCATTTGTGATTGGAGAAATGACAAACAACAAGAGCTACGCTACACTGCTCAAAACTCGCATTTGAATCAGTTTGAATCGGGATTTGATCAGTGGCAAATCCTTTAAATATGAAAACATACTTACAATCTGTGAGTCAGAACAGCCAGCCTTGTAGTCTACTCTCCCATGATCAGGACACAGTCCTCCATAAATGTGCTGCACAACTCTGAATATTTGGGTTGAACTGTTCTGGAACAGTGTTGAAATACAACTTAACCACTGATTTCTAGTCGTGCCCTCTTTTGGAAGACCAAACAAAGTAGTTTCACTTTCACAACGAAACACACAGCGTCACACACGGCGGGCTTGAGAACGGCGCGCCCGGCGGGCTTGCGGCAACCACATGTGACGACCCCGGGTTTGACTCCGCTTCGTCCACGGTGAAAGCCGATCCGGCGATCCACAGCGCAAAGTTGATGTATTTCCTCAGTGACCAGCACGGATCAGCTCTAGGCATGACGAAGCGGATATCGTCCTCTTTTGGAAGGCCAAACAAAGTAGTTTCGCTTTCGCAACGAAACACTCAGCGCCTTCACGACATGGCGGTGGCGGCAACAACAATACTACAGCGAGAATAAAAGTTACGCCTTCTTTCTTTGTGTGAACATTTGGGCGGCGTTATGCAAATCTTCCCACATAGTGACGTAGATATGTGGGGGCGTGTTAGTATGAGCTGTTTTAGGTAGGCGTGGTTGACTCTTAATTTTATAAAGAATATCTCTTTGGATTTGAGACTTTAGTATTTGCAACTTTACAGATCTTCTTTATGCACCGAGAGCTTGTAACACTCCAAAGAGAAAGTTTAAATTTAAATTGCATCATATGACTCCTTTAAAGGCTCTGTGGTGAAGCTATAGCTGAAAACAGCCATGGCCATGTAAACTTCTTTGAGGAGATAAATTCAAAAACATTGTGCCATACAAACTGGTAATTACAAGCTTGTAAACCAAGCACTGCCCTTTTAGTAATTTAGTTATTATTGTATAGAAACCATATAGGCTAACTACCATATGTAGTTTTACCTGTGTCTACCGTGATCTTACTAATATAGTGCAGTTAAACTCTGAATTATATACAGAACAACGGCAACTACTGTACAAAGGATAATTTAACAAATTATATTTGAAGTTTAGATCTCATGAATTAAGGATAAGACTTTCTTCTCTTTAAATACTTTTGGTTCTAATGCATTTTAAATAAAGAAAAATGCCTGATGAAAGACCAACATCAGTAACATTATACAAATGCTATTGTGTTGAAAGGATAGTTCACTCAAAAATGACTGAATCATGTACTCACCCTCATGTCATTCTAAACCTGTATGACTGACTTTCTTATCTGGAACATAAAGGAAGAACATTTGAGAGATTTGAAGAAAGTGGGTAACCAAACAGTTACTGTTAACCATTGGACTTCTTACTGTTTAGTTACCCACATTCTTCAAAATATCTTCATCTGTAATTAATAGGTTTCACAGGTTTGGAATGACGTGAGGGCGAGCACTGAGGGTGAGAGCTTGGAAATGTCCTGAGTATACTGGTAACCAGCAATAACATGGTTATAACTGTTTAAATTTGCACGTTGCAGTATTTTTGATGCTGTCCATGTCATATTTTGGCATTTTACAAAATTGGTACAAACAAATTTATGCATAATGTTAAAGGGAATAGGAGGTGTAACTTGCTGAAAGGCCCCTAAGATATTTATGGTGCTTCTGCTTCTAAAAACGTTATAGAAATTAGGAATGGCAGTATATTACAAGAAGTTTCAATAACTGAATATTAGATTTAGTGTTTACACTTTTGTGTAATTCTGACTTTGCTATGACAATCTGGTGCTTCTGAATCAGCTACTGTTTTGTTATTAGTTTAAGTATTTGCTATTGACTGTTCAAATGCGGAGTTTTGCACATCATGTGTGAGTGTGAGAGAGAGAGAGAGAGAGAGATAAGAGAGAGAGAGAGAGAGAGAGAGAGAGGAGGGTCACAACCGTCTTACCGTGGCTTTGTGTACTGGCAACACAGAAAGAAAAAAAAACCAAGCTTCATCACTGTGTCCTGTCACGTGACTCTGTTCCCCTTTCGGGCTCTGTCTTTACATTTATTTTGAAAGATGAAGCTCGTGATTATGGTAAGGGGTGTTACATTTCTGACGTGTGCTTGTGGTGTTCGGCCAATCACAATGCACTGGGTCAGCAGGCCAATCAGAGCAGACTGCGCTTGTCGGAAGGAGGGACTTTGTAGAAAACTAAGCGTTTGAGAGAGGCGGGGCATAGAGGACCTACAATAATGTACAGTATTTGGAAAATAATGTTTTTTTTGAACATTAAACCATGTCAACATATTCTGATACACCAAATACACAAATAATGATCTTTAAAAAAGCATCATATGACCCCTTTAAGCCATCTTGGAAGTGAGCTAAGGCATCTCCGTGAAGTTGGCCCCCCACCCAACGCAATACGTCGGCAAAATAGTCTCAATCGTTTGTGCTTCGTTTGTGCTGTTTTGTGCAGGTAAAAGTTTCGTTTGTGCTGCTTTGTTTTTTTAGATATTAAAATAATATTTAATGATCATTTTGAGGTCACTCAGCCCCCCACATGCTTCAAATTCACGAAAAATGTTCTTGTTTGTTTGTGTTTCGTTTGTGCTGGTTTGTGCAGGTAAAACTTTCGTTTGTGCTGCTTCAGTTTTTTAAATATTAGACATTTAATTATATGCGATGACGTCACCAGCCCCCCACATGCTCCAAATTCACCCACGATCCAACACAGGCCATGTTTGTGCTTCGTTTGTGCTGGTTTGTGCAGGTAATATTTTCGTGAATTTGGAGCATGTGGGGGGGCTGGTGACGTCATCGCCTATAATTCAATGTCTAATATTTAAAAAACCGAAGCAGTACAAACGAAACTTTTACCTGCACAAACGAAGCACAAACAAACAAGATTATTTGGGGTAGCTAATTTTGGAGCATGTGGGGGGCTGAGTGACCTCAAAATGATCATTAAATATTCTTTTAATATCTAAAAAACCGAAGCAGCACAAACAAAAATTTTACAGCACAAACGGAGCACAAACGATTGAGACTATTTTGCCGACGTTTTGCGTTGGGTGGGGGGCCAACTTCACGGAGGTAGCTAAGGCTCCCAGTTGAGAACTGGTGCTTTAGTGACAAGCTGTTCCTAAAGGTCCTATTTTTGCACTCTCTTTCCTGACAGTTTATGCGCTCTTGAACCTTGGTTGACAAAAATAGTTATCTTGTGTTACTACCAGTCAGTTTACCAAAACACTTTTGGCTCCATTCCAGACTACTTCATTTTACAGATCCAAGATATCAGCTAAAACGTTTCAGGCATGTTTAATAGTCTCCCAGGGTGGCTTTAGTCTGTTACTCTGCTCGGGCCAACAACTGGGCCCATATGCTCCTCTGATCTGCTGATTGATGGGGATACTGCTTAAGACCCATCCCACTGACTGGCCATGTGTATTCCTTACAGTTCAGAATTGTATGTGATTCAGAGGGAACTGCTTTAAGGGGTTGCTTTAAAATTGTGCTTAAAATGAGATTTTAAAATTATTAGTAAGAGTATTGTGACTTGCGAATAATGTTGCTAATCATTTAAATCATACTAATAATGCTGAATTTGCTAAGGAAGCTAAACAGTGGCTCAAAGAGGCTGAAATGCTGGAGCGAGTTGTTGTGTTGTGATGTCTTTTTATGTGTGCAATGAGGATATTTAAAGACCTCATTGCCATTAGCGGCTGTTGAATAGCTCATTATCATTAGAATCATGTTAATAAAGTAAAAGAGTGATCTTGGAGCAATTCTCTCTTGGCCTTTTGTGTCTTTTTCTGTACAGTGTCAGGCTCATGAAGGGGAAGAGGGGGCTGTGTTCCTCTCCATCTGTCTGATCTTTCACTCAGTTCCATGTAGAAGTGTGTGTGTGTTTGATGGAGCTCCACATTGGGACCATCTGTTTTTTGCTGCCCACCTCCATGAGTGGAGGAGTGGGCTGAAATCCGGACCTCATTTTTTGCCCACTGCCACTGCGGTTGCGAGTGTATGTGGGTGTGTTTTCATGTACTCTCAAAATGTTTCTTTTCTGTATTGCTAGTGACGCATTGTATATTACTCAGCCTGAATGCAGAGTTGATGAATTGGCCCAAAATATTTGGCCAAAATTTATTTTTTTGGTTTCAGATGAAATAGTTTGCAGGGCCGAAATCGTAGACTGAAAGAGTGATGTTTAAATAGCACTTGTCAGATGGTGCATTTTGACTGTGTCAGTGTATCGTGCTGTAATGGGCAGCTCCTATGAAGAAGAACCAGGTCTGCCAGGGCGTTTTGTCCTTTTTAGGATTGCATCTTGGGACATCATGTCCTATATTTGGTTTGTTTAGATGTCTTTGGTTTGTGTTCCATTTGTATTTCGCTCAAACTGCACCAGAGTTTGTTCGAAAGTGAACTGAAAAGGTGGTTCTCTGTCTGCATGTTTGGTGCCCAACAATGGCACTGCTCAAATGAATTGCACTAACATAGCAATTGTACCAGAGTTTGCTTTAAACGAATCATAACTGTCAAGTATGAACATGTCCAAAGTCTCAGTGTTCAAAAATGTTGCAATGATGCTCTTTAAATAAGGGATAATGTACATCCAGTCAGTTGGACGTTATCGCAGAATAAATAATTAGACACGAAATATTGATTTGAGTTGAAATATTTGAAACAAAAGCTTCCGTGAAGAAAGCAGTTGCTAGCAAGTGGCAAGTTCAAACTAGATGGACATTAAGAGATATGGTACAGTCATACTACTTATTACACAGCATTTCACCACATGGATAATTCTGACAATAAAAAATATTGATTTATGATGAAAGATGACATTTTTTAAATCTTAGCAGTTTATCTTACAATCCATTACAGTGTACAAAACAATCGTCGCAAAATGGCAGCAGCTTCTTTTGTATTAAACAAGAGAGATCAAGGGCCCTATTTTAACGATCTGAGTGCATGGTCTAAAGCGCACGGCGCAGGTGCACTTAGGGCGTGTCCAAATCCACTTTTGCTAGTTTAACAATGGGGAAAACGGTTGGCGCGCCCGGCGCATGGTCTAAAAGAGTTGTCCCTATTTGCTTAATGAGTAATGGGTGTGTTTTGGGCATAACGTGCAATAAATCAATCAGAGTCTCATCTCCCATTCCCTTTAAGAGCCAGTTGCGCTTGTGCCATGGGGGATTTGCTATTTACACGGCGGAATTTGCAAGTGCAAAGACAGATTGCGTCTCCAGAGATGAAACGGAGCTGCTCGTGCTCGAGCAAATAGGTAGCCTAATTCTGATACTCGTAATGACTATCCATTATGACATGTAGGAATTTTTACATTTATGCAGCATACGCAATAATAATCTTTTACATTGCAATCACCGTGGTGCGGATGTTAAAATGACAACTGTGTCGGGCGAAACTAGCAAAAACCCTTGCGCGCAGTGCGCCTGGTGTATGATAGGTGCCCCAAGTCTGCGATACAGGATTACATATTAATTTTTTGTACAGAGAATATTGATTTGAGTTTTAATATTTTATTAGCCAACCAAACACAAAGCTTCCATGAACCAAAATTTTTACCAGCAAGCGAATAGCACCGACTTCCATTATCCGATGAGCCTGTGTTATCGTTTTTACCATTTGTTATCGGGAAATACACCCTCGGACTGTTTGCTGACCCATCAGAAACTGAGTTTTCCACAGAGCGTGCTCATAATGGGATAACAGAATCCCATATCTTAAATCAATTTCAGCAGCAGCATGGATCAAATCGATTATTGATTGATTGATTGATTGATTGAATGACTGATTATTAAAGGGATAGTTCACCCAAAAATGAAAATTCTGTCATTAATTACTCACCCTAATATCGTTCCAAACCTGTAAGACCTTCGTTCATCTTCGGAACACACATTAAGATATTTTTGATGAATTCCGAGAGCTTTCTGACCCTCCCATAGACAGCAATGTAATTAACACGATCAAGGTCCAGAAACGTAGTAAGTACATTCGTTACAATAATCCATCTGGCATCAGTGGTTCAACCGTAACGTTATGAAGCGACGAGAATAGTTTTTGTACGCAAAGAAAACTAAAATAACAACTTTATTCAACATTTCCTCTCCTCTGCATCACCCTGGCACCATTTTGGAGAGTATCACATACGTAAACCACGTATGCAACGTATGCAACGTATGTACGTGGATATGTTGTTTACGTTCAGATCAAAGAGCAAACAATGTATCCGCATACATATGTTGCATACGTTGTTTTCGTATGTGATACTCTCCAAAATGGTGCCAGGGTGACGTGGAGGAGACGAATTGTTGAAAAAAGTTTTTATTTTTGTTTTCTTTGCGCACAAAAAGTATTCTCGCAGCTTCGTAAAATTACGGTTGAACCACTGATGTCACATGGATTATTGTAACGTTGTTCTTACTAGCTTTCTGGACCTTGATCGTGTCAGGATCCTTGCTGTCTATGGGAGGGTCAGAGAGCTCTCAGATTTGATCACAAATATCTTAATTTGTGTTCCGAAGATGAATGAAGGTCTTACAGGTTTGGAACGACATGAAGGTGAGTAATTAATGACAGATTTTTCATTTTTGGGTGAGCTATCCCTTTAAATAAACTTTATTTTTGGTTTTCAGCAAAATGAAAGCTTTAATTTTGGTTTCAGTAAAAAAAATCATTTCAGTGTATCAGCATCTAAAAGACCATGTTTGGCCTTCCCAGGTATTTTTCTCCATGTAGAACAATATTGAAATACAACTTAAATCCATCCTTTTTGGTATGTTTTCCATTTTCTTGCTGTATTCAAGGTGATCTGACTCAGTATTAAAATTAAAATGTGTTTTTAGCTATTAGTAGGCCGACACGGAATCTGCACCCACATAAATCTGCTGAAAGTACATCTCATTGATAAAATTCTACAACCATGGTTTTAGCTATCAATAAGAGTGTAGTACCTCCAGTTCCATTTAGATGTTATTATGTTTAAATACATTTGTGAAAATAAATGTGCAAACAGTCTGCAGAGGGAGTACAGCTATTGGTATTTCAAACTCCTGGTCTAGATATTCTGCAGTGCAGTATTGTGAACTACTTCACGCTTTATCAGTTCATCAGTCACATGGTTACTTCCATTCATTTCTCAAACAGTGTTTCTCTCTTTTTCTCTTCCCCCACCCCTTCCTCTCTCTGTCCAGATTACATGTTTGCAAGATTTTTTCGGGGATGATGACGTGTTCATCGCATGCGGGCCTGAGAAGTTCCGTTACGCGCAGGACGATTTTGTGTTGGATCACAGTGGTAAGGCTTCCACAGCCTTTATAACTGGTAGGCTCAGCTAAACACTAACTTCATTTCAACCCAATGTCTCTCATATTAAACTCTAATAATATATTTTTATCCCGTCACTATGCATCTAGGAACACACCATGCACGGATATAGATACATGACTGTTGAAACAAATGATTAAATATTAAGTTTATTTGGCTTATCACATTTTTAGCCATGGTCTGTTATTGTATTGGTTATATTCATTCATTATTAATTAGTGATACATCAGTGTATCAGCCAATCATCTGCTTTGGCCAATAAAAGTAATTGTCTTCATAATAAAAATAAGCATTTATCTAATTGTATAAGTACAACCAGTGAGCTGATTACTGTATGTCCTGAAAACGGGAGCAGGAAAAAATTCCAATAAAAGAAAATGCCTCAGAAAATTGACAGCAGTTTTCAGCATAACAATAAGCTGTTAGTCAAAGTAAGGATTAGTCAAAGTAAGGATTGTGACAACACTAGAACACTTCTTTTTATAATCACTGATCTAATCTACTAAAGCCAGTTGTCATTAATAGACCTTTAAGATATTTTAAAGGCCTCTGATTTGCCATTGTATTCATGCAACAGTCATAATCATAATCTTGATCATTTATTCAATTAATTTTGCAGGCCTGCTTTTTGTTTCAGTGTTTTCTGTTTAATAGCTGAGACCATTTAGAATTTTAAATTTGCAGGAGATTGAGATTTGTTTGTATATGTTTGTTTGCATTATAATGAACATACACTACTAAATGTGTGGGGTCAGTTTTTTTGTAAAGAAGTTAATACTTTTGTTCAGCAAGGATGCATTAATTTGATCAAAAGTGAAAGTAACGACATTTATAATGTTACAAAGATTTCTATTTTAAATAAATGCTGTTCTTTTTAACTTTATATGCATCAAAGAATCCTGAAAATTAAATCTATTACAGTTTCCATAAAAAATTAGCAGCAAACATTTTTAGCACTGATAGTAAAAGTTAAAAAGCTAGTTAAAATTGTCATCAGCTTTAATATAAACTTACCAATACTACTATCTTATTATCTGCACAAAAAACACCACACAGTTGTCACCTTCAGAAAAAGAAGTGATAGTATTTTAATAGTATCTTTTCTATAATGGACTCGTTCATTCACATTCATTCACTAGGCTGCAAAAATTAATTCATGTTCCAGAATGAACACAACTGTCAGAGGAAGTGACCTTGTTATGAGCAGTTCCTCACCATTGTTCATTGTGTAGTTTGTGTACTAGTGAACATGATAATGCAGGTGGGGAAGTGAAGACGATCTGCAGCTGTGACTTTCAAATAAAATCATTTAACTTTGCCTATAATTTTCATCCTGCTTTGCTGAAACGCCTCCAGTTTTAGTAGCATTTACCACACACACACTTGATAACTTGATTCATAGCTGTGTGAATTTAGTTCATCTACTTGGCATTTTGTCCTAGTTCTTCTTCGCTGCCCCACTTAGGTTAAGTAGGACTTTTCCAAAATTATAAAGAAACGGTAAGTTTGCGTCTGACAGTATTTACTGCTCAACCTTTTCTTTCCGCAGCAGAAGTGGAGTGTCCTTAAAACGCAAGCCCACCACAAATCTAAATCTTCTGTAACTAAAGAACTCATTACACATTCTCTCTCAGGTTCTGCTGTTAAATGCTCAAATTAAGCTCCATGAAACAGATTAGCTGGGCAGTAATGGCATTTTAATAATGGCATTCGGCTTGTTTTATCTTCATCACTCCACGATCTGGTACTCATCAGCTAATTTATCACTGCTCGGCGTCATTAGCAAGTGGCGTGTAATCGGCAGGACAGATCGGGCCCAGTAGCTGCTGTACAGGATGAGTCATTCATTACTAAAGTTCTGCACCCACTGCTCTCATTAGAAAGATTGTGTGCTTTCATAGGCCTTGAGTACTAGACAATTTGATTACGCCTCTGCGGAAAGCTTCACACTCTTGGCACGTGAATTTGGAACAAGTATGTCAGCTGATACCACTCATTTACTAAGAGGCATCTGTATTAGCCCTGATACAAGCATGCTTTGGTATGTGTATCCATGTATGTTCCTGTCTGTCCTGTCTGTGTCTGTTTTCAGAAAAGTCAATAATGGTGGCACATGCTTAAATGACTAAATTTATACATTTACATTCAGAAGTTTGGGGTCAGTAGGATTTTTTAAAGAAATTAATACTGTTATTTTAGCAAGGACACCTTAAATTGATCAAAAGTGACAGTAAAGACTTTTACTAAACTGTATTTATTCCCTGAAGGTTTATCATAATATTAGTCAAGGTTTTTTGCACCAGTTACTTCATCATTTCTACATTCTCTTTGACCCTTAGAATTAACCAGAATGTTTTCTTCAGTGTTGCCAGATCGTAAATGTCCAAGTATCACACTAGAAGCTCAAAATGATCGTATTTGGAAGAAAATTATTGTACACGAGTCAAACGTGCTATATTGCTAAACTACGACCTCATCTTTGAGAGAGCCTCATTAGAGAGAGTCATTCTCCACAAAGATTGGCCGAGAAGACATAACGTGAGATGAGATGGAAGACATGTAACACCACGTTCACGTTCTCCTCACAATCATGACGGTAGACGTAGGATCCACAGCTAGATCAATGAGTATAGAAGACCTATGATTTACAACGACCATCATTTGAAGTGCCACAAAATTCTGAAATTATCGTAAATTATGGGAAGTTTTTCATTATTGATCATATATCGTACAGAGGTCAAAAGTATCATACAAATACGATAATTATCTTACAAAAACAATGATTATCTTATGTCTGGCAACACTGCCATACTTTTATTGTTACTAAAAAAATTATAAATAAAGAAGACAATTATTTATGTTCTCAGAAATATTAAGCAGCACAACTGTTTTCAGCATTAATGATAATAAGAAATGTTTCTTGAGCAGTAAATCAGTATATTAGAATGATTTCTCAAGGATCATGTGACACTGAAGGCTGGAGTAATGATGCTGAACATTTAGCTTTTGATTATCCACGGACTAACTACATTTTTAAACATTATTTAAATTGTAAAAATGTTTCACAATATTACTGTTTGCTGTGTTTTTGATCAAATAAATGCAGCTTTGGTGAGTGTAAGTGTAAACATTTTTTTAAATCCCCAAACTTTTGAAATGTAATGTACTTTGTACAATTAGTCAACCAGGCAGTGAGATTAATTATTTGGAATGGGTGGAGACAATAAGTTCTCCTATTTTTTTCATGTGTCTTTGGGAATGTTTGCAAAAGAGGCATCATGGGACATTATAAGACAAGCATATACATTCCTTGCTCATATATATTGTCTCTGTGTCCAGAATGTCAGGTCCTCAAGTCCTCCTATTCTTCTCGTTCTGCTCCCCCTGTGAGATACTCTGGTAGTAAAAGTCCAGGATCCACCCGCCGCAGCAAATCCCCTGGATCTGGTGAGGATACACTGCACCACCACTAGCACAGTCCTGTTACCACATAAACATTTCTTTAAAAATGTAACATTCCTTAACAACAGCATTCAATAACTGTCATTTTTTCTGTTCTGTTCCTTGTTAAATTGCTTTCCTCCCTGCTCTAGTGAGAAGAACAGCAGGACAATTCTCTACAAATAGCCAGTCTCCAGTCAAATCACCAAGTAAGTATTTCTCAAGGTTTATTGAACCAAAAATGGTCATAATTTAGTTTTACATGACCATTTCCAATTTCTCTTTGACCCTTAGAATTAAAGCAAAAGTATTGCTACCGTACCTTTAAGACTTCTAAAGGTAAATCACTTCAGTTATGATTGGCTAACCTCTTCACATGTGAACTGAGTAAAGGTGTGGTCACATTTAACCCTTGTTCAGTGAATTTTTCCAGTAGGAGTCCTTGCGAGCTGAAATTTTTAGCTTGATGACGAAAGTTTTACCCATGCAGATTTCACAACTGTTTCAGGTTGGTCACATGGTTTCACCACGTTGATAGCAGTTGCTTGCTTTGAAAGTCTATTGATAATAGTCAATGGATCTTTTTTGTCATCTTTACAGCGCCCTCTGCCAAGCTAAAAATACCAAATAGGCGTTGATAAGTAAAAAGTAGGCTGTCATGTGTTCATTTTCTTTTCAATCACAACCATATCCATTACATTATAAACAACTGATACTTAAATGCTAGTTCTTGTTGCCTTTACCATAACCAAGACTAACCTATGAGCTGACAACTAGAGAATCTAACAACCATACCACGTATGATGTTGAATTTACCTAAAGGACATTCATCTATGGAATGAGCTGTACATGACCTCTAACCCTTTGGTGCAGCATTCAATCATGCTAACAGCTCTCCTTCATGGCCTTCCAAATCCATCAGCTAGTTTAGAGAGCTATTTAAAACTCCCTCGCTGGCCACTGCCCCGAACCCTG
This sequence comes from Sinocyclocheilus anophthalmus, assembly GCA_018155175.1. Taxonomy (NCBI): domain Eukaryota; kingdom Metazoa; phylum Chordata; class Actinopteri; order Cypriniformes; family Cyprinidae; genus Sinocyclocheilus; species Sinocyclocheilus anophthalmus. The sequence goes on from JADLZN010011290.1 coordinate 185,608, forward strand.
GCATGCACATACTCTAATCTATCAGACATACCAAATTGGATGTGTACACTAAATGCAGGCATCATCTGCTTTCTGCTTAGAAGGGCTAATGCAGTACACACACATCCTAAATTCCTGTGCCCGTGAACTATAAGGGCTCTCTTGCATGCCTGGAGAGAAATCTGCTCATGCCCCCATCGACAAACTCAGCGGGAAATGCCAAGAGCAGCTTTTCTGCAAATCCCTGCTCCCTGCGGATTCTGACGCACTTGGGATGCGCTCCATAATGTGAATAATTGTTTTTGGGTTTTTTTCTAAATTCTTCTACTACTAAGTACTGTATCTGGGTGACATGATCTATTAAACGGTGTTTTAATTGTTTTTATAACACTATTTTAAAGTGGCCTTTTACAATGATCTAGTCAATTCTAGGATTTAGCCTTGTGGATTTGGCTGCAGGTGAGTGGTGCATGTGAAGCCTTGTTGTGTCTGCGTGTTAAGAGACTTATTCTGGGCCCAGGAGACGTATGCTGCACACACATATGTAGCTGTACACATTTTCTGAGTGGTAGTTCTGTTTATATAGAGTTGTTTCTTTTCACAATTTTACGTTCATTTTTCTTGTCATTTAGCCAGCAGTTCATTTTATCTATATACCTAAAGGAATGTAAGTATTTCTGACAAATGTACATGTGAACTATGTACACTAACACAGTGGTTCTCAAACTGTGTGACTATATATATATTAAAATAAGCAACTAAAATAATTATAATTAATAATACAATTTAAATCATTACATTTCAGGATTCCATAAGTTTTAAGCTGAATGCTCTTCAGGGTTCCCACTCTTTTTAACCCATGTATTTGAATTATTTGTTCAGTTGTTTGGAATTTATTGAATAAGGATATATCCATAGCTTTCTGAGACATGCAAACTTTTATTAAAGATTGACTTATTTTTAGTCATTTTAAGTCATTATGATGCCCCTTAGTGGACCCGGCCCTCTTGGTTGAGAATTACTACAATAACATAAGAATAAGACTTCAGTTTTATGTATTATATAGGTAGAAAAAAGATGCCTTGTTCTGCATAAAAAAGGCATAGTTCACCCAAAAATGATAATTCTGTTATCATTGATATAATCCTTAAGCTATATGATTATTTTTTTTATTTTAGAACACAGAATGTTGGCACTGTTTTAGTCCAAACAATGTAAGTGAATGGTGACCATGTGTTGTCAATTTGCAAAAGTGAAAAAAGCACCATAAAATGACCAATAAATGTAGTTCATGTGACTCATGCACTGCAAAACAAGTCTTCTGAAGCCATGCAATAGCTTTGTGTGAGGAAAATAAGAATTTTAGTTGTCATTCCCCTCCACTATAACTTTCAAATCTAATTTAAATTCACTTATGACCAGTTACTTTTAAAAGTAATGCATTACAATATTGCGTTACTCAATAAATATGTAACTAATTGCATTACTTAGTTACTTTTTATGGAATGGAATGAGTTAAAAAAAACTCAAAAGTTATATTTTTGCCAACTGCAAAGGACCGTTCACACCAAAAGTTTAATATGACACCAAATTAATAAGCCTCAGGCTGGAGGAAATACCTCTGCCTCTACACCTCACTCCCAATTTATCTCAACATGGGGACATTAGAGGTGTCAGTAAATAAATGGAAAAACAATTGCATTACTTATTTGAAAAAGTAACTTAGATATTTTGTTGTAAATTTAAAAGTAATGCGTTACTTAGTTACTTGAAAAAAGTTATCTGATTACATAACTTGCATTACTTGTAATACATTACCCCCAACACTGCTTATGACTGTATATAATCACACATTCAAATTGCACTAAAAAAGATTTTACAGTTGCAATGAATAGGAACAATATGATTTTTGATAACTGGGAAGTCATATCGACTCGCCATTTGGAAACAAGCCTTTTGTTTGTCTTTTTGTTGTCTGCGGAAGAAAGTAAGTCATACAGGTTTGATGAAAATGAAGTAATGAAATTTGATGATGTAAATGAACATTTTGACCAGCTGATATTATGCAGGGAATATCACCTTAAAGACTGAAATGTATTCAACACTGTTACTAATGTCTAAGACAATGCATGTGCAGCATAAAATAAGCAGTGTAAGAAGTAACATTGTGTGACATTGTGTTTTTTTTTCTCTGTTCTCTGTCTCCCTCCCTCTTCCTGTCACACTCCTCAGTAAATGGAGTCCCGAACAGCCAAATCACTACCCCCAAATCCACCAAATCCTCCAGTTCCTCCCCGACCAGCCCCCGCAGCATGCACAACTTCAAGGTAAACCGTTGGCATGGCAACAGGCTTCCACTGTGTTGCTAATCAGTTTACTGGCAAAACATGGCGAGTTTTAGAATAGATTATTTCTTCATCAAGTCAAAAATAAGATCAGGCTTCTGGATGCTGACTCATGGATGACAGCATCATAATGCTCTCACTCCTGATTAAGAGTTTAGTGAAGCTACCTAAATTATTCCCTCACAACAAATTGAAGCTGCAGTTGTAATGCCCCTAAATTTCTTTAGGGAGGGAGGAATTAGAAGTTTTGTATTTTTTTACTGCTGTCTAAAGTTTTCAAACTTTTGATGATATATACAAGTGTTTACCTTTTTATTCCTGTGTTGTTTGTTAAATGGGAACATGACTGACATATCAGTAATATATATAATTTAATATATTACGTATATTATATATAAGGCATATTTTTCTATTTAGGCCTATATATAAAAAATTTTGTGAAAAAATGCAGTGAACATTGTTTCATTAAAGTATTTAGTCTGAATATGTTCTTTGATTTAAAAGCTTATCAACATATAATAAAAGTACATATTATAAAAAAAGTATAATATTTTATATTTTGTTATATACGAATATATGTCCACTTAATAAATTATATAAAACTCTGCAGTGATATTTCTTTACGGTACAGTTGCCTTTGTTGTTACGGAAGGAGACTCACACAGAGGGTTAGAGAGAAACAATGATGTTTATTTCCAGCAAGTGAGGCAGAGGATACGGGCAGGTGAATTTTAAGCTAGATAGGAAGTCCTTTGGGAGGATGAGGAGAGATAACTCTAGTAAGGGGATTCCCAGGAGATCGTGGAAGGAAGACAGTGGATAGCACACACCTCCGATGGTGAGTGACGGGGTATCCACGGAGCGAGGGACTGGAACGAACACTGGAGGAAACACAGGAGGTAAGTATAACATGGTAGGTAAGTCTTTCAGTGCCTCTTACGGATATCATAGAGAGAGAGAGTCCACTTCGTTGGAACGAGATCGGACACTGGAGGGATGTGAGGTGTGTGCTTATGAATGGGAGCTGGAGGTGATTGATGACCCGTGACAGGTGCGCGTGATTAGAACTCAGGTGATGGTGTTCGCCGTGATTGTGAGGTGATTGAGCCTGGCCGATCTGTGACAGTACCCCCTCCTCCACGGCCCGCTCCTGAGAGCCGAAAAGCCCGACGTCGTGGTGGCCTACCCCTTCCTCTGGGCCCTGGGCGAGCTGGATGGGTGGAGTGAAAGGCTTCCAGTAGCGTGGGATCCAGGATATCAGCTCTGGGCACCCATGACCGTTCCTCTGGCCCATAGCCTTCCCAGTCCACCAGGTATTCCAAGAGCCCACCACGGCGCCGGGAGTCCAAGATCTCGTCGACTTTGTAGATGGTACCGTCCTCCTGTATTAACAGAAGAGGGGGTTCTTCCGTCGGCCCAGGCTCTGTGGAGACAGAAACAGAAGGGTGGTGAGGTTTGAGTAGTGATACGTGGAAGGAAGGGTGAATCTTGTATTGTGAGGGTAGTTGGAGTTGATATGTGACCGGGTTTATCTGTCTGTGGATGGTGAAGGGGCCAACATATCTGGGACTGAGCTTCTTGCAGGGCAGGCGCATCCTGATGTCCCGTGTTGACAGCCATACCTTCTGCCCGGGTTGGTATGATGGGGTCTCAGCCCTTCGAAGGTCCGCTGTTGTCTTGGTTCTGCGCACTGCCCGCTGAAGCTGATGGTGAGCTGCGTCCCAGACCCTCTCGCTCTCTCTGAACCAGTAATCAAAGGGACATCCGACGGTTTCCCGGACCAGGGGAATAGGGGAGGCTGGTACCCGAGTACGCACTGGAAGGGAGTGAGTCCAGTGGATGGCTGATGAAGAGAGTTCTGTGCATACTCGGCCCAGCCTAGGGACTGGTTCCAAGAGTTCTGGTGGCCATGGCAGAAGGTTCGTAGAAAACGCCCAATCTCTTGGATCTTCCTTTCCGTCTGCCCGTTAGACTGGGGATGGTATCCAGATGAAAGGCTTATGGTCACACCTAGGAGGGAGAAGAATGCCTTCCATACTCTTGAGATAAATTGCGGGCCCTGGTCAGAAACTATGTCTTCAGGAATTCCGTAGTATCTGAAGATGTTATTAAACATGACCTCCGCGGTTTCCATGGCTGTGGGTAGGCCCTTGAGGGGGAGAAGACGACAGGATTTAGAGAATCGATCAATGACTACTAGAACACATGTGTTACCATCCGAGGCCGGCAGGTCGGTGATGAAATCAACCCCTAGGTGTGACCAAGGGCGATTGGGGACGGGCAGCGGAAGGAGCTTGCCAGATGGTAGGTGGCGTGGGCTTTTGGAGATGGCACAGTCGGAACAGCCTTGGACGAACCTCGTCACATCCCTGGCCATATTGGGCCACCAGAAGCGCACCTTCAGCAGCGAGAGGGTGCTGCCCCTGGGTGGCCAGTGCCCAGAGATGAGTGCGCAGAGTAAATGAGGGGAGTGCGTTGTGCTCTGGTGACATACTGCAATCCTGGTGGACAGCCCGGCGGAGTAGGCGTGGAAGCATAGGTGGAGGTATCCAGGTTGTTGTTCCATTGGATGGGACTGACGATGATTTCTGTGGGGATTATGGGTTCTGATTCTTCATTACTTTCTTCAGGAGCATGGAGATGAGAGAGGGCATCTGCTTTCACATTTTTGGGGCTGGGACGATAGGAAATGGTGAAATTGAATCGAGTAAAGAAGAGAGACCATCTTGCCTGACGGGGATTGAGTCTCTTAGCGTCTCGTAAATACTGCAAGTTCTTGTGGTCAGTGAGGACACTGAACGGATGCTGAGCTCCCTCCAACCAATGCCTCCATTCCTCCAGGGCTAATTTGATTGCAAGAAGTTCCCTGCTGCCGATGTCGTAGTTTCTCTCCGCCGGGCTAAGTTTGCGGGAGAAGGCGGCATATGGATGGAGTTTGGCTGGAGTCCCCTGCTGCTGCGAAAGCACCGCTCCTACCCCCGTAGTGGAAGTGTCCGCCTCTACCATGAACGGTTTATTGGGGTCTGGGTGGACGAGGAGTGGAGCCGAGGTGAAGGTGTTCTTCAGGGTGTCAAAGGCCTCGGTGGCAGCTGGTGACCAGGACAGGGATTTGGGCTTGTCTCTCAGCATACTGGTGAGCGGACTGGTTATGGAACTGTAATGGTGAATGAATCTCCGATAAAAGTTGGCGAAACCCAGGAACCTTTGCAATTCTTTGACGGTGGTGGGAACTGGCCAGTTTTGGATGGCATCCACCTTCCTCTCGTCCATCTGGATAGCCCCGTCGTCGATGACATACCCAAGGAACTGCACTGAGGACTGATGGAATGAACATTTCTCGGCTTTAAGGAACAGATGGAATTCTCTCAGGTGTTTCAGGACCTCCGCAACATGGTGGCGATGTTCGGCCAAGCTCCGGGAGTAGATTAGGATGTCATCAATATAGACGAGGACGAACCGGTGTAGATACTCCCGGAGCACCTCATGCATAAAGTCCTGGAATACGGAGGGGGCGTTTACTAGTCCATACGGCATGACAAGATACTCGTAGTGACCAGTAGGGGTCACAAAGACAGTCTTCCACTCGTCCCCCTCACGTATCCGGATGAGGTTATATGTGCTGCGGAGGTCTAACTTGGTGAAGACGGTGGCTCCGTGGAGATGTTCCAATGCCGCTGGGACGAGAGGAAGTGGATAGCGGAACTTGAGAGTACTCTTGTTTAGAACCCGGTAATCAATGCAAGGCCTCAAACCCCCGTCCTTCTTGGCCACGAAGAAGAAGCTGGAAGCAGCAGGGGACGTGGAAGGGCGGATGTAGCCTTGATGTAATGCTTCCTCAATATACTCCTCCATGGCCTTCTGTTCAGGGAGTGACAAGGGATAAATTCTTCCATGGGGCACTGGCTCACCCGGAATCAGGTCTATGGCACAGTCCCATGGCCGGTGCGGAGGTAACTGGGAGGCTTTCTTTGGGCAGAATACGTCACTGAAGGGGGCATAACCGGCTGGGACATCTACTGACTGTTTTTCTTTCGGGCTTTCGATGGACGTGGAGCAGAGTGTGAGGGCTTCGGAATGCAGAGGTGATGACTGAGGAAGGTGAGGGAAACGCCGTGACGGGCGAATAGGGCATGCTGCGATCACATGCCCTCCAGCTCCACAGTACAAACACAGGCTCTGGCTCAGCCGTCTCTGCCGCTCCCAAGGGGAGAGTCGAGTGCCGTCCACTAGCATGGGTTCCTGACCTGTTTCTGGAGGGCTGATGGTGTCTGGCCGATGGAGGAGGGGAGTGTATGGAGAGAGGTGAGTTTCCGTAAGGCAAGATTTCATGCGGTTAGCGCAGCGGATGGATAGCTGGATAAACCGCTCCAAGCCATAGGAGTCATCGTATGCGGCGAGCTGAAGTTGCACTCTCGGCTCAAGTCCCTGCCGGTAGGTGGTCATAAGTGCACGCTCATTCCATCTGCTGGTTGCTGCGAGGGTTCTGAACCTGAGGGCGTAATCAGTAATAGACAGAGATCCTTGACGGAGATGATACAATTGATCACAAACAGAGGTATTGCCCACGGTCTTGCCAAAGACCTCTCGGGAAATGTGCAAAGAAATTATCAAGGGATTCATTCACTGTACCAGCTTGGGACCAGGTGGTCTCTGCCCATTGAAGTGCTCGTCCCGTCAGCAAGGATATGACGAATGCTATCTTGGCGCTTTCCGTTGCTTATAGCTGAGGCTGCTGTGTCAGTGCGAGCGAACACTGCAGCAGAAATCCGTTGCACTCCTCCGCCAAGAGAAGGGCGCTGGTCGGGCCATGGGACTGGTAAATATTGTCGTGGAAGAGGGAGCAGTGGTGGTGACGGGCGGAACCGGTGGTGTGACAACCACAGGGGTGAGTATCCTCTTGAGTGCATCCACGATCTCCTGGAACAGGTCGGGAGCACTCTTCTTGCTGACTCCTTTGAGGTCCGATCTTCTGTTACGGAAGGAGACTCACGCAGAGGGTTAGAGAGAAACAATGATGTTTATTTCCAGCAAGTGAGTCAGAGGATACGGGCAGGTGAATTCTAAGCTAGATAGGAATTCCTTTGGGAGGATGAGGAGAGATAACTCTAGGAAGGGGATTCCCAGGAGATCGTGGAAGGAAGACAGTGGATTGCACACACCTCCGATGGTGAGTGACGGGGTATCCACGGAGCGAGGGACTGGAACGAACACTGGAGGAAACACTGGAGGAAACACAGGAGGTAAGTATAACAGGGTAGGTAAGTCTTTCAATGAATCTTACGGATTGCAGAGAGAGAGAGTCCACTTCATTGGAACAAGATCGGACACTGGAGTGATGTGAGGTGTGTGCTTGAATGGGAGCTGGAGATGATTGATGATCCGTGACAGGTGCGCGTGATTAGAACTCAGGTGATGGTGTTCGCTGTGATTGTGAGGTGATTGAGCCTGGCCGATCTGTGACATTTGTCACTTATTGTTTAAAATTCAATATTTTGATCAAATCATTCACAGCGTAAATATTTTAATGCTATTTTTACTATTGTAACATGTATGTAAAGTACATGTTACTTACAGGTAGGTAGGTGTGCTAAACAATTTAAAAATATGTTACTTGCCCCTGATTTTCCTTATTAGAGTTTCCACACCATACAACATTAGAGAGTGTTTAGTAGTTGTCTAGTAGTTGTCTAACAAGTGGTGGTCTAATATCAGTATTGTTTCAACATTATCTTCTAAGGACATAGAAGTCTTCATCAGCACTTGTAACAGAAAATCCGCTCTGATAGACCTAATCACTCCTATTCTTGGAAGCATTGTGAATCTAGGCATCGAGATCTTGCTGAGATCTGACTGCAGATCTGTAATTAAACCAAAGGTCAAAGTCAAGTATGATCATAGCCTCGAGAACTGCTGGTGTTAATCTGCTTAACATACCTGTCTATCAGACGGTAAGCTTCTTCTTGTACGGGCACTATCTTTAAAGCTTCTTGAAAGCACAAGGAGAATTTGAATGACAAGGAGACACTTTCATTCATTTTTAGAGAGGATTTAGTGGTAGATTTAATTGTGAATAGTGAGATATTTGGCACATACTCACTAAATCAATTTATAAGAAAATCTCAAATGGGATCTCAATTTTCTTTTTCTTTTTTTTCTGAGAGATCAATAAAATTAAAAGGACATTGCATACAATTAAAGCATGGCATTTTAGAGCATTCAAACATTTGGAATTGAAATGAATAAATATGAATTTATTTGGCTAGTGTTAAGCATATTAATTTAATCTCTTGTATGTCATAAATTGCCTTATTCATTTACATTTTTTGTTTTTCCTAAGGAACTCTAGTATGGTCTCTGAGATAAAAAAAAAAAAGTTAAATTTTAGTTAAGTGAAAAGTGTATTAAATTATATGAAGTCTAACAAGCTATATAAGACCAATGTCTGCAAATTGAGAAATATGCTATTTTCAGATACTTGTGAATGTCTATTATGAAACAAATTATTCATAGTATTCTACCATTTTTGTGTGTTTTTATACCGGAGATATGGCTGGATGAGTGGTTTGATGGAAAGTTGCTTGTCAGGCTGGTTCTTTGCACATTGTTCCTGAGATTTCAAGCTAATTTTAGACCAAACACGCCAACATTGTGGTTACATAAATATCTTCCCACTTGCCTTTAGTTTAGTTGCAACAAGCGGATGGGAGTCCCCCTCCGTCTCTCTGTACAGGTATTATGAAACTCTGCCTTCTGTAGCAGCATTCAAATGAGCTGTAGTTCCTTCTGGGTATTCAAGTTTTTAGTTGGGAATCTTACATAAATGATTGTATGATTGATTCAGTCATTTTAGCAGCATAGTATTTGGCCGTATATTTTAACTTACAATCCATTGGAGTATTTGAATCCTTCAAAACAGCTTGTGATACCCAACTGGTACTCGTATACCTAGACAGAGGAATCCTGTGGCCTCTATTAAACCAGCTTTAACCAGGATGCTGCCAGTATTTGTCTCCATTGGCTTACGTAGTCCTCTCTCACATGTCACTGTCACTTCAGTTTAATTCTTATTTGGCTGCTGAATCAAGATAACATGCAGGCTTTTTAACCATACTGATTGCCAGACCATTTTAAATCTTTTAAGACTAGGTCCATTATTTTTTGTGTCAGTCACACGCAGTTTGTCTTCCAGACAGCTCTTTTTGTCTCCTCATCAACCATTTATTTCACTAAGGATGACGCTCAGTGTCAGATGGCAGTGTGTTATTGATAAAAAAATATTATGCTTTATTTGAAGGTTTAGTGTAATCGCATAGCTGGTATACAGTATAACCAGTTCACATTGCTTTTGTTTTTACCAGGGCTGGGCAATATAACAAACATTGATGATTTGTGATGATTTGGTTATAAATATCACAATGCTTTTAGCTCTTTTTTTATTTGGACATTGGCTTGTTTTGCAATCCTTGTAACACACACCTTGTTGACTGTTAAGACATTTTAATATCTGTGAACTGTTAATCTTTTATAAATGCAGTAAAAGACACAGAAACATTTACACTTATTAAAAATAAATATATTCTGTTAGTCTTGATGTAATGAAACGAGTGAAATAAGGTAATAATGCGTACTTTTCCAAAATGTATTTTACTATTTGATATTTTATCTTTTAATGCTTTTAATAGCATCATGTGTTTACTTGCCAGGAATATGGATTTGTGAATCAGGAAGGTAGTAAATGTGATTTTCTTTAACCAATAATGAATATTCATAGCACATTCAACAAACATGCAGCTTCACCTGTTTCAGGGAAAGCTTGTTTTATGACCTTTTATGAAATTCATCTAAATGACTTAATCAAACTATGATTCAACTAATACTTCAAATCACTCAGAAAATGTTCACTGGAGTTTTATTTTCAGTAAAACTACACAATTGTTCAGAAGTTTGGGGACAGTACATTTTTTTATGTTTCTGAAAGAAGCCTTTTATATATATCTTTTTTTAAATATATTTAAAAAAAGTTAGTTATCCCTTTGATGGCAAAGGTGACTTTTCAGAATCCTTGTGTTAATTCTGCACTGTGTTTCATTTTGAAAAACATCATGATTTGAGGATACAACCAATTATTCCAGATTGGCTGGCAACAAATGTAAATGTTTAAGAATTTGTCATTTAAAAAACCTATATTGATGTATTAATCTAAATAATGTTTATGATGGTTAAGGCTCTGTCTTGAATACTTTTACTTACTACTTAATACACTTACACTTGGCTACATTTGATGTTTGGTTGATTTAATGGTTCATCTGATTGGGAAAAAAATCACTCACTTAATACATTTCATATCAACTGCATAAATATCATACTTTTTTTGTTTAGTTATATCGCCCAGCCCTATCACTGTAGTATGTAAATAAAACATCTGTAGCGCTTTTAAGGAGTTCTAAATGTTTTAGGTCTTGTGACTTATTTTGTCTCTGTTTGCAGATTCCAGCACATCACTCCTCTGCAACCAATGTGAACGGCTCCTCTGAGACTCACCAACAACACAACAACAGTGTGAGCCCTGAAGGTAAACATCCAGCCGAAATGAATCAGTCATGCACTCACTCACCTTGGATCTTACTGTGTTTCAAGCCCAGAAGTCCCCAAAGGGCATTTCAGGGGTATGACGAGGTTTGGCGGTGAAAGTGCTGACACATGCCACTCTGTGCCACATTTGCTCAGGCGCTCTCCCACACTTTCACACACTGTGGTGGCAGTGTATGAGCAAACGTCACAGCTCAGCAGCGCATGAGTCAGAGTGACCTTCAGAAATTTTCTGCATAGTGCACTAACCAAATTTAAACTGCTGGATGCGGATGCTGGGGCTAATCTGTTATTTGGGGGTTTTGCAAAACATTCCTCTGCCTCATTGTTTTCACCTTAGTTTTGATCGTGGTATGAAAATTATATTCTTTCAGTCTGATGTGTTAAATGTTTGTTCCCTTTAGTTAATGGAAACAGGAACCTTGCTGCTTCCACAATTATGGACAAGTACAAAATTGGCAAAGTTATAGGTGATGGGAACTTCGCTGTGGTAAAGGAGTGTGTCGGACGGTAAGAAAATGACTAGTTACAAGATGTTTTTTTCTGTCAGAAAAAGATATAATGGGTCTTCGGGGTCAGTAAAATTGGGTTGCAGTTTGTCTGTTCTCCATTCTAAGCTTGTTATTGTCATGATCTCTGATTAAAATGCATAAAGAATACTGTCTACATCTAGATGCAGTTTTCCTGTTTGTATTTTTAGGCTAAAATGTTCAAAGGAAGCTCTCTTGTGCTCTCAAAGGACATCCACTTTATAAACTGGTTCCTGCGGCTCTGAATGCACTCAAAACAAACCATCATTAACCTCCTTGAAACAAAGTCTATTGTTCTGTCTCGTTCCATAGATCCACTGGAAAGGAGTTTGCACTGAAGATCATTGATAAAAACAAATGCAGAGGCAAAGTGAGTTGGACTTTACAGACTTTTTGCAACACCAGCTAGCCAATGGAGAGAGTGAACTGAGAAAATACCAGGCATAAATATTCCTTACCAGCCATGAAACTGTGTTTAGCATTGTTTTTATTGGTAATACATACTGTATATTTTGTCCTTACAACAATGCAGTTATAGCTGTTTATGAGTTTTGAGCACTGGCTGTAAAGTTGGGTTATTGCAATGCCAATTATTTACGCCTCAGTGGTCTGAAATGTTTGGTCCATTTAATATGGCTGATTAGATATTTTATGGATTGCCATTTATCCAGCATGCTGTTTTTGCAAGTCATGGGAGAAAAGGCCTACAGATGAGACCCAATTTATCCTAAAGGTGTAAATCCCTTTGTTGGAATGGTAAATTGTATCCCCAAACTGTTGCAACAAAGTTGTAATGTCGTTGTATGCTGCTAAATTTTGAATTATTTTCACTAGAATTACTGGAATAGCAAGACCTGTTATTTAGAAGGGGTGTTCACATACTTTTGGCCATGTACTGTATGAATGATATGTAAACAGCTTACCATATTATATTGGTGGCCAATGTCTCATAATCTAATTTCAGTCTGTGCCTGTAACCGAGGAAGTTAGTTTCCTGTTTGCCTGGTTTCCTGCAAGAGCAAACCTCAGGAATTCATGCAGATTTATGCCTCGGCAGCTAAAGACAAAAGACTGCTGAGAGTTGCTGTACAGTTGGGAATTTGTTGTGACACATGCTTTGAACACACAGGAGCACCTGATCGAGAGTGAGGTGGCAGTGTTGAGGCGTGTTAAGCATCCTAATATCATCATGCTGATTGAGGAGGTGGATACGCCCACTGAGCTCTATCTAGTCATGGAACTTGTGAAGGTACTGTTTGTTAGTCACCCCAGTTTATACATCTCTCAACATTGCACACTTACACGTGTTCTTACCACACTGCACTAAAGACAACATAAATATTGATGCAATTTTTTTCTTGATAAATAAATCTGGTCTTATTGTGCATGATTCATCAGTGTACACGGACAACAAAGTTTGTTTTCATATTCCTTTATAAAAATATAAAGCTTCTGAAACTTCTAAACGTTAATATTACTGTAATTTAATTCTTCAATTTTTAATAGATCATTTGCTATTTATTTTGTTTTTATTTCAGACACTACCATTCAAAAATTTTTCTTCAAAATTAAAAGTCTTTAATGCTTACCAAAGCTGCATTTAATTGAAAAATACAGTAAAACAGTAATTTTCTGAAATATTAATACAATTTAAAATAACTTTATTTTAATTACTTTAATATATATAGTTTTTTTTATATATATATTTTTCAGTATATATTAATATGCAATTTAGTCCTTTGAGGCAAAGCTGATATCTAAACACTTTTTTTTTTAGGATTCTTGTGAAAAGCTTATTTGAGATAGAAATCTTTGTAACAAATACATGTCTTTTTTTAACTTTGGACCTGTAGTGTATGTATAAATAAAGCTAATAATATATATAATGTAATTAATTAATATAATATATATAATATATATATATATAAACTCAGATGCACCCACATTATAGGCAAGTTAAATGCATTGTAAATTCTGTGTATTGTTGTCAGCTACATTGCACTAAATGACTGCATTCAATATTAAACTCTTGGCCCCATATAAAGGCAGAAACATGTTTGTTACCTCTAGGTTAAAGTGTGTTTTATACAGAATACAGAGATAGAGATTTTTAGTTGTTTGTATTGACATCTGTGTGTTTCAGGGTGGAGATCTGTTTGATGCAATCACCTCCTCAACAAAATACACTGAAAGAGATGCTAGTGTAATGGTATTCAACCTGGCGGCAGCTCTCAAATATCTGCACAGAATGTGTATCGTCCATCGAGACATCAAACCTGAGAATCTGCTGGTACGCACATATACACAGACAAACATATCCTCAAAAGAGACATTAAATATACAATATACAGGTATATACACATACACACCTTGCACAGAGACAATAAATCTGAAAATACTTTAGTTCACACAACTTTAACACATACACAGCAGTACAGAAATACAAAACCTGTGAAGAAAACAACTTTGCATTTTGCACATGGAAAATGACTTAAGGTATGTCAAGAAGAAAAAACTTTAAATCCGGGTGGATAAAAATAATCCTTTTGCCTTTCACTATGTGTGTCGTAGGTGTGTGAGTATCCTAATGGTACAAAGTCCTTAAAGTTGGGTGATTTTGGCTTGGCCACAGTGGTTGAAGGGCCACTGTACACTGTTTGTGGAACACCCACTTATGTTGCCCCAGAAATCATAGCAGAGTCAGGGTAAGAATCACTGATTGTTTTGTTTATATATATATTGAATCTATCGAGATATATATTATATATATATATATAATATATATATATCAGCATTGTTTTTCTAAAGTGAAATTGCTATGGAGACCTTTAAAATGCTGGGGACTGAATGTTATTAACTGTGTCTTCCTGTTTGGGCATCACCGCAGATACGGGCTAAAAGTGGACATCTGGGCAGCTGGAGTAATCACCTATATCCTCCTATGTGGCTTCCCACCGTTCCGCAGGTATCACTAGATAGTACCTGCTCAGTCCTTCATGTTAATAAACTACAGTGTTTAAAAGCTAATGTTTAGTCTCATGTTGTTCATATTGCTTGTGTTTTGTATATATTGTACTCAGCAGTTGTTGTACATGAAATGTATGTTTTTATTGTCTATGTGCTTGCCATTTGTTTTTGTAGTGAGAATAACCTCCAGGAGGACCTATTTGATCAGATCCTGGCGGGGCGTTTAGATTTCCCATCACCCTTTTGGGACAATATCACGGATTCTGCTAAAGTGAGTACAGACAAACATATCATGACAATATTTAAAGGAGTAAAACACTAAAAGGAACTTAAGGTTTTCTTAAAATGTCGAATTTGCTAGAAATGTACTCACCCACTGGCCATTCAAGGTGTAGATGAGTTTGTTTCTTTGTCGGAACAGATTTGGCGTAATTTAGCGTGACATCACTTGCTCACCAATGGATCCTATGCTGTAAATGGGTGCCGTCAGAATGAGCTGATAAAAACATGAGAATAATCTACAAATAATTCACACAACTCCACAGTGAGGCAAAAAGCTGCGTGTTTGTAATAGATCCATAATTGTTTTTATACTCAATGCATAGCTCTCAGCTAAAATGCAAGTCCTCTATTCATGATATTGCTTTCTCCAGTGAAAAAGTAGTCTTATCTGAATCAGAGAAATATGCAAAGCTCAAGCACCATTTGCAAGTGAAAATGGTCCAAAGCTATTTCTTACAAACTTGCAGTTTTTTCATTTCACAAGACATTAATTGATGGACTGGAGTGGTGTGGATTACTTGTGGATTATCGTGATGTTTTTATCAGCCGTTTGAACTCTCATTTCGACGGCACCCATTCACTGCAGAGCATCAGCAACTAATGTAATGCTAAAATTCTCCATTCTCCAATTTCCGATGACGAAACAAACTCATATATATCCTGAATGACATGAGGGTGAGTAAATTTGCAGCAAATTTTCATTTTTGGCTGAGCTATTCCTTTAGCATGCTTTAAAACACACTGTCTCACCCTCACTCATTTATCTCGACATCCTTCATTCTTTATGCTATTCTCAATTCTGACTGCACCCTACTCGGTTTCATCCTACTCACATCATTATATCATCTCATTCACATCCTCCCCCTCTCACATTCACCCCATCCAGCTTTAGAACTGTTTTGCGTGCTGGGTTTCTAACATCTTTCTCTGCAACGAATGACAGAATTTTTGCTGTGTATGCAAATGTGGACAAGCACACCTTTTTTTTAGATCATGTTAATGGTCTTTTTAAATGGAAACCAGGCCGGTATCTCCTTTGTCTGGTCTTAATTAAGCCCCATGTGTCATAATTACTATCAAAATTCAAATTCAAATTTTGAAAAGGAAAAAATATTCTCTTTGGGCCTAAACATAATCCAGAAACATTTGATCATTAGGATTGGGACTAAATGTCTCACTTAGACTAATGTCTTACAAACTAAAGGCCCTTTTCTGAAACTTACCATAATTCCTCAACTTTAAGCACAAAGACCTGTTGTACCTTTTCTGTTTTGATACAAATTTCACGATTCGATTCGATTCTCATTCACAAGCTTGCAATTCGATTCGATTACCGATTCGATTCGATTCAATATCAATTATTTTGGATATATATCAGGTACAGTACGTGCCAAATTTTCTCAAGGAAAAAAAATATCTCTCAACTACTGCCTTTTTTTTTTTTTTGTTAAAAAAAAGTTTATCATGAAAGTCAGTTGGTACTACATTACTATAATACTGAAGGTTCAAATTGACTGATTTGTTAAAATTACACATTATTTTAAGTTTTTAAAATAATAAAGTTACAATTACATGATAATATTTCTACTCCAGTAAAAAAATTTTTTAATATGAACATTTAAATGGTTGCTGTCATAAAAACTTGATGGATTTAAATCATAAATTAAACATTGAAGAACAGTAAAAAAAATTATAATGAATATGTTATATGATGCATATATTTAGCAAAATGCCCCTCTACAGTTTATTTTTCTGACTAATGAGTTTATGGTCACCGAATATGTTTTTTCTGAGGTAAATGTGACGTTACTTGGCATTGTTTACAAGACTTTATATTGACGTCTTTGTGTGGCTGAAACACTGATTGAGCGATTATTACATGAGACAGGAAACGGATTGTAAAGTTGTACTCTTTCTTTTAACTTACCTTCGGATTTTTAGTCATGTTTATTTTGTGCTGAAGCTTGTATTAATGTGGAGGAGACGATCAGTTAGGAAGGGGAAGTCGGGGAAGTCGTGACCTAATGGTTAGAGAATCGGACTTGTAACCCAAAGGTTGTGGGTTCGAGTCTCGTACCGGCAGGGATTGTAGGTGGGGGGAGTGAATGTACAGCTCTCTCTTCCTCCTTCAATACCACGACTGAGGTGCCCTTGACAAGGCACCGAACCCCCACTGCTCCCCGGGCGCCGCAGCAAAAAGTGTCTTCCCACTGCTCCGGGTGTGTGTTCACGTTTGTGTGTGTTCACTGCTGTGTGTGGATGGGTAAATGCAGAGCACTAATACCGAGTATGGGTCACCATACATGGCCACATGTCATGTCACGTCACATGTCATGTCACGTCAGTTCACGTGCGCCTTGCGCTGCTGCATCTGTTGAACTGAGGTGCTACAGCGATCTGTCACTCCACATTAAACAGCGCCAAAACGGCATTTATTGTTTGAATACTGCAATACAATTGACAGAATTTGAAATCTGAGGATTTGTATCATATTAAAAGTACCAAAGCACAATGCTTATTGTGATATATTGGATGGGAAGTGCCCTTAATGTTCCGTCCATTAACTGAAAACAGGCTAGACTAATCGATCCTTGGGATTTAAGAATCGATATCGTTCCGTAAAAATGAGAATCGATTAATATCGAGATATCAATATTTTTTACCCGGCCCTACTAAAGATGTAGTAAACTTTCTTGAAGTCTGTTTATTGAAAATATGATCATGGTGTGTTGGTACAGGAGTTGATTGGTCACATGCTACAGGTGAATGTGGAGGCCAGATACACAGCGGAGGATGTGCTGTCTCACCCCTGGGTCACGGTAAATGTGTGTGAAAAGTTTTATTGCTGTGTGTATGTGTGACTTAGGTAATGCATGTACTACATTACAGTATCAGATTTCTATTTATAAAATATAATACACCAAATGTATTTTAGACATTATTGCATGTTGAGTAGCCTGATTGGCCACAAGGGATTCATTCGCACACTTACTCATTAAACAATTATTTTTGTCATTTGAGCTGTATTAGAGGTGGTTTTGATTTATGTTTCAAATTATTTTTCAAACTGAACCCTACAATTTAGTCTGAATGCTCTGGAGAACACCGTAATATTGCTCACAATTAGATTGGCCTATCCTAATCCACTTCAATAACCAACAGGACGATGCTGCAATGGAAAACAATATGAAGATGGAGGTGGCAGGTAAACTCAAAAAGCACTTTAACTCTGTGCAGAAACAGAGCAACACTTCCCCTGGAGTCTCTGTTATTATGGTGAGCACACACACTCACACATGAGAAACAGTCTGCACATCATAACTGCAGCTGCTGTCGTCTGTTAATATGCTACGCTTAAAAAATAACCAATGTCATCCTCTCGGCCCCTAATGATTAGTACTTGGATTACAAATATTTCCGAAGCATAGCCGTCACTGAATTTAAAGCCACTGTGGACACCAGCATCAAATCAATCAGTTTGTCTCCCTCAGAGCTCATGACTTACATAACTGCTCAATCTCAGCAAATATTAGAGATTATTGCATTGTAAGCAAGCACAGGCCAAAATATGCCAGAGCTATGAATTTGGACATGACTTTAGATGCAGCACATCAGGCACAAGTAAAAAAAAATCCCATTCACTTTCTCCATATCTCCATAATGTATAAACCTTTCAACAAAGACATACCATGAGTAGTGTAATTCATATTTGGAAAATCTCTTTAAATATTTGTGTTTAATAGCCAAACTGATGTATAAAAACTACACTACCCATAATCCACAAGAGAGCTAACCAAAGACATATATTTTTTTATATATTTGAGTATACTGTTTTTATGCTTATATTCAATGACTACATGCCATTCATTTTTGTCTATTGTGTTTTTTTTTTTTTTTTTTCAAAAGAATTTATGTTTTTAATGTAAAATCTTTTATGCTCACCAAGACTGCATTTACTTGATTAAAAATACAGCAATAACAGTAATATTATTGCAGGAAAAAATAAAACTGAAATATCATTGCTATTTAAAATAACTGTTTTCTTTTTGGATGTATTTTAAACTTTAATTTATTCTTGTAAGGCAAAGCTGAATAGTTTTCAGTAGCCATTAATGCAATGTCACATGATCCTTCAGAAATCATTCTAATATGCTGATTTGATGCTCAAGAAACATTATTATTATAATTAATGTTGAAAACAGACAGCCCATTGAAAAAAACAACAAAAAAAAACATGTGGCCAGTGTTGCTCTCCATAGTGCTTGAAAATTGCTAAAGGACTTATCATAATCTCTTTATTGCTTGGCAGAATGTTCTTTATGAGCTCAGAGGCAGACATGGATGAAGCATTTTCAGCCATTTCCACCTTCATGTCTTATTAAATTCCCATCCCAGTTCACTGCACCATAAACCCCTCACTGCCAGACTTGTGTCTCAGTTCTTCTCACTGTCATTAAGGCGTTTGTCTCTGCAAAGGTGTTGTTTTCAGTGTTGTCACTTGTCTTCATCTTGTCTGCATTGCCATGATCAAGAATACTGACTGTCATTCATTGTTTGGACTTGACCCCATCATGCAGAAAGGAAATTTCATTATTAATATTTGAAATTAAGACCTCAGTATAAATAACTGCTAAGTGGTATATTGAATATTCATTATATATCTGCATTGATTCTGCTGGCTGGAGATATAAAATGAATAAATATCATATTAGTGGACATTATTAATTTAAGCATTGTATAGGAAGCATTTGTTTATGGCATCATTTTCCTTTAAAATACATTGTAAAAACCCTAAGCTTTTTAAAAAATCTAAGGTCCTTTTTTGTTCACTTCTCTGCTTGGAAAAAAGCAGCAGCAGGGACTCTGGCTAAATGTGTATTGATGTGAATCTCATTTGACAGTTTGAACTGTAAGGGCAGGGCTGTATCTACGCCCCTTCCTTGCTCTCCCAAGACCCGAAGTGATGTCTAGCACTGGATATTGGGTATTTGACTCCAAACCTAAACCTCTTTTTAATGAGCTTGAGTTCTTTGACTATACTAAAATCTAGCAGTCTCTGCACTCTGACTGCCACTTATTCCCTCTTACTGGGGTTTTTCCAGCATTTGCTGGTCTTGCATCTAATTCTAGACAACAATCATGCCATACCTCATGTCCCAACCATTATCTGGTCCACTTTTTGTCTTTCCATCTTCTCATTCCACTCCATGTTCATGGTGGCTCTTTAAATGGCTGTGATATTCTGTGCCATATGGCTTCTTTGCACATTATTGCTGTATATTGTTTCTTTCTGGGCTCTAGCTGAAAGGTTTGTATTGGCATGCATGCAATACTGACTGCTTGTAAAATTAACACTGCAACCCGATGGCTTCTCTCGCTCTCTGTTACCTAATCCAGGGCCTGTCTATTTCATGGCAGCTGCCAACGTCCTCAAAATGAACCTCACTCTTAGGACCTTGACCATTGCCATCAAAATTTCAAAGGATTGAGAATATGAAACTCTGCCTTCTTCTGGCAGTATTGTAATTTAATAATTTAAATGAATAAATCTAATGACCGGGAGAGAGAGATGCATAATTATGTACAAAAATTGCCTTGGATTAAATATTTCACTGAAAGTTTTTATTTAGTTATTTAGATTTTTGTATTTTTTTTAGATAAAATGAGGATTTACTTGTTTTTCCTTTCAATTAAATGTTTTATTTTAATTTTTTTTTAAATTTTATTTTATTTTAAATTTTACAGCTATTATATTTAGATTTATTAATAGGTACAGACACATCCTAATTTTTTTTCATTTTCTTTTTTATAACTGGTTTTGTCCCCTAGGAACGGACCAAGATCAAGATCATGTCTCACAATTGAAAGGAATAGTTCAGCCCAAAATTAAGCTTTTGCCAATTACTCACCCTCATGTCATTCCAAATATGCTAAAAGAAAATAGTTTTTTTTTTTTTAATAATTGTCATATGGTATTTTAACCATGGTCTGTCAGGTTTTACGAAAAAAATCTATATGGATAATTTACTATATTCCAGGCAGAGGTGGACAAAGTACACAAATCAAATACTTGATTAAAACTACAGATACCCTATTAAAATATTACTCCAGTAAAAATATTAAGGACTCTTTTTCAATTTTACATGGCTAAAAGTACAAAAGTACCTGACTTTTAATGTACTTAAGTATTAAAAGTACAGACTGATGAATGTTTATTTAGCAATTTTATGTACTCTATCCTTCTACTAAAAATGCGTCATACGTGGATAACGACTACTTAAAATTACTGATAATTTAAGTGTGCAAAAATAAGAAAATATACCATATAGTTTATAAAAATTAGAAAATTAAATTGTGTGTTGTCAAATATAAATATACAATAGAAAAACAGATGTCACATTGTGCAAAATGTGTTGAGAGAAACTACGCAAATACAACGTTTTACATCATTTGAAACTGCCGTGGCAGCGGGGTAGATGCATTAATCTGGTTATTTAACATTATGTATCGTTTTTAAACCCCGTTCAGATGGTAATACACAAACATGGACATGTCCACATTAAAGGTGGGCGATATTACCAGTGGATACCGAAATTTGTCAACTGGTAGAGATTATCGTCTCTGTCGCAGTTACATGCTCACATTGCTGTGCTCGTGGTCATGAAGGTTTAAAAACGAGTGATTTTAAGTTGTTAAAATGCAATTAGCATAGAAAGATAATTAATTTTGCTATATGTGTGCGCTCTATCTGAGACTCTGAAGCGCGCACAACTGAAGACAGTGCTCATAGAGCATGGAAATATTGAACGGAGGGCTTATAGGCCTTGAATGGTTAAATATACACACTTGTATGTGTCAAAATGCTGTCTTTACAAGTATCCTCGTAAACACAGTAATTTATGTCTTAAGTGAAAGCAAACATCTGAGAAAGAAAACACGTGTAACAGTATATTGGATACAGGCAGCTCTTAAAGTGACAGCATTCCAATATTTCTGCTGTCTGTCATTCATGTTAATCAAACAACAAAAGAGAGAAAATCTGCACTGCTATTGACTAAATCACTTTTTTAACTTTAATCAACAAAAGAGCAATGCTATGCAAGTGCTATAACAAGTCTCAGTTATCTTAACGCAGTACACGTAGCAAGTTTTATTTTATTATATAATAAATAAAAAGAAAACGGATAGAATAGAAAAAGAATAGAGCATGCTAGTGTTAGATGCCTTTTTTGCTTTTGTTAATTGTATGCTAATTAAAAAGAAAACAAATAGAATACAAAAACATTAGAGAAGCTAGTGTTAGTTTTTTTATTTAAGAAAACAAGCAGTTAGTAAATGAATATAGTGCAAGTCTAAAAGGGACAATTAGAATAGAGAGTGCTAGAGTTAAAAGCTCAAATAAAGATGGAAGAGATGTATTTTTAGCTGATTCTTGAAGATGGCTAAGGACTCGGAATTTACACAGTGAAGAATATGCAGTGTATTTATGTATTTGATTACTTCATATAATGTGTGTAGCATTTCTTATTTATTTGTTTTACTGTAATAGTTTTTTTCTTCCTATTGCTTGTAATTAGTTTCATATTCTTTATTTAATCACTGACTGTTTACTTATCTTCAGTGTTCTTTATCAAACACTGCTATACGTCTGGTAGTGCGTGACGATTTCTCCAGTTCAAAATGGAACGAGGAACGACATTTTTATCAAATGTAGTCAAATAAAAAGTACATTATTATGGTTTGGAATGTAGTGAAGTAAAAGTAAAAGTTTACCACAATTAAAATACTCCAGTAAACTACAGATGCTTAAAAATTGTATTGAAGTGCAGTAATGAGATAAAAAAAAAATACTGTCCACCTCTGATTCCAGGTGTTCTGAAATGATAGCTTTGTAAAGACCAGACTAAACTTTAAGCTATTATGCGCTGATAATCAGCTCTCAAATTAAATATGGTGCCTATGGCACGTGTTTGACGTCAATAATAGCAAATGACATTTGTTCTCATTTCTTGTAAAACCATGTCATTACATCAAACTTGTAACAGATGCAAAAAGTCATATGTCTTCAGAAGAGTCGTATGGACTATATTTACATGCTTTTATGGTGCTTATTGTCCTTTTTGGATCTTGACAGCTTGTATGAATAAGAAAAATAGCATCATGTGTGTTTGGAAGCATATGAGGGTGAATAATGTCACAATGTTAATTTCTAAGTGAACTGCCCCTTTAAGTGGCTATATTTTGCTTTAATCAGGCAAACTGAGTGTTTCTGAAGTAGTCCTTGTGAGATGACCCTCAGCTGAAGTGTTAGAGGTTATGTTAGTGTTGTGTATGAATTTGTGCTGTATGTGCTCGGTGAGTAAGACTAGTCTCTGTCCTCTGCTTCTGCTCTCCCCATGGCATTGCTATCCTTTGACTAGCTCCAAGGCAATGGTATGTACTAACACTAACTGCTATGCTCCTCCCTCTCCGCCTCTGTCTCCTCACACATACACTCTTATACTGGGAGAAAGTGACAGTAACATCACTGAAGATAATCATTTTCCCCTACAAGACATGGAAAGTTGTCAGCTTAGAGAATTCTTCACTCACTTTAATTCTGTTATGAACTTCAGTGGTGTTTTTCACTCTCTGCCATCTTCCAGTCTCTTTTACTGCGGTGGTCTTCTTCTCCCACCTGTGACATGATCAATAGTATTGACTTTTCAGTGAAACCAGGTCATGCATACTGTCTTTTATATATCTTAGTTTGAACATGTTTCTTCTTACAGCTATGGGGAAAACACAGAACAACTTGCTTTATTGCTTTAAGGGATACACAAAAGTTACTTTGTACTTGTAAAAATGTACTTAATTTACTCACCCTCGTGTTGTTCATTTGCCTGCCTCTTTTCTGAAGAACACAAAAGATGATATTGATTTATGTTTTTGTGTGTGTGTTTTATTCAGTAAATGGAAGATTGAGGACATTTTTATTTTGAATTTTTTTTAGCACAAATCCAGACTTCTCTATGGAGGCTGCCATCATGATAGTTTATCAAGATTGAGGGACATTTCTATACTAAAGATCAAGATTATTTATAAGACTTGAGATTAAATACGCATAATATTTTAGATTAGAATGTAAAATCTGGAAGTTATCAGCATAAAACTCACAGACACATAATTCTGACATTCTGACATGTAAAATTGTCATAAATTTAGCAAATGTCATGAAAACTAATAAGAACTCACCATGCACCCCTCAGATAAACCATCACCTGCAATGACCTTTACACACAGAAAGTAGTTTGAATTACTACTTGAATATAAGTTGTGCTGTGGACACTTTTCACAATATACAGTTTTTGTGTTCCACAGAAAAAAATAAAATTTTGAAACAACATGAGCATGAGTAAATGACAACAGAATTTTACTTTTTTTTGGCTGCACTGTGCCTTTAAGATTAAACTGATCTCTCTCTTGACCTCCCAGATCATAACTTCATCTCACTTACTCTTTCCCTACTGAACTGTTTTCAGTTTCCTTTCCATTTTTGGGTGGGTGCACCTCATGTGAACATTAACATATTGTGTCTCTCCTGTAGAACACAGCTCTAGATAAGGAAACCATCCAGCTTTCTCGTCGGCATCAGGACCGGAGCCCCCCTCCTCCAGGAAAGAGCCCTTCCTCCACCCACCCAGAGAGACGACGCTCCCACAGGGGACGCTCATCTGTCCAATTGGAAGACTCTAGGAGCGCTGCTCCCGTTGAGCCTTTAGCCTCAACAACCCCCCCCACATTCCCCCCCCCCCCCCATCAGCCCCCCGCCGTTTTGGCCCCCCGTCCTCCCCCCCCCCCTTTTCTGCCCCACCTCCCCACTTCCCAGAATGCATTGCTGAGGCTGAGGCCAGCAAGGGCCTGCCAAAGGAAGAATAATACTACTTAAGGGAAACAAACATAAAAGGGGAAGAAAAACCAATATAGAGCCCAAACTCCTTGCAAATAATTTTGAACTGTCCAGTGTGAGTAAAGGCTGGAATACACTACACTACTTTTGCCCCAATTTGTACAGTCTGGACGAGTACGTTGTCCAAAGCAAGAGCCAGTCTACAGATTTCACAGAAAATTGTGTATGATGAGCACAATAATTTCTTTATTTACAGATTCTTATTCTACTAGTTAAGAGAATTACCTTTTGCATTGAGGTGCAGTCCTCCGCGGGTGTTTGTTGTTATTCGGAAAAGACTTAAAGAATGCAGGTGCCAGTCGGCGAAACAAAACGAAACCAGTGATTAATCAAAAAGGGCCCAAAACTAGCCCTATAACCCTATCCCAAATATCAAAAAATATCCCTAAAATACATATTTTACAGTGCTTTCATAATAGAGCTTAAAGGTTCCCTACTAGTTCCCCCTTCTCCAGAAACGTGGACATTAGCACTTTATAAATATTTCATATACGCATTCGTTTATCTATATAAGGTCAAAACTTTAATGTATATTCACCATAAAATGAAAATTCTGTCATCATTTTCTCACCCTCAAGTTGTTCCCACAAAGGAAGATATTTTGAAGAATGTGGGTAGCCAAAGAGTTTCTGGTCCCCACTGAATTCCATAGTATATAGAATTTTGTTAGCCACATTATTCAAAATATCTTCTTTGTGTTCAGCAAAAGAAAGAAATTCACTTTTTGCAAGCAAATTGATTTTCATTTTTTGGGTGAACTATCACCTGCAAATCGCACTTCTGCTGGAAAACGGTGGACATGGCAACCCTGTATGATCCTCAGTCTTTTATTATATGCTGTCTGGTTTTTCTCTGTAACTATTTACAAAGTCAGCAAGTTAATGAAGCCTAGTGTTTTAAAATCTGTTCTGGTTTTAAAAGTAATTTAGTGTAATCCAGCCTTTAACATGCGTTCAGTACTGTCTGTATAGTGGTCGTCTGCTCGTCTCCCTGCTTTCTTCTACTTTCAGTTTGGCTTCCGATTCCAGCACCCAGGGTGGGTTTGAAAACGTAATGTGTGATTGATTGTATATAGGTGCTTTGGATATGAAAGATCTGCTCTGCTTTTGTATTTAATGACGTGGTCAGCTCACGTCCTGGTAATGAATAGCTGAAAACTTTTAGGGTGGATCTAAGTAGGCCTATGCTACAGGAAAAAGACTTTGAAACTGGCAAAAAAAAAAAAAAAACGTCCTGCTGAAACTTGAAAGTACATTTTCTTGGAGTGTATGTTCGAAAATAGACTGCTTGACTTTTTGACTCTGCTGAAGAAACACAAGAAAGCAATTCGCATTTGTGGGTGTGTGTTTTCTGAAGAGGGTGTGACTAGCACTACTGTGTTCTGGGGTCATTTTGCAGTAGTTTAGAAATTGTATTTTAGAATAGTTTGACATTTTCAATCCAGAGTCATTAAGTGCACGATATTTTGATTTCTCTGTTGCAATAGTATTAGATTACAATCTCAAGTCTTGGATTTGTCATCTATTGTTCCATGTACTGCTTCTGTACTTGTTATCTCTTTGCTCAACATGGCACTGATTTCCCGAAACGGTCAGCCTGCAGGGAATGATGGAGCTTGTTAGTTAAGGTATATGACATGATGCACTGCTTTTCTGATGTGCATTTGAGGTTTTGAGAAATATGGCAATATTCAGTTTTATTTCTGGAAGGCTAGATTTCATGTTTAATATATGTCATTTTCTATTAGTGTTCTTTATCATCACATAATCAAAGTAATGCAATAAAATTCTCTTGCTGTTGTTTATCCTAGTCTTGTCCTTATTATGGTAGGCTATATGATCACAGAAAACCTAGAAAACCAACCACAGTCCAGTTTTGATTTCTGTAGTCTAGCGACAAAACAGCAGCAATTCAACATCGCCATCTGTGGGTTGAAGGGC
This sequence comes from Sinocyclocheilus anophthalmus, assembly GCA_018155175.1. Taxonomy (NCBI): domain Eukaryota; kingdom Metazoa; phylum Chordata; class Actinopteri; order Cypriniformes; family Cyprinidae; genus Sinocyclocheilus; species Sinocyclocheilus anophthalmus. Next base: position 212,189 of record JADLZN010011290.1, read on the forward strand.
GACACCACATCGAATTAAGAGATTAAAAGTTTCAAACTGCAATAATTGTATTTGTTTATTTTCATGCGTGGTCTTTTCTAGTTATTATCTTATTTGTTTTCCTTTTTTCATATTGTGAGTCAAAATATTTTACATTGATTAAGATTTAGGATTTTATATATATATTTTTTTACAATCTTGTTAACTTCAGCGATGGCCCTGCATTTTATAAACTGTATACCGTTTATAGCTACATATAGTTGTTATGTGTCCGAACACTATGAAAAGGCCAAAAGTGATTAATATTAATCACAAAAATTGTCCATTTTTTTATTTAATTAATATTTAATATATTTTCTAACACTGTTATCGTAGAATAGAATTCTAAAATAAAAATAAAATGGATAACATTTGGGGTCTTTAGACCCGCTGCACTGCAATGAAGAATTCATCTTTTTTTTTTAATAGTTTTCAGGATGGGTGAACTTTTCGCGGATCACATCTGAGGGCAGAATCAGTTAAACAGCTGTAACAGACACCACATTCATTTTATTATTAAAACATTTAATAGAATGAGCTGTCAAATATTCAGTAGTACAATAATGACCTCTAAACTATATATTTCGCCTGCTATTTTACTTCAACGCAAGTTACAATAGATAATCATCGCCACCTAATGACTAAAATTATTACGGCGATTACCGGCTGTAATAAAAACATAGCCTCGGAGAGCAACGGTAATTTCAAAGTATTTGCTAGAGCAAGACACCTAGAATAACAAAAATCAACAAAGATCTTCATTATACATTTATGCAGAAAGTTAGAATCAGAATTGGATTGTTTTTAACAATCTTCCAGCACCAACACAGACGCAATTTACAACCAAGCAAGGAGTAATAATATGGCTGGGTCCCTCTAAAACGCAATTTCCCATAAGCCCCAAGCGCATCATACGCTATTGCGTCATGACGTAAACGCCATTGGCCAATTCCTGTTGAGTCGGCCATATTGGAATTTGAAGTCTGCCATACTGTGAGCAAGTCGGCAGGCTCTAAGATTATATCTCTCAAATACAGTTCAATTTTACCCGTATTCGCAGCGCCAGAGCCAGGCATTGCACCAGAGACCCAGCTGTTTGTAGACGGAGCGCTGTCTGTGTATTTCGTGGGGTAGAAATGAGTCCTACAGACGCTAAACGCGGAGCGAAGCGCAGGAAGAATAAGCGGGGCGGCGGCGCAGGGAAGGCCGGAGCTCCGCCAACACCCTCCAGCAGCAGCGCACACGGAGACCCGAGCACCATCCCTAGCCTCAACGGAGAGGTGAGCGGCCCCTGGGGCATCAGAGCTTGAATGCGGTGCAGTTTAGTCCAGATTCCTTGATATTGCAGGCCTTAGGAGAGATCCTGTAGTTGATCTCACGTTTACAAAAGCCTGAGCTGAGCTTCACGGATCTAGAGCTTTAATCTTAAACAGTTCCTGGCCTGGTCACAGAAACATGGCCGGAAAATGGTAAAGACGTGTGTAAAGCGTATTTAAGGTGCTTTTATGCGGTAGAAATGGAAGTTTGACTGGTTTGTGTTGCTCGGAGTGATGTGAAGCTAACTTGTCAAGCGCTGTTCAGCGTTAGCTGATGTGTTTACATATGTATTTCAATAAATATACTACTTTAACCTTCCAACATAAAAAGAGGAATAAATGCGGTCTTTAGACTGAAAATGTCAGTGTTTATCAACCGCGATCCACTAATGTTACCACGTAGATAGACAGACCTAATGCTAAAGCCCACAGTGCGTTCAAAGTACTCACTTTACACATTTCTTAATTTATATTTTTAACAATGTCCGACTTATTCATATTTAAAAGTTTATTTACTTTGTTATTCAATAAAATTCACGTAATGATTGGCCTTTTTAACTCTAGTGTCAAGTAGTAACATATACCGGAAGTGCTTGAAAATATTCAACGTTAAATGTCAACAAACCCTTTATTACGTCTGTCAGTGGTTTTGAATTGAGTCTTGCGCAAAGTTTTTGTTTTGGTCATAAATGTAGTATGATGTAAAGCTCAGTTATTTCTTAATGTATACTATATTAATAGACATACATACATTACCTCAGTTTATCAGCTGCTTTCCTCTCCTTCCAGTTGTGTATTCATGGTGTCCAGCTGTAAGAAGTGTCAGGGAATGAATAGGCCACTCACAGCACAGGGTCCAGTGTTCAGGGCTTTTTTCAGAGACTTGTTCTTTTTGGTGGTATGCCTCTGTTTCCAAGGAAACCACATATGTAGCTTAACAGGAGTATCAGTCTGTGTTGACATAAGCAAGCGAAAGAGAGCATTTCATCCCTGGACTGAATTACGCCTCTCTTGCTTGCATGGGTTTTGGTTAATGCGTTTTCAGTGACTTGAGGGCAAAATGTTGTGAAGATGACATTAGTCAGAAATCATACAGACAGTTAGACATGTTCATGAGTCTTATACCCTGATAGCGTACGTACATCTGCAAGATGTCTGTTAAAGATCTCTTGATCTGGAAAGCATCTGCTGTCTTCAGACATCTAACAGACATCTTTCAGATGTCAGTTTTACATACACTCTAAATCAAAGACATCTACTAGACGTCTATTTGACATCTAAAAGGAAATGTCCTATAGACGTATTGCAGATGAGCAAACTCTCTAAAAAAAATACGTCTTGCAGATAGGGCTGTACAAAAAAATCGAATGCAATTTTCATGCGCATCTCGTCAGTAAAGCTGCTTCTGGTGATTAGCACATGCTTTCAGATGGATCGGCATTTACTACACCGAGCTCTAGTTCACTGACAAGCTACACAAAATCGCGTTCAAAATCGGCAGTGAATCGCCTGCGATTTTGTGTAGCTTGTCCAGTGCTTCTCCGGCTCTGTGTATTAAATGCCGCTCCATCTGAAAGCACGTGCTGGAGATTTGCTGCTAATCACATTCGATTTTTTGCCCAGCCCTACTTGCAGATGTAAATGCAGACGTCAAATAGACGTCTCTGAGATGTACGTGTGCTATCAGGGTATGTATTATGTATAATAGGTTTGGGCGATGTCTACAAAATTGGCATCGGACGATGTCTACAGTGAAACATTGCGATGGATGATGACATCGGCGGGGGTCGGGGGTGGAGTTAGGGGGTGTGCCCGAAGCATGAATCCTTATAAGGAAAAATAAATAACGATTCATAACACCATGTCTACACCGGACGCGAGCGGCGTTGCCCGACACAACAAATCCCCGACATTAAACTGCTGCCGCGTTCTATTTATGACGTGTTGACACAAATTTCAAATGATTTTCAAAGGTCGCTTTGTCGTGTCCAGTGTAGACAGACATTAGCTGATGCGGCGCGGCGGGACACGACAACTGTCGCGTCTGGTGTAGACATGGTGTAACGGTTGTCTGTTACAGTACATAAAATTTCACTTACCACATAAACAGAGTAAGGAGAGATGACTGAGGACGATGGCGAATGATTTGCAGATCCTCATACCACTGACAAACATATAATCTTGTGTGTGGTAAGTTCTGCTGCTCCATAGTATAAACTAGTGGTTCTCAAAGTGTGGGGCGCGCTCGCCAGGGGGGGCGCACGAGTATTGCAGGGCGGGCGCGGGTCATCAGCTAAAAAAGAAAAGAAATAAAACAGTAAACAGCCAAAGGACGTAACTTAGAATGGGAGATGGATCAGTGTGTGAAAGGGAAGAGAAAAGCCATAGATGAAGTCGCACAGACCCAGGCAGGTGCTGGTCATTTAAAAGCTAAATGCAGAAAATATGACGAGGCATATCTATGACAGCGGCTTCACTCACTGTGTCTATACCGGACACTACAGTTGTTGCGTCACACCGCAAGTCTACACTGGACGCAACAAAGCGACCGTTGCAAATCATTTTAACTTTGTGTCAGTACGTCATAAATAGAACAAGACATAAGTTTAATTTCGGGGTTTTGTCGTGTCACGTCGCATCCAGTGTACACAGGGTCACTGATTATAATGGTTCTACTGTATTTTGCCACTCGCGTCCGGTGTAGACACAGTGTTTTACGCCAGATTTTTTTATATTTAAAGGGGGCCGCGACCAAAAAAGTTTGAGACCACTGTACAACAAGTATGTTGTTATCCTCGAAATGAAGTGAAACGAAAAGCGATCGTGGGCATTTAAAGCATGATCCATTTCAATTTCGGTATACTAGCGACGCCCTTATACCCAAAATATAATGTATTATAGTGTAAAAAAAAAATTTTTTTTTGAATTTCGAATATTCGTCGAAGAAAAAAAAAAAATCCACATTTTAGGTCTGTGTTAGGCAGCCTTATCAGTGGCGCACGAAATGCGACGACGATATAAGTGTCATTGCATTTTAATGTTTTTGTTAGCCTATCCAGTTGAACCCAATAGATGTGGCGCTGATACGTTGTTCATTCAATATATTGCGGGAAACGAGAGCATCAGTGTGGAGAAGACGTTGTTTACATCAAAACTGAAACCAAGCCGCTCACACAGAAATGCATATTTATCAAATTTTCTAGAGGGACATCTATCACTGTTGCACTCGCGTCTTGCACAAGAGAGCGGCATGTTTAGAAAGCCATGTAAAATTAATGTAAGTTCACCGTTTAAAAAACATGTCGAGACTTTATGGCGGGTTTTCCCCATCCCACTGTATCTCAAGTTTTTAAATTAAAAAAGTACTCTTTGTGATTGGTTTTCAGTCCCTTTTTATTAAACTATTATAAGATGACCTTTATATATGGTTTATAAAAAATTTTTTAAACATTATGCACTTTTTTCACAGATAGTCGTGTTATTTTATTACTCTTTGAATAAACGTGCATAATATTTTGCTCGATGCACCCTCTTGTGTCCTCAGGAGAGAAGCCAAAAGCTTTTTTTTTCACCCCCTAACTGAAATTATGCCTTTTAAATTCGAATATAATTCGAATTTTGATCATATTTAAGTAGAAAATTCGAATTTAGTTTTTCAGTCATTTTGACAGCCTTAATGTACTATAATTACCCAATGATGTAAATGAGAGGAAAAATATTGAAATGTCATTTTCCCCATCTCGTATTCCCTGTAGGTGTTCCGCATACATGTCATTTTCTTTCCGAACACGGTATTGGGATGTGGCGGATTGCGGGGGGTATGGGGGGGGGATCACTATGCCGGCTCAACATCGTGATGTCTATCAGCCATCGGCGATGGGTGATGGCATCGCCTATTGGCCCAACTCTAATGTATAGCAATGTTTTTTTCTTGAATAAGACTGAATATAGAAGCAAATTTTGATGCAAGGTTGTTGCGAATTGACAGCCAAACTGAACTATGGTCAATTTAGGACAAGCTATGTGTAATCTGCTGTACAGAGCTTGGAATTGTGACATTTTTGTGTTTAACTAAGCACATTCATCTTTTCTTGATAAAATTATCAATTATGATTAAAGCTGAAATGTATTATTTTTGTTGTCATTTCCCAAACACTTATTTCCTCTGCCATTGGTTGGACACAGCTATTGGTTAAATAAATCTATGTATTTTTCGGTCCACTCAAGACAACCTAGCAGTGTTTGAATAATCCAAAAAAAATTGGCTTAAATGACACACAAAATTTAGTCGCACAGGCAGAAAAAATGTTCGCAGTCTGGAGCCCTGCTATATCATCTGAAGCCATTCCATGTCTTAAAGGGGTCATATGATGTTGCTAAAAAGAACATTATTTTGTATATTTGGTGTAATGAAATGTGTTTATGCAGTTTAAAATAAAAAAACCCCATTATTTTCCACATACTGTACATTATTGTTTCTCCTCTATGCCCCGCCTTTTTGAAACACGTCGATTTTTACAAAGCTCATCGTTCTGAAAAAACGAGGTGTGCTTTGATTGGCCAGCTATCCAGTGTGTTGTGATTGGCCGAATACCTTAAGCGTGAGACGGAAATGTTACGCCCCTCACATACTGTTGATGCCGGAGCGACGAGACATAAACATTAAAACCCATTACAAACGAGGCATTTGTTGCATCCAGTGGGGACATAATTACTGATTATAATGACTTATACTGTCTTTTTACGCTTTGCATTGCATTGGGCCGCGTAAACATAAAACCCTGTCTGCATTTGTGATCGGAGAAATGACAAACAACAAGCGCTACTCTACTGCCCAAAACTCGCATTTGAATAATCAGTGGCAACGAAAAACACGGAGGCCTAGCGTGAGGGGAAGCCCCGGCTTAGCGTTCGCTGAGGCCGGGATAGAGTGAGCTGCGGCGGGCTGGACACTCCGCTTTGTCCACGGTGGAAGTTGATGTATTCCCTCAGCGACCAGCATGGATCAGCTCCAGGCATGACAAAGCGTATATCGTCCTCTTTTGTAAGGCCAAACAAAGTGTTTCGCTTTCACAACGAAACACACAGTGCCTTCATGACATGGTGGCAGCAACAACAATACTACAGCGAGAATAAAAGTTACGCCTTCTTTCTTTGTGTGCACATTTGGGCGGCGTTATGCAAATCTTTCCACATAGTGACGTAGACATGCGGGGGGCGTGTTAGAACGAGCTGTTTTAGGTAGGCGTGGTTAACTCTTAACTTTGATAAAGAATATCTCTTTTTTGGTTTTGAGACTTTAGTCTTTGCAATTTTATAGATCTTCTTTATGCACCAAGAGATTTTAACACTTCAAAGAGAAAGGAAAATTGAAATCGCGTCATATGACCCCTTTAATCTGAGGGGACAGAATTTAGTTTTACAGAAACTCTTCCTTCTGCTGCAGCTGTCAGTCATTCTCCGCTCAGCATTCAAACAGCACGTCACGTTCAGTTATGACAGTCAGCACTGTAAAACTCTCTCCAAGATGATATATTCCCATTATAATACTTTAGTTTAAGGAAGGAAGGAATTATCACAAACAAAAATTATTAGAAGCCTTTCTTTTTCTCAAGATTTCTATCTTATATTCATGAATGTACTTTGTAAGAATACAAATAGCCTAGTTAACAGAATAAACATGTTTAAAATTGTATAATGTGCACCAAAGATTAATTTTTTTCAAGATATTGTTTTTGCTGCTAAATTATACAGTCAGCTAGTTTAATTTCATAGCTTATATATTTTTATTCAAATGTAGGTTTTCTCTGTAATGAGAAAGTATTTAGTGGATTGCATTTAACAAAGGGTTTAAAAGTGACCATTAGTTCCACAATTGTGTTAGATTCCAGTGCTGGTGTTAGATCAGTATTGGCCAATTCTTAGAATACTCTATGTAATCTTACACTGCAAAAACTCAAAAAGATTAAAAGATAACATCAATTATTTACGGAACCATTAAAATAATCAATTATATAATGAAAGCCATAAAAACAGACAATTAATCGTGATATTCGGCATAATCGTCAAAGCCCTAAAGCAGACAATTAATCGCAATAACCGTGACTATTTTTAGACAATTAATCTTCAACCAAATTTCATAATCGTGACAGGCCTAATTCAGACCTGTTAACCTGTATCAATTTTACTCAGTCTAAAAAAAATTTCTGAATTCTTCTGTAGTGCACAGCAACAAGATAAAATCGTATTAATTGTGGCCTTGGCACTAGGGCTGTGCGATTAATCGAAATCGTCATAAATCGCGATTTGAGCTTGCGTGATTTGTAAATCGCTTTATAGCACGATTTTCCACGCCCCCGACCTCCCGCAGTATGCTATCCGAAGCAATCAGAATGCAGCGCGCCTAAATGGAGCACGAGAACAGAATAGATACAAACGGCCATACAAACGTAACGCCAGGTTCACACACTCCGTCTGTGGTGCGTATTTTCTCTAGGAGCGGTGCGTCTGCAGCAGTCATGCTGTGATCGTTTCCACACGGAGTCTATTTCTGCTGTGCTATACACGCTGAATTAAAGTGACAGCGCATTATTCGCGGTAAAAATTTACATGGATTGACACGGAAATTTAGTAATTACACCATAAATGCATATAATTAAAGTCTACTGTTTCACAGTCAACACATGGCTTTTTGGCTAGATTTAAAACAAGGAAAATTGCACTTTTAGCATAACAAGAAGTCATATAGATGGCACTATCTCGTGGTGGTATTAACAAGTTATATTTATTGAGTTTAAACTGAAAGTCCCTATGAAAAGACTGTTTTACTGTACTGTGTAAAAAAGGAATTGCAATGCTGAAAAAGCATTTTAAGTGACAATGTTTGGATTTGAAATAAAAATATTGGATAAATGTTGTGTTTGTGGTAAACAGCCGCGGATCAGGAGCGGACTGCAAACGCGTCCTGTGCGAAAGCAAAATGAGTCCATGCTGCTTCTGCACCACATACACATACTGTATACGCACTGCAGACGGAGTACGTGTGAACTTGGCGCAACAAATCTAGTTCAACATCTGAGGCAACGCCACAAAGAGCTCTATGACCAATGCATTTTTTTCTGACTATTATGACTATTCTAGAGACATTTTGTTACACATTTACTTAGTGAATATTTTGCCTTATGTCTGTTCTAGATACATGTTACAGCTTTTTGATAAAGCTCTAATTGGTTTTCTTTTGGAAATATGTTTCAAATTCACACTGAATGCATTGACGGTAAAGCATGTCTGTGTGTGTCAAAATCGTGATTAAAATCGAAATCGAAAAATTGATCAAAGAAATCGCGATTGTTTTTTTTTTTCTTTTTCCCCCATAGCGCACAGCCCTAGCTGGAACACATGAAAGGAAATACACTGTGGTGGTTTCCTAGTTTTTTTCTTCAGGACCCAGATTTTAGAATGAAGATCAAGTAGCAACTCAACACTGTAAATAAAGAAAACCTTGTTGTTCCTTGTTATTGTGCAAAAGTAAAAATGAAAGACCTTTAAATCAAACAAATTTTTTTCTCTTAGATTTTCATTATTGATTTATCTTATTTTGATGGTTTCATGACAGTAATTCACCACATGGAACAAATTTTGGTCTGTATTTTTGGTTGCTACCTGTCTATGTTGGCACCTGCGTAATTTGTCTTCCAAGTGACGGAGGAATTTGTGCCAAAATATTGTAAAGTTTGACACATTGCTTTCAACATCAGCAACAAAATATAAAGAGCGAGCATTTGTTTTGTTTTTGCGTTATTTAACTTATTTATTACTATCTATCATTAGAGGCCTGTTTTTGGGTTGTGACCCATCAGTTGAAAACCTCTACTAACAGGACACTGGAAAGATGAAGTGCATTTGCAAGGAATACTTTCATTCAGGGTCAGCCTTTATCCAGTGAACTGATTTAACTCTGCTGCATGGTGTTGCAAAAGATTTTTTCCTTGTGAGTAGTGCATTTAGGTGGCACTCGAGCTAAAGTCGTAAACAACAGTGTGTATGTAATTACATTATTGTAATAAGTTTATAACCTTGAGACTTTGGAGAGTTGATTTATGGCTATCTTTCTCTTAAGGTCCCAGTCAATGGTGCTCCACAGTTTTCAGAAGGGCCAGTAAACGCTGACTTCTCAGGAGTCCTTCAGGTAACAGGCAAATCTCTCACTTTGCAACACTTCTACAGTGCTCTGCCGTATTTGCATTTCCGGTGTGTGTTGTGATTTCCTGAAAGTCTGCTCCACCTTAAGTTTAAGGTTACTGTTTTGAAGTGTATTCAAGCACTATGTGTCTTCTAGAGTGTCGATCCATTGATCTCCTGTAGCGGATGGCCATTAGTGCAATTTGAGAATGTTCAGTATGGGCATTTTACGTTTCTTGCTGAAGTGAAAGCTGCTTTCTCACAGTTTATTTGTTTCACTGTCTTTTACTCAGACCCCGTTCACTTTCGGGGTGAACCAGAGGGCCCCCTACACCACAGGTGACCGTTGCCTGCTGTGTCGCAGTGAGCGCAAGGACTGCGTCTCCCAGGACATGGGAGGATCCAGTCTGAATGGCACAGCCCAGTCGCCCAAATCTTCCAGCGCCCTTCAGTTGCCTCTGTACGTCTGCTCCGACTGCAAACGCACTGTGGAGAAGGATGATCGTCAGCCCCCTCTCGACCAGTCTCTGTTGGTACGTTTTGTTTTCCTTCAACACTTCCTCTGCCTCAAGTCTTAAAAAACATAAGTGGACAAATATTGAGTCTGGATTCCTGTAATTAACATGTTTATTTTCAGCTGAGTCAGAAGAGTGTTTTTAAAGGAATTGTTGGAGCTCTCAGTATTTTTCCCTTAAAATGGATTATCCCTAAAGCAACAAATTGCATGTCTCCAGTCATATCATTAGCCAAAAAAAAGCTGTTTTATTTTACATGGATGAGGTTGCCTCATGGGGACTGCCATGTTGAGAGCACACTAGTAAATCCCATTTTGTTTGACATTTGAGCTTGTGATTATAAATGAATTTGGAGCCATTTGAAGTCAGTATACATCCAAGATGACTGCCAGGGCAAGATAAACAAATTATACATAGGTACAACAATTATCCCTATTACATTGGTTTGAAAGGGTATCTCTAGTAGTTTCATTTTAACTGCACATTGATTTCACAGGCAGATAGATGTGATGTTTTTGATAAGTATGGTTTTAGAGCAGAGCTTTTTTTAAAATCCAGAGCTTTCCAAAAAGCTTCATGGCCCCCGATTTGTATCGTTGCACAAAATGACATCATTTATTCACAGTGGTTCCATCAGCATTATGCACACGTCCATAAAAATATTCAAACCATATTGTTGTGAAGGTAAAATGATTAGCTATATTCTCTTTACAACTTAATTGCATCGAAATTCAAAATGTTGCATGTTATGTTACGTCAAAATCTGTAACAAAAGCTACATAGACATTCAGATCACAAATTGATTGCATTTAAATCCATACCTGTGTTGAACAACATTTAAATGACCTTACGACAGGTACATTCAAATTGAAGAGTGATGTGAAGGATTTTTTTTCCCTCTCTCTTAAGTTGAACTACTGCTTACAGGGGGGTATTCTAAAAATTCCTTTGCAAGACACTGCAAAAGATGTGAATGCAATAGTCAAAGATTTCATTCTTAATCTTTACATGCAGTGCAGCAGACTGCAAAAACACATTCTGTGTGAATGACCCCTGAAGGATTTGATGTCTGGCTGTATAGATGTCAGTTTAAGGTGGAGATCGGATTAGCAGAGACACATTATTACCTTGTAAGAGAGGTCAGGGTATTCAGAGGACAGGTGCAACCTGAACAGAAATGTATTTATTTGTTATGCAGTCAGGTCCACTTGATGAGGTTGATGCACTGTCATACTCCACCCCACATGACATTGAAAATATGCATCCATCTGTGCATTTTGGAATAGGCAGATGTTTGTGGACTTTGACTGAAATCTTCTTTTAAATAATTATCTGAATACAGTTAGCAATAAGCAGTGTATCTCACCTTGTTATAATAATAATAATAAAAAAACAAGTTTTGATATGTCCCATAATGATACCATGAGAAAATACATTTTATATACGTTTTATTTGATTGATTTAGCTTTGGCTATGGCACCCCCGCAATACCTCTGTGGCCCACCGGGGACTGCAGCCTACAGTTTGGAAAGCTCTGTTTTAGTATGTGCTGGTTGATGCTTGCCTTGCCTCGTTTCATATGACTTGTTTTGACTTTTGGAACTGCAATTCTGTTCCTAATCCAAACATGTGAACGTAAAATAAACAAATGGATTAGCTTCTAAAAGATACATGGGGAATTTTAACCATTTGATTGATTGATTTTTTTTTTGTTGTTGCTAGAATCAGAAATTTGACTTTTAAAAATTCCATTGCTTGTGAAGTCTCATTTGTGTTTTCATCTGATAACATTTACTTTTCAAGTTTAAGTAGAAGTTGTCCTATGTGGTTGACACATACTCTAAACTGGTTTTATAATTTAATAATGTTCTTGTCACTACAGGGCTCTTTCTTCCAAAAGCAATTTTGAAAAGCACCTGTAGGGAGTAGCTGTAGATCACTCAAGGTGGAAAAGTCATTTGATCAAAAAAAAAGTTTTAATTTTCCCTCGTCAACCATATCCAACCCAAATTTGAAGTGTAGAATAAGTAGCAGCAGTGGGTCAGAGAGTTTTTGGGAATAGCCTGAAAAAAGATTTGGTGGTACATAATTATTTTCTCGTTCTTCATCAGAATCAGGACTTCTTATTGCACATGCCAATGGGTAATGGCGGTTTGTCCCAGGAGCCCTTGGGGGCCAGAGGGAGACTGACAGTCGGTGCTCCTACGCTGCCGGCTCCAGATCTCAGCGCTCCCCTCACTGCAGACACCATGTGTAGCTGTGAGGCCTGTTATGAGCGGAGGTGAGTCCTGCATCAGTCTTAATGGGCTTTTTTTAATGCATGTTGTGGGATCAGCTTGCTTGGGTCTTATAATCATGTCTGATGTTGGACTTAAGTGTTTATTTCTTCATCTACAATGCTTTGATTGTGGTGTCTTTGGTTAGGGAGATCACGGCTGAGTCAGAGCGGGAGTCACAACAACTGCAGAATCATTGGTCTGAGGTCAGATACCTGGTCCGGTGCATTTACCGGCAGACTGGGACTCCGCTGGCTGATGATCAGGATCAGCCTCTTGACCGGGACAAAGAGAGCATGAAGGAACTCGTTGACAGGTGCTGATTGGTTACTTGACACATTGAAGTCTCATCATAAATTCACTTCCGTGCAAAATCTTTTTTTTTTAGAAAAAAAAACTTTTATGAAACCGTAAATTGATCAAAAGTTGCAGGAAATACATTAATAATGTAATCCTGAAAAAATGCTTCACGGTCTCCACAATAAGAACAACAATTGTTTGCAACACTAATAAAGGAGACATGTTTATTAAATTAGAGTGATTTCTGAAGGTTCACGCGACACAGAAGATTTGGAGCATTGACTGCTGTAAATCCAGCTTTGCTCTTCGCAGAAATAAATTATATTTTAAAACATAAACTAGAAAAGATTTATTTAAAATATAAGTAATATTTCATATTATTACCGTTTTTACTGTATGTTTGATCAAATAAAGGCAGCCTTGGTGAGAATGAGAGACTTGCTTCTAGAACATTTAAAAAAATCTTACTGACTCCAAACTTTTGAACTGTAGTAGAAGTGATTTATAACAAATATAGTCGCGGATGGGGTTTGCTACAAATAGTATTATCCATCACATTGATAGACCAGGTTGTACATTTTCCAGTGTTTTTTTTTTTTTAAGTGCTGTATTGCAGGCTCTTATTGAAAATGACAATAAGCACTGCAGTCTTGTGGATCTGCTAACCCTGTGTAATAATCTTATCACATTAATAATTCCACTGGACAACGTTTGGAATCTCTCATTTCTCTCCCCAAAGGCTCACCTCTTGTTCTTTTTATTCAGGCTTTGTGAGAAAGACCCCTACCAGTTGTACCAGCGTCTGGAACAGCAGGCAAGGGAGTACGTCTTAGAGATTAAAGTGCGGCTACTCAAGCACCTGTCCACAGGCTCAAAGGCACCCGGTGCAGCATCTCAGGGGCCTCCACAGGCCCACCAGTTCATCTCACTGCTGCTAGAGGAGTACAATGCACTCTGCCAGGCGGCCCGCACCATCAGCAGCTTCCTGCTCACCCTGGTGTGTTGTTGCAACCCAACCATATTACACACATACTAGTGTTGTCAAAAGTACTTTGGTACATAAATTTAAAAAATTTAACAATACAAGTCTTTCTGCATCACAGAGTGCTTGGTTGATCCTGCTTTCAAACACATGCGTGCTTGAATATGAATAATGAAATGAATAATACAAATGTTTAAGCACAACCATAATATGGACTACCACTAGCCCTGTTCTTCCTCTTCAGGAGAATGAACATTTGCAGAAGTTTCAAGTGACATGGGAGCTCCACAATAAGCACCTTTTTGAGAACTTGGTGTTCTCTGAACCCATCCTGCACAACAGTCTACCTGCCTTAGTGGCCCAGCTCAGGTATGGTCTTTGTTGAATCAGTTAAAACTTCTTATAGCACTCCTCTGCATGTATAGATGCCATTATTTTGTTTTGATAAATAGGCAGGGCACAACATCCCGTGATTCATACAGTGAGGATATGTACCGTACACTGCTAGAGAGATACCACCAGCTCGATCAGGAGATGAGTGCAGTGGCTCTCGAATGGCTGGAGTGTGAGAAGAGGATTGATGACTATGTTGATGAGCAGGTATATTTTGTTGGCCGGTAATGTGAATGTAGCCTTACTGAACTAATTTCATTGGTGGCTTTCTTGCATGGTCTCGCATCTGATACCAGTTTTGCCTGTTTCCAGTTGCTTTTCAAGGTTGAAGGTCAGAATCTCACAAATCAAAGGACAGAACCACACAAGTCTTTAATTAATAGAAATGTAAGTTTCAGCACAAGTCATTCATTATTAATCTTCATACATGATTTTACCCTTTACAAAGCAGTTTATTGAGTGGAGGTAAATGAGTTTCTCCTTTTTTAATAAGATGTCTTTAAGAACCAAGCAATGGATGCTCAAAGAAGATGCAGAGATCTTCAAACAGAAAAGATTTTTTGAAGAGCAGGTAATATTTTCTTTTTTGAGATTTAAAAAAAAAAGTTGAGGCAAGTGTACCCAAATTAAAGCCTGCATATACAGTGCTTTCTTGACAACTAATGGAATTAATATTAAATTGAATATGATATTTACTGTATTCCTGATTAACATGAGATTGTGTGTGTGTGTGATTGCAGTTCCTACCGAACAGTAAAAAGTCTCTGGTTGGTGACAGTAAGTTCACAGACACAGTGAAACAGATGCTTTCGTCCAGACTGAGTATCCCCGACTGTCCCAACTGCAACTACAGACGGAGGTGCTTATCAGTTTCATTCAGTAATAGTCTGTGTATATGTAATAAGTTTAATTGGCAGGTCTTCCTTTAAAGCGATGCATTTTGGGGGCCACTTTTAGAAAATACAAGTGGAAAAAAATTCCAACCTTTCAGTTTCCTTTGAGTATCCTTACCCTACACCATTGTATATTTGTAGCCTGTGTACTTATTGAGTTAATGCATTTACCTCCAGATGCACCTGTGATGACTGCAGCCTGTCTCACATCCTGACCTGTGGCATCATGGATGCTCCTATGGCAGAGGATATGCATCTGAAGCTGCCCCTGCAGGCTGAGCCTCCTCGGGACTACCTATCAGAGGTCCATCCCCCCAGCATGTCATCGGGCAGCTCAGGGTCCGGCTCGGCCCCAGGCTCCCCCATCACCATCCAGCAGCACCCACGCCTCATCCTGACACAGGATGGCACCACCACATTGTGAGTTAAAACTGTTTTGTGCTTTCTCCTTAATATGAAATAAATCTGATTACTTGAACACTAATTTTCGATGAAGGTCCTATAAATGTCTACCAATTTTTTTCTTTTATGAAAATAACATTTATTACATAAATGATTCTGCAAATGTGTATCTTTAACTGCACGCAGCTATATAAACAATCAGTCAGTAATGATACTCAAAATTTTCATGATCCTTAAGTACACGTCACTGACGGTAATGCCAACTTGAAGTTTATAGTAAGTGAGTCGTCAGTATGTTAATACGGTATGGATTAGTAACTCAAGTGCACCGACACGATGACTAGTGCGATGAGGGTAGAGCCGTCTTCTTTGAGGACTTAGTTTAATACTGAATGTATGTCTGCATATTCTTCCTTGTGATCTGCTCTTAGAAATGTCGTTTTTGTCATGTATTGATTCGACTTATTAAGAGAATGACAACAGCTGATGATGAGAGTGACACTTTTTGGAGTACATAGTAAATTCGACTTAATACAGTGTTCAAAGTGATTTGCTTTCTTCATAGTCGCTCCCCCCCCCCGAGTATCCTAATGTAGGGAACATTATTGCTCCGTCGAGAGAGTTTCTCAGAGCTCCACATCACAAGATTAAAAATGGCGATGTTTAATCAGTAAGACATATAGCGCTAGCCACGCACAACACCACCCCAATGACTCCTGCTAGTCGGGTTATGAAGGTGGAATTATGCTATATGGAAATAAAGTATAAAAATCACCTGACGCTCAACTTTAAGTTTGGGTGCCGTAGTCTCAAACGGTATGTAGTCGACTAATCTGTCTTCCCCCCCCCCACCCGGCGGTTGTCGAACTGAAGGACTCTGCGCGACTAGAGCTCTAAATCTTCTACATGATCATCTGTAAATTAAGTATTGTATCACCTTTGTAGCTCCTTTGCAAGTCGTAGATTTGCGTTTATAACTTTATATGGATATTATTTCTAAAAACAATTTTTTGGACGTTATACGTTTCGGCAGAAGAGCAAGCACAGCTATGTGTTTCATGTGGAGTTTTTGTATTAATATCATATAAGTTATTGTTAAAATATGAAATCTGACGATTTCACAGGGGCAGCGAGTTTCAGAGTTTTGTTTTGTTTTCCCAGTTTTTAGTTTTAATTAACGTTATCTAGAGTTTTCACCGAATGATTTATATTATCTACTATGTACATTTTACTGAGAGATTCAAAATGTAAAACCCTCTTTAAACCTAGTGGCACCCCAGCAAGTCGCCGGTGTTGTTTTCAACCTTTTAGGACATGCGCCACCCCAATTGTTTTAATTCAACTCGTTTCCCCCCTTCCCCATATTCCAGATTTCAACAACCCCCTATACAAGTATTTTAAGGGGTCATATGATGTTTCTAAAAAGAACATTATTTTGTGTATTGGTGTAATGAACTGTGCATATGCAGTTTAAGGTTCAAAAAACACAATATTTTCCACCTCTGTACATTATTGTTTCTCCTCTATAGCCCCGCCTTTCTGAAACGCGTCGATTTTTACAACGCTCATCGGTCTGAAAAAGCAAGGTGCACACTGATTGGCCAGCTATCCAGTGCATTGCGATTGGCTGAATACCCTCCAGCGTGTGACAGAAATGTTACACCCCTCACCATACTGTTCAGGCCGGAGCGACGAGACAAAAAACATGAAAACCCATTATAAACTAGGCATTTGTTGCATCAGTGGGGACATAATTATGGATTATAATGAATTATACTGTCTTTTACGCGTGGCGTGCTCGTATTGTGTGTCTTGTAGGTGTTGTAACATAAAAACCAGTCGCATGTGATCGGAGAGAAAGAAAAGAACGAAGAAATGACAACAACACGCCATATTCTACACTGCCCAAAATAAATTTTATGAATTTATATAGTTTATAATTATTATAATATATACTCAATATATAAATATAAAAAGCTCTTAAAATATAAAAACTTACTTACAGTCTTGAGTCAGAACAGCCGGCATTGTAGACTACTCTACCAGGATCAGTAAACAGTAAGCATAAAATGTGCTGCACACATCTGAACATTTGGGTTGAAGTGTTCGGGAACAGTGTTGTAAATACAACTTAACCACTAATTTCTAGTCGTGTCCATGTTTGGAAGACCAAACAAAGTAGTTTGCTTTCACAACGAAACACAGCACACACACGGGGCTAGGAGTGAGCGGAGGCTGGGTGATACAGTGAGGAACGGCCGGAGGGCTTGAGTGAGCAGAGGCGGCGGATTTGACGAAGGAGCGGCCGGCGGGCGTGCGGCAACAGCATGTGACGACCCCGGGCTGTACTCCTCTTCGTCCACGGTGAAAGCCGATCCGGAGATCAACAGCGCGAATTTGATGCATTTCCTCAGCAACCAGCACGGATCAGCACCAGGCATGACGAAGCAGATATTGTCCTCTTTTGGAAGGCCAAACAAAGTAGTTCGCTTTCACAACGAATCACACAGCACCGTCACGACATGGCGGCGGCAAAAACAATACTACAGAGAGAATAAAGGGCCACAAAATATGCCCTTTCTTTGCGTGAACCTTGGGGCCGGGCGTTTATGCAAATCTTCCCACATAGGATGTAGGTCTGTGGGGGGGTTACAGATTATCTTTATGCACCAAGAGCTTGTAACACTCCCAAAGAGAAAGGAAAAATTTAAATCGCATAATATGACCTTAAAGCAGCGACCAATTTCTTTTGCTCTTTTTGATTAACATTATTCACATAAGAAATGCACGGATCCGTTATACTAATGTACATTTGATATTTTCTTTACTGTTTACATTCACTTAAAACAACCGACTGTGCTTACAAGGATACTTGTCAAGACATATTCACCTGCTGTCTGAGAAGGCTATCTGTTTGTGCACTTCAGGTGTGTGAGCTGTGCGCATAGAAACGCTCTATCACAGTGCGTGAGTACCGCATTGAGATTTCTTGGGCTTAAATGGCTTAAAATTATTTTAATGTTTAAACTGACAAGACTTAAATCACATGAGAATGAAAAACTTTCTCGAGGAGGCAGCACTGGCCTGATCGTTAAGATAGTTTTGGGGGGCTAAGGTGACAGATAGGGGGGCTGAAACCCACCTAAAAAGGGGAGAACTGCCCTTGGTATAAGTTAGCGTGCATAATTATACTGAAACATAAATATATAACCATTTTACCTGATTCAATGTGATGGCTGAGCCTGTTTCTGAGATAACAGCATGCCAATCCGTGGCTGGATTTCCGACACGGCTAATCGTAAATCGTCATTTTGAAAAAACCCACCCCAAACTGCAATAAGCGGTGACAGGGTTGCCAGGTTTTCACAACAAAACCCGCTAATTGCTACTCAAAACTAGCCCAAAACTACAAAACGCGACAAGTGGTAAGTAGGCCCAAATTCCGCGGGCAAACTGCCGACTTGGCAACATGAGAGTGACGGATACTCGAGCCACTGCTCTAACTGTCTACTAGCAGTGGGAGTCAGATTGCCCCCTAGTGGATGGCTAAAGATTTGTTAAAGGGGTCATATGATGCGATTTCAATTTTCCATTTCTCTTTGGAGTGTTACAAGCTATTGGTGCATAAAGAAGATCTGTAAAGTTGCAAAGACTAAAGTCTCAAATCCAAAGAGATATTCTTTTATAAAATTTAAGAGTCAACCACGATTACCTAAAACGGCTCGTTCTAACACACCCCACATGTCTACGTCACTATGTGGGAAGATTTGCATAACGCAACCCATATGTTCACGCAAAGAAAGAAGGCATAAAATTTTGTCTCACTGTAGTTTTGTTGACGCTGCAACCATGTCGTGAAGACGCTGTGTGCTTCGTAGTGAAAGCGAAACTACTTGTTTTGGTCTTCCAAAAGAGGACGATATCGCTTCGTCATGCCTAGAGCTGATCCGTGCTGGTCGCTGAGGAAATACTTCAACTTTGCTGTGGATCACCGGATCGGCTTTCAGCGGGGACGAAGCGGAGTCCAGCCCGGAGTCGGCAACCTGTGGGTGCGCAAGCATGAAGGACGATCCTTAGTCCGAAAATCGCCGGCCGCGGTTCCAAGCCCCCGGCCTCTGCTGACTCTAGCCCCCCGGCCGTTCCTCACGCTAGCCCCCGGCTTCTGCTCACTATAGGCCGACGGGTGACGCTGTTCGTGTGAAAGCGAACTACTTGTTGGCATTCCAAAAATGGGACTACGACTAGAAATATTTCCAAATATATACAAGATATTCAGATGTGTGCAGCACATTTTATTGAGGACTGTTTCCTGATTCTGGTAGATTAGACTACAATGCCGGCTGTTCTGTTCTGACTCAAAGATTGTAAGTACGTTTTTATATTTAAAGAGTTTTTATATTTTTTTTTTATATTTAAAGCAAGTTTTTTGGGCAAGGTAGAGTAGGGCTTGTTGTTTGTCATTTCTCCCATCACAAATGCAGACATGATTTTATGTTTACGTGGCGCGATGCAACGCAACGTGTAAAACGACAGTATGAGTCATTATAATCCATAATTATTCCACTGGATTGCAACGATGCTCGTTTATAATGGGTTTCATGTTTTGATCCTCGCTCCGGCAGACAGGGCATCTCACGAGTAGGTTAGGGGCGTACATTTCCGTCTCAAGCTGCGGTATGTCTTTTTGTTTATCTTTTTTTGTCTTTTAGGCCAATCACAACGCACTGAATAGCTGGTCAATCACAGCACACCTCGCTTTTTCAGACCGAGTGGGGCATAGAGGAGAAACAATAATATACAGCTGTGGACAATAATGTGTTTTTTAAAACCTACACAGCAATAAACAATATATACATTACACCAAATACACAAAATAATGTTCTTTTTAGCAGCATCATATGACCCCTTTAACTCATATTCATAAATTCTCAAGGGAACGTCTCTGAATTAACTGATGCTCGCGCCCCCCTTGACAGGGCTGGC
This sequence comes from Sinocyclocheilus anophthalmus, assembly GCA_018155175.1. NCBI lineage: Eukaryota > Metazoa > Chordata > Actinopteri > Cypriniformes > Cyprinidae > Sinocyclocheilus > Sinocyclocheilus anophthalmus. Next base: position 232,448 of record JADLZN010011290.1, read on the forward strand.
ACCCCACAGGTTGAAAACCCCTGCTGTAGTGTATATAAATGCAGTCATTTGCAGGTATGGCAAAAAGTTTGTTGTTCCCTTTCTGCTTGCTTTATGGCTGCATTTTATAATCATTTTATGAGCTGTCAACGGTTTTTACGTGGATAATGCTGAAATGTAGGCTTGGAAATGTTTTTTGTATTGTGTAGTACTGGCAATAGGGCTCCTGTGGACAGTATTGTAAAATCAGATAAGGGTCAGGTCAGGAAAGTTCCAATTATTATAGTCATTACTGTATTCATGACTTCATAATGTACTTTTCTGCTGAGCTCACTCAGTTTCTGTTTTACAATAATAGTGTCATCAGTTTTTATTACATCACAACTCCAACGGCCGAGTCATTAGGTTTCTTTTAATTTCCTTTCTCTGCCCCAGCGATGATGAAGTGCCTCCATTGTCGGCCATCTACCCTCTGAGTGGGTACGAAGACTCCGCGGTGGTGGCCAGCCTTAATGGCATTCACACTCAGCTCAGTGGAGGAGAAGAGAGCTTAACCCTTAAAGATAAAGTAGGTGGCAGCTGATCATCTGACAGTGCTGTTGCCGCCTACAGTATACAATAAATATTTGTCAACTGGAAAAATTTGACATTTGAATTTAAAAAGTAAGTTTGTAACAAGCTCTCCTCTCTCATTCTCCTAGTCTTCACGGGGGAGCAGCAGCAGTAGCAGTTCCTCTGAAGGTGATGAGGAGGAGAGGGAGAGTGCTGGGGAGTCTCCAGGCCAGAAGAAGTCACTCTCTAGAGGGAAACATGACTGTCCGCCTCCGTCATACCCTCATACACGGGTAGAGCTGAAGAAAAGATGTTACTGGGACTTTATATATATAAGAACTTAAGAATATATATTGAACAACAGCTACAGTATAGATTAGCTATCACAATAATAGCACAATTTAACAAAACAAATAGATGACTTAAGGGTTCAGGCTTTTACAATCAAAGACCACCAAGGGGTTGCAAAGAAAAAAATACAGAATGTATATTTAGGGGTTGCAAAGTTAAGGTGTGCTTTCAAAATATTAATTATGTTCAGTGTAATCATTTTTCAGTTTTTACATTTTGCTTTCTAAAGGCTAGTATTAAGTGTTATTCTCTCGATCTGGTTAATAAAAAGTAAATATTTACAGATAATATTTTAATATACATTTTAAATTTATTTCAAAGTAGAGTTAAACAATTAAACACATTCTACTCTATTTTAAATTTATATTAAAATATTGTGTTTGTGTGGGTGTTTAGATAGATAGATACCCCCAGAGACTAATAATTTAAGCTTTTCAGAATCAATATAACAGTTTTGTGGCATATTAAAGGTGATAATGTAAATATATATAATGTAATATTTTTGAGTTGTAGGATTTTTTTGGAATACACCCATATCATAATTATTCAACCTCTATTCAGCATTGCTGTTTTTAAGTAGCTTATTTTTATGGTAGGGTACAAAATGGTGTCAAAATGCAATTATGCCTTTTAAAACTATAACAACGCTTAATCCACATGAGCTGTTACACATATATATGAAGTTAAAGTTGAGTAGCAAATATGGCCTCTGGCGAAAAATAAATATTTGGTTCCTTTTTAGGTGGATCAGGTACAACATCCGTGCGAGTGTCATGTGTGCAATCAGGGAAACGGGGACGGTAGCACCTCCGGCCTGAACTCCACCTGTCTGCCTACCAGCAGGCTGCATGCAGGGGGTCACCAGTTCTTCTCAGAGAAGACGGCAGCCCACCCCGCCCTCCACCTCTACCCCCACATCCACGGCCATCTACCCTTACACAACCTCTCCCACCTGCCCAGACCTCTGCTGCCCACTCTCTACTCCTCCCCTCCGCTCACACACAGCAAGGTTAGAAGCACTCACGTGCACAAAAATGCACAGGAAACTCTCAGCCTTCCTTTTGAAAGTGGTGGGGGTGAATTCACTGTTTTTCCAGCCACAAGGGGGGTGACTTGTACCAAAAATCATAATCATAAAAAAGGCACAGGTGCAAAATTTCACTTCTTACTGGGCATGTCCCTTTCCACATCATTGACTGTTGCTTATCAAGCAATGCTGCAATGTCACCATAAGTTTCCCATTCGATTTTTAGTAGCCTTATTGTAAATAATTTTAAAATTACATTTCTAAATGAATTTTTCATATAATGATCCCTACTCTCTTCACATCATCTTCTCTAGACTCTCCCTCCCACCCCTACGTCCAGTCACACAGGCGGAAAGCAGCAAGTGTTTAACCCCACCCTACCGGAGCACATCTATCAGAGTTGCTTCAACACAGCAGGGGACTGGAACGGCTCTTTACCATGTCCCTCGCTCAAACTAGAGAACCTCTGGGACACGCACATGATGAAGAACTGGAACCCCTCTGTGCTGCTCCAGGAGCCCCTACCTGGTCAGTTGCCCAATCATTTTAAAGATGTTTTGAACACTTCAAAGCAGATAAAACTGCACTTCCATTTTGAGTAAAATGTATTTTGAAGTTTTAATGTGGGGAGTTGTGACTAAGAGTTATTCAGGTGTTTTTTTTATTGCCCTTTTAATCCTTAATTTAAAATCATTAACTTCCCATCACCCTCCAACAACATCTCTTCTTTAATGAGTTGCCAATAATCATCCCTCCCTTCACATGTCACTCACATGAGATCACCGCAATTAGCAAACAACAACAATATTATCCATTTCTGAAGGACAAAATCATGCCTCATCCTACAATTTTTTTTTTTCTCACTCGGGAAGCTATTTCATTTGGATGCACGTCACAATAGATAATTTTCTTCTCCACTGTGTTGTACATCCAACTGAAAATTTGTACATCCAGTCGGAAGTACATCTGACTGGAATTTTGGTTGCCGACTTTAAAAATTAGCATCTATGAAAGAACCTTTAACATCCATTGAACCCTTCCACTGCTCAAAGCGTCTTTAAAATGAAAAAAAGGTTCTTAAAATGTTTTTAATTTTCTTTACACTAAGGAAAAATGGTTCTTTTAAGAGCTATTAATTAAAAGGTTATTTGAGGAACCAAAAATTAATGGTTCTTTTATAGTATTCTTGCAACAATGTTTGGAACATTTATTTTTAGGAGTGTTTTAGAAAGCAGCATTCGACTAGATCACATTTGTAGTTCAAGCGCTAGTGTGTCCCAGACAACCACAAAGAACTACCTACTCACCTGTCAGTCATGCAGTGTGCTAAAATAAGGGCTTCGGACCTGGCCAGTTACGTGTGGCTTTAAAGGAAATTAAGTGTCAGATCAAATCATTTGGAAAAGCAGAATGTGCATACAGGATCAGGATTTGTCTTTAGATACTTGACTAAAATAACTGAGAAATAAGCTTAAATAAAACATTGTTTGTATTGTATGTAGTCTCAAATTCAGAGTCCATCCTCTCAATTTATTCAAAATTCTGTTTTGACCAAAGTAATATTAACAACCACAGACGTTTAGTCACCTGGCCATCATTAGCAAAATGCCATCCACAGAAGAGGCGTGTTATGTTTATACTCATTAAGCTGTTGTTCGTGCTCTCTCTGGACCATAATTAATGGGTTTCCCCGAGACCGCAGGGCTGGTGGTGAGAAACTGTTGGAAAGAGATCAAAATTTGTGAATGAGTCAAAACACAATTTTCTAGCACCACACCTCAGACAAGCCATCTCTGTCCAAAAGTAGGTGACGTCACTGCAGAAACAACTACTTGTTCACACATAATGCGTATTTTATACACTTTTAAATAGTCACTAAAGGACCAAACAGATTGTGTCCTGTGGCTTTTATTGTTTTCAGTATCTCTCTGACCCTGAAACTCTTCTCCTTATCAAAGGTGACATGCTGGGCCCTCCCCTTCCCGACGTACCCCTTCTCTCCTCCAGTTTTGACCCCAATGTCAATCCCCACCCTGCCCCGGATGGCAAAGAGAAGAAGAACGGCGCAAAGAAAAAGTGTCTCTTCAACTACCAAGATGCCTTCATGGAGGCGAGTGAAGTGGTGATGGCAACTTCCTCTGCCACCTCCTCCGTCTCCAGTACCGCCACCACTGTCCAGTCGAGTAATAATCACTTCCACATTTCTAAATGACCCATTTTGAGTGTTTAGATTTGAATTTTCAATTTCCTGTGCTTATTTTTTCTCATTTTTTCCTTTGTTTTTAGATGAAGTTTTCCATAATTTAGGTAAAGAGGACCATAGACATCCCACTCCTGTTGCTCCTAGGAATAGTCCCACTAGTCTCACATCTCTCCCCCCTCTCAACGGAACCTCACATCCTTCTTCCCCCCACACACACCTACCCAGTATAGGCACCCAGTGCTTCCCAAAGACTGTAACTCGGACTCCAGGCTTCATGGATGTCCATCAGGGTCCGTGCTTGTCATCTGGTGAGCAGCAAGCTGCCCCGGTCGATGTTTTAGTCAGTGGTCCAAATAGCGTATGCAGGTCAGTCCCCCATCTATATCATTTATAAGTTCTCTGTGTGATCTTCTTGCTGTGCCAGCATTTAAAACACATAGACAAGCTGCTCTGTTCAATACCAAGTCAAGCTTAAAGTTTATAATAAAATCACCAGAATATGTTCTGGAATTGAGTCCATTTACTCAGTCAGGATGTTTTTGTCAGTGATCCAGACTGTGAGGGTCATCGCTGTGAAGGGAATGGAGGCTACGAGCACCAGCCATATGAAGGAGAGGAGAGCCAAGATGAGGACAGCAGCTCGGAGCACAGCTCCTCCACCTCCACCTCCACCAATCAGAAAGAAGGAAAGTACTGTGACTGCTGCTACTGTGAATTCTTCGGTCATGGAGGGGTACGGAAACACTCTCACTTGGCTTTCACCTAACTGCTCAATTAAAAGTCTTACTGTTTTACAATAGGGCAGTGTGACCAAAGTTTTACATCTTTGTATAAGTTAATAAATATATTATATGACTCGCATAAAAGGAATTTAACTCAATATGATAGATACAAAAAATGTTGTGTATTAAATTATCAAGAGGCCATGGCTATTTTTTGGAAAAGCACATCCTTTAAATAAGAATAATAATAATATACTTGAAATTAAATAAACGGTAAATCTCAGTTCAATCTGACATAAGTTATTAACATTTTGGTTGGCAGGTGATTTAAAAAAAAAAAAAAATTATAAATCTTTCAGTATCTATTGATATTGAATATGTCAAATGTAATTTACCATTGCAATCATTTAACACTCACTTCAAGTTATCTTTTAATTTCATTTAAAACTATACAATTTGTTTTTTAGTGTTTTATTTATTTACTAGTGTTTATTTAGAGAAAATAGTAAAGCAGTAAATTGACTTGTCATTTATTGGTTATCATCAATAACATTGACAGGCTTATTGTTATTTGTGAGAATTGGTAATGATGGAAAATAGTTTTTCCTATCACTTTACCATTAACACAAAGCAGTCTTGCCCACAGATGTAATCCATGTAACTGTATATCTACCGGTATAGTAAAATCTCTACAAGCTGACACTTTTCTTCCCTCACGTTCAATTATAGTCAGGCATTTTGAGGTATCAAAGTTTCCAATCAGTGTGTGCTGTTCCCACAGTGTCATTGATGGATCAGTGCATGTGCTTATTTCCTGCACCATATCAGTTTTGCATGCTCCACTGCTTATGTAAATCAAACCATTAAAGAAATATTTGTAGAAGCAGTTCATGTTAACCGTTTATTTTTGAAAGTGTCATGAATAAATAAGCTAATCAGGCTTATGTTGTTTGCGCTGCGTAGCCCCCTGCCGCACCCACCAGTAGGAACTATGCAGAGATGCGGGAGAAGTTGCGACTCAGGCTGACCAAACGGAAGGAGGAACAGCCTAAAAAAGAAGATTTGCTGCTGGAGCGGGATGGGGTGAAGGATCATCGCAAGGTAGAGGACCTGTTACAGTTCATCAACAGCGCAGACAACAAACCAGCCAGTAGCTCCAAAGCAGCCAAACGTGCCCGTCACAAACAGAAGAAGGTAAACTCATTTTGTTATCAGGAATTATGCTCTTTTGTGTAAATCTAATCATCATAAAACTATATTAAAATGCAATACAAATGTCTTTATATATATAATTTTTTTTTACTTCATTATATATGATAATATAGTTTTAGAAAGGAACCTTAGTGTTTTGGCATAAGGTTTTTAGTTTTATTTCTTAAAGAAATGATATATATATTATAATAAGATACTATATTATCTATATATATTATCCACACACACACACACACACAGCGGTAAAATAAGTATGAACCGTCAGCCATTTTTCTCAGTAAATATATATTCTAAAGTGCTGTTGACATGGAAATGTTCATATATCGTAACAACTCCAATAATCATACATACAAAGAAAACACATCCGTTCAAAATGATTGGGAATGACACAGGGAAAAGTATTGAACACATGAAGAAAGAGAGGTGCAAAAAGGCATGGAAAGCCAAGACACCAGCTGAAGTCTATCAGTAATTAGAAAGCAATCCTGCCTCTTGTCAGTGGAAATTAATATTAGTTGGTTCAGTCCCAACTGATGGTCTATAAAAAGGTGTCTCGTGACCAGCGTGTCACACAAGAAACATTTCTTGATGGGTAAAAACAAAGAGCTTTCTCAAGACCTTCGCAACCTTATTTTTGCAAAACATACTGATGGCATTTGTTACAGAAGCGTTTCTATACTTCTGAATGTTCCAGTGAGAACTGTTGGGGCCATAATCTGGAAGTGGAAAGAACATCATTAAAAAATTTTTCCATAACCGGCCACGACCAAGTGCTCCTCACAAGATTTCTGACAGAGCAGTGAAAAAACTTATCAGAAGGGTTTTCTAAGAGCCAAGGACCACTTGTGGAGAGCTTCAGAAAGACCTGGAATTAGCATGTACAATTGTTTCAAAGAAAACAATAAGTAATGCACTCAACCAATGCACTCAACCGCCGTGTCCTGTATACACGCTCAACATGCAAGACTCCATTGCTTGAAGCTTGTTTAAAGTTTGCTGCTCAACATTTAGACAAGCCTGTGAAATACTGGGAGAATATAGTCCGGTCAGATGAGACAAAAATGTAACTCTTTAGATGCCATAATGCAGTACACACCATGTTTGGAGGTCAAATGGGACTGCACATCACTCCAAAAACATCATGGTGTAGCACTGGCAAAATTAATATAATTGAAGGAAGGGTGAATGGAAAAATGTACAGAGACATTCTTGATAAAAATCTGCTGCCATCTACCAGGATGATGAAGATCAAACAAGGGTGGACATTTCAGCAAGACAATGATCCCAAACACAAGGAAACTCTCAATTGGTTTCAGAGAAAGAAAGTAAAGCTGCTAGAATGCCCCAGCCAATCACCTGATTGAATCCAATAGAAAATCTATGGAAAGAACTACAGATCAGAGTTCATAGAAGAGGCCCACAGAACCTTCAAGATTTGAAGGCCAAATCACACCTGAGCAATGCATGCCACTAGTTTCTCCATACAGGAGGCGTCTTGAAGCTGTCATTACCAACAAAGGCTTTTGTACGAAGTATTAAATACATTTCAGTAAGTGTGTTCAATACTTTATCCCTGGGTCATTCTATTTTATTACACAGAACTTAATTTCTGAGCTTATTTGTTTTGTTTTATTTGTATGTATGGATTACCTGTGTTGTTACCAACATCTGGTGAAAATTTAAGTCAACAGCACCTTTAGAAAAATATTTTTCATATGAAGCCGTAAATAATCTTTCCATTGATGTATGGTTTGTTAGGATAGGACAATATTTGGTTGAGATACTACTATTTGAAAATCTGGAATCTGAGGGTGCAAAAAAATCAAAATACTGAGAAAATCACCTTTAAAGTTGTCCAAATGAAGTTCTTAGCAATGCATATTACTAATCAAAAATGAAAGGGGTCATATGATGTGATTTAAAATTTTTCCTTTCTCTTTGGAGTGTTACAAGCTCTTGGTGCATAAAGAAGATCTGTAAAGTTGCAAAGACTAAAGTCTCAAATCCAAAGAGATATTCTTTATAAAAGTTAAGAGTCAACCACGCCTACCTAAAACGGCTCGTTCTAACACGCCCCCACATGTCTACGTCATGATGTGGGAAGATTTGCATAACGCCGCCCAAATGTTCACGCAAAGAAAGAAGGCGTAACTTTTATTCTCGCTGTAGTATTGTTGTTGCCGCCGCTGCCATGTCCTGAAGACGCTGTGTGTTTCGTTGTGAAAGCGAAACTACTTTGTTTGGCCTCCCAAAAGAGGACGATATCCGCTTCGTCATGCCTGGAGCTGATCTGTGGTGGTCGCTGAGGAAATACATCAACTTCGCGCTGTGGATCGCCGGATCGGCTTTCACCGTGGATGAAGCGGAGTCCAGCCCGGGGTCGTCACATGTGGTTGCCGCAAGCCCTCCGGACGCTCCTTCGTCGAATCCGCCGGCCGCACCGTTCTCAAGCCCACCCGCCGCCGCTCACTCAAGCCAGCCTCTGCTCACTCTAGCCCGCCATGTGAAACTACTTTGTTTGGTCTTCCAAAAGAGGAGACAACTAGAAATCAGTGGTTAAGTTGTATTTAAAACACTGTTCCAGAACAGTTCAACCCAAATATTAAAATGTGTCCAGCACATTTTATGGAGGACTGTTTCCTGATCCTGGTAGAGTAGACTACAATGCCGGCTGTTCTGATTCACAGACTGTAAGTACTTTTTTTTTATATTTAAAGAATTTGCCACTGACGATTCAAACGCGAGTTTTGAGCAGTGTAGTTGTTTGTCATTTCGCCGATCACAAATGCAGACATGGTTTTACGTTTATGCGGCGTGATGCAACATGTAAAAAGACAGTATAACTAATTATAATCAGTAATTATGTTCCCACTGGATGCAACAAATGCCTCGTTTGTAATGGGTTTAAATGTTTTTGTCTCGTCGCTCCGTCCGGACGGGGCATCACAGTATGGTGAGGGACGTAACATTTCCGTCACACGCTTGAGGTATTCGGCCAATCACAACGCACTGGATAGCTGGCCAATCAGAGTACACCTCTCTTTTCAGACCGATGAGCTTTGTAAAAATCGACGCGTTTCATAAAGTCAGGGCATAGAGAAGAAACAATAATGTGTTTTTTGAACCTTAAACCTTATTTCATTACACCAAATACACAAAATAATGTTATTTTTAGCAACATCATATGACCCCTTTAAGTTACTACATTTACAGCAGGAAATTTACAAAATATCTTCATGGAACATGATCTTTATTTAATATCCTAATAATAAAAAAAGAATCGATAATTTTGTACAATGTTTTTTTTTGGCTGTTGCTACAAATATCCCCCAGCGACTTCAAGACTGGTTTTGGCTCCAGGGTCTCACACCCACATTTATATATATATGTGTGTGTGTGTGTGTATGTATATAATTTTTTTAACAAAATTTCAACAGTGCTTATTAATATTTGGAAAAACTTTGGAAGCAAGTTTTTGACATGAAATGTCAAATAATTTGACCTTTATATTACAAAGCAAGATTAGTTCAGTTTGTAAAATGTCATGCTGACCCAAAAAGCTTAAGAATATATATGAATGAGTAATGCATGATATTTGTTATTTAAAAAAAAAAAAAAAATAGTCTGGAAATCAAACTGTTATTTAGGGTGTCATGGAATTAACTGTCTCGGATTTTGTTTGGGTGCAGCTGGAGGAGAAAGCCCGTCTAGAGGCAGAGGCTCAGGAACTGGAAGTACAACAGCAACTTCTGAAGGAACAGAGGAGGCGGCAGCAGGAGGAGGAGGCGGCGGCACTGAAGCAGGAGCTGCTCCGTCTGCAGGAAATGCAGCAGTTGCGGGCATCTAAGAAGAAAAAGAAAGACAATAAAGTCAAGGAGTTAACCAAGTCTGAAAATCCTTCTCTCGTTCCTATAACCAACAACCCTAAACCTCTTCAGCAGACAGCACAGAGCGTTTTAGAAAAGAACATGCAGAACGGCAAAACACAGCTACTGCACAATCTCATCCGTCTCAGTCCTAAGGAGCCTCGTCTAGAACCTGAATCGCCCACTGGTGGGAAGAATGGCCCATTGCAACAACCAAGCCCAAAGATTTGCAAAGAGAGACCTTCAGAGTCTCCTGCCCTCCAGAATGGCACCTCCTCCCACCCAGAGTCCTCCCATACCAAGGTCAAACCCAAACAGCCAGCAAATGGCTCTAAACCCAACGGTGAGGCCACAAAGAGGCCAGCTGAGACCTCCAAAGCTCCAGAGCCTCCCAAAGCCGGCAACGCAGCCATCCCTCAAACTGACGCCAAAGCCAAGCAGAAAGCTTCAGACGAATCAGTGACCGAGATCAAGAGGGACGAGAGGACAAATGGGAAAAAGCCACAGAATGGAGGGAGAGACGAGAGGAACTCTCCTGTTATTGAATCTTCAGCTTTAGACCCTCCTCAGCAGAACGGCAAAGTCCCAAACAACGAGTCCCCTCAGCTCAAAAGCAAAGCCAAGAAGAATAAGAAGAAAAAAGCAGACAAGATGAATAACTCAATAGGTGAGTGTTGTGAATTGCCAAATTGTCTGAAGATAAAGGATAAAAAGATGTGTCCACTTTTGAATGGAAAATCAAGTCAGAACTCTCTTGTTGTCCAACAGATGATGTATTTCTGCCCAAAGGACATTGATTTGGACAGTGTAGACATGGACGAGACCGAACGTGAGGTGGAATATTTCAAAAGGTACCGTTTGATATTGGTAATGTTTTTCTCTGGCATCCATGACCTTTTGTTCCCCAACAAATTAATTTTTCACCCTTTTTGCAGGTTCTGCTTGGACTCCGCGCGACAGACAAGGCAGAGGTTGTCCATCAATTGGTCCAATTTTAGCTTGAAGAAGGCCACGTTTGCTGCCCACTAATGGGTCTTCCTTTCAAAAGACAATGGCAGGAATCGATAAGCGTTCCTCCGGTTTCTTCTCTCTTTCCCATGTTTCTACAGACTGACTGCTGACCCCAGTGCTGCTATGCTTCACCTGCTCCTCCGGTCTACATTATCCATGCCGCCTTGCCTTGTCCTTGTTGCTGTGGGTTCCTCAAAGAACACAAAACAGGCTTGTATTCCTGCAGTACTACTGGAGAGAAGAAAAAAAAAGAGGAAAGTCAAAAAACAACCACAAAATGCTACTCTATAAGTTTATCACTATTATTTTGGTTTCCTTTTCTTCTTTTAAAAAGCGTATGTGCTTTTTGTCAGTGAGTGGACCGTTTCCCTTAGGTCTGTGCCATGCTCTGGGTTTTCTCTGGCTTTATGTACATTAGGATGAAGGCACTGCAAAAGACATGCTTCAAGAAAAAAAAAGATGAATATGAAAAGAGATCCCTTTATTCAGATCAGCTGTGGCTTTGCACCTAGCACTGCACTTCCTCACAACTCGTTTGTCAAGAGAATCGGACTGGTCAGCTTCACGTCAACGGCTAATACTTGACAATGTTCATGTCGGTTTTTCATTTAAAAATGTTCAGTGTAACCAAGTTACCTTTTTTTTCCCCCTCTTTTTCCAACTTGTTACCAAGCTTGTATCAGAATACTTTCAGAATTGAATCAAAAAGAACAATACTCACACTATCAATCTGTTATAGAGTGTATATTGTATTAACACTGAGGCCGGACTGGCTACTTTTTAACATATTGTTAAGTAATATTAAAATCTTGTCTTTCTTTTTGAAAGATGGAATACACAGTAGAGTGGCAGGACATTTCTATGTGTCAGTTTTTTTTTCTTTTCCATTTGGCTCCATCTCATAACACTTATAAAATTCCTAACCTTATCCAATCAAGGGGAAATACAACACCGACTGCAGATCAACATGAAAGGAGTAACCTAACACCCCTAATTTGCATGAGTTGGCACCTTGCAAACGGGTCCGTCCCCATCATTCTGGTAAGAACGGATGCATGTGAAACACCACAACCTTTTTCACTCGGTGTTTACAGTTTTACACTGACTGCATCTGATTACTTCAGCAATCATAACAGTGATGATAGTAATAACAGTTATGCAAACATTCTCGAAAATTTGCTCAAAATGTGAGGTGAAGTCAGGTTTATTTTGCTTGGTTTTTTTTCCTGTGACTTTATTACCAGGGTGTGGCAGGTACAAGTCAGTGAAACCATTCTTTCCAATCCAAACAGTGAGCATCATTGGAAGCAGATTATGCAGTATTATTGTTGCTGCTCCGAGGTAAGTGCTAGTTGAAAGTAGAAACCGTCAAATAAAAGTATTTCATTTATCATTTGACGCTACTTATTTCAAGTAAGCGTGCCCTACTGAATGCATAATGAGATAAAGGTGATATTTAGGTTCATATTTTTTACAAACCCGATTCCAAAAAAGTTGGGACACTGTACAAATTGTGAATAAAAACAGAATGCATTGATGTGGAAGTTTCAAATTTCAATATTTTATTCAGAATACAACATAGATGACATATCAAATGTTTAAACTGAGAAAATGTATAATTTTAAGGGAAAAATAAGTTGATTTTAAATTTCATGGCATCAACACATCTCAAAAATGATGTTGTAATTGATGCAGTATGTGGTCTGGCATTGTCATGTTGGAAAATACAAGGTCTTCCCTGAAAGAGACGACGTCTGGATGGGAGCATATGTTGTTCTAGAACTTGGATATACCTTTCAGCATTGATGGTGCCTTTCCAGATGTGTAAGCTGCCCATGCCACACGCACTCATGCAACCCCATACCATCAGAGATGCAGGCTTCTGAACTGAGCGCTGATAACAACTTGGGTTGTCCTTGTCCTCTTTAGTCCGGATGACATGGCGTCCCAGTTTTCCAAAAAGAACTTCAAATTTTGATTCGTCTGACCACAGAACGTTTTTTTTACTTTGCCACAGTCCATTTTAAATGAGTCTTGGTCCAGAGAAAACGCCTGCGCTTCTGGATCATGTTTAGATATGGCTTCTTTTTTGACCTATAGAGTTTTAGCCGGCAACGGCGAATGGCACGGTGGATTGTGTTCACCGACAATGTTTTCTGGAAGTATTCCTGAGTCCATGTTGTGATTTTCATTACAGTAGTATTCCTGTATGTGATGCAGTGCCGTCAAGGGCCCGAAGATCACAGGCATCCAATATGGTTTTCCGGCCTTGACCCTTACACACAAAGATTGTTCCAGATTCTCTGAATCTTAGGATGATATTATGCACTGTAGATGATAACTACAAACTCTTTGCAATTTTTCTCTGAGAAACTCCTTTCTAATATTGCTCCACTATTTTTCGCCGCAGCATTGGGGGAATTGGTGTTCCTCTGCCCATCTTGACTTCTGAGATACACTGCCACTCTGAGAGGCTCTTTTTATACCCAATCATGTTGCCAATTGACCTAATAAGTTGCAAATTGGTCCTCCAGCTGTTCCTTATATATACATTACATTGAACTTTTCCGGCCTCTTATTGCTACCTGTCCCAACTTTTTTGGAATGTGTAGCTCTCATGAAATCCAAAATGAGCCAATATTTGGCATGACATTTCAAAATGTCTAACTTTCAACATTTGATATGTTATCTATATTCTTTTGTGAATAAAATATAAGTTTATGAGATTTGTAAATTATTCCATTCCTTTTTTACTCACAATTTGTACAGTGTCCCAACTTTTTTGGAATTGGGTTTGTAATAATTTCAGCTTGTCAAGTTGATAAAACTGGCAGCAGGCAAAAACTACTTTAGATTTTTAAGTTAACATAAAAATCAAAATAGACTTTCTAAATGTTCCTTTTGTTTTCGTGCATATTTCTTCGGTTCACATTATTTCGAAAGAAAAAATAGTGCTTGTGATATTCCCTTAAACTAATAATTTTCTTTTATATCCCTGTTTTCATTAGACTATTTTAGATAGATTATTTTTTTCAGAAAGGCTGCCCTCCAGAGTTTCTTTTTTTTCCTTTGCCTTCCTCTCAATAATTTTAAGGTCTGCTTGCCCTGTCTGACTCCTCATCTTATTTTGGGAATTTAGGCACAATATGGTTAATTTGAGCCAAACTTTGTCTGATGCATTTTGGTGACCCCTTTTTTTAGAAGACTGAAATAATCCTTTTGAGAAATTAAAAAATGTGAATATCAGTCATTTTTCAAATAATAAAAACAATATTTTATTTATTTAGATTTAGCTTTGTGTAAAAGGTGATAGAATTTCGAGGCATGTACATGATTTTGGCTTTTTCACTTCCAAATTGCAACAAAAAGTGAGATTACCTCATTCTTCAAAAAATGTATTGGAATCCTGTTTTAAAATAGGAGGGAGGGCATATTTTTAATCTTTGAAACCACTTGACAGACTATTTCTAAACTTATGACTCCCACAGAAAGGGAACTTTTGTCCCTATCCGTCATCATCAGACTTTGTTTTATGTAGGGCTTTTTTTTTTCTTCACTTCCTGCCAAAAAAACGTCTTTGCTGTGGTGGAACGCCTACCTCCTTTTTAGCGTGTAACAAAGAAACAGCTATAACAGGTTAGATTAACTGTTGCTTGTCTTGTTCCGGAAGAGATTATCTAATTTCAATAATTGATAGAACATATTTAAGCATATTTTTACATTGTCATGTGATTCTAAATGGCAAGCATAAAGTATCACAGTTTTCAGAAAAATATCAAGCTACATGTGTTAAGTCATGTTAAACAGTGATGATAATAAAATATTTCTTGAGCAGCAAATCAGCATATTAGAATGATTTCTGAAGCATCATGTGACACTAATGATGCTGAAAATCTAGCTTTGCCATCACAGAAATAAATTAAATTTAAAAATTTGGAAAACAGTTGTTTTAAACTACAATGTTATTTTACAGTATTGCTGTTTTTATTGTACTTTTGATCAAATAAATGTGAAATTTTCTTTAAAAACAAAAGCATTTTAAAACCAGTAGTGTAAGAACAATTTTATATTTTAGTGCAGTAATTTTAAATGTTATAGTAAACTAAATAAATCACTTAATTAAATATATGTATTTATATAATTGAAAACTGACCACGTGTTTGCCTGGAAAATTGGAGAATGAACAATGGGAGATTTTGTGAATCTGCTGGTAGTGCTTTTGTAAGTCTGCTCAGTTTTAGTCACCCATGATGCAATGCTGGAGTTACCTCATTTATGTAAAATATTTTTTAGTACGACATTTCTGGTTGAGGCCAGATTCACTTTGTATTTTCAACATGAAGTTTAATATAGTTGTTTTGACTGAAGTGCAACTACACAAGATAATATTTCAGTACGTAAAAATAAAATAAAATAAATAAAGAATCTTGTCTCCCATACTAAAAATCAGCAAACAATTTGTCTTCCATATGACATTTGGATATTATCAGTAGAGTGCAAGATAAATTGACTTGGCATACACATCCAAATGTTCAACTGTGGAATACGTGTGGAGCCTAGTCGTCTACAGTCAGTCTTCCAAAGCAGGACTTGGACAATAACAGGATCATAAAGAAAGTAAGAGCAGGGCTTATTAGAGAGAAATCAAAGATCGGAGATGAGATGGTGTAGTTTGTAATCACTGGTGAAGATCTTTTCATTGAGGATGGCCCAGAGCTGGGGAGAAACTCAGACAGCTCAAGAGGGAAAACCCCCATCGATCCACATACTGGAACTGACAATAGCATTCTGTCCAAGCGCTGATCGCTTTTATCAAAAAAATAACACAACAGGCCATGATAACTCTAGCATAGTCGGTAACAACAACAATCTGTTAAATAAGGTGCTGCTCTTCCAAATAAGCGTTGAAGTTAGCCAATGCTCGGGAATTCCCTGCTTTAAAAGATTAAAGGCTACATTTATCCGTTTTGGCATGGCGTTTCTCTCGGAACAACACAGTGGGTAAAGTTAAGGATAATAATGGGTAAACAAGCTCCACCATGCATGATAGGCTACTTCGGATTTTTTTTCTTGTGCTGGTGCTGAATTTTTAAATCTCAGTTGTGGAGCTAATTGTGTAAGTGACATTTGGTCTTTCTGTGAATAGTTTTACTGTAAAAGTCATGTGATCATGTGACCTAATTATTTCCACTTTCTGAAGGTGGATTGCGGTGTGTGTGTGTGTGTGTGTGGGTGTGTGTGTGCTTTTCTGCAGTAGATGTGTGGGTCTCACATTATTGTAGGTGTGTATGAAGTGTGTATGTGGGGAATCCCTTCCAGCCTACCTTTCACTTCTCCAAGGAAAGGTTTTCGTAAAAAAGAACAAAACTACAGCGGGGCCCACACATCCATCACTTCAGCTTTTCGCATCTCCAGTTACGTTCTTAACAGCAACACAATCTTCTCTCTGACTTCACAACAAATGACTCCTGCAGGTAGAAAAATGACACGCTACGGCCACGAGCATCTACCAAAGTGTGTGTTTGTGCTTGAGCGACGTCATTTCGAGAGTGGTGACTTGACTGAAGTAGAGAGCATGAAACTCCTGTTGGAGTTTTCCCTCCTACCCCCGTGGCAGCTAGATAGGGTCGTGCGTCTGAGCTCATCAAGGGTTTATTGACTCAGGGGACTGTGATGCTCTTTTACATGTCTGACGTGATCTTGTATATAATCTGAATATGGGCCTGTACTTATGACCAGTTTCCCAGATATAACACAAAGGTGTTGATAAAAAAAATTTCTAGGGAGATATTTAGGAGCCAAATTACACGTTGAGTTGGCAATTCAATTAACAGAATCACTCTTCAGAAACCACTTTAGTGATCCTTGTTTTATAAGTATTGTATGTGACCCTGGACCACAAAACCAAAGTCATAAGGGTAAATTTTTTGAAATGGAACTGAATAAATAAGCTTTCCATTGGTGTATGGTTTGTTAGGATATTTAGGATAATATTTGGCTGAGATACAGCTATTTATATCTGGAATCTGAGGGTGCAAAAAGATCTAAATATTGAGAAAATAGCCTTTAAAATTGTCCAAATGAAGTTCTTAGCCCCGTTCACACAGAACGATAAAGATAACTATAAAGATAACGATATTAGAGTCCACACCAGCGAACGATATCTTCTGTTTATTCTAAGCGCACGCTCGTCTGCCGCTTTCATTCTTGAGCTCATTAAAGCAGGATGGATTCTGATTGGCTGTCAGTGTTTTATCGTTCGTCAGCTGGAAATAAAATCGTTTTGAAAGTGATCACAACGATTTCGTTCCTTTGTATCGTTATCGTTATAGTTGTGGTGTGAACTATGCTATTCTTTAATATTGAGAACGATTTTAGAACTATATTTTTATCGTTATCTTAATAGTTATCATCCTTGGTGTGAACAGGCCTTTACACTGCATATCCTAATATCACAAATTAAGTTTTTATATATTTACGGTAGGGAATTTACTAAATATATTCATGGAACATTATCTTTATTTAATGTCCTAATGATTTTGGCATAAAAAAAAATCTATAATTTTGACCCATACAATGTTATTTTTGGCTATTGGCTACTTAAGACTGGTTTTGTGGTTCCAGGGTCACATATAAGATGTATAGAGCCCTTCAGGCCGTGACATATTTTTGTAGGCCAACCTGAAAGTTCACTGTCACTCTGGTTCGCTCAACAAAAACCCAATAGATTTTCCATTGGATTATTGCAGAAAATAAGCTCTGTGACCGACGAACGTCTAAGATTCTTACATGTCCACAAATTAACACAACTTTTAAGTAAGTTTGAAGCTAAAATGTGACCCCACCCACCCCCCGCGCTAGATAGAACTCCGTACTAAGTTCTACTCTTTCAATTCATACTTTTATAGATTGCAATAGATTTCATAAGTTGATTAAGAAACAAAAAGTGTTAGTTTAAGTGTTTTATCATGCTGGTATCTTAAACAGGTCATATGATGCGATTTCAATTTTTTCCTTTCTCTTTGAAGTGTTACAAACTCTTGGTGCTAAAGTAGATCTGTAAAGTTGCAAAGACTAAATCTCAAATCCAAAGAGATATTCTTTTATAAAAGCATCCACTCCTACCTAAAACGGCTTGTTCTAACACCCCCCCACATATCTATGTTACAATGTGGGAAGATTTGCATACCGCCGCCCAAATGTTCACGCAAGAAAGAAGGCGTAACTTTTATTCTTGCTTTAGTATTGTTGCTGCCGCCATGTTGTGAAGTCGCTGTGTGATTCGTTGTGGAAGCTAAACTACTTTGTTTGGCCTTCCAAAAGAGGACACAACTAGAAATCATTGGTTAAGTTGTATTTACAACACTGTTACAGAACAGTTCAACCCAAATATTCAATGTGTGCAGCACATTTTACGGAGGAAAGTTTCCTGAACCTAGCCTACACTGCTTCGTGTGGCACAAAGCTTTCTAAAAGTTGGGCAAAAAATCCACGGCGCTTCTGACTCACAGAGTGTAAGTACGTTTTTCATATTTAAAGAATTTGTCACTGAGGATTCAAACGCGAGTTTTGAGCATGTAGAGTAGGCTTGTTGTTTGCTGTTTCTTCGATCACAAATGCAGACATGTTTATGTTTAATGCGGCGCGATGCAACGCAACGCATAAAAATACAGTATAAATCATTATAACCCGTAATTATGTCCACACTGGATGCAACAAATGCCTCGTTTGTCAGGGTTTTAGTGGTTTTTGTCTGTCTTGCGGGGAGACGGCACACAGTGTTTTAAGGTCGTAACATTTCCGTCACACGTTTGAGTATTCGGCCAATCACAACGCACTGAATAGCTGGCCAATCAGAGCACGCCTCGCTTTTCAGACTGATGAGCTTTTTAAAAATCGACACGTTTCAGAAAGGCTGTGCATAGAGGAGAAACAATAATGTATATTATATGGAAAATAATGTTTTTTTTTTTACCTTAAACCGCATAAACACATTGCATTACACCAAATACACCATATAATGTTCTTTTTAGCAGCATCATACGACCCCTTCCCCGACAACCTCTGTAGTCCCATTGAGACACTTGTTTGCAAACACCTTGTTCAAGAGAGGTAAAAATAAATCGCAAAGAGGTATTACTGAGGTATTTTATGTCATAAATTAAGTGTAAAAAAATATTGCGCTGGTTAACGACATACCTTATTTCAAGCATTTAATCTACTGTAAAACTCATCGACTTCAGAATGGTAGAACCAGTGGTGCTAAAATGCTAACTCATTTGTAGCTTTTGGCCTACAAAAAAATACATCCACCCTACAGCCCTCCATGAAATGAACTAAATTCATGACCTGATATCTCACAAAACCACATATGAACGCACACAAGGTTTTTCCAGACTGTCACCAATGGTGACTATATTTAAATTGTCACACGTTTTCATAATGGCTTGGATAATGTGTTATTGGCCTCTAGAAACTATAGCAGCAGTTTAGCTTGGCACAAAATGTGTAAATAATGTTTAACATTAGGAATTTCGATTCTGTGATATTAGTGTTTGTACAACACAGACACACAATGCATCTAGTTTCAGTTACAGACACTAGCCTTGTTTGGTCCCATAGCCTCCTCCCCTTTAAATAGCCAGTCTCGCTATATCCCTCCACCAGACAGTCGCCTGCTTCTCTTCTTCTATTCACTTCCAGGCCTTGGGACAGCTGAGAATTTGCTGCAGTTATAGCCTGTCCATTCAGTTGTGCTTGGGAAGGGGCTTTCCACTACTTGTGCACATACACACACATACACTTCCAAATCCCGTGGGACTTGAGTTTAATGCTTTAAGACACACTATGCCTCATGCTTTTGCCAGCATTATCACAACTCTCTCAGTGTCTGGTTTCCCATATCTTACTAAAAATTATCTTTGACTGTACAAGCACTCACAGACACGAACAAGATTACACAGTTTCAAAATGGGTCCTTAAGCAAATATTTTATTATAAAAATAAATCCTCCTATAGTTATCACGTTTCTCTGTCTTAGTTTGGCATCTCTGTGATATTTTCTTATTGTCAATATTTTAGCTGTTAGTGCCTTAAAACCCCGTTAAAGTGTTCAAATGTGCAGCAATAGGAGGCCATTTTGTCATAGACCGCATCTGAGACGTGCAAATTTCACGTCTCAATTTACCAGGATGTAGGGAACTTCCTCTCTTACTTAAAACTAGAATGTTTTCAACTGCAGAGGGGGCTCGAATGGCAAGTACCTCACAGTCAAAAGGTGACTTAAATTCTGAGAATGTAATGACATGTTATATGACAGAGCCTTTTAACATTTAAAATCGGAAACTAAAGTTTGAGATATATATATATGTGTATATATGTATAGATGTGTGTGTATATATTATAGATGTGTGTGTGTATTATATAGATATAGTATATAGAATATAGGATATATATATCACAAGTCGATTATCAAAAGTTATTATAGTGTGCGCTGTGCTGCTCTGTATATTCTGGTACAAATGAACATTTCTGATTTAAAATGTAAGCCCAAGGCAAATAATAACAATACACTTACAAATAGACAAAAAATGAAATATAAAAATATAACATTAATCTTTACAAATAGCACCATCACAAAAACAGTATGAATGATATTCAACAGTCTAATACTAAAGAAGCTTATGTATTAAATATAAAAGGTTATGTACTTTTATCATCTGTATTTGGCAATAATTAAAATAGCAAAAAGTGCAAACCAGCTGATAAAGAGAATACATATTGGTGAGGTATATGATACCAATTTTACGATCCATCTGAATTATACACAGATCTGCAATACAGTATTAAGCAAAATTTGATTGAAACTCAACAAAATGTACTATGCTGAAAACCATAATACCAAACAAGTGACACAACCCAGTGACTTATAAACCACAAGTGCTTGAGATTGAATAACTTTTCATAACCAAACCATCTGCGTTCAATGACAGCCATGTGAGTAAGCCTTTGAACTGGGAATGACCAACCCAAAGTCATATCTTGAGTCCTATGCCGCAAGCGACCTTCTAAATATCAACCAAGCCCACAATCAAAAAGCCAAGTCTTAAAATAAAAAAACGAAAAAGCTCTTCCTTCGACTCCATCCTGTTTAAACGTGGCCCTGCCTTCATCAACACCCTGTCAAACATCCCATAGTCTGCAAGCTTGTAGTGATTCTGTCCTCAGTGCTTTCTGTGCCCTGTGAAAAGTCAGTGAGGTGAGAGACTCACAGCTTGGCACACTCGTCCCAGTGGTTTAGGTATTCGGTCGCGTGCTCGTCGTCGTACGTGGTGAGACAGCGAGGGCACTGCAGTTCAGCGGCTCCCTGCGGTGCCGTGTTACTGATGGTCCTTTTTGAGCTTGTTTCTGGGGGACTGTTTCTTCGGGGTTCGGCAGTGTCCGTCTGTCGGTGGGGAACTTTTTTTAGGCCCATGTGAAGTCGCCGTGAGGATGAGGCCTCTTGGACGCTCTGAGTGATGAAGAAACAATGCGTGTTATTTAAAGTGAATTGGATTTTAAAGTCTCATGCTGGTCAGGTTGCACTGAAAACAAGTGGTGACCTAAAAATCGTAAATGCACTGGTTTTAAGTCAAAAATCTAATTTGATATAGCTGAATCTGCCAAAATACATTAAATTATACCACCAAGACTACTTTTTATGGGTTAAATCATGTAGAAATGTGGATTGTCACTTCTTACAGTGTGAGAGAAAGGGGGAAAAAATTCCAGCATTTAATGAAAATCTATTTTGTAAGTATGTTATTGTGTCACAAATCATCCATGTATTTTTCTTTATTTTATTTTTGACCCCATTATGTTGTAATCAAAATGTTGTCATGGCAGACTTCTCTAATAATTTAGTCCACTTAAACCCTGCCCATCCATGTTCGACTGCACGCTCAAATTCATTTTTCAATGCAACGCCCATTTTCTTTGTTAATCCACTGCTCTCAAAAGTACATCAAAAAACTGAAGAAAAGATCTGTTGCTACTTCAGTTTCATCGGACTTAAAAACAATCCATGAATAATTTTTAAAATTAATTGTATGTGTGTGTGTGTATATATATATCTATACTATATATAGATCTAGATATAGATATATAGATATTTTTTTTTTGTTTAAAACCTATTTAATATATTTACTACTAATATATTTTTTGCTAACTTTTTTCATATATCAGGCTTGGTCAGGGTATTTTGTATAATAAATTACAAACTTTTTTAGTTTTGTTTAATTATTAAAAAAAAAATTATATCATATAAACTCTTTTTTCCAAGTACTTGAATTTGTAAACATCATTGATTTTTGGTATGTTGCACCACATGACATTTTACAACCTAAACTACCCTTGCCTTTGCCATAAAAAAGGGCAAATTATCTTTTCAATAATTTAATTATTTAAATAAGGATTTTTTTATGAGACTTGCCTGTGTGCGTATTTGCAGTTGAAGTCGCCCAACTTCATCTTGAAGGTCCAGGATTTTACCCTGAGCCCTTTCTCGGTCTGCCCTCTCCGATTTGAAGTCCTCAATATAGGCCAAAACCTACAGGAGAACAAGGAAGGTTTTTGGGCAGCACACCAAGCAAAACTACTTCTCACCTTTGTTGTGACAAACATACAATGACTTCCTGTTTAAGAGGAATTCAAAATAATGATAAAGACCTGCTGCTCAAGCATCTGAATGCGCTCCTGGTCTATCCTTTTACTGTCATCCCTCTCTCTGCTGAGTCTCTCGCACTCCATCATCTTGTCCTGCAGGAGGCCGTTGAGGCGCGCAATCTCCTGCTGGAACAAAGCCACGTTGCCCGCAGCCGGAGTTTGGGTCAGGGTTGGACCTGCGCATGCCAGACCGTTTGACTCTTTCAACTTCTGACACAAACCCCTCACGTACTCCTCTCTACTGGAGTCGTACTTCTGCCACTTTGAGTTTAAACTTTCCACCTGAGATGGAAAAAAGGCATGTATTTATGATGTGAACAGACAAAAATGACATGACATTTTCCAAGAATATTTTGCATTGTTGTGTCTTTCCATAAAAGGTACTGAGTGACATTTTCTGCAAATGAAACTGGTAAAAAATATGTCAGTGGGTGATGATCAAATAACGGTTCCATCATGTGAGCCTTACATATGCAACTCTCTTTTTAAGCTGGTCGTTCTCATCTTCTAACTTGCTGATGATGACATTTAGATGGGGAACTTCAGGGGAATCTTTTGTCTGATGAAGATACAAAAAGCAAGGTCAAATATAGTTGTTTAAAATAAAGTGTTTTAAAGGTGATCCAGATGTTGTAGAATGCTGATAGTTTCCCCAAACGCACCTCATTTGCTTGAGTTCTCTGATCCGTCAAGGATGTCTTGCTTTTCTCTTTCTCCAGCCGTCCCAAAAGCTCCTGGCACACCTGCACGGTGGCTCCCAGCTGTGCCTTCAACTGCTCCTTCAGCGAGAGAGTTGCAAAGGACGGCCCTGGTGGCCTGTGTCCGATCGCTTTCGGCCAAGGTGGAGCGCAGTCGCTGGATCTCCTTTTCTTTCTCCTGGTCAGGCCTTTCCCTGATGGTCTCCAGCTCTTGATCCTTTTCCTTCAACTTTTCTTGCAACCTCTGGATCTCCTGGAACATGCAAACAATCAGAAGACTTTTTCATGCCCATTTCCTGACAGGTGAACGTGAACAAGAAATCCACTTGTCTCACCACATCTAATGCATAGACTGTGAAGTATTCATGTGTTACTGAACAAATGTATACTCATAAACTGAAAATTGCCACTGTAAATTAGTTTGCTCTTAGTTAATCAGGCTGGTCTGTTTTAGAAGGGTTTTGGGCACTTTTCAAATGGTGAGACTGGTAGACCATCAGTTAGGACCACCAAATCATTGTAGGTTGGATAAAGCTCTTTTATTATTATTATTATCTTATCGTGTTTTCTTGATTAAGGAATTCTAGTATTTTACAAAGAAGGTTTACTTTACAGTGCTTCAGCTGGAAAGATGTACAGAGCAAAACAATCAACTTGACATCTTGTAGATGATTGCATAGGAGAAGCAGAAAGACAAATGAAAAATGTGTTTTAACTTACTGTTTTACTGGTTTCCAATCTCTGGGCGGCGTCCGCCTCTGACTCCTTGAGTTTTTGCTTTAATTTGCAAATTTCCTTACACAAACTCTCGATGAGAGATTTCGACGGCCCTACAATATAGGGCTCCTCTCCCTCTATGACCACTGTTTTCTCAGACTTCCCCAGTCTTGCCTTCAAATCGGCAATAATTCCGTCTTTGAAGGTGACCAATTGATTTAAACGAGCAATTTCTTGTTGTGTTTCGTGGCAAAATGAGTTGAGTGTAGAGCAGCTGCGCAACTTCGCCCTCAGCGCGTCGTTCTCCCTCTTTATCTCATCCATTCTGAACAATCCGCTCGCGCGTTAAAACCAACACATAAAGTTCGATTTTCCCATAGATTGCACAGGTTTGAGTGTCATAGGCTTATTAACGTTACATGCGTCTGCTGTAGACCAAAGGCAGAAAGCTTCAGCCTGTGAGAGCCTCACTCAATTTCGAAATTATCTTATGAAGAGGGGATTTCCTTGCGGGGACTTTCCCATCTCAAATTGGGTATATTTTTTCTCGTACTTCACGTTAAACGTCAAAGAATTGTTCATTAACATCCCCTCTTTTGGCATCAAAAGAGATAATAGTCGAGTCGTGTATGGTTTAAATGAGATTTTACACGTTTTAGAGACAGTTGCCGCTCTCCTCGTGTGATATCAGGTTTAGGAAGATCACCGTTCAGCTTGACGCGACGCGGTGATCTAGTAGACTGTTTGCTTCATTATAATATAGGGACGTTCTAGTTTATCGCGTTGCTCACGGACAGAGTGAAAACGCAGTGTAATGGGACTTTAACACATAAAGTCCCTTATGTAGAGCGCGTTGAACTTGGCTCGCTTGGACAGGTGGCTTTCAGAAAGACATAGACTTTTGATGAAGTTAAGAAGCTAAGGCATGAATCTGATGAAAGTAGGGGAAAGTAAAAAAATTTTTCCACATTTGTTAAAGGGGTAGTCTTACCAATATGAAGCATATTTTTTCCCCCTCATGTCTTTCCCAACTTGCCCTTCATTCCTCTGCAAATCACAAAAGAAGATATTTGGAAGAATGTGTTGGTTACCAAACAGTTTCAGTTCCCTTTGACCTACAGTGAAAGTAAATGGAACTGAAACGGCTTTCCAACATTCTTCAGAGTATCTTCTTTACGTTCCAATATTCCAACAAGTTTGGAATGGGTGTAAATGATGAATCTTCGTTTTTGTGTTGACGATCCTTTTAATTAGCCTACAATTTACGAACATAAACACACACACAGATTATACTGCAGGTTTTAGCCTAAATGTTGCTTTCTTACCCCAAAACAATTTGACGTTGATGTGGTGCGAAATGAGTGCTGCGTTCATATTGAGAACATACAAAATGAGTATTGTTTAATTTGATGGTAGCCTACTATTTAATATAGTGACAGCTGAACAGATAACTGTAAACTCGGAGGAAAATAGCATCTGACAATTTTATATTGTATTTTTAAACTGGGGAATCTGGCAAATTCTTACAATATATTGCAGTCTCTAAAAAACCCATTATTTAAAGTTTTTCTCCCCTTGTCATAATGGATAATGCCTGCCATTATCTTGGATCACACTGTGTCAATTGTCTAGACAATGAAAGCCAATGGTGCTTAGTCTGTTATCTGAAGACTGAACCATAAAACAGTAATTTTAATTATACAGTAATTAACAAACTTACAATGTCTAAACCCCCATTCTTAGCGTAAGGAATCTTTATCCCGCTGCCAAAAGCAGCACACATGAAACGGCAGAAAGTCCCGCTCAGCATGTAATGTTTGTGTGAGTTCATGATGTTCTGCCTAGGGAAACCCCACCACTGTTCTTTAAAGTTTGCCACCATCTTGTGGTATCAAAACAGCAATGACATGCGTTTGACAGACATGATATATTACTTGTGAATAAGTCAAACACACACACTTAATAGTTGCAATATTGCTTACTGCTGAAAGTGCTCTTTCATAGCTTGATGTTACACAACAGCCATTTCAGCTCTCTAAACACATTTTTATTGTTTAGGCATGCTTGTGCAAAGGTATGAACTAAATCTGTAAAATTATAGGCAATGAAGTTGGTAATTACTCTTGGATTGCATTAGGGCAACCCTTTCATTTTAGGAATGTATACTGCTTGCATATGCAACTTTCCAGCATTAAGAATTCCTGGGAAATACAGGACTCATGCAATGCTTGACTCTTTCTTTACTTTACTTTATTTGAAAATGCTTAATACCAACAATATAAATAAATGACTACAAAATCTATATAAAAAATACTGCACACAACTTCAGCTCCAGAGATAGCCAATTATAAAAAGCAAATATTAAAAAAAGAAAGTGTAAAATAAAAAGATCAAACTATGCCTACAATACGTGTAATTTTAAATTAAAAACAGACTGAGGTACCTTAAAAAACAGTATTGTTAACATTTATTTAATGGTTTATATTAATATTATATACATCTCCTTATATACCCTCCTTTCAATATTTTCCTTAATAGAAAATTCCCATTTTAATATTTCCACTTGCAGATATCAGAGCATTGAGCCATAAAATTGTCTTAAACTGCTGCTAGGGCTCAGTGACATCAGGCATTAGGATGCCATTGAAAGGGTCCGTTGCACCATCATCACCGATATCCTGAGGAAAGTCTTCCTCGCTGTCACATTCTTGGCTGTCAGCCCCTGGCTGGCACTCAGTTGAGCGACTTTCGCTGTCCACTGCGCTGTTTTTGGACTCGGTGCTTTCACTGCTACTGCTGCTGCTGCTGCTATTGCTAGTACTGTACTCAGTACCGTCAACAATATAACTGTTTTCAGTGCTTTCACTTGTGTCCGCACTCTTATCCTCTTCCTTTGTGCTTAGAACAACCATTTCCTGGCTTTCACTTGATTCACTGCTTTCACTAGTGGATTTGATGTCATTCTCTTCTGGCTGGCTGGTCGCTTGCACAATGGCATTGTTGTTCTTATGGACCCATTTGAGGGTGTAAATCCAGCCCTGTATGAATGCATTATGATGTTCATTATTCCTGTGTAACCACACGTGTTTGTTGTATGATGCATGGAATTGGACATTCCTTACCCTACGAACGTTCTCTTTACTGCTTTGAGTGTTATCTGATGTAAGTGCAGTCTCACTTTTTCCAATCTAGATAAGCACAGATGGCAGAACGTGGGAGAGTATAAACAGGTTATCAATTGCTCTGCAATCAATACGCTTTAGAGCATGAGTTTTAGGTTGCATTAAGGCAAAGTAACTTACCAGACTTTCCACAGAATGGCTTTCACTAGAGATCTTGAAAAAAATAAAATATATATACAGTATTACATATAGTAGTACATATATATAAACAAACAAACATTAAGTAAGACATTTGCAGTCATATTGATGTGGTTTTCTAAAGATGTGAAAAGTAATTATTAGTTATACCGGTTCATTAGAGTCTGATTCAGTTGATTCTGAGCTCTGTCAAGAAAACGGAGAACCAGTGAAGTGAGCCTATTTTTAACAGAAATATATTTTACACTACTTTTCTCAATTCGATGTTGACATAATAGTCTTTGCATACATTGCTGTCGATGAAGACAGTTTTCCTTAGACTTCTGCAAAAATAATAATGCAGGTAGTTTGTGTAAATTAGTATTTTTTATGTGAACGAATATTAAAAATACTTACTACTTACAAAAGAAATCTTGTTTTTCCTGAGTAGAATTTGGACGTGCATACATGTGGATTTCTTGGGATAAGAAAACGTTTGTACCATGACTACTGTCACTTTTTGGTTTTAAAGGGGAAACATACAGTTGTCCCTCCTTTATAGATACACATTTAAGGTTTATTTATATATATAAATATATACTATAATATATATATAATATATATATATATATATCTATCAGTGGTGATGAAAGCGAACTATTGACAGGTTTGAGGCCCCTTCCGAGGTATATTAACTATGGTCGGAGGATTCAGATATTGAAGAGCTTTCCGACTGCGGAATGTAAAAGATTATAAGAACAGCATTACCTAAAACATTTTTAAAAAGTTACGACAAAGTTTCTTTGAAATAAACTGAGAGTCACTTACAGAGTTGGATGCATGTTGAATCACCTCCATAGCCATTTTATGCAAGATCTGTGTGATAATTCAAGAAAAAAATTGTTGAATTGTCACTCTTTGAAATGTATGGAAAGGCAGAAGAACATTAAAAGTTTATTCACAGTAGTACTCACTGGATTAGCATAGGCTGCCTCCCAGCAGACAGAGATCATCTGGCGGGGTTTCATTCTGAAATATAAAATCTGAAGAATAAAAATCCATATATAATTTATTAGGTTTAAATATCTCTTTAAATGTTTCTGCTTAAAAATAATGCATTGGGTAGGTATGAAAACCTTACCTTTCTCTTCTCTTAGTCCGAATGCAAAGTCCAAGAAGCAGAAGAGTAAATGAACGAGAGTACTTTACTGAGAGTGTGTATAGCTAAAGCTAAAGACTGAATTTAATGGTATGTCTAGAGAAAGCGCTATTTAACAGGCTGACTCCTTCATTAAGGTAACAGCATCACTTCCTGCTCGCCAACACTCAGATTATTGTGGGGGCACATTAACTGGAGCTGGAATATACAAGAAAATGAGAGTGCCACAGTAAGAATGTTTACATAATGCAATGACACACACTACAGTGTGCGCTCACCCAAACTTCCTCTCCTGTACGTGTCTATTTTAAGATGCTAAACTATAGGGTGTGTGGCCTCTAAATACTGAGTAAGAGTACTGTCTGATCCCACACTGGGACAGGAAGTCCATAATGAGAGCATTCCAACACAGAGCATTTTTTATTATTTTCCATAGACAGTCACTGTATATACCTTACTTAAATTCTATAAGTTTATTATGGATACAAAATGTTGAAAACGACAAATGGCTTTTTTTTTGTTATGATAGCATGCTTATATAAATATTCCTATATATAAACTTGTCCCTACACAGTGTTTAGTTTTTTTTTTGGTCCACTTCCTGGAGTTCCATATTTGGAGTGCTACTGTTTTTTTTTCTTTTGTGTCTGTATGTGTGTGTTGGTGAAGAGTGGAATATTTCCATTTTACAAACATTCCTCACAATCATACTCATAATCATTGCAGTGTACCCGAAAACCCACATATAGCAGCGCACCGAGATGTTAACTGATAATAGCTTAGAGAAAATGTAAAACAATGCATAGTGGTTCACTAGTGAATATTCTTCTCGTGCAATTTGAGTGGAATTTGCTTGCAGTTATAATTAGATTTCCTGATAAAAGATGGATATGGAAAGGGTAGCTGTGAGAAAGATGAGAGTGACAGGGTCTAATATTCAAGAGCACAAAACAAAGAAACAGGGAGAGATATTATTATTAGTAGTAGTTGTAGTAGTAATTGTTATTCTTATTTTATTATTATATGCTAATATTCTAGAGCTCTAATATTCAACAGCTCAAAATAAAGAAACAGAGAAATATTTGTATTACTAGAAGAAGTGATAGTAGTAATTATTATTATTAATATTCTAGAGCTGTAATATTCAAGAGCTCAAGGTAATGAAACCGAGAGAATTATTGTTATTAGTAGTAGTAGTTAATGTTGATATTGTTAAAGTAAAAACTTAAGAAAATTCAAAGGTGTTTTCTAAGGTGCAGTGTTGTTTCCTATTTATTTTTTTTTAAAAAAAAAAAATAAAAATTTGTTTTTGAGATGTGTATTTGTTGCAAATTACTAAAGATATACATCGGTTCAAAAAAAGATTTTTTTTATGTTTTCGAAAGATGTCTCTTATGCTCATCAAGGTTGTATTTATTTGATCAAAAATACAGAAAAAACCCTGTTATTTTGTGAAATATTATTGCAATTTAAAATATAGGTTTCTGTTTTAATATATGAAAATATTATTGATTCGTGATCAAAGCTGAATTTTCAGCATCATTGCTCCAGTATTCAGTGTCTCCAGGGATGGGCAAAGATACATCAAAATGTATTTTAAAATAAAATACCAAATACCTTAATTTTAAGTGTATCAAAATAAACTACAAAATACAGCAGCCACACCAAGTATAAAAATAAACTACTGTATTTTTGTATTTAAAAAAATAATACTTCTACAAGGGAACATGACATTTCTTCGCAAACCTTCCATCAATTGGCCTATTTGATCTATCTCTTCACCAATACACTTATGTTTGTGAACAATGTTTGATAGCAACAGCTTTTCTCTGCCCGAGTCATGCAATAAATCTGACATATGCAACCAGTTAACAGATCAAATATTCACATATCCCTGTGATTTCCCAGATGAAGGTTAGTTTTGAAGTAACCAACAGTTTAATGTTTAACAGTTTGCGAATGACTCATAATTGTATCCTAATTTAGTTACATGGTGTTTGGTAACAAAGGGCCTACTTTGCATCATCAACACTGATTTAATGACAAACAAGTCATTCATAAGAAGAAAGCTGATGGCACCTGTATTCATAGCAACTAGTTAATCATTTGATTGTTAGTCATAAATATAATAATATATTATGTGTCAGGCAGTCATTCATGCAATGGTATGCAAAATCACGATCCTATTTAAACAGCTACTTCAATTAGGGTACAATATTCAGAAATCAAACATTTATTTATCAACCACTGGACACCTATTTGGAAGTTGAAAACAAACATTGTAGCATTACAACAATTATTAAATGATCAATATGTTTTGATTTTAAATGTAGCCAGAAACATAATCAGAAAGTAGCAACAGAAATTGTCAAGGAGTATTAACCCAACTCCAACCACTGAATCCATTGAGAGCCATAGAAGTATAAAGGACACATACACATATACACTTATAATAAGTGCAATTGCACCAAGCACATCACATTCTATTACTCATTCATCTAGGCTTCCTTTTGAATGAATGAATGAATAATTCCTGCCCACTAAAAGCTGCACGGATATATTTGCTTTCCCCAACAGGTCTATCTAGGTAAACGATTTAGAAAAATGTCAGTCGATTCACACTTTATATCATCGCCACGATATATATTGTCATATCACCCAGCCCTAACATGCACTAATGCTTTAAAGAAGTCTATGAGCAATTTAAATTTTACTTTTCTCTTGGATGTGTTACAAGTCTTGGTGACATCAAAGAAGAAGATCTGTAACGTTGCAAAGAACTAAAGTCTCAAATCCAAAGAGATATTCTTTATTAAAAAGTTCAGAGTCAACCACGCCTACCAAAAACGTCTCGTTCTAACACGCCCCCACATATCTACGTCACGTTTCAACACGCACCACATGCTACTGACTGTTCAAATGCGGAGTTTTGTGCAGCGCAGAGTAACACGTTTTGTGTGTGTGAGGGGAACAGGGTCACTTCACAGGAGAGTGAACTGCCTGTCAGAAATCTAAGCAAGTCAGCTGTCTTAAACGCGGCTTGTGTACTGCATCATCACTGGGTCTGTCACGCGACTCTGTTGCCCTTACCGGCTTGAACTGATGGTAAAACTAACGAAATTATTAACTGTCTTGATATTTACTTTGAAAGCTGAAGCTAGCGATTATGGTAAGGGCGTTACATTTCCAACGAGTGCTTACGGTGTTCGACCAATCACAATGCACTGAGTCAGCTGGCAAATCAGAGCAGACTGCGCTTGTCAAAGGAGGGGGCTTTGTTGAAAACTACTGTTTGAGAGAGGCGGGGCATAGAGGAAAAATAGTGTAAAGTATTTGAAAATAATGTGTTTTTGCACATTAAAGCATAGTCAACAATTTCTGTTACAACAAATACATATAATAAATATCTTTAAAATAGCATCATAGACCCCTTTAACGCAATGTGCCAGCTAGGTAAACACAACCACTTAGCTATTAAAACTGATTGGCTAACGCTATTTTCCCTTTGTCAGTGCTCTTTTACTCTTTCATGTAAACTGACGGCAAATCTGAATGATGCACTATTTTAACTTTAATCAACATGTACAATGGACCATGACATCCTCACCTTATCTTATTCAAGTAAAGTCGCTCACTCAATGCTGAATGGAACTGAATGTGGATGTTGGGGTTGGGGGAGGGGAGGTGTTTGAACTAGTTGATGCACAAAATCAGCACCCTGATAAATAGGTTGACTGGCACAGAGTATTTTATGTATTTTCAAAATACAAAAATACTAATCTTAAATTTATTTAAATACTAATTACATTAGATTTTTGCCGAAGGCTTTCAAATACAAAATAGTATTTTAAATAGATGTATCTGCAATACTGCCTATTCCTGAGTGTCACATGATCCTTCAGAAATCAATGCTGATTTATTTTCAGTGTTGGAAACGGTTGTGCTGCTTAATATATGGAACCTGTGATAATTTTTTTTCAGGATTCTTTAATGAATATAATATACTAATAATAAAAAAAACAAACATTTATTCGTAATGGAATTATGGTTAAATATACACTACTGTTTAAAAGTTTGGGTCAGTAAGATTTTTATTTTTATTTGGAAAGAATTTTTTGCTTTTATTCAGCAAGGATGTGTTAAATGGATAAAAAGTGATAGTAAAGACTAATATTGTTAGAAAATATTTTAATTTTAAATAAATGCTGTTCTTTAAATTAAGAATCCAGAAAAAGTAGCCACAGGTTTCACGAGGGAAAAAAAAAAAAAAACATGAAGCAGCACAACTTTTTTCAACACTGATAACAATCAGTAATATTAGTAGATTTCTGAAGAGATCATGTGACACTGAAGACTGCAGTTATGATGCTGAAAATTCAGCCTTGATCACAGAAATAAATTACATTTTAAAGTATATTAAAACAGAAAACCAATATTAGAAATTGAAATAATATCTCACAATATTACAGTTTTTTCTGTATTTTTGATCAAATAAATACAGCCTTGATGAGCACAAGAGACTCCACTAAAAAACATTAAAAATCGTACTGATCCCAAACTTTTAAACAGCGGTGTATTACATATATAAAATAAAGAAATTAATTATAATATAAATAATATGTAAATGTATGTGTGTCGTGTACGAACAGATCGATAGATAGATTTTATTTAAACAAACCCAAACAAAAACTGATATTCTGATACCAAAATAGATGCACAGTTAATAATATACTCTGGTGGCAGCCAGTTGGCAAAGATTCAAGGTCTGCAAAAACACTGTTCGCCATCTACAGGTGGCTTTTAATATAGCTGTTAGTGGACTGGTCACATGCCCATGTACAGGGCTGCTCATAGCTTTAAGATCTTGAAACTCTACGGGCACCAGGAGGGTCTCCTTTTTTTTTTTTTTTTTTTTTTTTGTAGAAACAATCGTTGTTACAAATAAATGTTAAATAATTTGAATCCAAAAATGCTAATACACTGGAAACATTAAACACATTTTTAATGTTTGAGTAAGGTTAAATTGTAACGATGTGCTTTGGAGTGACTCTCCATCGCTCTGTTCTTCTCCCCACCTCCCACCGAAGCTTCAGTTAGTTGTGTCTCTGTGAATGTCCGGGTGCAGATGAAGGGCATCTGATGTACAGTGCTGAGGGGGAGGCAGAAAGGAGTGAGAGGTACTTTGACTGACTGCCTCTCCGTGACTCTCTGTGACTCGAAATTCCTCCCCTTTTATCGGCAACATCACAGCTCAGGTAAGTCTCAAATTTCAATTTATAGTGAATTAATTAAATGATCACTTCTGGAATAATAAGGTGAAATGAAATAAAAGATAATGCAAAAAAAAGTATGATGCATATCATGTTGGTGTATCAATAACAATGTATATTTTCATTTATTTGCAGTTTTTAATTACTGGAGATTCTTCTAGCACAAGTTGAATCTGTTTATTCTATGTTTGTTTTCTGAAAGTACAAAGTTTTACATAATAAATAATCAGGAATTAAAATGTGCACTGTGAAATTTAAGTCATTGTTATAAATTTACTGTGTGTTTTTAAAACAAAAAGAAAACAAAATAAATTAATAATGAGAAGTTATATATCATCTTTTGGCATGCAGTATCTTCATGCCATTGCACCCCAGTCATTGTCCACATCAACATAGCCAATAATGGGCACATTGTCTCTGTGCAGGAAGCAAAAAGCTTGTGTACTTAGTCGACTCTTTTTCCAGTCTAGTAGCTTCTGATGTTTGCTTTGCTCCTCCGGACTTTGAATGTGACTTTTGAGTGGGGCTCATCTCCTGGGCCCTGTTACCACGACAACTGAGGCGACTGATTTATGCTGGGTGTCATGGCAGGAGTACGTCCAGCATACAGATGGAGAACTCTGAACCCTGTGTGAGAATGGCCCAGAGGGCAGAACAGCAGAATTCTTAGATAGAAAGAATAGAGAATGGGCACATCATGTCACTTCAAGTTTTTCAGGCAGTTTTAAGATAGGACACAGGACTCTGCTGACATCCATACAAATTATTGTTGATTTTTTTTTTTTGATTTTCTAGAGATGAAGAAAGACCTGTTTCTCTTCTGCTTTTTGGTCTCAGCACTGGCTGCATATGTAAGTAAAATCTCCAAATACTCCGCAATATTTTTATAAGCCCACAATCATGTTCAAAGGTCAAAGAACCAAATGGAATCAGACACCAACCCAAAAGACGTTTCCAAGAAGAACAACGTTCAAAACGCAAGCAGTAAGAAATATGCATGCTGGGAATTTGAGACAAGGAGCTTTTAGAGAGTCAATCAAATGTTATCAAGTGTGCAGATAAATCAGCGGGAACATTGTAAGCTGTAATGAAATCTGTTGTAATATATGACCCGGGCCAACAGAGAGGGTTTGACATAGCTAATCACAAACATGGCTATATATTATTCCATTGCCTTACACTTGGGATTGGAATGGGAGTAGACTAACTCTTAAATGGAGTTCTGCTGGGCAGTAAATCAATCCCACAGTCCCATGGTTGGTGAAAGGATAATTGTGTAGATTTAAAATGACAAAATGCCTCGCTTAAATCATAAGACACAAAGGCATGTTTTTCAGTTCAGCTTGGAGAATGTAATGTAAATGGACTCTCAACATTAGTTACTTATCAGGAAATAGAATGGCGATACTTCACTGGCAAAATATCTGCATTCCTCCAGGAAATTACAACAGAGTGGTTAGACATAGATAGTCTCAAACAATTGAGTATGAAGGATTACATAAACAGCAATGTAATTTCATGTTGGTATGAGTTTGTAGGAGTCGTGCAGCTGAAACAAGATTGTTGTCTGGGTAAATACAGTTTGTTCCGTAAATAAAGCAGTGAACATCGTGTGCAATAATGTGTGCATGTTTGCCACATCTGTGCAAAGTCTATGCTGAAAAATGAAAATTTTCATAAAGAAACTTCACCATGGTATTATACTGTCCTACTTATTGCTACCTGGTGAGATACTATCTATCTATCTATCTATCTATCTATCTATCTATCTATCTATCTATCTTTTAGGTACAAAGTAAGCATCATGGAAAAAATCAGCATTTCAAACACAACCCGACTCCAAAAGAGCAGGTAATCCTTAAAAAGATTAAATTTACTCGAAGACCTCTGAAAAAAATTAAAATAATACATATACTTCTGCATTAAATTGTGTTTCTTATAGTTTTCAAGACATTTTTTTCAGCCTATGTGATATTGTATATATTTGACCTTATCTACAATATTCCTTTACATGTTAAAAAATCTCTCCTTTTTCAGCCATTGTGCATACATTATCTTTTAAATTATTATAATATGATATACACTTATACATTTTTAAAGTGTTAAAAAATGTATCTTATTATTATTATATTATATAGAAAATATAAAAAAGATTGTTCCAACCATGTGCTCGTTCCAGATACCCAACAACTGACGGTCTGTTTGCGGAGTTCATTGTTATTCATCAACCTGATGCAGCGTTAAAGACAGCTAATTCAAATCACACTTTCATTTTTTTTTGTTGTTTTATCAAGTCATACCGGATCTATCCTTTGCTTGGGCTTGCCACTTGTCGTCAGTTCTCTGTTGTTCAATGTCGGTTTTAAAACTACCATTCAAAAGCCTTCCTAAACTAATCATCCTAATTATTATTCATTTAACTTTTTTCATTTTTTACGCCAGACGTCAGTGAAGCGTCATGACCATAACGATGGACTCCTGCCCACATTTCTGCCTTTGAGTCTCCCGCCCCCCGGACCAGCGGCGGCGGCCAGTGTGCGGCGCCTGCGCGTCCCCCCCGAGCACCCACCCTCCTGTGAAGGCGCACGCACCACGAACCGGGCGCCCACAGCACACCCCACCCACACCAGACACGAGTGGAGCGGAGGATGGCTAAAAAGAGCCAGCGAATGAGAAAAAAAACAAAAGACCGCAAAAAACCGACAACTTTGCTCTGCCTCCCGCCTCCCCCGCCGGAGGCCTGGAACTGTCTCAACTCCTACAGGTCCCCGAGGACGTAGATGAACCTGTGGAGGAGGATGAAGAGGATGATAGTTCAAAAAAAGACAAAGAAATGAAGGAGATGGAGGAGGAGGGAAAGAAAGATGGAAAATCTACAATGAAGAATGAAGATGGAACTGAAAAAAGAGAAGGTGAGAACAAGGTAGAGGATGCAAATGAGACCGACAGCAGTACTGAGTCAGAGATCCCAATTGATTTGGACTATGCAGCTGACCGTGAGGCTTCACAGCCACTACCCAGCAAGCTGGAGGAGGTCAAAGCTTCAACCATCAACACTAAGGAAAAAGAGACGGAGGAAACAGCTGAAGACGTGATTCCCACAGTCACAGTGGACTATGATTCTCAGCAATCCAACACTGACTCTGAGAACATTGCAGAAGAACAGGATGTGCCAGCAGAACAAACCCAAGATGAGCCTTTACAAGACTCTGAGAATGACAATGAACAAGAGAAGAGTGATCAACAGGATGAGAAGAACAGCACTGAATCTGAGGGTGCTATTCTTTCTAGTGGCAAGAAAACAAAGGAGAAGAAAAAGCAGAAAAATGAAGGTAACAGCCATGGAAAGAGCAAACCCAAGAAGCAGCGAAACAACCAGCAGCTGGGGAAGATGCAGAGTGACCAAGCCAGTACAATGGAAGCAACTGAAGAACATAACCATAGGAAAGACCCAGAAAAACTGGAGGAGCCCACTGAAAATACAGAGCCTAAAACCAGAAAGAAGAATGGGAAATGGGTACAAAATGCATCACACATACATTGTTATCTTAAAGTAGATGAGCATTTTCTAGATCAGGGTTCCTCAAATCTTGCCCTGGCGGTCCAATGCATTGCAGAGTTTAGCTCCAACCCTGATCAAACTCAGCTACCTGTGATTTTCGAATGATCCTGAAGACATTGATTAGCATGCTCAGGTGTGTTTGATTAGGGTTAGAGCTAAACTCTGCAGGAAAGTGGATCTCGTGGGCCAGATTTGAGGATCCCTGTTCTAGATGAACACACAACAGGACTCTACGCTTTTTACAATACATGCTAGTACAGTATATAGCCTACACATGTGCTTTTAGTAGATTAATACTTTGTAAAGAAGTAGAGGCTGAATTCACTAACCACCGCAAACAGTTTAACTACATGCTATTAACACCATATGTAGGTTATTTACACACAGTGCAAACAAAATTATTGATCTTTTTATGCTAATTGCGGCTCAAACACAAAAGCTAGCAGTTCTGAAGTAAAATGTTCACTGATTAGTGCTAAAAGCATGTCCATATTTCTCAGAAATTTTATGGTGGTTCTTTGTCTATCGCGACATTTCTCAAGATAAATATCAGTGTCATTGAAAGGTTAAAGGTTTGGTTCACCCCAAACTGAAAATTCTGTCATTAATTACTCACCCTCATGGCGTTCCAAACCTGTAAGACCTTCGTTCATCTTCGGAACACAAATTAAGATATTTTTGATGAAAGTCGAGGTCTCAGACCTGATAGACAGAAACGCAACGTAATGATCAAGGTCCAGAAAATAGTAAGGACATCGGTAAACAGTCCAGGTGACATCAGTGGCTCAACTTTAAGCTACGAGAATACTTTTTGAGCGCAAAGAAAACAAAAATAACAATTTATTTAACAATTCTTCTCCCCCGAGTTACATCTTCCGCCATTTTGGAGAGTACCCAAGAGCATAATCGACGTAATCAGCGTTGTTTACGTTCGGGGGAGAAAACGCACGCATGAGCGTAATCAGCGTTGATTACACTTAGGGGAAAGCGTGCGTATGCATTGTGATACTCTCTAAAAGGGCGGAAGACATAACTCGGGGAGGCCCAATGGTGCCTAACTTGTTATTTTTGTTTTCTTGTGCTCAAAAAGTATTCTGCACGGGGCCACACCCCCCACCGACCGGTTGAACCCTACACACGTGTAGGCAGTGCACCTGTACGGAAGTTAAGAGAACACGAACGACGTGCAAGTGCTTCCTCCGGAAGAGAGCCCTGGAGAAAATTAACACAAGCGATAGCAGGATGCTGTACCGTGTGCAGGGTCTGAGAAGCCTCTGGCGTGCCTGCGAGTGAGCCAAACAGTATGCGTAGATTTGTGGTGGACAGGCCCTAGAGAGAGTAGACAGGGATGAACGAAAGAGGAACGGGTGAGAGTCAACAGGGTGGATGCGATGAGGGTATAGTAAATTATGACACGAAAATTTTTCCATTTGATGGGGCAGGACAGTGCAAGGCGAGAGAACTCCTCCGTGTGATGGAGGAGACCACCTAACGCATATTGAAGTGCATGGTAGGAGGAGACAAGGGGAAATCGAGACAGGAGAGTCACAAAGGACCATAAGAAAAAGCTTATTAAAAAAATTCTTATTTGAAAAATCATGGATAGTTTAAGCAGGTGCGCTAGTTTAAAGTATTTGAATTAGGCCACATATTTTTAGTATATTCCCTCCAAAGATTTTGAAATGTTTAAATGTGTTGGTTGTGCCTCTTTACAGTCTCGCTTGGTGGGGATGAATCCTGTACAGATCAGGGCCGCTATGGAGCTTTACCCTGACATTCGACCCACCCATCGGCCCAGTGGACAGGGGTTGCCAG
Source organism: Sinocyclocheilus anophthalmus (assembly GCA_018155175.1). NCBI lineage: Eukaryota > Metazoa > Chordata > Actinopteri > Cypriniformes > Cyprinidae > Sinocyclocheilus > Sinocyclocheilus anophthalmus. Next base: position 271,594 of record JADLZN010011290.1, read on the forward strand.
ATGGTGAGTGTTGTTTCAACATTGTCTCCATAGCCACAAATTCTTATTAGGAATCTGCTGAGCAGAGTTTTTCTTTAACATAGACTGTTAAACCGCCCTGGCTTAAGAAGTCAATGAGAGCCTTAGCCCCTGCTTTACACTCTGTCCAAACCAGCAGAGGCAAAGGAATGCTGGCACTTTTTACAGGGTTGTTATATTTAACCTTTATTAGATGTCTCTCTGAGAGCCTTTTAAAGCAGCAGTGGATGCTTGATTTGAGGATACAGTATTTGGCAAGATATTTACACATTCTTTCATTGTTTTATCCAGACCCCTGTGAGAACTTTCGCTGTAAAAGAGGAAAGACATGCAAAATGAATGATGAGAACAAACCCGTCTGTGTGTGTCAGGAGCCGTCAGAATGTCCTACCAGTGTAAATGATTTTGAGCATGTACGTATACGTAATTAGCTTAATTTGCATTCAGCTGATTACAGTAAAACTGCTTTAACTTCCAAACGTACACTCTCCAGAAAAAAAAGGTTACAAAAGCTTGAAAGTACATACTCATTTACCTCTAAATCGTACATATTAGTATCTTAAAGTTGCATATTAGTACTTTAAAAGTACATATTAGTACCTTTTGTAAGGACATTGCCCCAGTGAAAGTTTTATACGTTCTGAGAGTGATAATATGCTAAGAATCCATTTAACGGGGCGTAAATCTATAATTAACATACTGATTGAAGAAAAAAGTATAATAATAACATTTGCTAATAATATGCTGTTGTCATTGGGACATTTTCATTGTAGGTATGTGGAACTGACAATAAGACATATGACACATCCTGTCAGCTTTTTGCCACCAAGTGTGGCCTTGAGGGGACCAAAATAGGCCACAGACTTCACCTGGATTACACTGGATCCTGCAAATGTAAGGAATACTGATATGCTTCTTTTTATTGTTTGCACCTGAGAGGCAAAATTTGGTGACAATTTAGGTGTAAATATAGATTTAAAGATTTACTTATATGTAGAGTATCTGAAGATTTCTTAACAATGTCTCATGCACTCAGATTTACCAAGATGAAGTCTGCAATAACAATTCAGACACTTCAATATAAACTCAATCTGAACTCAGCTAAAATCAATATTACCACTTAATTTAAATGACATTATTTCATAGTTCCATACTCTTAATGTATAACTACAATTCTTTGACTTTTGTCTATTTTTATTTCTCCTAATGTTTATTTTGCATGTTTTGTCTGGTAGTTATTCCTCCATGTCCAGAGTCGGAGCTGGTGCAGTTCCCTCTGCGTATGCGAGATTGGCTGAAGAATGTGCTTTTGCAGTTATATGAACATGAATCCATGTCTCCTGGCTTTCTCACAGCTAAACAAAGTATCAGGGTATGTCTATCAATAATACTGGACAGATAGTTTTTCATCTAGATATCACATGTCTCCCAAAGAGACCAATAGGATGTTTAAAACAATAAACGGTAGACAAATTCTATTCAGCTCTCCAGCTTTTGACAGTAAAATACAGTGTTGATGTACTACTAGCCCTTGATTGTATCTAAACCACCAAATATGAATTCATCTTCATCACAGATGACGAATGCTCTGCTCAACAGGTTGAGAAGATCTTTGAGAGTGAGAGACGTCTTCATGCAGGCGATCACCCCGTTGAGATTCTACAGCAGGACTTTGAGAAGAACTACAACATGTACATCTATCCAGTGCACTGGCAGTTTGCACAGATGGACCAGCATCCTTCAGACAAGTGAGGGCTGTGTGTTTGTGCAGACTTCTCCTTGCAATATTCTTTAGTTTATCAGAAAGGAGAAATCCCAAATATCTCTGTAAATGAAGTCAAATTTCCTTCTAACTTTTGTCTTGCAGCCAGAGTTTTGACCAAAAGACTGATACAAATATCTCTGATTCCTGATTCCTGAAACTTGCTTAAAGCTGCCCAATTAGATGAGAACATAGCGATTTTGGGAAATTCTCTGCAGTTTGGAGCTCTACAGTATGTGCATACGGGATTGGTCACGAATGGGCAATTCGTGGGCAAGATGTCTGAGGCAGAAACTATTCTAACTCTGACTTACTCATACAGGAGGTTCAGTAATATTTTTAGCCGGTGTCAGGATGTGGTTGAGGGACATTTCCAGAAAAAGACAGACTTGGTGCCAATATCCATCCTCCACAACGTCAGTGGTCAGACAGAGGCTTTAAAGCTGCAGTGTGGGGGAAATCTGCCTATACGAATGATTTACTTATAAATGTCTCTCTGCATTAAACTGAGATGTGAGAAAATTTCATATAATAGCTTTATTAAGAATCTAGTGTTGGTCTGTCAAATGGAGTGGACATGAAATATGCTCATAAGATTTTCTTTCTTCTGTTAATTCATTTTTAGACAAATTGTGTTGTTGTTTTTTTCACATTGTGCTGTTGCAGGTTTCTTTCTCACTCTGAGCTGGCTCCACTGCGCGTTCCCCTAGTTCCAATGGAGCATTGCACCTCAGTCTTTTTCCAAAAGTGTGATGCTGACAAGGACAAATTGGTCTCCTTCAAGGAGTGGTGCAGCTGCTTTGGCATTAAGGAAGGTAAGACTATTTTGAAGGCCTCGTCTTAAATAGCTCAAAGTGATTTTAATTTATTATTCATTCACTTTAAATGCATTATTTATGCACGTTTTAAATAAATCAAAAACTTTAAAAACAAACCAGGTTTTTCACCTTTTTTTCTCGTATTTTCATTCCTACAGAGGATATGGATGCCAATCTGCTGTTCTGAGCAAGAGTGAATGCCTAAACAAGCATATCTGAGCTAATAGAAGCAAAGGTTGTCTTTTTTAATTAAATAAGGCTGATATAACATTGGAGGTCTGTTCAGTGAAATTGTACTGTTTTGTATGTGTAGATCTTGATGGACCAGAATGTCTAAAAAAAACATTTTATTTTGATGCAGTATGTGTGTAGCATAGGATATAAAAAAATCAAATGAACTATAGTTAATCATTTAGTTGAAAAATGAACAAAAAATGTAGTTTTAGTTGCATTGCATGCATTCCAGGGGAAAGGTTTACATAGTGAATATAAACTAAATCAAATAGATTTGATAAAGATGTTGGAAATGTTTTCAGATTATGAAAAAAGTCATTCTTATGTGTTTGTTGTCAAATAATTAGCCTACGTATTTATTACAAATTATATTAATGGCTTAAATGAATGAATCAGGAATTTATTATTATTATTATTTTATTTAAATTTTTTTTAAATCCACCAGGCATTTTATATGACCATGCTAAAGATGGCTTCCTTAAAAAAATGATAATGTAATTCTTTAAAACTAATAATGTCTTTAACACCTCTATTAAAGTTCCAGTTTGATTTGCATCACAAGTTTTATGTCCTATGTCATAAGCTTTGGAAGCTGTTACACACACTGACAACAGTTACTGTGTTTGAAAAAGAACTGTGTGGGGCATGACACTGTAATTAAAACAAACGAAAAATGTGACTGAAATAAAAAAAAACCTTAGGAAGTCATTAAATAACTGCTGTCTGAACTGTGTGCCGTGAAGTGTACAGTGTAATTCAATGAGCATGCGACTTCTGTGAGCAGTTGAGGCATTGCACACAGTCATCTTCTCTGATTAGACTGACTGCCTCACATGCAATGACCACTTTATCATTTGAGGACAATGACCTCAAATAACCTTTATATCATCAGTTACATGTGCCAGAAAAATTTGAAAATTTGTATCTACTAAAGCTGAATGAGACACTTGCAACCCTACATACGACGAGCGGTTCAGGAATGTATCGATGGACAAATGCTCTGTGATTTTATTTTCTGTAGGGTGAATACATGATCAAAAATATATGCAAGAAAGAGTTGATTTATGTAAAAAAAAAAATTTTTTAAATAATTCGCCGATGTGCTACAAGCAAACACAGTGTACTGTACGTCCACCGACCACTGGCCGATTGACATTGAAGGCATTAGGAGTCGGGAATATCGGTGAGCAAACTGTCAGAGTGATACGCGAGTCAGGAGACGTGATGAGAACAAATGGGGCTAGATTCCGAAGACAGGTGAAACACACAAAAATAATAAATGCAAGAAGGATTATGGAGGAAGTAAAAAAAAAAAAAAGAAAGTCAAAACAAACTTCACAAGCCAGTGATACTGTTGACTTGTATCTCTCCAGAACAAATAAGCCTACTCCAAATTAGAAATGTCTGCTTGTGACCATCATGCAACAGTGCAGTCAAAAGTTGTATTGTGCTGATAATAAATAAATTACACTGAGTGAAAAGCTTACAGGGAAGCTATGGAAATACATAGATCAAAGAGAACAATGCATTTGACTAATGAGTCATCAGATTGGAGACAAAGTGGTCAATATATTTTATTTAGTCTTCAAATCGATTTTTCATCAATCTTTAAAGTAGCCTAGCTACTCTTTCAATTAGAATAAATGGCTTGTCTAATCCTAATGTAAGGCATATACATAACCCACTGTGATATTGGCATATGAGTTTTAGCATTTCACATTTATAGGCCTACTTCTAAGAAGTTACTGAGGAATCTTGTTTGTTTGTATGCAGGTTTGTTTTACTTTTGTCCCTCAGTACTCGAAAAATTATTTAAAATTCTGTATAAATATTAGAAACAAATATTTAAACTGTTTGTCATTGTTATTGGTTTATCAGTATGATTGATTTATTTCACGTTTTTCTTTTTTATGCTTCTTCAGAATCAGTGATTGGCTATAATGTCACATTAGTCCTCACTAACACATACACAACACCACCGTTCTTAGGAGTAACACGATACACGTTTACTTTAACACGTTACAATGTTAATTGATTTACAAATACTTGAGTCTGTTAGGGTCTGCGTCAGTTCAAAGTTCGCGCGCTTATGGCGACTGGGCGTTTGTTTGTTTGTTTATGTATTCATTCATTCATTTTTTTATTGTAGCGATGTATTTGTTCGTTTGCAGTGGATAAACGGGGAGCTAAACTATGTCACAGTAAAAAGCTAATCGCAGTTGACTCGGAGACTGTTGAATGAACTGAATGCCTTCATTTGAGGTAAACACGCTTCACACTTACCTTTTTTTTTAAATCAACGTTTAACAAGAAAGTGTATGTTTTTCCATGTATTCAGTTTATTTCCTGATTATATGTAGCCTATAAACACTCATACATTTACGAACATTTAACAACAGTAAACATGTATACACATCCACACAGTTAAGAGACTATTTGACAGTCCAAAACATTCATCTCTCAATAAATATGGAATGATAATGCAAATATTTATTGATTCATGGAGCACATTTTTTATTCAAGTTTTGGCATCAAATGGAATATCATTTGAGGAGAGCATAATCAAGAGAGCTTTGAAGTTTGATGGCTTATGTATGACTTGGATGCGTTACTGTAAACTGTGCTGGCTTACAGCCCCATGAGAACAGATGTAAATAAAGCCACTGGAAATATTGAATTAAAGACTAAAATTAAATGGAAGCATCTGCCCAAATGAATTTATAATGGGATCCCCCCCCCAGTAGAGGGCAGCATTAGCTTACATCAGTACAAATTTGTATTAGTGCCTACCTCCAATCTTTTCGAGGATGAGACTGAACGTTTGTTAAACAAACCGTGTATTTATTTATTCTGCAAGAATTTATTTCAAAGGGCTGGTGTGTGCTTATAAAAGTATTTCTGAATATGGATTTGAAAAGTCTGTTTTGAGGCTCTCTGGGGTTATATCAGGTCTTTCTCCGGTTCTTGAAAGCATGTTAGCATCTGAATGCAAAAATGAGTCTCTTAGGAGAGGATGTTCAAACATGATCCTCGCTGACTTATAAAAACCAATGTTAGCGCTGGCATAATTGTTTGGCCGTGGCCCCAGAGCATTGTATGAGTTCGATGAAACGGCTAATGGTGCACAGGTGACACTTCAAGGGCTCTCTGACACTTTTATGGAATACGAAGAAGGTGCATGGGAGATGTGCTGTTAGGGGATGCAGCTAGAAGTCATATGTGTGTGTATGTGACTGGAGTAGCATCTGACTTGAACATCCTCCTTTGATCCCCCATCCGGATCTTGTGACGGTTTACTGGGATAATCCTGTCCATTTAGCGATCGCTGCTGTAAATTACAGCGGCAAGAGGTCATGGGAAACCATGCCATGCATTTGGAAAATTGTGTGTCATTATTGCATATTATCATAGTTATTTTGTACATAAAGGTGCTTTTGATGTTTTTACTTATTTCTTTTTTGGTGTCTATGTTGGTCTAGTATATTATCTTGATACTTTTTCTTTCTTTGTATCTTTTTTTTCTTTTTAAACTTTTACTGTATTTATGAATTATTTATAGCCTAGTTGAAAAGCCTCAGTATTAGAAGAAGTCCCGTCTCCTCAGGTCATACCTAGTTGTTTTGTCAGTTTAGTGATTTCACATTAAGCTCACAACCTTCCTGCCCTTTCTAGCTCTGAATATTTAGATGAATTTTACCCGGCAAAGAAGACGTCATTAAATATTCATGTAACTATATCAGCGCAATCAAAGTGCATATTTACTTATCCGCTAAAATACCATTCTACAAAACCGTCTTGGTTTTTACTACCCTTTTGAAGCATCATTTAATTTGACCAAGGAAGAGGATAATGAGTTTGCTGTACATCTAAGCAAGGCTACTGCAGTTGGTCTATGTAACTGGCTTACACGCAGCTTGTAAATTGATTTGTTTTTTTTTTTGCGTCACACAAGGTTCAAGGTTCAAAATGTCCTCTAATGGAATTAAATTTCAATTCAATCAAATGCAGTTGTACTAAAAGCTGTTCATCCAATTTGCCTTCACCTCTCTAGCTTGTTTTAGACGCATCTTAACCTCAAATTAGACAGTAGTTTTGTAGGTTAGCATGGCTGATAAGATAGGTGCTGTGTCTATAAATAAATGCTGTGTAATTAATGTTCAACTATTACCATAATGTAAATATGCTAAAGTAGTATGTGCATTTTTGAAGGTATATTTAATATATCTGGGTGTTATTTGTGATTTTTTTTTTTCACAATGTCATCACACCCAGTGTTGTTTTTGTAAATAATCCTATTAAAAACTTTATTTGTTCATTGAAATAAAGGTAAAATAGTGCAATATAAATATTAGAAGATGAACAACTTTAAATGAAAATTGGAAATGTTTCCTGGAAAAAAAAAACTGAAAAAAATAAAAAAAACGGATAATTAAAATAAATATAAGTAAATTAATGTAATGAATGAATGTAAATAATACTAAAACTAACACTGTTTAATGCAATATATATTATATAATTATATATAAAATGTAATTGTTAGTTCATTGAATTTGAGAAAAAGCCAAATTGAGGTAATGTGGAAAAATGTGGAACTACACTGTAGCCAAGTCAAGCCAAAGAGACCATTTGAAGATAATTTTGCTTTTAATTGAATAGTCTTTTTTATTGTTGATGCAGTCACACCATGTTTATCTAATTTCAGAACTAATACAGACATAGTGACATTATACATCCAACATTTCCAATTACTGTATGCATTAAGTAAAAAAGTAAACATGGAAACCTCACTGCACTATTTGATTTGGATAAAAACCTGGATAAAATCTTGAGAAAGTTTACTTGCCTGCTATCAGATTGTGGATCAGCCAAGGTTGAGGATAGTAAAAGATCACAAACGTCTCACCTGAATCAGAATTTAGATTTTTCACAGATGTGGAAATAATACTGATAAGAAACACTGGAAAGCCTGTTATCTAAAGAGTTTTCGTAGAGAGTTTCTGGTTCATTGTTCACATGAATAATGTTTACATGGTTCCCCTAAAGAAACAAGAACATCTTTGAAAACCTCTATTGTTGTTAATTCTCTGTTACAAAAGGTGTAATGCAAATGCTTGATAACATGTGGAAAGTTTCTGAGGCTCGTACTAGGATAGGTATCAATGGAGTTATCATTGTTTTCTGTCTGATGCTCACACAATCTGTACTTCCCTGCCACATATATTGCAATTAGAGCTAATTGTTTGTCACAGTCATTGCAGCTAAACTTATGGCTGTTGATTCAGCCTAATAAACAGATGTTAATTGGATTTCATTTAGAAGGAGGATAACTTATAGCCTGTTCAGAGGCCTAAATGATTTCTGTGGATCGTAGAAAGCTTGTTCATAATCCTAATGAGGCGATTTATAAAAACATTCAATTACTCTGTGATAGGTTAACACAGTACTGGGTATAGTTTAGCATCACAATTCATGGCAAACTTACAATGTATGTGCGTACCTTCGTGTTTACTTCCCTGTATTGACAAAATAATGAGCTTGGGTCCTGTGAGTGTAATTGTTAATTAAAAAAAAAAGGCTTAATGCAATTAAATAGGAAAAAAAAAATTCTGTTGTAAATAACACTGATGTAATAAAGCTATATTATTATATTATATTAGGCTATATTATGAGTTTTAAGGTCAAGAACTTGAGGCTGGTCCACAGAGACATAAAATCAGCGTACTCCTTTCTTATGACAATACAAGACCAATGTTCAGTTAATATTTATGTAATGTTATTTAGTCATTAATTAAAAAAAAATTAAATTTAAAGTTTTAGTATTAATAAATTTGAACAACAACAATCTCTAATTTCTAACAAGTAATATAGTTTAATTATCCTGCGGAGGCTTTTTGTGGTTGCAGTCAGGATGTTCAACTGGAACATTAATTGTCATTTTAACCCTTTAACTGTCACCCCCCATTTTTAAAAAATAGGCATGCAGGTTCACTATCCAAACTTAAATTGTTGTAATTTATGAACACTTTGGAATACAGACCTAAGATTGGTCTCTTTTTAAAGAAGACAATCAGTGGATTATGGCAAAAGTGGAATTTAAAAAAAATTGTAAGTATCAAAAAGTTATAGAAGTTTAAACTTACTGAAAAAGAAAATGTACTGTACTATTTTTATTTATTTTATATAAAATAAATATTTTACAAAATATTTTTAAATCCAAAATTGCTATAAAATTAAAGCCTTATGTCTAAATAAGTTATGTCCAAATTATGAAGTTGATATGAAAAAAATTAGGTTTCTGTGAGATTTGATTTAGAGCGTTATAACCAGAAACGAAACAAAGTGGTGACCATCCAAAACTCCATTCATTTTTAAATGCATTTCTCTGTCACATGTTAAAATTTCTCTGTCAATATTGCTGCTATCACAAATCACAAATCCTGAGACTCAGACCTTTCCAATGATATGTTTTTTGTCAAGATTATAAAAAGTTTTGATTGTAAAAGACCGTAATGCATTTTGTAATATGACTCTTGACACTGCCCGCTAAGGGGGAGGAGACTGCCAAAACATTTTAAAGTACCATTTCCATAGTAACACAATGTTCGATTTTAAAATGGTTTTCACAGAATGAATTTTGGGCTTCTTAGCTTTCAAACAATATATAATTTATGATGATTACTAAAACATTTGATAGAGAAAAAGGACAACAACAAAAAAGAGCGCCAAGCAGGTGGGACAGTGACGGTTAAGGGGTTTAAGTCATTTTATAATGCCATTGAATCCAATCAGAACGAATCAGAGTTGGTACTACAGTTTTATAAAATTCTGATATTAATAATCAAAATTCAGTGTGTGAACTTCAAATGGAACCCTAGTTCTCCTTCAGAGTGAACATCACACTGCTCTTCAATCATCTGCTCAAATGGTGTCACTCAGCTTCAATTGATAGATGTTGCAAGGAGTCCACTGCAGAGCCACTGGGGTGGGCTTGGAAACCACTAGTTTGCTGTACATTTTCTAAAGCGAGTCACATCAGAGTCTTTATTAACACAGACTCCTCTCTATCCCTCTTGCCAGCTTGGTGAGATCGATGAATGATCCATGTCACAGTGGCAAAATCAATACTAAACGCATAGACATGACTTTTGAAGCACAGGGTGTCGTTAAGGTTGCGTATTAGCGAGAATAATTTATTTCCCAACATGCTTTTATAGAGTGTTTTGGTGTTTAGTTTATTTAATGCATGGTTAACAGTGCTACGGCAAATGTGGAAAACAGTTTGTCTCTGACATTGTCTCGAGATTTGTAGCCAGAGGTGACCCTGTGGATAATGAGGAGACAATGCGTGAAAAACTTGCTGTGGTACATCCTTTCTCTTTTGTTCAGTTGTTTTGTTCTGAATTATGGTATTTCAACCAGCCAACTGACTGTATCTCACTGACCAGCAGTTGTCTTGCTTAGATCTGATACAGCTTCTTCTTTTTTTTCCTTCAGCAAATGCAAAATGACATATTGCAAATGCTGGTTGATATCCATGGAGATTTTTATGGGGTTCGGTTCAGTCAACAAAACAGTCTGTGCATATTGAATGCAATTTGTTTTACTTCCTGAAGCTGCACATGAACATAGTTTTTACAGCAAGCCCTGGAGGGACAAAGAGACAATCACAGGGTAAAGTGACTCCAACAACTGCATCCAAAATCAGTTTATTGCAGTAGCAGTTTTTCCAATACATTGATTTATTTGTGGCGGCCCACCATAATATAAAAACTGACAAATTACAAATAGATTTTCCAAAAGGCTTTGACTTCGTTGAATAAACATGAGCACTGGCAATGTTCAGAAAATCCGAAACCCTGTCGTGTGAGGTATTTTTATATCACTGTATTTCTGAAGGAATCCGACGGTTTCTCAGAACAAATTTACCCATAGGCGAGCCATTGGTATTTCATTTGCTGTAATGCCTGATAAAGCAGGGTTTGAGAGCGCAGCGACGTATTGAGTGACAGCAGTACCGGGAACGTAGATTTATCTGCTTCTAAAGCGCCTACTGCTGGCAGAGAATGAATTTGCATATATATGCCGCCACAAATAGAGTGTAAGTCTGTGGGAAACACTGAATAGTTTGTTCAGGGTGGTGTCTCAATTTGTTTGATTTATCTTTAGCAGGCTTCACCATTGAAGTTTGCACATTGCATTTCTCAGGGCAATGTCGAGGCACATAGTAGGTTTAATCTCTCTTCCATTCTTAATGAGTGACTGTGACAGGCCTCTAACAGAAGAGTTGGTAGGTTTAACACTGGTGTTGTTGGTGTGCGGGGGGGGAAAACCAAGGGGGTCAATTGTAAAAAACCTAACAACTGCTTCTTTAATCTGCAGACAAAAAAGACAAGCTACCAATGGTGTGGATCTAAAAAACATAAAAGATGCCAAGTCAACTATTCTTCAGAGATAAGGAATAGATAAAATAGCCAAGGGCGAACCTGGTAACCCTGTGTTGTGTTCTCAGATTAAGTGGGATAAGATGACTCGAACTTTCAAAGGATGTTCAACTTTGGCCCCAGATAAAAAGTCCTTGATCATTTCAGGCTTTCAAGATCAAGATCATTCCATCCAAGATCATTTCATCACAAAGTGTCATGTTTTCTTCTTCAGTCGAACAAGAAATCTGGTTTTGGAGGCAAACATTCCCGGAGTTCTCATCCATATAGTGGATTTCAGTGTGTGGACAAGATGTTGAAGGTCATATGGGTCATTTCTAAAAAAAAAACGAAAATTACGCACAACGTTCTATGGAGACAATATGGAATTTTTAACCCACAAATGTCCTCTTCGTCAGTCACGTGGAATGGAAAAGTAGGCGGAAGTACCGACCCAGTGTTTACAAAGCGAACGTGCAAAGAAAGTCGAACACTCTTTATAAAAAAAGTGGAACAACGATGTCGGACAATTTTGAAGTTGGAGGAGAAAATGAGATGAAGTTTTTCGCCCTACCCTACCTTTTGAACCGAAATGCATAGACGAATAACTAACTATGCGTGACACACATGCGCAGGGCGGAGACTAGTGCAAGATGAGCATTTGTGGTTAAAAAGTATGCAATTTTAGAAAGACGATCGTTTAGCTAGATTTGACCCTCGTTCCTAGGCTATTTCTTTTCAACTGAAGAAAGAAAGACATTAATATCTTGGATGACATGGGGGTGAGTAAATTATCAGGAAATTTATATTCTGGAAGTGAACTAATCATTTAAGTTGCCAGTAGTAATTGTGTTCCATAAAAATGTGTGTATGCATACTGCAGTTAAACCATTTTTACATTACACCTTGATTACAATGGTCAATACTTCAGAATTGTCTGCTCCTTCCCACACACACTTCTTTGTGTCTTTCTTTATACTACTGCCCCTTCCATATCTAGGACTGTGGATGTTATGCTAGTCATTAGATGTGGACGATGCATGTTGGGTTAAATTCTTTTTTTAGTGGTAATTTATGTGGTTGTAAGACGCAATGCTGCATAAAAGCTGTGCTTAAACATTCAGCATTTTAGAGGTGGTTTTTGTACTGCTTTGGTTTTGTGTAGATAAAATGCAGTCTTAAACTTTGTCATTAATGAGTATTTAATTTATACTTATATACGCTAATGCATACATGCTACTTCAGATTTCAGTTAAATCTGATCTTTTTTTGACAGCTGTCTCCATATAAATAATCATTCTTCAGGTAATTAGCCTGACACACTAATATATGATTAGAATGCAAATTCATGCACACAGGAAGTGTGTAAGAGGGCCGTTTAGACCACTTGCATCAAGTATTTTAAAAGCAATCAACGTGCTCTTCAGTGTCAGTTGGGGCAGCCTTTAGTACTATTATACTGTAAGACTTCATACGCCTCACATTTTAGTCAGAAAATATTCACTGTTTGTAGATAATTGATCACTGACTCGTTGCTTTTTCTTTAAGATCTTGCAAACATTTTTGTTTTCAAGCTCAATACAAATTGTTCATTTTACTTATAAATCTTATGTTTCCCTCATGGCCCTGATGTGCAAGTCATGATATTTCAAACTCAGTAACCCACTGTACATTTAGCTTGTCCTCTCTTTTACACTCTGCGGTTGCACATTATAAATGCGCCCAGCATTGAGTTTTATCTTGATATCCATAACGGTAATGGTACATTAGATTAAACTAGCCAATGCTGAGAGGCGCTATAGCATTTCAGCAGACTTTCGGGTGCTTGTTAACTTTCACCCTTATCGCTGCTTGTCCTCAGCCCAGCCTCTCTGGACCAGTAGGAGAAATCAATAACTTATTCCCCAAGCAAAATCCTATTTCTAACCCCTGAAACACCCCGAGCAGAAAACCAGCAGCTTTCTGTAGCCTTTATTATGTGGAGATTGTGGTGCATGTAGGCGTGGAAACAAATAGCCACAATTTAGTGATGGTGCTTTGATGAGAGACAGAATTCTGTCTGACATGCAGAATCTAATTGAGTCTCTAGAGTCTGATGTTCTCTCTCTGTCTCTCTGATGCCACTGGATTTGGCTGCAAACCACAAGCTGAATGGATCGCACAACATGAAGCAGGACCATAGGTGTATTTGAAAGCAACATTTTCAAAGGAACAAATTCGTTCCTATCAAGCTTGCACAATAGCAGTGCTCACTAGGATCTCTACTGCCATATAGAAGAATGACTGATGTGTGAGGAAATGCAGAAGCTGTGGCCTAATTATAACTTGGGAACATGTTCAGTAATGACTCTAGCTTTTTACATTGCATTGTTAGCCTTGATGAGTGTTGCATGCAGCCAACATGTTTCTGGTTTTGCTGGGGCTTCACATGCACGCAAAAAAGATGCAGAAATCCTTGCTAGCTTGTCTTGAGTTTCTGTAGATGGAGCTATTGGCCTTGTCTCTGCAGCTGGAAAAATATCCTCAGGAATCCGAAAGCCCACAGGGCCTGATTAATTTAAAATAGGAAGTGTAGCGAAACAGACTTTTAATCACTTCTAGACTGATATGGTGAACTGGGAGAACATATCTTAAAAACGCACAGAAAGTGATCTTTATCGGGGAAAAATAATAATTTAATATTCTGTTAGCAAGTGCATACTTATCACCATCATGTTATTCATGCTGTCACTATTGTGATTGAATGGCACTTCCTTCTGAGGGGTTATGAAACATGATGTCGATTCTATTGTGTTGTTATATGCTGTTTTTATGCTGTGTTGTGATGCAACTTAATTTATAGACATAACGATACTATAATTAGTTTATTTTGTAAGTAATATGATAACGTATTCCTCTCAAGATACTGGCATACTTTGTGTTCAATAGCAGAGATCACCTAGCAGAGATTTCCCCTAACTTTAACATTTAGATTCTTCGCGATGGTTTATATGCATAAATTTCACATGACCAGAGATTTTTTTTTTTGACATTCAGACTGATTAAGGGGCCATGAGATAACATTTTCTCATCATTATTCATAATAATTATACCAGTAATAAAAATATTTCAGAATTTTATAAGATATGTCAGTTGATTTATATCTGTGTATTCATTATTTAAAATTTTTTTTTTTACTAAGGTTTGAGATGCAAATGTGCAATTTAATGAAGTACAAATATTCGTCATTATAAGATTGATTTGTTTTGATATTTGATATACTGTATGCAGATTCTAATTCTTATTGTAAGCTACTGTAAACAGCATCACAAACCGTGTTTGGTTGAATATCTGGGTGAACTGAGAATATATACAGAGGCCAGTGACAATTGCATATGGACACAAGCCAGAATCATATTATCAAATATTTGTAGTTAAATTCATTTCTTTGGTGAAAGTTAATAATCTAATACACCACTCCTGGAAAACAACATGACTCTGCAAACAAAGGACACAATTGATCGCTCGCTCGCTTTACTGTAACTGAGGCTTGCAGCCTGCATGCTCTTCTAAATTAGAGTAATTACCATACCTAATTGTAAATAACATTGAATCACCTTTCTCCCAACATGATTTTGAGAATGAATACAGCAGACATAGCATGGCATGTAATCTGCAAGATTAAAGACCCCTTGAAATTGCTTAACGAGTGCAGTTTTCTTACATATTTACTACTGAAATGGCAAGTTTGGGAAGGATATTGGATTTCATTTATTTATTTATTTTTTATTTCATATTTTACATGTGTAAATAGCTTGCATATCTGCATATAGCTTACATATAGGGATACACTAGTTTTTGTTGGTGGTGTCAAAGATAATGCTCATCGACTAAAAACCACAGCTCTCTTAGTATTGACTGCATGTGGTCTTTAAGCAAAATGTTTTGCTACACAAAAACATCAGCTCCAAGTTGATGTAAAATAACTTTGAACGAGAGTTCTGAAAGATATTTTCTTTCTTAGGGATAGAAGGGAGGGTAAAAAAAAACTTTTCTGAAGGGAAGATAAGTCTCTATAAGCTTTTTTTTTTTTTTTTTTCGTTCCAATGAGCTTGAGCTCCTTATGGAGACATTATCTGCTGCAGTTTTTAGCATAACGCCGTCATTGTCAGCCACCGCCCGTGGTTAATTCAAATGACCTTTTCTCGTGTTTTCTGCCATGTAGAGCAGGTGTAGAGTTGTAAATGCTCATTGCTGAACTTGTTAAATTATTTTTTGCTGCTAATGCCTCTCGCCAACTGTCTTCTCAGAGGCTAATAATAATACATTTGGTAGGGGGCAAAAATAGGACAATCTTGGTCATTTGTCCTTTTTTGTCTGGCTATGTCATTTGAATTAACCACGGGCGGTGGCTGCCAATGCGTCGTTATGCTAAACTAAGTTACTTGCTGGATTTCCAAAACAGGCAGAACACTCAGCAGACCGTCGTCACAGACCCCCTTGGCATACAGTCGGTGAGTCCTGTGAATCTCAATAGTTTATACCAAGTGTAGAGGAACATGCCGAAACTGATTGTCACACTAATCGCTGGCACAAACAGGTAGTGAGACCCAAAGGCAGTAGAGACATCAGATCACCAGGTCACCAGTTTCTCGTATTGCGGCCGTGGCATCCTCTACCCCAGATTCGGCTATGACAAGGCTTGTGAATCCTGGTATTCTACCACCCCCTATACATATTGAGAACAGATTTGAAGCATTAATGGATGTGGGTGAGGAATCCCCAAATGTGGCTGAACATGGACTGTATCAGCCAGAAGCTAACATCGCTACTAACAGGCGCTCGAGGTCGAGCAGACAGCGGCGTTCAGCTCAGAGCGCAGCCGAGCCCAGGTCTCTGATAGTGGGCGACTCCATTATCAGAAACATCAGTAGCAGAAATTCAGCAACTTTCTGCTTTCCTCAAGCAGCAGTTTCTGATTTGAACAAGGAACTTGGGAAAATTCTAATGAAGCACAAGACTGCAAAACGAATCATCATCCATGTGGGGAAGAATGATATTCGGAAAGAGCAGTCAGAACTCCTTAAGAAGGACTTCAGTGAACTCTTTGAAACACTTCGAAGACTTAAAGTTCAGTCGTTCATCATTGGACCACTCCCAGCAAGGGGAACTAACATGTTTTCTCAGCTTCTTGGGCTGAATACATGGCTACAAAGAATATGCAGCTTAAAAGGAGTCAATTTCATCGACAACTTCAATCTTTTCTGGGCCATAGACACCTGTTTTAAACTGGATGGCCGCCACCTAAACAAACTTGGTGCAAGAGTGCTAAAGGACAACATCTACTTCTCCATTCGTCATCCTTCAGTAGTGTGTGCCAATCCACTCAACCTGAATGGCACACACACCTGGACATAGTATGAGTGACCACAGGACTTCATATCATCTTCCGAGTCGTCATGTGGTTGACACATCCCACAAGGACACTGATAACACCACGCAGCCACAACAAGCACTGATCATGGACAACATCCCGGCTGAGCCCTGACCATAGAGCTCATCACAGACAGACTGTGACGTTTCAGAACAGCTCCAAGACTCAGCATCTAAGGACGACTTTCTGGAAAACAGCCAGGAAGCCAGGACAACATATTTCAGCCACCGTAAACAACAGAGCCACAGCCCTGCTCACCAGACACATTATCCCTCTCTCCAACATCTCCACTTCTAAGCTTCTCACAGAAAATGGAGGAACTGGTTTATGCTGGGACCAGACTCTCCCACTCTTTTGCTGCAAGCCCCCAGATATCAACTAAAAAACGGCGGGCCCCACAACCACCAAAGCCTGTGGGCCCAGCTCTTCCTCCTCCTGTGAGAGCTCTCCGGCCGCTGCCACAACGCCATGGCCCAAACCCTCCATCTGCTGTAGGGGAACCAAAAACAACTGATAACAGCTCCCAGTGATATGTGTCGGGTCCCCGCTATAATAGCAGCAACATTCTCAAATGTTTACAGAACAAGCGGGAACTCAGTGTGCCAGTAGCCTTCTCTATTTTTGTTTTATCACGTGATAGAAAGTCTAAGGCCTTCTTAAGCCGTACGGCTGACTTATCTAATCTGCGGCCTGTTATGCATCAAACAAATATTGCTGTTGAGACTAAATGCAATGCCATCAAGTTAGCATTTTTTAAACATTCGCTCACTAAAAAATACATTTTCTAATCAATGACTTAATAACCACTAACAACCTGGATTTTATGTTTCTTAACGAAACATGGCTAGAAGACAGCTGAAGTGCAACGGTCCTCAATGAAACATCCCCTCCTAACTTCACTTTCATGAGTTTTTGCAGGACTGTTAGGAGAGGTGGAAGTGTAGCTGCTCTATTTAAAGATATCTATCAATGCAAGCCAGTGTCATTTGGTCAGTACTTGTCTTTTGAATATCTAGGGATTGTGTTGAAAGGTGCTCCACACATTCTGTTTATCATTATTTACAGGCCTCCAAAATACTCTCCAGCCTTTGTTGAAGAGTTCACAGAAATGCTAGCAATGATTTCCTCAGAGTTTGACTGTTTTGCTATTGCAGGGGATTTTAATATTCACATAGATAATGCAGAAATCGAAACTACAAAAGAAATTATAACTGTTTAAAATACTTTTGACCTGATTCAGCATGTGCATGAAACCACACACAATCGGGGACATACTCTAGATTTAATCATCAGTAGAGGTCTAAACTTTTCATCCATTGTTATTAAGGACGTAGCATTATCTGATCACTTCTGTATTTTCTTTGTTATATTGATCTCTGTTACCACTGAATTTAGATCTGTCTCTGTCAGAAAGAGATTTAGAATTTAACGAAAACACTAGTGTGCTATTTAAGGAGGCTATATCTTTAACACCAAGCACTTCTGCAGACTCTGATGATCTTCTCCTTGATTCCTTTAACTAAAAAGTTAAGAATGTTATTGATGACATTGCTCCTTTGAAAATCAGCAGGAAGACTGGCAGACAGAAAACAGCTTGGAGAAAATCACAGCAGTTCAGAGATACAAGACAATGCATAAAGCTTAGCGATGTGGCGGGAGACGAAACTTGAAATTCACTATAGCATAAAACAAAAGACAGCCTTCGTGCCTTCAATGTTGCCTAGCAAAGCTAGACAGTCCTTCTTCTCAAACCTTATAAACAGTAACTCAAACAACACTCGCACTCTTTTGCTACTGTTGAGAGACTGACAAAACACCCAAGTCAGATTGCCAGTGAAATGCACTCCGACAGCAAATGCAATGAGTTTGATTCCTTCTTTTCTGAGAAGATCATTAATATCAGAAAGGCGATTAGCACATCCCCAAGTTATGCAGAGGTTAGACATATTCGACCACAATATCAAAAGGAAGACACTATGTCTGCTTTTGAAGAAATTGATAGCAAAATTTTGGAAGAAATAGTACAGCACCTTAAATCGTCAGCCTGCTATCTTTACACACTTCCCACATATTTTTTCAAAGGGGTGCTTAACTGTTTGGAAGCAGATATCTTAGAAGTGGTGAACACCTCACTTCTTTCTGGGACCTTTCCAAACTCCCTGAAAACTGCAGTTTTTAAACCCCTTCTGCTGAAAAAGATAAATCTTGATAACACCATATTGAGCAACTATAGACCTATATCAAATCTTCCTTTTATAGGAAATATTATTGAAAAGGTAGTCTTTAATCATCTGAACAAATACTTAAACTCAAATGGATACCTGGACAATTTTCAATCTGGTTTCCGACAGTATCACAGCACAGAGACAGCACTCATTAAGAGAATAAATGATATTTCCGCTTAAATTCTGAATCTGGCAAAATATCAGTGCTGGTACTACTAGATCTCAGTGCTGCTTTTGATACTGTCGATCATAACATACTACTAGAGAGACTGGAAACCTGGGTCGGGCTTTCTGGGATGGTAAATGGTTCAGGTCATACTTAGAAGAGAGAGGTTATTATGTGAGTATAGGAGAGCATAAGCCTAAGTGGACTTCCATGACATGCGGAGTCCCACAAGGCTCAATTCTTGCACTGCTCTTTTTTAGCCTGTATATGCTCCCACTAAGTCAGATAATAAGAAAGAACCAAATTGCCTATCACAGCTATGCATATGATACCCAGATTTACCTAGCCTTATCTCCAAAAGACTACAGCCCCATTGACTCCCTCTGTCAATGCATTGATGAAATTAACAGTTGTATGTGC
The DNA here is from genome assembly GCA_018155175.1 of Sinocyclocheilus anophthalmus. NCBI lineage: Eukaryota > Metazoa > Chordata > Actinopteri > Cypriniformes > Cyprinidae > Sinocyclocheilus > Sinocyclocheilus anophthalmus. The sequence goes on from JADLZN010011290.1 coordinate 291,070, forward strand.
GAGAACTTTCTTCAGTTAAACAGGGAAAAAACTGAAGTCATTGCATTTGAAACAAAGATGAAGTTCTCAAGGTGAAGCATACCTTGACTCTAGGGGTTTGACAACTAAAAAAATCAAGTCAGGAATCTTGTTGTGATTCTGGAGACAGACCTTAGTTTCAGTAGTCAGTCAAAGCTGTAAATAAATCAGCATACTATCATCTCAAAAACATTGCAAAAATTAGATGGTTTTTTTTTTCCAGTCAAGACTTGGAGAAACTTGTTTCATGCCTTTATACACCAGCAGGGTGGACTATTGTAATGGTCTCCTCACCGGCCTTCCCAAGAAGACCATTAGACAGCTGCAGCTCATCCAGAACGCTGCTGCCAGGATTCTGACTAGAACCAGAAAATATGAGCATATTACACCAGTCCTCGGGTCCTTACTCTGGCTTCCAGTTATATTTAGGATTGTTTTTAAAGTACTTTTACTCGTTTATAATTCACTCAATGGCCTAGGACCTAAATACGTTGCAGATATGCTCACTGAATATGAACCTAATAGACCACTCAGATCATTAGTATCGAGTCAGTTAGAAATACCAAGGGTTCACAAAACAAGGGAATGTGCTTTTAGTTATTATGCCACCCGCAGTTGGAATCAGCTTCCAGAAGAGATCAGATGTGCTAAAACATTAGTCACATTTAAATGCAGACTCAAAACTCACCTGTTTAGCTGTGCATTTATTGAATGAGCACTGTGCGATGTCCGAACTGATTGCACTGTATTTTATGTATAATCGTTTTCTTAATTCATTTTAAACCTCTTAAATCAAAATTTTTTTTTTAAATAATTTTCAAAGTTTTAAATTCCTCGTTTTATTGTTGTGATTCTTGTTTTGCTTTTCTTTTATGTAAGCAGTTTTTGAATTACCATTGTGTATGAAATGTGCTATACAAATAAACTTGCCTTGTCTTGCCTTGCCTATGTTTTGGTTTGCTATCTAATATATTTATTAGAAAAGCAGCACATTATGTTCTGATGGTCTGTGCTCTTTAAACATCACTCCTTTATAACAGGTTCTCTGTTAATGTTAATTACCTTTTGCGTGAGCGTGTTTGCTCTGAGCTGATAAAAGTAACCTCTCCCCAGTGCGCTGTGTCCCCAGACCTGCAGTGTGGCTTTCATTTTCTGCTGTTCTAAATGGACTGAAAGGAAATTTGGAAGAGAGAACCATAAGCCGAATTCAGTGAACGTGAGCCAGCCAACAGGAGCTAAATTTGGTCTTGTGATCTACCCACAGGACACCTACAGAAACTTTTCACCAAACAAATAGGTTATTCTGTTGTACACTGTAATATAAGCCTATTCTGTTGGGTGGTCGATTGTAACAATGAGAGCAGGATTCTAGCATGTGCTGTTTAAAATGTACAAATATTAATAACAATCAAAAAATACATTGATTTGAACTAAAACAATGTAGTAGTGTATACTTTTTACGGGACACAAAAACATAAAAATTGACAGTAATATTTTGTTTTTTATTTTTGATACTAATCAATTTACTGTTTCTTTGTTTTAATTTTTTCTTCCCATTATACAGAGGCAAGATGAAAAGAAAATACCATCTAAACTTTTCTGAAGACAGTCAGTTCCCCTTCATATAAACTCCCACCCCCAGTTCCAAATTTAGGATTTTCTTCCAGTATTTCATGCACCATGAACAGTGAGCTTGCTCTACCTGTAACGTATATTCTCCTCTTCGCATCCGTCTTCAGCGTCTCTGGCCTCTGTTAATGAGCATTTTCAAACTTAATATTTCCACACAAATTACATTTTGGAAAATATTAGAAATGCAGTTTGTGTGCAAGGAATTCTGGAAAAGAGAATGAGAAAAGAGAAAAAAAGTTTCCGATTTATAGCCAATTGACCAATGCATCATAACATTTGACTATACATACAGTATTTGGCATACAATTGTATAATATATAATTTGACAATTTAATGAATTATTTAGCTAATATTTATAAATATACTTTATTTGAATTATTTAGTAAATATTATTTAAAATAAATTATCTGTCATTGCAGAAATTATGTAGGTGTTGTTTTCTATCTTTAACTTAAATAGTGTGATTGTACTCTACCTGGACAGGAACTAAATCATTTCACCCTCCTGTCTTTTTGGGTTCTTTATTATTTTTTTCTGCTGCCTCCCTCATGTTTCCCCAGACTGACCGTATAGACTGAACTCTCCTTGTCTGTCCTGTATCATTAGGCTTTTTCATGTAGGTTCTGGTCTTTTAAAAATAAATGAAATATGAGCTCATCTGAAGGTCTTCAGTCCAGTTGCTGTCTTCCACGGTAAGTGCTTGACCTAAATCTTCTACTCAACACTTATTTGATGTTGCTGTCAGTTAATTATCCAATTTGACAGATAAACCTGTGCCTCAGTCGGACTTCGTAATCAATTAAATAATCATACGTGTTGAATCATATGTGATAAGGCTTCCTGGTGTTCTGGAAGTTGCCATCTTTGATATTCCCTTTTTGTCACTGTCTGTCGCTATATGGTTATGTGACAAAAAGGGTTTCATTTACTTACATTATCCATTCATACTTTTTTTATACACATTAGGGCTGCACGATAAATCAAAATGGAACCGTACATCGTGGATTCGACAGAAGCTGCGATTGTCATGCGTATCTTTCAGTGACGCGCGGTTCGGATATCACAAGTAAAATCTCCATCCCAAGGCCAGAGGGCACTGAAACTCCAAATACGCCTCACAGAAGAAACCCAGGAAATGCCTATAGCTGTTGCTGAATAAACAGGAGATTTAACTGCTTTAATTTATTCAACGTGACTAATAAACACATGATTATGACAATATATGGTTTTTCTGAGTTCTTATTATTATAATTTTCCTTAAAATAAAGTATATTTATAATGCAATGCCTTTATCACTGCTTAAATACTATGAAATATGTTGCGTGCCTTATTCTGTGTAAGAAGCCACATCATCTCACAAAAGGATTTATTTCAAACACTCGACTGACGTTATTAAGTGAGTTTGGAGTAAAAATATGTTATTAAATGTGGTATTTTCACATGCTTTCAGATGGAGCAGTATTTACTTCACAGAGCCGTGGTTCACTGAGAAGCTATGCAAACAGCTGTCATTATCGCAAACGATTTCTTCGATTTCATAATCGCGCAATAAAATCGTCTGCGATTTTTTTTTTTTTGCGTAACTTGTCAGTGAACTACGGCTCTGTGTAGTAAATGCTGCTCCATCTGAAAGCACGTGATGGTGATTTACTACTGATTACAGAACCGGCTTTGCGCATGACAATCGCATTCGATTAACCATGCAGCCCTAACACACATAATAGCAGTTGTATGAAAAGGACAATTTGAGTCACATTTCACACACACACGACATTCAAATATGTTAGTAAATACGAGTAGCAGCATATAGTCTAAGTTGTGAATCAGAGAGATGTGCTCATGAATCATTGGTGGTGTAAATGAATTCATCCTGTATCTAAAATACGGTGCAGCTCTGTCTGCCTGTCAGATAATTCTACAATATGTAATGCAGCTCAGGAGAAGAAGAGGCAGCCATTTGCATAGTAATAGCCAGATAATGTCATATGTCCAGCTGAACCATGCCATTGTGTACATGGGTGGTTATCTTAAGGCTGTTTGAAATGTTTGGACTGAAGAGGAGGATTTTTTCCTTTCACACATGAGAATACAAATATGAAACGGCTGCATATATTTTACATATGTTTAAAAGTAAGTCATGGAGTAACGTGGGAAGTGAGATGAATGGACCATAGTATGGTCCATATGGGCTAAAGGTCATTGTTGCTGTTGGGCAACTGTAAGATTCGCATACTCTCCATACTTAGAATTAGTGTATCCTATATCATGGTATGTTGAAATCAGTATTCCAAAAATACCTGGATGGTTTACTATTCAAGTAGAATTAAGTTTTTTAGAATTAAGAGGTTTTAGTGATTAGTAATTACTGAAAATGTATTTATGTTATCTGTGTTATGTTTCATCTGCAAAACTATTGTGAAGTTATGTATAAAAATGCGTTTGGTCATTAACTTTTAAATGCATCTTTATGCAAACATATGAGGGAAGTTCTTGGCATGAAAGACCCACAACTGACTGATCAATGTGCTCCTTTATTTCTCTCCAATACGGTAGGAAATTAAATTAAACTAAATGTGGAGGATGTTAACTGTGACAATATGATTGACAGACAGGGCAGTTTAAATTGTAACAGGATGCACATAAGCAACAGAGCGGTCTGTTAAAGACACAATAATTACGTAGTAGTACATCCCAAAACCTTTCTGCTACATGCTCAAAAGTAGTACTTTTTCTTCGTCAAATAAAAAAACGTTTTTAGGGCATAAAAAGGGACGTAGTGAAGAATTCATTGTCCTTTTATGATTAGTTGAATAGTTTGAGTCTTTCCGTTTTTAAAGATCATGCTACTATTCAAAATGTTTGTAAAGATCTTTTGCAGTATTAAATCAAACAATGCAGTATTTAATCAAACATATGGCCAAAATGGGAAGATTTAGATTTACATACGATAAGATAAGCAAAAAAATCCTGCGTCATGCTTTCCAAAAAAATATTAATAAGCATTAAAGGCTATTCCAGGCTATTTCCGTCTTTAAAAAAATGAAAGCAAACTACATCTAACAGATAGAGAAATGCACAACAAAAGAATAGTTTGAGGACCAAACTCCTCATTGGTGCTCAGCTGGCAGCTTCATTAACCAGTAGTCACTACATTATACCAGCTTCGGCTGCAAAAGCGAAGACAAGATTCTGGGATGCTGGCCCTTTGGGGTTATTTCAAAGAACACTGGCAAAAAAAGGATGGACAAGAGAACATAAAGATTAGATTGAAAACAATTAGGCTGATGAAGAGTATTAAGAATGGATGAAGTTTGAGGTGTTGCGCTGTTGTGGGAACAAATTAATCGTAAGGGCTGTGAGAAGCATCCTACAAGCCAGTCACACCAGTGGGAGGTGCATGGAATGAAACGTTTGAATATCTTCTGTCTGCTAGAATTCATTTAATATCTTCTTGGTGATTCAAACTGTATTAGTTTTAGTTTCCTTAAGCATTACAGTTCATAGTGAATGTACACTCAACTTTTGAATGTAGTTAATAAGCTCCACACAGTCAGGTTTTATTATTATTATTATTACATTATATTCATTTATTTAAATAACTAATGCAATGAATTCTGCACCAGTGCAGCCCCTATTGTAAATAAACCCTACTGTTCTTGCCATATTTAATAACTCATCTACTCTGGATATTTTATTCCTCATCATTGTTTAAAAATTCTGTGGTAATTCTCCCAAAGTTTAGTAGCAGCAGGTGCGGCCCATGCTGAGACAGTTATTCATATACTGTCTGTAAGAAGTGTTACATATCCCACGCTGAGCACTACAGGCTCTTACACAGCACATAAATAAACACCCCACACCAGGCACATCACCTGGCGGCCGTTACTCTGCCTCCCTCATAAGGTGAAGTGGTGGTGCATCTGTGGGACACAGAGCAATCTTTTTATTGATAACAGCAGGTAGACAAACACATAAGGCTTTTATATCACCGCCACCAAACATAGAGCATCAGTTCTTTGCACTGTGCAAGCTGTTGCAGTTTAATAAGACATGTTTTATTCAAATAGAATGTTTGCTTTAAAAAAAAAAAACAGAGAAAAGGGAAGTAAAATTTGATCATTATAAAATCTAAAATGGAAAGGATTGTAGTTGTATATTTATTCTTACTGTACATGACACATTGTTTTCTGTAATAAATACGTAGCCTGTAAAATCTACATTATTTAACATAATGCACAGTGTTGTAACAATGATATTTAGAGATATAGTTCATGGTAGTTCATATAGTTTATTGTACAAGAAAACAACATTTTCCTATGTTCATAATTACTCAAATGGAACACCCACAAAGGACACACAACCCTTTAAAATGGTAGCAGAACAGGAATTGCATTCAAAAACACTTCTTGATCTTTCCAGAACGCCCACATGTTATTGTTTAGTATTAATGCTTCACGCTCTGCATTTGGATGCTGCTTTTGGAGTCACATTTGAGGCTGCTTGGTACACTAATGATTACAAAGGATGTAGATATAGAAAAGAAGAGAAAATACATTGTATACATGAGTTTTGCAGTGCGGGCATAGTTAAGGAAGGCAATTCAATTTCTTGACCAATTACTGTCAAACGTGACTCAATTAATACTCATCCACAAAATAGTAAGTGGGTCTTTTTTAAATGAACAATGGCTGTTAATCAAGTGGCATCAGAGCAGCGAGTAGTACATGGCTGTTGAACCAGTGATGTGATACATTTTGCAACAAGGACACTTTATAGTTTGAACTGAGTAACATTAAAATAAAGTGAACGTGAACAGTGAATGTGAGGCTGTGGATCATTTTAAAGGGATAGTTCACTCAAAAATGAAAATTCTGTCATTAATTACTTATTCTCATGTCGTTGCAAACCTGTAAGACCTTTGTTCATCTTCGGGACACAAATCAAGAAATATTTGATGAAATCCGAGAGCTTTCTTACCCTGCATATACAGCAACGCAACTGAGATGTTCAAGGGCCAGAAAGGTAGTACGGACATTGTTTAAACATTTCATTTCTTTGTGCGCAAAGAAAACTAAAATAACAGCTTTATTCAACAATTTCTTCTCTTCTGTTTCGGTCTGCATCCTAGGTGTATATGACTTTCTTCTTTCCGCCGAATTAAAGTCTGGTGTTGGAGTTGTTAAATTGTCTTTTGATCTTTCACGCTCTAGGTTGCACTAAGCGGAGTTGACATTGAGTTCTGTCCAAAAGGGGGGACGTGCCGTAAACAGCACCTTTCATAAAGAAAAAAAGTGTCTCACACGGCTCGGGGGGAACAAAGGCCTTCTGTAGCGAATCGATGCATTTTTGTAAGAAAAATATCCATATTCAAAATGTAATAATCACACTCTAAAAAATGCGTTGTTTTGACCCAGCGGTTGGGTTACTACCCAGAATGTTGGGTTAAACATTTAACCCAACCGCTGGGTCAAAACAGCCCAATTGCTGGTTTTGTCCCTATTTAACCCAGCACTGGGTTGTATTTAACCCAGCATGTTTTAGAGTGCACTTTAATCTAGCTTGCGCCAGCAGTTGTACACGGAAGCAGTTCCGGGAGCATGACGTATGAGGTCAGCGTTGCGCATGCGCCGGTGAGTCTCGTGAAAACCAACCTTTGTTTACAGGATCAAAAGAAGCAAAATTTCCTTACTTTAGCAAAAGAAAACCAATCTCCTCTTGGCTTATATCGAAATCCTCCAACATTATTCTTTACAAATCCTCATTTTGTACTTCTAATTAGTGACCATTGTTTTGTTTCGATCTCTCCGCATGCGTCACTTCTGAGCGGCGCATGCGCAAAGCCGACCTCATACGTCATCCACCCAGAACTGCTTCCATTTACAACAGTGAGTGCAAGCTAGATTCAAGTGATTATTACGATTTGAATATGGATATTTTTCTTACAAAAACGCATCGATTCGCTACAGGAGGCCTTTGTTCACCCCCCCGGAGCCGTGTGAGACACATTTTTTAATTATGGAAGGGTGCTTTTTATTTCACGTCTTTTGGACAGAAGCAATGCAACACCCGCTGAGTGCAACGATAGAGCTTGAAAGATCAAAGACAATTTTTAATATAACTCCGACTGGATTCGTCTGAAAGAAGAAAGTCATATATACCTAGGATGCATCGGGGGTGAGTAAAACGCAGCCTAATTTTCATTTTTGGGTGAACTAACCCTTTAAGGTTGAACCACTGATGTCACATGGACTTTTTTAACGATGACCTTACTACCTTTCTGGGCCTTGAAAGTGGTAGTTGTGTTGTGTCCTCGCCGGTTCAGCAAGCATTGGATTTCCTAACCCCTTCTTAATTTGTGTTCGGCAGACCGCCCCAGGTCTACGGGTTTGGAACGACATTAGGGTGAGTAATTAATGACAGAGTGTTCATTTTTGGGTGAACTAACCCTTTAAATGAGAGAATTACAGATACACAACATATATCAGTTATTGGCCAATGTATGTGTATATTGAACTTGTCATTTAAATGTTGTTCGCTTTTCTTGTCTCAAATGTTTTTAATTCTGCTAATTTATTGCAGTGTACATTGGATTAGCTAATAGAATGTGTACTGAAGTCTTTAACTGTAAATTGACATAGTTGACCTTAAATTTCAGGAAGTAAGGCACCAAGCAATATAACATGAATGCTTATCTTATTTAATTAACACTAAACAAAATGTCGCAATAGATTCAGTGGTTAAACTGTAAATTACAACAGCAAATCATTGACTGTGAGAGATGCATTAATGAAGATTCAGGGTCAGGTAAGAGTTTCTTTATGACCCATCAAAATGCACATATAATCACACAATCAAAGGGTTTTGTTAACAATCCCTCTCACGCAATATAATGTGATGTGTAAAAAGCATCATCAAGGCCATTTGTTTTCAGAGGCTTTGGGCATGTGATGCATACTGAAAGTCTTAACATTATTAACGCACTGTAAATTCCAAAGGATCAATAAAACCCCTTTAGCCAGCAGGCCACCTGCTGACTTAGATTTCTCTCTGGCAAGAAAAGTAAATTACTACCATACCAAAGTGAGACCATTAAAGAACGTTGTCGTCATCAAATGTTCCCACCTTGCATGGATGATTTCTTTTGTGCTGTAATGATATATAATCTGTATAGAATGAGGGGTACATTTGTTATGAGGGGAAAAAGAGAAAAAGTATTAGCAATTTTGAGGTTCCACAAAGAGCATTTAATTTAGCTTCAGGTAGCCTTCAGGTAGGCATGCATATCCACACTGGTCTGGGCATGTGGTGTGGAGGCTTCAACAAATTACGTCAGTGGTGCTTGAACTTAATATGGTTGGGAAATGGTGAGAAAATGAGATGGAAAAAACATGTGGCCCTTAAGGGAAAAAATAGATACAGTAAATAGAGCTTAAGTTATACATAATCATGAATAGTCCTTTAAAGTGGTCTCTCGGTTTTTGTGCGTATCTGTGCTTTAGGGTTTGGGAAGATTATTCACATTCATAATATTGATTTTCTAGAGAACACTTACTTGGTTCGGTATATTGAGGAGATAACCACTGGCCAGAATATGTTCTCGTAAATGGGCCATTCTTCTCTGCACAAGTATGAGCACAAAACGCTCGATTAGATCGCTGTTGTTGTTTTTTTCTGGGAGGGATGTTTTGTGTGCTGCTGTAATCGCATTATTCATCAGTGGCGCATGTTACATGTCTCCCTTCCAGGTTAAATGTCTTTTGAGGATTTTTGTTAGCTTTCAGCAGAGAAGCGCTTTGCAAGCCTCAGCACTGTGCTGGTTATCAGTGCTCCATCCTTAATTGAAGACAAAACCATGTTATGTTTCTAATATCCAGAGGGAGGAATGAGATACAAAAGATGTTTTTTTTTTTTTTTCTTTTGTTTATGAAAAGCTCCGTTAAAAGCTTGGAAGTTTATCCTCTGGCACTATTTTGTTTCAAATGTGAGGATATAAAGTAGAGAAGACAAATGGAACAAATTAGTGGACTCTGTTTATAACATTTTACAGTATCTAGTGTTTGTAGTGTGCCAAGATACCAAAACTTAAAGGGGTGGTGGATTGTGATTTCACTTTAATTAGTTAGTTGTATGTGCTGGGAGTATAACCAATATCTGCAAAGTTATGATGCTGAAAATTCAGTGCAAACGGAGATATTGTCTTTTAAATTATGGCAGTTTAATGCCAACAGTTACGCTAGTAGCGGACTACAACAAAGCTTCTGCAGGGTTAGTGATGTCACAAACCCTGAAATTTATATAAACCCCGCCCCCGGGAACATGCATCAAAGGGGGCGAGGCCATGCTGCGCTGGTTTAGAGAAGAGGAAGAGTTGTTGCCATGCCGTCAAAACTAGGGGTGCACGAAAAAATCTATTCAAATATGAATCGTGATTCTGTCTTCTAACGATTCTAATGGATTCACAATTTCAATCAAAGGTCTAGCAGCGGATTTAATTATGTCATCACGTCCCCACTGCTCTGCATCTCTCTTCGCGTTCTTTTTGGATTTTTTTTCAGCTCATCTCCAACAATGAACTGTTCCAATTATGCACTTTATGTGTATAGACAGACAGATATTTTCCACATAGCTACAAGTGTTAAACATGGACGTGCACACGGTTGCCGTGGTAGCGAGCAATACTTGCTAGCAAACATTTCTTACAGTTACAAAAATGCTACGCAATCATGTATTCTGCTGTATTAAAACTTTAATCAGGATAAAAACCATATATTAGAAGCTAACATAAGCAGTAGCATTTACAACATCGTATCTAAAAGTATGAGACAACAACAAAATTTACATAAAAAAAAAAAATACCTTCCGAAACCTGCTAAGAATACCTTTAAGAGCTGTGTGCTTGCACAGGTTCTGCGCGATCTTCTTCACTAATATTCTCTGGGTCTCAATCGAGCTCAAATTGATAAGAGATATAGACGACACCATTGTTTACAATACAACCGGAGCACATGCAGCTGAGGTGAGGGGCGAGACAATTCTGGACTGCACTAGGCGGTTTAGCGAATCACAGCACACTGGGCCAGCTAACCAATCAGAGCCCTTTGCGTATTTCTGATGGAGGTGCTTCATAAAACCAGGAAATCATCAGAGTGTTCATAAGAGAAGGGACAGAGCGGTATAGAATAAAGGGTCTGAGTCACCCAAAAATGAAAAATTAGCTCTGATTTACTCACCTCGAGGAATCCTAGGTGTATATGAATTTTTTGCTTTCAGGCCAAATCCAGGCGGGTATATTACAAATTGTCTGGATTCCAGGCATTCTATGGGCAGTGGTGGGTTGTTTTGTTCAGCAGTCCAAAAGAATCAAATACTAACAACCTAGGTACATATGTGGGGAAAAAAAAATACTATATCTAGATAATAATGAATTTTTTTTTTAAACGAAGCATTAACACAGTAAACCGTTCCGCACTTTTTCACAGAGCATTTACTCAGATCTGGAACTAAATTAACAAATTTGGTCGGCTACATTAAAAAATTGTGAAACACTCAATGTGAAACAACAGTGTGTCCAAAGCAAAGATGCTATCAGCACTCACTCAAAACTGTTCCTGGATAAATGTTTATTCTCTGGTACCTTCATGTTCCAGGGGCAAATATTAAATAACTATCACGTTCTTGGGGGGCTTCCAACCCCCGCAGACCATGGACAAAACCCGCCGGCAACAGCAGCCTGGCAGTAGACCATTCCCAGGAACAACCCGGGGAAGACCCTGTGTGTGATGTATTTCTAATAATCAACAGCCGGATTCAATTTATTCCACTTTTACTACCCCGTTAACACACTTTGAGATGTGTTCAGATTTTGTATTTCAGGTATTCATAGGTTTTGACTTAAAATGTGTGAAAATGAGTTCGCATGATCGCATCCACACCTTGTTGTTAGTTCCAAAATGTAATTTAGACTAGCATGAGCTGAGCCATTTATAGCAGCGAATGCAGTTGGGAATGAGAAAGAGAGGATGTAGTTGTCAGGTAGCTTAAGTTGCTAAAACTATTTTATGATAAAATTGTCAGAGCAGCGATGACAAACACGTTTCGTGGTGTGGTATACATCTGTGATGTGTGTGTCGTCTGTATGGTGTGCCTTGTAGGGGCGAGAGCGGAGAAAAGGGAGTATGTTGCATAATAAAAACTTTTTTTAAACCCTGAAAATAAGTTTTTTTTATCATATTGTTTAATATAATTATTTGCTTGTCAAGCTTTTGGCTTGCGTGTCCTGTGTAGGCTGTAAGGACTTTTGAAGTAACTGAAATAATTTGGTGAAGTGATATGGACATGTAATGCAGTCAAAACCTGCCTGGAACTATATTCGCTCCGAAATATATTCCAAATCGTAATTTTGATTAGTACATGCAATGCTAGGACTCCATTTGGACAATTTAAGGGCGATTTCTCACATTAGATTTTTTTTGAACCACACATTCCAGATTTTCCAAATAGGTGTATCTCCGACATCGATTGTCCTATCCTAACAAACCATACATCAATGGAAATCGTATTTATTCAGCTTTCAGATGATGTAGAAATCTTAATAATAATAAAAAAGGACCCTTATGACTGGTTTTGTGCTCAGTGAATAGACATCCGGATAATTAGAAAATCTATACATAACTTTAGGAACATACTTTGTATTAATCCCCTTAAAAGTGCTGCTAAGTTTTAGACAGAGGTATGTCTAGGTTGTATAGGGTGCTGTGCGGTTTTCGCGTGATCATAGGTCAATGCTCGACTGAGTTTTGATTTTTACAATGAAACAGCACTTTGCCCCTGTAGACGTGAGGGCGAATCCAGATTCTGATGCTGTTTCAGCCATTGAAAAAGGCAACAAATCCTAAACCCTCTCTGGAGAGAGATTTAAACCACTCTTGCTGAAAAGACAGGCGAGTATTTTATAGAGACAGCACTGTGATTGATCTAACACCCACACCCAAAACACACACACAACCACACACCTAGCAACAGTATCAAGTTCTTGAAAAAATTCGGATGGTCAAGGCGTGTCTGTAACTTGTATTAATTCAGGGACTTTTAAACTTTATTTCTTTTTATGACTCTATTCATTTGGGCAGGACTCATTTACCCAGGATCATCCTCATGAAATTAAAAGCTCCAGATGTCTGTGTTCCTCTTCTGTGTTCTGTTCTCTCTCTCTCTTCCCCTCTGTATTTCTGTATTACTTTCAAGTACCTTGTACAATTAAATCCTTTGGACCAACCTGCCTCTCTGAAATCATCCATCAGTCCATTTTCCAAACCGATTGTAGGGTTGTGAGTCTCTGAAATCAATTTGTTTTAAATAAATAATTTAGTCATTGTACAGTTAATTGAAATTGTATAACATTTATATTTTTAAATTATTGTTAAAATTTAGCCCTTTACCATTCAGAGGAATGACTTACATTTTTTAAAAACTTATGTACAATAGATACATTATTATTATTTGCTTCCTTTACATTTAGTCAATTCAGTAGCACGCTTTATCCAAAGCGATTACAGATGAGGAATATAGAAGCAAAACCAAAAGAGCAATGATATACAAGTGCTTTAACAAGTCTCAGTTAGCTTAACGGTAGCAAGGTTTTTTATTATTATATAATAAAAAGAAAACGGATAGAATAGAAAAAAGAATAGAGCAAGCTAGTGTTTTAGAGGACTTTTGCTGTTGTAAGTGCATAAATAAATAAAAAAGAAACAAATGATAGGCATACACAAACAGATAGAGAGCTAATGTGTACGGTTTTTTTATTCATATGCCTATGATATTAAATTATATTATATTCAGAAGTAAATAGTATCCGTATGATCTGAGAATAGTTTTTTGTTTTTTTTTTTTTAAATACGTTTTGTGAAATCATATAAAGACTGTTTCTTTCCAGGTTTTTATGTAACATAATTATAAAAGCTCGCATTTTAGAACAATTTGGTAAGAGCATTGGTAAACTGTTTTTTTTTCCTTTGGGCGTTTTTTTAAGATAGTGATCATTCAGATTTTAGCCATACAGTAATTCATGTGTAATCTACAAGACATGGCAGAAAAACCACAGCTCTCTGTGTTAGAAATGACTTTTTTTCCTTTCCTTCTTTTAGTTTATGTAGCAGGAGGTGTCATTTTATTCACCGGTAGTGACTTGCAAAATAAGAAAAAAAAAACAGTAATTAAAACTGAAAAAAGCCTCTACAAACTCATAAATTTACTACTAATTATTTTATCACTACACACACACACACACAAACACCACACATCTTAATAAAATCAAATAAACTAATTAAATAATAAAAATGACACTGCATACAACATTTTCAAAATTAAAAATTTTTAAAATGAAAACCAACAAAAAGTAAAGCTAAAAAACTATTCAAAGAATTCACACAATAAGGAAAAAGTAATTTTAAAAACTACAAACTAAAAACTTTTAAAGAAATCAAAAGCAATAAAAAAATAAAAATGACAAATTCATACAACAACATTTCAAAACTAAAATCATTTTAAATGAAAACAAAAAAATAAAGCTTAAAACAATTAAAAAATATTAAAAGAACAAAATGTAGGAGTATAATAATGATTCTAACATAACCTAAGCCAAACACCAAAAAAACAACTACATATGGGTATGTACAGGCCAACACTATAGATATACAGTGGTGGGAAAAAGTATTTAGTCAGCCACCAATTGTGCAAGTTCCCACTTAAAAAGATGAGAGAGGCCTTTAATTTTCATCATAGGTATACCTCAAATATTAGAGACAAAATGAGAAAAAAAAAAATCCAAAAAATCACATTGTATGATTTAAAGATGTATTTTTTGGGGGGGCCCAAAAAAAATCTGGTGGAACAATAGTATTGGGTCAATACAAAATTTCATCTCTATACTTTGTTATATACCCTTTGTTGGGAATGACAGAGGTCAAATGTTTTCTGTATGTCTTCACAAGGTTTTCACACACTGTTGCTGGTATTTTGGTCCATTCCTCCATGCAGATTTCCTCTAGAGCAGTAATGTTTTGGGGTTGTCGCTGGGCAACACGGATTTTCAATTCCCTCCAAAGATTTTTTTATGGGGTTGAGATCTGGAGACTGGCTTGGCCACTCCAGGAACTTGAAATGCTTCTTACGAAGCCACTACTCTGTTGCCCGGGCGGTGTGTATGGGATCATTGTCATGCTGAAAGACCAAGCCACATTTCATCTTCAATGCCCTTGCTGATGAAGGAGGTTTTCACTCAAAATCTCAAGATACATGGCCCCATTCATTCTTTAGTTTACAAGGATCAGTCGTCCTGGTCCCTTTGCAAAAAAAACAGCCCCAAAGCATGATGTTTACACCCCCATGCTTCACAGTAGGTATGGTTCTGGATGCAACTCGCATTCCTTTATCTTCCAAAACAACGAAACGTTGGAGTTTTTACCAAAAAAGTTCTATGTTGGTCATCTGACAATATGACATTCTCCAATTCCTCTTCTGGATCATCCAAATGCTCTCTCTCCTGCTGGCTTAAGCAGGGGGACACGTCTGGGACTGCAGGATTTGAGTCCCTGGCAGCGAGGTGTGTTACTGATGGTAGCCTTTGTTACTTTGGTCCAAGCTCTCTGCAGGTCATTCACTAAGTCCCCCCGTGTGGTTCTGGGATTTTTGCTCACAGTTCTTGTGATCATTTGACCCCACGGGGTGAGATCTTGCGTGGAGCCCCAGATCGAGGGAGCTTATCAGTGGTCTTGTATGTCTTCCAATTTCTAATAATTGCTCCCACAGTTGAAATCTTCACACCAAGCTGCTTACCTATTACAGATTCAGTCTTCCCAGCCTACTGCAGGTCTACAATTTTGTTTCTGGTGTCAGCTCTTTGGTCTTGGCCATGGTGGCGTTTGGAGTGTGACTGTTTGCGGTTGTGGACAGGTGTCTTTTATACTAATAACAAGTTCAAACAGACGCCATTAATACAGGTAACCAGTGGAGAACAGAGGAGCCTCTTAAAGAAGAAGTAACAGGTCTGTGAGAGCCAGAAATCTTGCTTGTTTGTAGGTGACCAAATACTTATTTTATAGAGGAATTTACCAATTAATTCTTTAAAAATCCTTCAATGTTATTTTCTGGATTTTTTTTTTTTTATTTTGTCTCTCATAGTTGAGGTATTTCTATGATGAAAATTACAGGCCTCTCTAATCTTTTTAAGTGGGAGAACTTGAACAATTGGTGGCTGACTAAATACTTTTTCGCCCCTGCTACATGTACATATATATATATACAGCGGGTACGGAAAGTATTCAGACCCCTTAAATTTTTCACTCATTGTTATATTGCAGCTGTAGGTCTGGAACAATCAAAACACAATATATATTTTGTTAGCTAGATTTAACAAATACTCGGTAACACCCCAGGAAGCCGAACAGGCCCCTTGTTGCATGGCAACCAACGCTGATATTTTTTTCCACCCCCCCCCCCCCCAAACTGGGGGGTCTTTTTTTTTTTTTTTTTTTTTTATGGGGGGGGGAAACCCCCCCCCCCCAGGAATGTGAGTAGGATAACCCACTCTTTGTCCCCATAAGGAAAATCCACAAGGAATGGACTTTTCTACTAATTAATACATAGGAAAACCTTCTTTGAATGAACCCCCATTTTCTTCAGGCCATTGTGTATATTATTGTCATCGTGTAATTTGTCTTGATATTGTTAGACTATTTTAGGCATGCTTATGATGGAACCCATTCCTGTCTTCTTGCCTATATGTAATCCTACCATGTTTGGTATCTATGAATTCGTATTTTGATGATCTAAATGAGAGTGTATATTATATTTTGGTACATAGGCAATATATATTAGGGCACTGAGAATCGTTAGTAATTTCGATTTAAATCCATTTGCAAATTACCATGCTTAGAGACCAAAGGGTCGTAAACCCTCCAGCAATAGCCACCTCCCGCTAGGAAATTTCCATCCCTCTCATTGGACAAGCCCATCTTGAAAAGCGGGGATCTTCTCCGACCTTAAAGGCCCGGCTCCAGGGACCCGCCCCAGTCGGTGGTTCGGTCAGAAGCTAAGAAAATGTGAGGGAACGCTTCAGGATATCAAAGCATTTGTGCCAGGCCTTTCTTTCGGCCTTGTCTTTTCCATTTCAATCAAGATTCTCTGACTCAAAACTCTTCTTTCTCATCAACTAACTTCAGCAAAAAGTCAACTGGAAACCTTAAGATTGCATCAAGAATCTCTTTCAGACAGACGAGACTCACAAGTATCAAACTTAGTATTATTAATTGATACATTAAGTATCATAACACCTTTTTACAAAGGTGCGTTTGAACTAAGAATCTGACGTATCCCTCAGGTTTAGATCTGCTGAATATGCAAAGTGTTCCATAAAATTCATTCTTTATTCCTCTTTCTGTGCTGAGTTAAACTTTAACCCTTTCCTATACCAACTGTATGTGTGTGTGTGTGTGTGTGTGTATGTGTACGTTAGACCAGTTTATGTGTGTATGTAGGATGTTAGACCAGTTTATGTGTTTATGTAGTCTGTTAGCCTAGTTTAAGTGTTTATGTAGTTAATAAAAACTTACTTGTATCACACTTGACGTGTTCATTGTTTGCTTATAACCGGAGTCATTTATTATGCAAGATTTACGCTACAAGCTTTTTGTAGGATTGTACAGTAAGAAGTTATTTCCCTTAACAGAAAGTAACGTTCTTAGAATTGACAAGACAGATGACCCTGAGAGGTCAGCTATATGGATCTACAGCGGATCTAAAATATGAATAGGTAATTATAACTAGTTATGGTTAATTAATCATATTTCCTGTCATGAGCTGATTCGTTACAACAGCAATTTGCTAAATTCATTTAAGTTTTTTTTTTTTCCTCATTAATGTACACCCCATATTGACAGAAAAACACAAAATCGTTGACATTTTTGCAGATTTATTAAAAAAAAAAACTGAAATATCACATGGTCATAAGTGTTCAGACCCTTTGCTGTGACACTCATATATTTATATGGTGCTGTCCATTTCTTCTGATCATCATTGAGCTGGTTCTACACCTTCATTTGAGTCCAGATGTGTTTGATTATACTGATTGGAATTGATTAAGAAAGCCACACACCTGTCTATATAAGAACTTACAGCTCACAGTGCATGTCAGAGCAAATGAGACTCATGAGGTCAAAGGAACTGCCCGAAGAGCTCAGAGACAGAATTGTGGCAAGGCACAGATCTGGCCAAAGTTACAAAAAAATTCTGCTGCATAAGGTTCCTAAGAGCACAGTGGCCTACATAATCCTTAAATGGAAGACGTTTGGAACAACCAGAACCCTTCCTAGAGCTGGCCAAACTGAGCTATCGGGGGAGAAGACCCTTGGTGAGAGAGGTAAAGAAGAACCCAAAGATCACTGTGGCTGAGCTCCAGAGATGCAGTCGGGAGATGGGAGAAAGTTGTAGAAAGTCAACCATCAACGCAGCCCTCCACCAGTCGGGGCTTTACGGCAGAGTGGCCCGACGGAAGCCTCTCCTCCGTGCAAGACACATAAAGCCCGATGGAGTGTGTCAAAACACCCTGAGGATCCAAGATGGTGAGAAATAAGATTCTCTTGTCTGATGAGACCAAGATAGAACTTTCTGGCCTTAATTCTAAGCGGTTTATGTGTGGAGAAAACCAGGCACTGCTTATCACCTGTATAATACAGTCCCAACAGTGAAGCATGTGGTGGCAGCATCATGCTGTGGGGGTGTTTTTCAGCTGCAGGGACAGGACGACTGGTTGCAATCGATGGAAAGATGAATGCGGCCAAGTACAGGGATATCCTGGACGAAAACATTCTCCAGAGTGCTCAGGACCTCAGACTGGGCCGAAGGTTTACCTTCCAAAAAGACAATAACCCTAAGCACACAGCTAAAATAACAAAAGAGTGGCTTCACAACAACTCTGTGACAGTTCTTGAATGGCCCAGCCAGAGCCCTGACTTAAACCCAATTGAGCATCTCTGGAGAGACCTAAAAATGGCTGTCCACCAACGTTTACCATCCAACCTGACAGAACTGGAGAGGATCTGCAAGGGGGAATGGCAGAGGTTCGCCAAATCCAGGTGTGAAAAACTTGTTGCTTCTTTCCCAAAAAGACTCATGACTGTATTAGATCAAAAGTGGTGCTTCTACTAAATACTGAGCAAGGGTCTGAATACTTAGGACCATGTAATATTTCAGTTTTTCTTTTTTAATAAATCTGCAAAAAAATGTCAACAATTCTGTGTTTTTCTGTCATATATGGGGTGCTGTGTGTACATTAATAAGGAAAAAAATTAACTTAAATGATTTTAACAAATGGCTGCAATATAACAAAAAGAGAAAAATTTAAGGGGGTCTGAATAATTTCCGTACCCACTGTATATACATATCAAATATATATATATTATTTCATTTCCGTTTTGTATGTTGAAGTACTGAAATAACTCAAAATAAATAAAAGTAAAACTTAATAAAAAGCCTATATAGACATAATAAAAAAAACTAATAAAATGACAACATTACTACAACTGTAACTAAAACTAAAATAGATAACTAATACAAATCAAAGTACATTAGTTCATCAGTAATCCTAAAAAAATAACACTGAGCCAAACGCACATGCTAAAATAACAACAACTTACTGACACATAGTAAGAAATAGATTATAAAAAACCAAAACCGAAACAGAAGTGAAAGAAGGCGAGCGTAAAAAGCGATACTTATGTACCTTTGCACGGTGGCCTGACGGGTAGCACGTTGAGTCGATGGTCTTTACATCTTCGGTCTTACACGACCGCTCCGCCGGACAACTCGCTTCTTTTTAAGCAACGACAACTGCGCTAAACACTGAGACAAGAAATAAATACACTTACAAGCTGCTTTTAACTTCTGCTGATTGACTGCTTCTCACAAAGACTATTTCTTTACACTGTTTTGCTGGTGCTTGAACACACTTTCCTGTTTATCCCAACAAATGGCCAAGCAAAGCGCACAACACTGACAAGGTACGCGATACAGTACGAGACCAAACGCCATTAGCTGGAAATCATTCTACTTCATAGAAAGCATGGGGTGGCTCTGTGACAGGCTTGGCTTAGAAGCATGTGTATAACAATTACAGACACCCTAAGTGGTCTTGACCAAATTGCGATTTATTTTAATATTCTCTCAGAAATTCTAATTAGCCACTAAATGTGCAAATGAGCTGCACAGCATTTCCAAATGCATTTAAACACACTCTGCTCAGCTTCTCTTCATTAGCCGTCTCACTGTTTTGAAGATTTTGCAGTTTCTCAAGAGCGCCTTGCTGTTCCAACTAGTTTGGCTTCAAGCTGTACAGCATCTGGGATCTGAATGCTAGTCAGCTCTCTTGTCATTATAGTGCACTTTACAGTGTTCTGCCCCTTGGTTCTAATTGCTGAACGTGCTCTTTGGCCAAACATAATGCCTTATGAATCGCTCTGATTTTCATACATCAGATTAAACTTGTGAAACATGTTTAGCTTGTTAGCTAAATTGTTCAATGTAAAAACCTTATACTGTCCAAAAAAAATAAGTGTTAGTGGAGAACTTTTAATATCTTTGAAAGCATGTTAATTTCTGGAATAATATTAACAGCAAAGCTGCAATAATGGTGTGGAAAGCACTATAGCACTATAACACTTTAACATTAACGTCCACACCAACACATGATAATGTTATAAGCACATGCTGCAGATATATCGCCTGCTACTATAAATGCTCAAGCTCTTTAAAGTCAAGTTGATTTTGCTTGGCTGTCAACATTTTGGATCATCAGCTAGAAAAAAATCATTCTGATTCCAAGTGATTCCAATTATATTATTAATTGTTATAGTTGTGGTGTGGTGTAATATTCATAGAATTAGAACAATGTTAAAACGTAGTTTTGGTTACAGTCCTGAGTGTGAACAGCCCTTAGCAAATATTAACAATTTCTAATCGGGCACTGAGTAGACTAGCCATAAAAAGTTGTCTCAGTCAGTGAAATCACTTTGGGCTCCAAACATCTGAGCTGTAAATGCTATGTAACTAATCACTCCGGAGCTGCAGGAAATTATGAGTCTTGGCTTTCCCTATTGTGTGGTCCATGAATCTTTGCTTATAGTGTATAGGGTTGTAAACATTCTTAAGGTCAGTCATTCTACTGTTTTGCTGACAGATGGATGATGTATTGGTGGTTCAAAATAAGCTACCTCACAGGCACTTGGCGAGGTAAGAATCTGTTTATTAACCTTACGCATTTACTTCACTCGACTGAGCTGGGTTGAATCAGCGCTTCAGGATATGACCTTACAGGCATCTAGACAGGTGCATTTGTCAGAGGGGGTGTGATCCTCACCTAGAATGACATCCCTTTTGGTGAGTGTGTTACAAAGAAGAATAAGAAATAGGCCATTCGATCTAGTCAAGGATCTCAAGTGTAGGAGAATAGCTTGCAGGTGAATAAGGGTCTTTTAATAGGTAGTAATTTTTTATTTGTTTGCAGAGAAAATATTTTTTAAATTTCACAAAGAAAAAGTAAAATGTATCACATTTGTTATTATACAGGTATGCACTGTTTCATTGTTATGCATATGTGTATTACCTTGAACATTGCATTAGTTATGGCAAAAAATGCATGTCACTCTTTGCTTTTGCTTTGTCTAACAGAGTTTAAGCAAACGCCTACTGGAAAACTCGAGATTGTTCATTTTGGACCGAAATGACAAGAATGTCACTTCTAATCTGTAATTACATTTCTAATCCATGTGCTAGAGGATAAACACTAGGGCTGAATCTTAATAAATGAAACTGATGGAGAAACTCATCCATATGAGAGCTGCACAAACATGAAAATTAAAGATAATTTGTTACCCAAACATATGCACAGACAAAATCAGCAGAGCATACTCTCTCCATCACTGCTTCTCTAGAGGTGTGCAACCATCTAACAAATGAAAAGAAATCAAAAAATCCAAATTACACTGACCTCTTGTGCAGATACACATATGGTGTTTATTTACAAATAATGTGCAATTTAAACGTGTATATTGCCTTAATTATATGACAAACCCTTTTTAACTGGCAGCCTAACTTTCCAGTTTTCACTGATTTTGCAAGATGGTGAGCCGTTCTAAAGTTCTAAAGTGACTGAAACCCAATAGCAGCAATGGCAAGAAAAGTTGGTTATTCCAAATCTGATTTGTAGAATATTGCATCTTTACAATGTCACTAACTCAATCAAGTCCCCCAAAAAGGCTGGTCATCCACAAAAGACAAATGCATGAGAGAACAGGATATTGTGCGGAGAATCTCAATGGGCAGTCGGTTCAACACTGCAGCTGGAATTGCTCAACAGTTCAACGGTGATCAGGGCAAGGATCTGTCTCTGCATACAGTGTCTCGACATTTAAGAGACTTTGGACTGAAAGCCCACTCTGCAGTGTCCAATCCTCTCATCAGCAGAAACAATCAAAAGGCTAGACTAACCTTTGCTGAGGAGTATGTTTAGTGGAGAGAGGAGAACTGGTCCAAAGTTCACTAAAGTGATGAAAGCAAGTTTAATTTATTTGAGTCTGGTGGGAAACATGTTCATTGTCAAACTAGACAGATCGGATTTAAACAGCATTGAACCCCACTGACTTTCATTGTATGGACAACAAACCCACTGAGACGATCTTTAAAACAATCTTTTTTGTTTAACATAAAAAAAATAATGCCTGAGAGTGAGTAAATAATGATAGAATTTCCACTTTTTGGTAAACCTTTGGGTAATCTCTTTAAGTTGTATTGAAAACCGTTTATAGTCTGTAAGTGAAATTTGTTATATTTTGCCCAAATGCATCTATTTTTGTGGAGACATTTATGTGGCCATGTGTAAATGTAATGAGCATATTCAATAAGATTCACTCTATATAATTATCACACACTCTATATAAATAGGCCCAAATAATTCATGAAAAAACTAAAGCTGTTCCCCTATCTGTCAGTAATCACTACTGACAGGTAGAACTTGGCAGATGTTTTTGGTCATTGTCCACAGTAGTTTTAACTGTAAAGTGTAATTAGAATGGACTTTATAATTTTGTCTGATTCCTTAAATTACAGTAAAGAAGACGAGCAGCAGCTTGAAGAAAGAAGAGCTTGTCTTTTGATGAGCATTGTGTTTATGCGAGATGTTACTTTCTAAAAGTCCTCAGGGACCCCAACATGATTAGCTGAAAATTACTGTATTTGCAATGGATTGTTGATATCTTATTTTCTCATAATCCAGTAATCCAACCACTATCACTGTCAGCTGCATTGCTAACCAACTTTATGGTGGATATGTTTCAACCGTGACAAATGTGACCTCACACAGTACATTTTAATGCTGTAAATCTACACGTTGTCTGAGAAGAGGAGCCATAAATACAAGAGCCATCGGTCTCCATGTCCCAGACACTTAGGTTGAGGAGTGGGTCAAAGCTGCCTGTTGAGACAACACTAAATCTGTCAGACCTGCTCCTCATGTTTCTGGGACATAAAACACGAAATAGAACAATCAAGGCGGAACAATGTTCAACCTGTAATATAACCAATTGAACCCCAATTGCCTCAGATTGAAAGCCTGTAGTTCTGTCGTTCAGGAATGTAATTTTTCAGTCTACACTCAACTGCTTTTCAGACCTCAGTTTTGATCAAATATAGCTGAGAAATCATTTCATTCTACGGGCGGCAGGCAAACATAACCACATGATTATTGGCATCTCTCTCCAAACCATGTAATCCATTCAGAATGATGATGATGGTACTGAGAAAATTCATCTCTATATAGAGGGTTCAAATCAGCGTCGTATTTATCCTAATATAAGCAGTGTGAATCCATGAATGTTTCTGATGAAAGTATTAACATTCACCTCCTAAACTGCTTTCAGCACCTGCCTTTTACCCACAGGGACCAAAGCCTGTGTATCTGCGCTAATTCAGGTTCAGCCTGTTATATCTACAGGTGGCTTGCTTTCCCCCCCAGGAGCCAGAGACTTTGTCTGCTGCGATGCTGTGCTGTTTTAGCCTTTGGAACTCAATAGGTTTTCTAATGAGAGCACCATCTGTTCAAAACAGCCCTCATCTGTTCTCAAGCTAATGTATATCTTATTGGAAACCTGTGCTTCTAAAAATACCTGGCAAAATGGCTTAGTCCTTCTACCTAACCTGGCGCAGGCTCCCCCACATTGTAATTAGACCAGGCCTGCATATCCATCAAGCAGCTGATGAGAATATATTTGGTATGACAGAGAACAGTAAGCCCATCTAAAGGCAATTTAAATGGAGGAGAAAAGAAATATTGGAAAAAATTTGAAGGGAACGTAAAAACATGATTTATCATGCTTCCAAGCTGAAATGTGTATAATATCTGCATGATTGCACAACAGAGTCCCACTGATTGAGAAAGCAATTACAGTTTGATTTGATGACAAATTAACTGCAGTGTAAAATGCACACATTTCATGAGCTATATGTGTCATATGCATGACAGAGTTTGTGTAATTAACACAGCTGTCGTATGTCATGCAATTGTGAAGGTCAGTGATGTGATGCTCATTTTTTCCTCTTGTCAATTTATTTAACAGTTCAGAAAAATGAAATTCATACATACAGTGACACTTCTTTTATGGTGGGCATTTTTAATTTTTTTATTAAAAATGTAATATCGCTTAAGTGCATAAAATGTTATATTTTAAGTGCATTTAAAAAAAAATCAGGGTCATTAAAAGAAAAAAAAAATCTTAAGACAACCCTTTTGATAGTTTGGCATAAAATAAAACGTATATTTTAAAGAAACCGTGTTATAACTGTTTCACTGTGAATGGACCAAAAAAAACATTAATCTATAATGTATCTCAAATATATTTTTAAAAATCCTTTTTTTTCAAGGTGGCAAATTACTAGGGATGCACCGATACCACTTTTTCTAGTACTCACCCGATACCGATACTTTTCTTTTTGGTACTTGCCGATACCGAGTACCAATACTGATATTTTTATTGCATTTGTCAATTTTTTTAATTTTTGGTACAGAAACCAAAAGAGTATGTATTTTTAGTTGGTTAACTTCATTTATCAAATAGATACTGTCAAACCAAAATTTATTCAGACACCAACACTTCTCACATTATCAGTTTATTCGCTATACTTTAGAATGGCATAAATATTACAATCCTCAAGATTTACAACACTGTGTCAAACAATTCCTCTTGATGATGTTAGATAATTTTGATAGAAAGGTATGTAATAGATTACATTCAACCAAAATAATTCAGACAGCTGTTAGTTTGACAGTATTTACACAACTATCAATATTTAGTCGTGCAACCCTTAGCCTTAATGACAGCCTTTATTCTCCTGGGCATGCTGTCACCCAGCTTAATGCAAACCTGAACTTCAGTTTTTTTCCCAGACTCGGTATGATTAATTTTTGGACCCAAATTTGTATAAATTTTACTGGTAGCCCACAGTATGAAGAATTTTTGGGTATAATACATATGTCATAGTTTACTTTATTTTGCTATCCTCACTTACATAAATGAACTAAAGTGTCCTGCACCCACTAGTAAAAAACATAAAATAAATTATATCTTTTTGGTTTGATTGTATATCCTTTGGTTATTTTCACACGTAATTATGCCCATTAAAATGTATTTTTACAAGTTTTTGTTACTTTCACTGTTAGTTTTTTTGCTCTATGGTACATCATCTATAATTTAATAGCATTAGAGCTGCTCCATTGCCGCGGCTTAGTACTGTAATCACGCGCTTTGCTGTAATGCAGGGAACCACTCGCTATAAATCTAACTGTAATATTTTCAGAAATAGAAGTCGCGTTTTTTTCAACTGAAACGTGCTGCGATTTATATTCCAAAACACTCACTATAATCAGAAACACTCCAAGCAGCAAAAAAACACCGCGCACGCCTGCACGTATTTTACTGATTCATATGAAGAGGACTGTAGCTAGTACAGACTAGCGCCATTTCACACACACATGCTGCTAGCTAGCTTCACTTTCGCCAGAAAGGTCATGTATGCCTAAGGTTGAAATAAATGCTGTTTAAGTGAAAATGCCCCCGATGAATTGTTTTTTATTTTACGATTTAGTTTTAATCCAAATGATGCGTGTGCTAAGTAAGTGAACATCGAAGATCACGCAACAGAAGTGCGCACGCTCTCTGCTCTCTCCTCTCTCCTCACGTCTCTCTCTCTCTCTCTCTGCTTACCGTTAAGTAACTTGTGCATTGGTTTACTTACTTGTTTTTGACATATCCGACCAAACTACAAACTTTCTTTGATGTCTGTGAGAAAGGTATATTCACACAACAAACTCGTGCATCTGCGCGGCCGTGCGCTCAATCCTCTCAGCGTGCTTTGTTTATCAGCTCACTCACATCAGCTATTCAGGCGTTAATACTGAATGTTTAACTTTATATTCATTGCATACATATACTTCGTAGTAGACATCTTTAACTCCTTTCTGATGTCTGTTGTTCTGTTGCCAGTGTTTCTTTGTTTGAATATGGAGCTTATCACATGCTGTGTGGTATCGGCGTTTGGTATCGGGGCATTTTAACGAGTAGAGCAGACCAGTATCGGGCCCAATTACTTTTTACTTGATGATTATTCCACAACATTGAAACCAACATGAATGCAGAAAGTGCAGCTTAACACATTTTTAAGCTAGATTATTCCCCTTTTTCTTTATGCTGTACACTCTAACATGCACTGACCTGCAAAATAGAGCTTCTCCACTCTACATCACTGCCATGGTATAAAAATGCTAAAACAGGAAAAGCTGTGAAAATCCTGCCAATTTAATGGGTTAATTTGCTGTGTCTTCTTTGTGAGTGCTTAATTTGAGCAACAAAAATAATTGGTGAGTTTCAGACATATTTTAATAAATCAGCATTACTGGATTATTTATAGACTAGAACAAGACAAGAACTAGAGACTGAGAAAAAATGAAATAAGCATTATTTATTTATTTCTCTAATTTCCATCTATCTAGAGGATTTGCCCATTATTCCATTGAGAAGGTGCCATACCAGGGGTATTGTTTATCCCAAATAGTCGATGTAATTGGCTCTCTAAAGTCAGAAAATTGCTTTAATAATGCCCTGCAGCTCGCCAGCAAAGAATATATTAAAAGTAAACATTCTCATCAAAGGAAAGAGGCTGCCACCTGAGGTGCCTCAATACATTAGACTCTGTTAAAGAGCTACGGTCTGCGGCGCTGCCACTGTTAGCTCTGCCCATACTGAGAGTTAATAACTGTTCCAGTGCTGTACACCTTGTAATAAATGTTCAGTCTATGCCCTCAATTAACATGGTTATGAACCAGTCTTGGAAAGTGTTTATTGAATGCCGTTCTTTGTGTTCAGCTAGGATGATGATACTCATCTCACACATTCCCAGTTGTGTCTTAAACCACCATGGAGTGCTCTTGTATGCTTTATTTAAGTGTAGGTGGTAGGTTAACTGAAATCAATGCGGCCAGGTGTTATTTAGCAGAGAGAGCACCCAAACCACAGTTTGCCATAGAAACTCATTGTGATTGGATGGATCAACAATGAAAACTCCCTGAATTCTCTTTTAGTTTTCAGCTGTACTTTGAAATAGCAGTGTGTTATGGTCTCCTATACCAGCTTATTACTCTCAACAGATTTCGGAGTGGAGGTTAGGCCAAATCCTGCCAGAGAAAAGGTCACCTGTTCACAATATTCCCTTTTCTCTACCCAGTCTCCTGTCAGCACATAGATATCATTACCCGTTATGACTGGTTGGGTTTCTAAGCAGCCTCACTTGGTTCTCAGCATGCAGTATTAATCATGCCCATGGGGCTGTATGATCTTCAGCACAACCTTTAAAAGACCTCGATTTTCTGGCGGACTCCAGCCCCTGAGTATATGAGAGCATGGTTTAGAGTTTATCAGTGGCCACATGTTTCTGTTAGACGGTATTTGGGTCCACAATTAGCCTTTTCTAATGAGATGGAAATGAATTTAGAGAGGCACTTTGGGTCAGGTGGAATGTATCATGATTATGATAATCTGACAAGCCCCTTAATTGAGGTTTGGGTCAGTTGGGCTATTTATTGAAAGTTAAACTATGTTTAGGGGTATAATACACGTATGGAGTACTACATGCACTGACTTACCAGATTAAAGCATTGGAAACCTATATACATACCCCTGTATTGGTGAATTATTTGGCTATATGTGCTACTGCTGTCATGTATCACTGATCATGCATGGCCTTCAGCTCCATGAAGTTGTTAACTCTGATGCATAAGTCTTTAGAATGGTTTACATAACAGGTTTATAGAGGACATTTCAGATGGGCTTAATTAGATACTGTATGTACAATACCGTGAGCTAAATAGAAAGCCTCTAGCTAATTAAAAAATGTTATGTTGATGTTCAGCTGGAAAAACACGGTTAGATGAGGACAAGATGTTGACGCTCAAGGATAGATATACGTTAAGAAGATATTGAGAGTGTTGTAACACTGGGTAAGCTGTAAAACCATAAGCCATTCAGTTAAACCCAACCTATGTACTGTATAGGTGTATTTATTTCTGTATTTTTATGAAAATATGAAAAATGTAGGAGAAAAATAACCGAATCAGACTATGCTGAACTACTAGATTTTTCTTCATTATGATTTCAGTTCTAGTTAGTTGATTGAGTCCAAAAATAAGCAGTGAAACGGTTTCATTAAAATATTTAATAAGCAATAATATATTATGCCAAACTACTTAGTTGTCCTTCAAGATTTTTTTTTTAAATCAGGCATTTGTTATGTTCTATCATCTTACCATTACCACCTTACCAACTTTCCCAAAAAATACCAAAATTAATTTTAATTCAGAAAATTCAAAAAATGCTCATCATAGAAGAGGTATGTATTTGTGTGTATGACTAAATAAATTAAATAAATCCAGACAAAAATTAGCATCACATTTCCCAATATAACATCCTGATCAAAAGACTACTTTTACTGTTTCTCTTAGTCATAACATTGTGATCAGTTATGCATTTTAAAGCCAGCTATCACTTATTCTGTACACATACTCTGGACTCCATGACCATCCTGCCTTTGGCCCAATCAAATATGATTTTGAGAGATGGATGAATCAGACTGATGCCTGTCACTCAGTCAGGTCCAGCTTTAGATGTTGCCACTGTCAAAACAGTTTTGAACTGAGGGTCCACTGCAGGAGATGAAAGCTGCGGATAAAACCATACAGTACTTGCTGTTTGAATCAATGCCGCAGCCGTCTGCATGTGCATAGATAAGAGAGAGGACAGCGCGCGGATCCTCCAGAGCCCACTGGAAAAGAACTCCCAGGTTTGTCTCCAATACATTTCCTAACTGAGTTTTACAGCACACCCAATCAATGCTCTTAAACTTCAAAGTAGGCCTGCCGATGTCTTGCAGCACATAATCAGATATCGACAGGTTAGTTTTTCAGTGTGATGGGCCTAGATTTGAAACACTGAGTGCAAACCGCTTCATGCCTCTCACTTATGGTCCAGGTGCTGAAATAATGGTAAATCCATGAAATGATATATAAGACATGCTTCAAAAACCAATTTGAATCATTTTGCTTTTATTACCAAGGAGAAAAAATGGCCAAGTTAAAAGAGGCTTAAATTGTGACAAGGTCAAAGAACAACTAGTAATTTATCTCACTTCAGTGATATGCTGACATTTTATTATATGATAATGAACAGAGAATAAATATTCAGGTGACTGAAAAATGATGACATAAAACCAGATCCACAGAACAAGAGGATGCACATATAGAAGCTTATACATATTCAGAGTTAAATTCTGCTG
Organism: Sinocyclocheilus anophthalmus; assembly: GCA_018155175.1. NCBI lineage: Eukaryota > Metazoa > Chordata > Actinopteri > Cypriniformes > Cyprinidae > Sinocyclocheilus > Sinocyclocheilus anophthalmus. The sequence goes on from JADLZN010011290.1 coordinate 320,647, forward strand.
CAGTGCTTTGCATTCTCATGCTTGATCTTGTCTAATCATTTCAAGGGTAAAGGGTATTAATTAGCAGATGCAGGTTCCGCTTTATTTACAGCCGTGGCGTTTTTGAATGTCCTTGAAACCTTATTTATCTTTTCAAGACAAAGTTTGTACATTGGTTTAACATTTTGCATCTAGGTCATGTGAAGTGCATTTGTTTAAGAGTGCAATGAATTTAAACATTGCTGAAAGTGTTATGAATTAGGGACAAATTTACTGCATACAATCTCATTCTCTCATCTCTATAAGCACTGGTATCCTGAAGGGGGGAAACACTCCCATGAAGAGATTTATATATTAACCTGTTATCAATGTGTCAGACGTTGCTGATTTAACTTCCTCCCTCTGTTATGACAAGGGTTTAGATTCACAATGCTGCATTTGGGATAGCCTGCTTTGATGACAGACACATTAAATTGAGTAATGACAGTGTCAGCTGCCTTGATTATGAGGTACTAAAATAAATGGGATGTAGACATTTCCAAGCTGGGTGTGGTGTTCGGGTGGAGGGAACTGCATTACTTCATACATCAATAGTGAGCAATGCAGCCTCAATAAAGAGTTAGCAGTTTTTGGGTCATTAACATAAAAACACACTTGAGTTTTACATGGTAGTGCAGAAAGTGTTATTAAATTGTTTACAGTATTGTAATGCAGCTTATTGCTGCAAGTCTTTTGAAATAACCTTTTTTTTTAAATCCTGTTTTAAACCAAGGCTAAATACAGATGATGCATTCTTAATGATAGTATCGGTTACAGTGAAGTTGGCATCTAATTTGGTTGTCTGGGGACTTTTTTGTTGACCGTCAAACAAATGCAGAGCTAATGGCACAGTAGCATTGCCATTTCATCTTCTGATATGTCATCCTCCAAGCACCATGCATTGGGGAGGAAAAGTGGTCCATACAACTCATTAGGGGTTGGCAATACACCGGTAGACACAATTTTGGACTATCGTCTTTATCGCGGTTATGCACTCACATTACTTTACTGTGCGCGGTGGTCATGAAAATGTATCATTTGCACACATTTTTAAGCAATGTTGTTTATAAACAATTGATTTATGCTGCTAAAATGCAAACAACAACGCTATATGCATGCTCTGTCTGGTGAGACAGTTTCTAAGCACGGTCTTGATTGAACGGTTAAATACACATACTTACATGTATCAAAAAGCCCATCTTTGCTTTCTCGTAAACACAGTCATAGGTCTTAAGAGAAAGTAAACGGCTGAGAAAGAAAAAATGAATTTGAAAAGTAACTTATATTGGATCCAGATGTTCGGTCTTAAAGGGGTCATATGATGTTACTAAAATAAACATTATTTGGTGTAATGAAATGTGTTTATGCTGTTTAGATTTTAAAAAAACACATTATTTCACTAATGTAAATTTTGTTTCTCCTCTATGCCCCGCCTTTCTGAAACGGTCAATTTTTACAAAGCTCATCGGTCAGAAAAAGCGAGGTGTGCTCTGATTGGCCAGCTATCTAGTACGTTGTGATTGGCCGAATACCTCGAGCGTGTGACGGAAATGTTACGCCCCTACCATACTGTGATGCCCTGTCCAGCCAGAGTGACGAGACAAAAACATGAAAACCCATTATAAACGAGGCATTTGTTGCATCCAATGGGGAAATAATTACTGATTATAATGACATATAATACTGTTCTTTTTACTCATTGCATCGCAGGCGCGTAAAATCAACTGTCTGCATTTGTAATTGGGAGATGACAAACCACAGCTCTACTCTACACTGCTCTAAACTCCCGTTTTGAAATCATCAGGGCAAATTCTTATATCTAAAAACGTACTTACTTCTGAGAGTCAGAACAGCCGGCCCATTGTATGCTACTCTTCAGGTTCAGGAAACAGTCTTCCATAAAATGTGCTGCACACATCTGAGATTTTGGTTGAACTTTTCTGGAACAGTGTTGTAAATACAACTTAACCACTGATTTCTAATCGTGTCCTCTTTTGGAAGGCCAAACAAAGTCGTTTCGCTTTCACAACAAAACACACAGAACACACCAAAACACACGGCGGCCTTGAGTGAGTGGAGGCTGGCGGCTAGAGTGAGCGGCGGCTGGCTTGCGGCAACCACATGTGACGACTTTGGGCTGGACTCCGCTTCGTCCACGGGTGAAAGCCGATCCGGCGATCCACAGCGCGAAGTTGATGTATTTCCTCAGCGACCAGCACGGATCAGCTCTAGGCATGACGAAGCGGATATCATCCTCTTTTGGAAGGCCAAACCAAGTAGTTTCGCTTTCACAACGAAACACACAGCGCCTTCACGACATGGCGGCAGCAACAATACTACAGCGAGAATAAAGTTTACGCCTTCTTTCTTTGCGTGACATGTTGGGGCGTGTTTGAACGAGCCGTTTTAGGAGGGTGTGGTTGACTTTTAACTTTTATAAAGAATATTTCTTTGGATTTCAGACTTTATTCTTTGCAACTTTACAGATCTTCTTTATGCACCAAGAGCTTGTAACACTCCAAAGAGAAATGAAAAATTGAAATCGCATCATATGACCCCTTTAAAGGGAATCTGCCTATTATTCCTCCTGCGAGAAAAACTGTTCTTGACTAAATCAGTTTTTAAACTTTAATTATAAGAAATTTAATTTACACAGTGAAAACTATACAGTAGCATTTCTTATTTACTTATTGTAGTTTTTGTCCTATTGCTTGTAATATAGTTTGCTTCAGTGAGCTTGAGTTCCCTATCGATACTTCACTCGTACTGCGTCTGCTAAGATGCTATGGGAAAAAGTCATTTTTTTCTCATAAAACTGAAGCCTTTTTCAATAACGCAGTACACTTTAAAAATACAAACCACTGGCTCGGCAGCGGTGCTGCACGAACCTATGGCCATGAAGCCCACTAGAATGGGCGGGGCCATCTGGCTATATAAGCGGGCGTTCGCCATAGGATTCAGATTTCTTCTCCTTCAGCGACGACGACGCTCTTCGCTGATCTCCGCTAACTGAAGAGCCTGCTCGCCATTGACACACCTCGCAGTGGAACAGCGACCTTTCTGCTCGTCTGATTCACCGCCTTTGTTTTGCCGCACAGCAGTGTTCCAGCTTCCCCTGCTGCCATCCAGCGAGCCTTATAAGAGCAAATTTCTAAAGAGCAAATTTTTGCGGCGTTGTTTCAAATGCCGTGCCATTATGCACGCCAATGACGGCCACCGTGAGTGCATTTCCTGCTTGGGGAAATCCCAGGCGGAATCCGCGCTCACCAAGACAGATTGTTCCCATTGTGAGAACATGAGTCTCACCTCTCTGCGCTCGTGGATAGCTTTCTTCTCAGTAAACGACCCCCCTCTCGTGCCCTCCCCTTTTCTTCCTTCCAGGAGCCTGTGGAGAAAAAACAGCGGGGCAGAGGATCACCGCACTCAGATGCGAGTGAGCTCACGCCAGCACAAGTCCCACGTGCCTCGCTCTCTCCACACAGAGAGGCTTCCCCCGTCCTCTTCACCCAGCCTAACCAGCGTCCCTCTGTCAGTGCGAGCGATCTGGTCTCGTTCGGTGGGAGTGATGAGGAGCTGCTGGATGACAGCATGTCATTTGCAGCCTCTGACACGGAGGAGCTGTCGGGCTCGAATGCCGACCCCGCCCCCCTGCCGTCATCTGAGCCCAGCAATGTTAAGCACGGGATGGACGCCGAATTATTCCGTGTCCTCTCGAAAGCCGTTGAGGAGCTGGGATTGGAGTGGTGTCCACCGCCTGGACAAGTGGTTCCTGCCGGGGCGTCGTCAAGCCCCTCGTCAACGATCCTCTCCTTTTTTTCCAGAGGTCCATGATGAGCTCACTAGGTTGTGGTCCATACTCTGCACGCCTCTGTACTTCCGCTTCATCCCACCCTCCTTCACTCAAATAATGCATCTAATAATCTTGTACTGCAGTTATATCTGATCAAATGCACGTTATTATTCTTTAGTTTGGGTTAAACTAATCAGTTTTGCTTGGTTGGAACAGCAGCTACGCTAATTATGTGTTTATTCGTTTCTCTGTTTTTGCTAGGATTTACATAAGCTTCAGTCTGGATCCAGAACATCTGAGAAGAGATGATGACAACCCCTCAGAAGAACTCAGATGATGCCAACCAGGAAACAACATACAGAACCAACTTTTGTTAATACTATAAGTTTGATTGATCATATATGAATTGCTGTTAATAGTGTTCATTTTCTGTTTGATTCATCTTTGTTTTTTCAGTACTTTCTGCCCATATGTCCTTAAACTGACATCACACACTGATAAAGCTATTACTAATATTTAGAAACTTATTTTCTGTAATTGCTTTGCCATGATTTGTTAGCACGAAAGCGCTATACAAATAACTCAAACCTTCAGTGGATGCGCTGAAGAGAAGGGTTACGATAAGCTGCCTCCCCTGGATGAGTCAGTGGCCGTGCATCTCTGCCTGCCCACTGCTATCGGCTGGAAGGCAAAGGCCGCTCATCTGTCCAAACCGTGTAGGACGACTTCAGCCCTCGCTGGACGTGCCTACTCCTCGGCTGGGCAAGCGGCCTCGGCGCTCCACTCGATGAATGACTGAATTATGCATTTATATAGCGCTTTATCGTGTATTGCTGTACACCCAAAACGCTTAACAATCATGGGGGGGGGGGGGGTCTCTCCTCAACCACAACCAGTGTGCAGCATCCACCTGGATGATTCGACGGCAGCCACAGGCCGCGCTCACCACACTCAGCTACAGGTGGCGCGGCTAGAAGTCTAGAGTCAACAAGTGATGGGGAGTATTAGGAAGGCCATGATAGACAGGCCGTGGCGCACTTTTGGCAGACACGGGTTTTACACCCCTACTCTTTACGAGAAGTGCCATTGGAATTTTAATGACCACAGATAGTCACCGATGGCGGTTCTCCAGGTCTTCCAGGCCAAACTCCTCGCCGCACGGACGAGTCTGCCCGACCCCGCTACGCTCTGGATCTGAGAAGCGTGACGGAACCTGGCCTGTCGCGCCACCTAGACCACGGCTGCAGCTATAGGGCTTCCATGGCCAGTCTGGTGGTACTCGAGTGCCACTTATGGCTGGCCTTGATGAAAATCAAGGATGCTGCCAAGGTTCCCTTCCTTGATGCCCTGGTCCTCCCCACCAGGTCTGTTCGGTGTCTAGTGGCGAGAGGCTTCGCTGAGGCATTTCCGGAGGTCCACAAAAGTCATCCCTAGGCCATGTGACAACTTTCTGCCAAAACGCTCTAGCTCTTCAGAGCTGCTCCAGTCACTCCCAATTCCTGCCTGAATCCGCAGCTCGCAAAGCCTGCACCCGTGGCCGGTTCGGCCAGCCAAGCCTTAGCCTCGATGACGTTCCCGCTCTGCCAAACACTACCCGTTTCTGAAGCGCCAGGGACCCTGGCCCAAGATAGAGCTGGACCCTGCACCTCAAGCATCGTCCTGATCTAAAGGACAGAAAAAGGAGGGGGGCAAGTATCACTGCAGCAGGACTACCCCCCAAGCTGCCTCTCTTAAGACACCAATCACCCCTTCCAGTTCTGGGTGCAGTCGGCGATGGGTTTGCTGCAAACTCTGGGGCCCATTCAAGCGTCCCCTCACTGTCCCTACGTGGGACTTGCCCACTGTTCTGAGGGCCCTGAAGGGTCCTCCCTTTGAGCCGCTGCAGTCTGTTGACCTTCGGTCCCTGTCATTGAAAACCACTCTACTGCTAGCATTAGCATCAGCCAAATGAATGGGAGACTTACAGGCGCTCTCTGTGAGCCCTACCTGCCTGGAGTTCGGGCCTGGCGACTCTAAGGTCATCCTGAAACCGAGGCACGGCTATATACCTAAGGTGCTCTTGACTCCATTCAGAGCACAGGTTATCAACCTCTTTGCACTTCCTCCCTCAGAAGAGGACCAGGAGTTGAATTTACTCTGCCCCGTCAGGGCAGTGAACATTTACATCAAGCATTCCGCCCCGTTTAGGCAGGCTGAAAAGCTCTTTGTTTGCTTCGGTGCCCGCGCTCAAGGGCATCCGGTCATGAAGCAGAGACTAAGTGGTTAGATGATGCTATTACGCTAGCCTACTCTTCCTTGGGCCTGCAATGCCCCATTGGAGTACGAGCCCATTCAACTAGAGGCGTCGCCTCTTCTTGGGCATGGTCTAGCGGCGTGTCTATTGCGGAAATTTGTGCGGCAGCCGGTTGGGCCTCATCAGAGGATTTACTTGTGCACTCTCTGCCCCTGGGTGCCGAGACTGTGCAAGTCTTCTGGAATGATCACTCAGGCCGGGCGTGACTTTTGTGAGCTTAGCCCTCTCGCCTCGGGAAGTGTTTGCTATTCTTGTCCCCTTGGGCTCTGAGGTGCCTAGGGCAAGGTTACACATGTAGTCGTCCCTCTGCAATAGCATGGTGTGATTGTACTGGTTCCCATAGCATCTTAGCAGACACAGTATGAGTGAAGTATCGATAGGGAACATACTCAGTTACAAACATAACCTTGGTTCCCTGAGAAACGGGAACGAGTACTGTGCGACTCAGTCGTCGCTTCAGTCGAAGTAACCTGAATCCTATGGCGAAGCGGCTGCTTATATAGCCAGATGGCCCGCCCTTTCTGGCGGGCTTTGGCGGGCTTCGTGGCCATAGGTTGGTGCAGCACTGCTGCCGAGCCATTGGTTTGTTTTTAATTTACTGCATGAACCAATGGCCGTGCAGTTACACTGTTTTATTGAAAAAGGCTTCAGTTCAGGATAAAAAATTACTTTTTCCCATAGCGTCTAAGCAGACGCAGTACTCGTTCCTGTATCTCAGGGAACCGAAGTTACGTTTGTACCGAGTTTTTCTCTTTTTTTTGGGCTTGTATTCATTTTTCTGTGATATTGACACAGGTGACAAGAATTATGAAAATTCTATAGTATCAAAAACTTTGATATCATAAAAACCTTAACAAATGCAAAAATAAATATATTTTGATATATGTCTTTCGTAGTATAAACTTACTCATATCGGGATAACAAGATTTTGGTCTCAATTGCCCACCTCTACAACTCTTGCACTTATTAAATGCCTTATTTAAAGGGAATGTTCACCCAAAAATGAAAAATCGGTCATCATTTACTCACCCTTGTGTTGTTCCAGAACTGTATGACTTACTTTCTTATTCTTCATATAAAAAAAAAAACCTTTTTTCTCCCTCTCTCTCTCCTCTCTCTCTCTCTCTCTCTCTCTCGCTCTCTCTCTCCTCTTCTCTCTCTCCTCTCCCAATCTCTCATCTATATATATATATATAATATCTATATCTTTGGGAATGGCAGTGAGGAGGCAATATTACATTTTATTATTTTTGGGTGAACTCTCCCTTTAATGCTTTTACTCATTAGTATGTGTGTCAGAAAAAGAGGTAAAATGTGCAGCCATTATTGCTGTTAATCTGATCAAGGCTGTGTCATATGGGATTCTTGCCGAAATGTCGCTGCAGACGTTTCCTCCCCTGGTAAAGCGATGGTCCAGGTGAAGAGCTTGGCCTTGTTCATTACTCTTCATTAGTCTGGACTTCATCCCTCAGTGGGGCTCTGTGACGTGATCAGGGGAGCCGCTACATTTTATTCGTTCCTGCTCTCTGTGTGATAATGAGCTCATCACAGACTCTGTGTTCAGGGGTCACAGACGTCATTTCCCTCTGCAGAGAGACTGAATCTCTCTCATACTTTGCTGCCTGATTCTCCATCTTCGCGCTTTACTAAACTCTCTCTCAGTAAAGCCAATAAGAACAGGAATTTAAAGAGCTGTGAATATAAGCTAGATATCTTTTTCCCTGAAGTCCTGTGAGTAGGTGTGAGAATGTGAAAACCATTGTGTGTATTCTATTAGCAAGAGCCAAATGAAAATAATCCAAATTTATATCTGAAAAATCTCAAAACATATCTGCCAATAATTCTCTCACTTTCTGATAACTCTGATATTCTTTTCAATATGGCTATTTTTTCAAAGATTCAGAATGAATAAAGACTTTCAAACAAGCTACTTTTATGACTTTTTTGAGGCCCTTTTATTACTTTTTTGAGGCCTTTTTATGTTTGAAAGTTTGAGTTGTCAGTCTCTTTTGTTGTGTGGCAAAGATCAGTTCACAGTAAGTGAAAATGCATTATCATTTACTCAACCCAATTTCATTCCAAACCTATGTAAATTTATTTCTTCTCTGGAACATAAAAGATGATATTTTGAAAAAAAAAAATTTTTCTTTACAAAGGAGTCCATTGGTAAATATAACTTTTGCTAACATTCTTCAAAACATTCTCTTTTTGTTTTGTAGAAGTTGATCACAGGCTTGGAATGAAAAGAGGGTTAGTAAATGATGGCAAATTTTCCTTTTTGGATGAACTATCTATCTCTTGAACTGTCTTTAAGCTTTTTATCGATTATATTGGCTCACTGACTGACATTCAGAGTGTAATTATTTCTCAACTTAGCTTTCAGAATAACTTAGAACACTTTCATAACTGTACTTGACAGTCCTTGAGTTGCTTAAAAGGATAGGTCACCCAAAGATTCTGCATGACTTACTTTCTTCTGTTCATGACGCACAAAAATTCACACCGCTTTACCTTTCAGTCACAGCACAGCAAGATCCAAAAGAACAAAAAGCACAATAAAAGTAGTCCATACAACTTCTGCATTATAAAGGCAGTCTTCTAAAAACCTTCAGTAGCTTTGTGAGCAAAAATAAAAAAGAAAGTTAAGCTGTTTTTGTAAGTGTGAAGAGAATACACAGGAACATGGATATTTGGTAGATTTTCAGTCAGTAATGACATTTTGAGCTAAGTGCATTATACTTTTTTTCAGCATGTTTTGTCTTTCAAGCATCTTTTGTAAATGTTGACAATGGGGGTGGTGACTTTAGATGTATAAATGAAGATACAAACTAGAAAATACTGAGCTGTGCACTTCAACAAACCAAAACCACCAAACAGTCGAGTTATTTATTGTAGTCATATTCTTTTTTATTCTACCCTTAATTTTATTATGCGAAGGTGACATCACCCCATTGTTCCTGCTTCGACATTCTTTCTCTCCATTTTGTCATCCTCTTTCTCTATCTCGCCCCCTCTCTCAGTGTCAGTGTAATAGAGCATTTGATTTGAGAGTCTTGGAAAGACTGTGCTGTTATTGATAAGATCGGCCACCTGCCGCAACCGCTGTGATGAACGGACCCAGACTTTCATTACTAAACACCAACACATTTATAAATCTTTCATATGACCAGCGTGGCCACACCAAGCTGTCTTCTCTGAATGTGATCAGTGCATCACTCTTTGATTAAGACCAGCCAGGTCCAGCATGGATATGCGATAATATAATATTTATGCGAATTAGTCATTTTGATCAAAAAGCCAATGGACCTTAAAGAGACACATTGTCACTGATACATGCTGTTGTCCTTCAAGTATAAATGTCAGCAGCAAGTGTACAGCTAAAGCAGAGCTGTGTTGAGGCCTCATTTTAAATTTAAAATGGCATGTTTTAAACTACAGGGCAAACATGATAATGTTTCTTAAATGCTCACTCAAAGCTATTGAGAAATTTTGAATTGCACAAATTATGAAATTACTGTTAATGGTGGAGTAGTACAGTTATTAATGATTGCATCCAATAATTTCCATACCCCATGATTCCATCTTTCAGGCTATGCTTTTTTGCTCATGCTTTTCAGAACCTTTACAATGATAATTTCCCTCCTTCTGTGGGAGAAGCACTCAGTAATGACAACTTTCATAACCTCTCTCGGTCTTGCTTCGCATGCCGGTCTGTGATATTGGCTCAGAATAAGTGACAGTGCGATACAATCTACTTTTTATCCAGCTCTGGATTTTGACAAGTGCAATTAAAGCTCCCTTTGCTGTCATCTGGTAGGACAATGCACATTCACCTTCTCTTGCCTTAAAATGCAACATCTCTTTCTCGCTTCCCTCTGCCATTCATTGTATCTGACTTTCTCTCCTTCACTGTCTCAGTCTCACTTTAGCTCAAATACATACTTCAGCTCAGAAAACTGATGTTCTGTTGTCAAATGTGTCTCTGGCTTTTTGCTCCTTTTTTGTTCAATGATGTGTGGTGGTGTCTCTCGCCATCAGTGAGGTCTGTTGACATTTCATTTTTAGCTTTAACAGATCTTAGTAATATTCTCTGTGGTGACAGAAATTCTGATCCTGGCAAAAGCATAGAAAAGCTTTTATTTATTTTTAGAGCTACAAAAGGAAAATGTATTCATGCATATTTTTTCATGCTATATGCACAAGCTATTCAGAATTTAGAATTTACTGCACAAACAGCTACAAATGATCAAATGCATCTTGCTAACTTATTAAAGAAATAGTTCACCGAAATATTCAAATCTGCTGAACATTTACTCACCCTCAGGCCATCCAAGATGTAGATGAGTTTGTTTCTTCATCAGAACAGATTTGGAGAAATTTAGCACTACATCACTTGCTCACCAATGGATCCTCTGGAATGAATGGGTGCTATCAGAATGAGAGTTCAAAACCCCTGTAATACTCAACAATAATCCCAAATCCACAACAACAGTCTGTCATTTAATGTCTTGTGAAGCAAAAAGCTGAGTGTTGAAACAAATTCATCAAGGCATTTTAAAGGGGTGGTTGACTGTTTTTTTTTCTAGGCTTGATTTTGTTTATGGGGTGCACTATGTTAATGCTTCGTTAAAAAAAAAAAACGAAGCACCGCTCTGTCCCTTCTCCATAAACACTGATGATTTCCTGGTTTTATAAAGCCCCCCCTCAGAAATACGCAATGGGCTCGACTGGTTACTGGCCAGTAATGACAGTGTCAATATGCTTATCATTAGCCGTTGAACGGCGGATATTAGTGAAGAGGATTGTGCAGAACCTGTGCAAGCAGGACGTTTCATAATGGTATGCTTTTTTGTTTATCGTTGTCTCATACTTTTAGATATGCTGTTATCTGTCAGAGGCTTCCTGCTTCACCTATTGCTTTTCATACAGTTTTCTACTGGATAAAAGCTTTACACAGCAGAATACTGATGCGTGTAGCAAATTTTTTGTAAAGTATTGTTTATTTTGTTAACAGTAAAGTGTTTTTGCATCAAGTATTGCTCGCTACCATGACACCGCTGCGTGTCATGGAAAAGATCTATCGTCCTATACACATAAAGTGTATAATTGGAACACAGTTCATTGATCGAGCTGATGATCTGAATCAGAGAGAGAGAGATGCAGAGCAGGGGGACGTGAGGAACAGAATTAAGATCCGCTGCTTTAGAACATTGATTTTGAAACTTGTGAATCCATTAGAATCGTTAGAAGACAGAATCGTGATTCATATATGAATAGATATTTTGTGCACCCCTAGTTTTCTCTTCCTCTTCCTCTTCCTCTTCTCTAAAGCAGCACAGCATGGCCTCGCCCCCTTTGATGCATGTTCCCGGGGGCGGGGTTTATGTAAATTTCAGGGTTTGTGATGTCACCAACCCAGGAAGAAGCTTGTAGTCCCTACTAGCCGTAACTGTTGGCATTAAACTGCCATAATTTTAAAAGACAATATCTCTGTATTGAACTTTCAGCGTCATAACTTTGCAGATATTGTTTATGCTCAAACAGCAACATTACACACTAACTAAAGTTAAAAAGTGAAATCACAATCAACCTCCCCTTTAAGTTTAAACTGTCACTTTCTGGCCAAAACAATTCAGTCCATAATAACTCTTCCTCCAGTGAAAAAGTCCTCTCACATGAAAATCCGCCAAGATATTTGTTCAGAACTTTTTTGGGCTGAGTTTGATCTGTTTCTCTCTTGATTCAGACGAAATGGCTTTTACACTGGAGAAAGCAATATTATGACAAGAGGACTCATTTTTTAGCCAACAGTTTGAATCTAAAAACATCTTCGGTTGATCGCTTTGTTTCTCACAAACATGCAGCTTTTCTTTTTACAAGATGTTAACTGATGGACTGGAGTGTGGATTACTTGTGGATTTGTGATGTTTTTATTAGATATTTGGATCCATTGGTGAGCAAGTGATGTAATGCAAATTTTCATTTTAGGGTGAACTATTCCTTTAAACTATGATAATTTAATATTTACTTTCTAGATTATATCAGACATTGCTTTAAATACTAAAGAAATAAAACAATATTTTACATGATCAAAGAATAATTCAAGAAAATGCTGAATATAATTGGGTGGCTAAATGCATTTTGAGGCTAAAGCAAAAGGTGGACCTATACAGAACATAATACAAAAAAAAGTTCAACTTTTAACTCAAATTATTATTCTGAATATTGTATTATATTTTGAAATAAAACTCAAGCATTTTCATCATTTGATCATGTCATCTAAGTTCAAGACAGTAAATTACAGTGCATATACAACATGATTATTATGACTCGAAAAGCATTTCATTTATGGTGCAATTTATAATTGTTTGACCATGACCATGTTACCCTTTAGATAAATGCATTGCACCCTATTCTGTTCTGTGGTTAGTTTATGAATTAATACAATGCAAGTGTTTGAACAAGAGACCAGTGTGAAAAATCACAGACAGTGGAGCTCGCCAATGCAACTTTTGCAGAACTTTATCAGCTTCATTGTGATTTGTTTGTAGTTGTGATGAATCACTCAGACATGAAGGCCAAATGTGCTTTTGTCATCGACCACCTCTTTCTTCCCTTTCAGGCCAGTGCACTTTCTATGTTACTTGCCTGCATACAATGCAGACACATACAGATATACAGTAAGTGACAAACAAACAAAAGGGAAAAAAGTGGGTACCTTTCAAACTTGCTAGAGAAGAGTTCTTATTACGCAAGATTGAATTACTGCTATTGATCTGAAAAAAAAACTCTTATTAAATGTATTTACTCTACATTTACAAACCCCCCAGGGCCAAGCCTGAACAAATAACTGTGCTAAACAACATCTTGAACATACTAAATCATTACTCAGTGGATTCTATAGGTTTTTTTTTTTTTTTTTTAGTGAGCAACTAACCAGGGGTGCGTTTCCCAAAAGCAACTATGGTCGCAAGTTCCGTTGTTACCAGTAGAGTTCAATGGAACTAACAACCAAAGTTAGCTAACGATGCTTTTGGGAAACGCACCCCAGGCAAAATTGATTTGTAGTTACACTCGCTCTAGCTTGCAATGGCTTGTCATGTACTTTCTCAGAATTTCACTTGCAGGTCTGAGAACACAGCACTTGGGAGAAGAGATTGTGTGTTACCAGCTCTGAAGAGAACCCCATTTACACATAATCACTCTCATCATTTAAATGATTTAGAAAATTAGCAATCTGAACATGAATGATAATGAATTTCATGTCCATTGAACACTAAAAGACAATTAGATGGTTTAATAATGAAGATATGCATTTGAAATAAAATTCGATTTCAGATGGGAGTTTTTGTGGTGGTTTTTGAAGATGTCCGTGAGGTTTCCTATTGTGAGGCTGTGTTCAGTGAATCTGTGCATGTCTGGAACTCTTCTTAGTCTACAAATTTTTAATATTATTTGGATGCAATCCGATTTTTACTCTGCATGCAGTATTTAAGAGTTGTTCCTCTGTACTTTTTGTGTCTATGAGTGTGCAGCCAAGTTTATGTGCTTGTGCACATGTACATTTCTATGTGCCTGCATCCTTTTATGCTGCCATGATGCATCACCATGCAGTCGTGTTTGTGACAGCTAAAAAGACAGACATGAAGAAAAATAGGATGAGTTAGATAAAGAGATGTCAGAAAACATCCATCACATGCTGCAGTTACCATGAGATACCATTTCTGTGAGATGTAACAAATGGATATGAACACATAAATGAAAGTTTGTGTGTATAATGGTACAAAGTGACTAAATGGACCTTTTGATTTTAAAATTCTCCCAAAACACTAAATGGCAATAAACACCATTTTGTTGATATGGGTTATATATTTTTTCTTGATGACCTATTGCTTTTATTAAAGTAGAATAATACAGGAAATTCTTATAAGAGGTCATCACAAAATGTGATTTTATTTGTGCAATGAAGTTCAAAAGTTTGGGGTCTGAAAGTTTTATTTAAATATTTTCTCGTCTCATATGCTTACTACGGCTGCATTTAGCCTACTTCATAAAAAATGCAGATATTACAATTTAAAACACTTGTTCTCTATTTGAATATATTTTAAAATGTTATAATTATTCATGTAATGGCAAAGCTGAATATTCAGCATGATTACTCCAGTCTTCAGTGTCACATTATCCTTAAGAAATCATTCTAACATGCTGATTTGCTGCTCAAGAAACATTTCTTCATATTATCAGTGTTGAAAACAATTGTGGTGCTTAATACTTTTCAGGATCCTTTAATTAATAGAAAGTTACAAAGGCCGGAATTTAATTGGATTGTTTTTCTTAAAAATGTAAGTCTTCAACTGTGACTTTTTGACCAGTTTAATGCTATTTTTCAAATTGAAATAAAACATTTTGAATATGCAGCAATAATTCTGAGCATGACATGTTGGAAGGCATTGATCGACATGCAGTGTTTCATCTTACAGATGTATTTTTGGAAACTGCATAATTGCTCCATCAGCTACACTAACTATACTGCTATCGACTGAATTAGCAAGGTTTCATGTTTTTAGAGAGTTGAGGACCTTTGTGTCAAAGAAAACTAAAGCTCTTGTAATGCAGAGCTGTTCAACGTGATATGCCCTCAAAAAGGGAAATGAAAAAGATCAATGTTGGAGAGTTTAATGAGGATATAAGATGTCTCTGGAGGCAGTTTTTCTCCCTATGAATTTTAAGACTGTTTCAGGCCCAGTCCAATGTCAGGCAGATTTGCATTTGATTTATAGTCACTGTCACTAAGATTTTGACAGATGAGTAAAACCAAAATATTCCCATCTTTTGCTCTATTCACCCGGGAATATAAACACAACCATAAATTTTAAGCTTGTCCTTGCTTTTATTAATAAGTTTCTGAGGATAAACCACAGGACAGTATTACATTTGAAAGAAGCATTATTGCACAGCTGATGATGAATCTTCCCTTATGGCGCACTTTGAGACAGGAATAAATTACATGCTTTAGGATTAACCAGGAAAGAAAAAATAATAATCTGCCCAAATTGCTCTTTGTTAAATGACCTGTACTACATGCTGAGAGACTGAACTTAGTTTTGAACCATGTGAACCTTTCTTTTTTCTTT
Organism: Sinocyclocheilus anophthalmus; assembly: GCA_018155175.1. Taxonomy (NCBI): domain Eukaryota; kingdom Metazoa; phylum Chordata; class Actinopteri; order Cypriniformes; family Cyprinidae; genus Sinocyclocheilus; species Sinocyclocheilus anophthalmus. The sequence continues at coordinate 335,882 of JADLZN010011290.1, forward strand.
ATTTTTTTATGGTCCTGTGGACATATAAATAAGAATGAAGAAATCACTCTCCACATCCAGTGCTGTCCAAGAACAGCTTGAGAAAGCAATAAACTTCAACATCAATACATCAGAGGGAAAGTCATATCTTCATCTCCTCTGAAATGAGCCCAGTGGTCCCCTCCCACACTTCAGGCTCTCATTTCACTGCAGTTCATTCGCCTGAAGGGCTAAATTGTCCCCACTGGAATATTGGCTCCAAATATACTATTACAAAGCAATTTTGTTGGTAAAATAAGCATGATGTGACTGCTGTTTTTGTGGCAGCCGTCTTTTTTCATTATTAAGAGAAACGTCAACCCCACTGAGATGCGCAGTAGTATTGCATTTAACACAATTCACCAATATATACTATTCGTTATATGGATCTGCTCTGGTTGAGATATGTGATGTGCTGCTTGAAAAACTGTTTGTGTACTTCTTCAAAATGCCTTCCTTAGAAAAATACAAACATAATACCACGAAACAATTTGAAGCCAAACATTTTTAATTTCCCTTGGACCATATTAAAAAGTTAACGACACCAATTTCTTTGAGCACTGCTTTTGCTGAATCTGTTCTTAAGTGTGTGGTTAACCCAAAGAAAACAATGCTCGGGGAGTGCGTATCCACAGGGACTCAATTAAACCTTCTGACTTTCTGAAGCAAAATAATTTACTTGTGTCCATGTGTTTTATCTTCCTAAAAGTTCAAGATGTTTGGTGACTAAATCTCTGCTAATTCATCACATAACATTTTATTTTGATCTGAATGAGTTTTATTGGAATTGTTTGTCTTAGACTATGTACAGATGAGGCTGTATCCTGAGACATCCTGCCTTATTTGCATTGTAAACATACAAAAAAACAAAAAACAACCTTTAAATTGTTTTCTAGAGTGAAATTAGCCATAGGGTGGTTTCTGTTCTTATTTTGTCAAATGAGAAGACATTTTACGTAACCAAGTGATCATTATGAATTCTAAATGATTTGGCTCACTGTCATGGGTAGGTTTGGATCATTGGATCGTTCTGTGATTTATTTGTTTATTTATTGATTGATTTGTTCTTTGATAAAGTCATTGATTGATGAAACCAGTTAGGATTATAATAGCACCCTGCAGTAGTTATGAAAACCAAAGACAATATTAGCACTTTCATTAATCTGGCAGCTGAATGAATGGAAAAAATAAACTTTTACATGTATAAATTAATGTAAATAAACGTTTATATCGCATTTATTTAGGGTGATATATTTCTAAGATATATTGCATACTTTTCCAAAAAAAAAATGAAAAAAAAATGACAACACACAAACACTAGTTACAGCATCTACAACAAATTAAGTATGTACGCTCGTATGTACATATATTAATTTCCATAGAATGAATATTGTGTAGAAAAAACTGTTTGCGTTGCCTTCCTTCTGATCCCAATGTTAGGAAAGAGCAGGCCCGGATTGGCAAATCGGGAGCACCGGGAGGATTCCCGGTGGGCCGGTCTATTTTTTGGCCGCGAAGGACGGTGTTGTCATGCCACTGGGCTGAAATATGGATGTTGTCTGCCTGCACTCATAGCAGCCCCACTCTTTTTATTTATTTTCTTGCAGGCCATATTATTATTTTCACCAGACCATAATAATAACAAATTCTCACCCACTTGCGACCACCCCTCGCGCCCTTAACCCACCTCACCCCACACCCCACGCACAGAGCAGCACCCCCCTTCCAACTCTCTGGCCCCCAGGCAACAATTTGGTCCCTCCAGCCCGCCCCCGCCCCCCACCCCCCCCCCCCCCCCCCCCACCGACTATCCAGCTATACCCCTGCGCACCGCCACGCCGCGCTTGACGGGTGCCACCCTGGATAGCGGGTCACCGGACCCCCCCCCCGCCAACCCCCGCCCACGCCCGGCTCCACGACGCCACTTTGCTGAAGGCTGCTGCGGCTGTGGCACGGGGGCGGTCGCGGGGGCCCGCCCTCGGCGACGAGCAGGCTGGGGCGCTGCAGCCGGCGGACGGATAGAGGCAGCAGCTGCCCGCCGGGACAGGATATGTCGGATCGCCTCAGTCTGCTTCTGTGCAGCCAAAAGCTGCTGGGCCAAGCTCTCGACCACATCGCCGAAGAGGTCGGTCTGGGACACAGGGGAATTGAGGAACCAAAACCTTGTCGGTGTCCCTCATGTCTGCCAGACACAGCCATAGATGGCGCTCCTGGACCACAAGCGTGGACATCGCATGACCCAGAGAACTCGCTGTGACATTCGTCGCTCGGAGCGCGAGGTCAGTGGCAGTTCGGAGCTCTTTCAGAACTTTTGGATCGTGACCACCCTAGTGCAAGTCCTTCAGTGCCTTACCCTGGTGCACCTGCAGTAACGCCATAGCGTGTAAGGCGGAAGCAGCTTCCCCGCAAACCATATAGGCACTGCCGGTTAGACCGACGAATGCTACAGCCGGGCAAGGAAGTACCGGGTCTCCCACCAGGAGGAGCGGACTAGGACACATTGCCTCGGCGAACGCCTGTGCTCCACCAGGGGATCGCCGAATCCCCTTCGCTGCAACGCCACTCGAGGGGGTGAGGGAGGAGGAGGAGCCCATGGCCGGATTTCTCGGCAGGAAAAGGTGCCGTCCACGACCTGGTGAGCTCGTCATGCACTTCCGGGAAGAAAAGCACCGGGGCAGGACGCTGAAAACCAGCGCGAGCCACCCGAGAAACCAATCATCCAGCACTTTCGGCGGCCCGGGAAATCATAGCTGTCATCTCTGGGTCCGATTCAGGCTTTGCCACCGTCCCGTAGGGCGGCAGCGCGGCCGAATCCTCATTGGACAGCTCTCCCTTTGATGCTGAGATCGACATCTGGTCGGGGGGAGGTCCACTTGATACCGCTGGTACGCTCTTTAAAGAGGGCCCAGCACGTTCCGTGGGTTGCTCAACTGGATCGGAGGAGCAAGAGGAGTGATGGTCCCCAGAGGGTTGGTTCCCTGCGGGGTTTGACATCACTGTAACCCTCAAACCACCTGTGCTACTGCCGGAAGTGGTTCTCGCCTGTCCGCCAGAACGAGCCCCAGATCAAGGCAACGGGACTCCGCCCCCTCGCAGATAGCGGAGCCTGGTTCGCAGCTCTGAGATAGTCATCTTCCCGCAATGAGAGCATGACTCATCCACAAACGCCACCTCAGCGTGCTAGATGCCCAGACACGTGAGGCAGCGATCATGACCATCACCCAGCACCAGGTAACGACCGCACCCAGAAACACACGGGTGAAACGGCATCAGTTAGGACGATTCCGTCGTCTTTATAAAAGAGCACCCGTGGGGGGCGCTCTTTTCGCGAAACAGCAAGTTGCGCTTTAGGGAAATGCTTTTTTACGTGCTGAGATGCACAGGGGAAACGGTCGTTTGCAGCATGACAGGGGGTAGTGCAGCTTGAAGTGCGCAACCCACTCGACACAGAAACGACCACCGCTGAAGCACCATTTGCCACCCACAGAAAGGCTTCCAAGTGCGTGCTGAACTGTTGTTCTCGAATGAATATAGAGCAGCACGATGGTGTCGCTCGGCTCGAAGCGCCGATGGTCTGCCTTGCCCTGCGCTTCTCATCCTCGCCCCCCCCCCCCTGTGTCCCGGCCGCTCGATGCCTCCCTTGCCGCCTGTGCTTGGCGTCGTTCCCTCGGCGTCGCTTGTCTCTCGCAGCGCTATCCCCCTTCGTCGGTTCCTGCTGTGCTCCGCGTGGACACAACCCCCACGCTCCCACCCCCCCGGGCCCACGACGAACTTCTCTGCCCGGCCTCGCCCCTAGTCCACGTTTCCCCAGGCCCAGCCCAGGACCCCCCCCTACCCCCCCCTCACCACAGCCACCACCCTTCCCCACCTGCTTTCCGTTATGATAACCCCATCCACACCCACGTTATGGGGCCCCTGCCCCACCCACCAACCTCTCTGACGTTCCGCGCCAACCCCCCCCCCTCAGCACCCCCCACCGGCACCCCCCCCCCCACCGAGAAGGCCCCACCCCCACCCTTGCCTCCTCCGCGGGAAGACCGACTTATCCGTGTCCGTTCCCCGCTGCTCCTACCAAAAGACGCGGGACCACCCCTCGCCCTTCCCCACACACAACCCCCCACAGCTTCCCTCTTGCCATCGGCCCCCCGCTCACCATCACCTGGGCCCTCTATCTCGCCCGTCCCCCACCTCCAAGCACCCGACGCTGCCCCCCACACCCACCTTCTTCCGTTTTATTCCCTATAGACCCACTGAGTCCTTCCCTCCATTCCACAGGATCTCAGATTGCACCCTCCCCATTTCGATGACCCCAACCCAACCTCTCGCTAGACTCGTAAATTTACCCAACCAGCTGTGCATGCACCCCGTTCAACGACCTTTACACCCCACTCCTCCCCCATTGACCCGCCCCACTTATGTACTTCACAACCGTCTACGTTTAACTCCACACCTCCCCCACACACCTACATGTGTGCCACGTGGACCCCCTTTCTAACCCCCACACCTCGCCACGTCCCCTTTCTCCCCAGCGGCCACTCCCCGTGCACATTAAACACCCCCCCCCTTCACCTTTTCGCACTAAAACCCCACCCCCCGATTCACACACCACCACGTTCGGAGACACAGTCCACACCCTCAGCAAGCCTATCCCCCACCGGCGTGCATGCTGTGGCCGTGATTTCCACTCTTCCTCACGCACAACAATTCCGACCACTACCCGACTGCACACCCCCCTACTAACATCGTTTACAATGCACGGACAACTGTATTTTTCCCCGGAGCACAACATACACCGCTGCATTGCAGTCGCTCCTGGCCCCCCAATCACCCCCTCTCACCCCCCCCCGTTGCGCGCCATCCCGGCCACCTTCCAACCCAACTGCCCTGGGCATCCCTTCTTTTTTATCCCAGTCTGCACCTGTCCAACACACACATGAGAGGACACTAGCGCGCACAGTTGTCACAGTTTCGGCAAGGACGCTGTTGTCACCCATTTCTTGACGGTCTAATACAGGCCCACTTTCTAGATGTCACACCGGACCTTAAGATCATTCCTTTGTCGACATTCCCACCTCTCTTTATGCTGCGACACTGTTTCCTATGGGGTGAAAGCTCTGGCCTGCAGGCTGGCCATTTCCCCAGTACCGCGAATCCTTTCACCGAGCCATTGCATCAGTTGAAGTGACCCATCCGACAGCTGCCCTGGTGGCGCATTGTCACGAAGCTCGGAAAATGCCCAACCCCCAGGCCTCTTCCATCGAAAGAGACACCTCCGTCATGGCATGGGACGCACTATTTTGTTATCAGCTTCGGACTACTACCCTACCCCTTCGCATTGTGGTGCACTCCTGACAGATCGCTCGTCTAAGCTGCCACATGCCCCCCCACCCCCAAGAACTCATGGCAAAAACTACCATCAGCGATCGGCAGGCTTTGACCCTCTAGAACGCTGATAACACCTTGGGTTGTCCTTGTCCTCTTTAGTCCGGATGACAAGGCGTCCCAGTTTTCCAAAAAGAACTTCAAATTTTTGATTCGTCTGACCACAGACAGTTTTCCACTTTGCTTTTTTTTTTTTTTTTTTACACCGTCCATTTTTAAATGAGCCTTGGCCCAGCGAAAACGCCTGCGCTTCTGGATCATGTTTAGATATGGCTTCTTTTTGACCTATAGAGTTTAAGCCGGCAACAGCGAATGGCACGGTGTATTGTGTTCACCGACAATGTTTTCTGAAAGTATTCCTGAGCCCATGTTGTGATTCCATTACAGTAGCATTCCTGTATGTGATGCAGTGACGTCTAAGGGCCCGAAGATCACGGGCATCCAGTACGGTTTTCCGGCCTTGACCCTTACGCACAGAGATTGTTCCAGCTTCTCTGAATCTTTGGATGATATTATAAACTGTAGATGATGATAACTTCAAACTAATTGCAATTTTTCTCTGAGAAACTCCTATCTGATATTGCTCCACTATTTTTCGCAACAGCATTGGGGGAATTGGTGATCCTCATGCCCATCTTGACTTCTGAGAGACACTGCCACTCTGAGAGGGTCTTTTTATACCCAATCATGTTGCCAATTGACTTAATAAGTTGCAAATTGGTCCTCCAGTTGTTCCTTATATGTACATTTAACTTTTTCGGCTCTTATTGCTACCTGTCCCAACTTTTTTGGAATGTTTAGCTCTTATGAAATCCAAAATGAGCCAATATTTTGCATGACATTTCAAAATGTCTCACTTGCAACATTTGATACGTTATCTATATTCTATTGTGAATAAAAATATAAGTTTATGAGATTTGTAAATTATTCCATTCCTTTTTACTCACAATTTGTACAGTGTCCAACTTTTTTGGAATTGGGTTTGTACATAAATAGGTTAAGCAAAACAAGTGTGATTATTCTAAAAACTTTTTAACTGCACCGCCGCCACGCACGAAGGCTCCCCCTACACTCACATGGCTACAGTACAATATTTGGAACGTCCAGTATTTGTCTTATGTTCTACAAGATATAATAAAACACTATTTTCTTAAGAAGAGATCAAGAATCTAAAACTGTCTTATTTTCAATTCCTTTGTTAATTGGCAATGATGACGTAATATCTTTTGATCCCCCTGACAGCGGACCTTGCTCCAAAACAACCAGTTCTTGTTGGAGATCTGTGCACAAATCAAGAATAAAAAAATGCTAATAGAAGCGCAAAGTCGGCACTGTAAAAGGCCAGTAAAAAAAACACAAAACAAACAAAAAACACTGGGCCGGGTCTAGGCATGAAACTACAGGGCTGAAAATTAGTCCCCTCGGCCTGGGCACGAGTGAATGCAACCTATCATTTTTAGATGAAGATCAACAGCACCCCGTCTCCAGTACGACACTTGATGACTGTGAAACCACACCTTACTTAAACCTTGGCTTCGCATTTACAAACCAAGACTACCTTCCAGAGCACCCTGTACCGGATTTCCCAAACACAAGACCACAGAACACCCCTCCCCCCGACTATGCTCACGAACAGGCCAACCTACCAACGTGGACTCCAACCACGCCAACCTGTTCCGCAACATAGCGGTACAACCACCAATTGTCATTCACCACTCGGCCTACAACACTATTGCTTAATCCGGCCCCTCTTTTACTCACAGATCCGTTTCGTACATCATGTGCTGAGTTTATGCGTTTAAAATAACCATCACAAGTTACCACCTTTGTCAGTACACATTCGCAAATCACATCTCTTCAATCACTAGTAAATCAGTGCTCACCTACACCAGTGAATGACTCAAACACCACGTTTGTAAATATGAGGCATGTTAACAGCACCACACTTTTAGTCTAGTCACTGGTGAGCAAAATAGCACAGTTGAGTAAACTTAAGGCTACTTTCACACTGTCAGTTTTTGGGATTGAAAACCACATTTACTTACAGGTGTGAGTCTCAAAATGTCATGTCAGCACAAAAAAAAAGACGGTTAAGTACAGCTACACTCGTGGAAACTGACGATACGATTACCGGAAACTTAAACTGGCTTGATATCGCGCAACTAGCATCAGCTACAAAAGCATCAAGCGATAATTTAAAAGAGTCAAAACTGACAAAATTACCTCCATCCACCCTCTAGTGATTTTTCATCTTCACGACGTCTTTCAAGACGCCAGGTTACAGCGGGTGCCAGAGGAGGTGGGGTGTTTTTTCCAGCAGTCTTTCGGACTACTGTTTTTAGACTCTTAACGTAAATCACCCATACCCGTAGGCAAATATTTTTTCAAAATGCACTGGAAATCTAAACCTGAGAAACAGTAATATAAGTTTTACTAAGTTTTAATAAAATGGTTTACAGTGATGCTGTTTGCTAGCTAGTTTGCTGACCATCCAATCAAAGGAGGAGGAAATGCTGACTTTATCGTTAGCCAGCTAGATGGCCCTTGTGCTGCCAACTCGAAATCTGATTGGTTTCATTGCCATTGATTTAAGCTAGCAGATGCCTGCACTGTGAATTCTGAAGGCCTTAAGGCAGATTTAAGGCACAATTGCTGAAATATGATTGGATAAAAGCACTAATATAAACATACACTGCTGGAAGAGTGCAACCAAGAGAAAAGCTATGAAAAGAATAGACTATTGGAAATAATTTAATACACATTAATGGAAAATATATTAAAACTAAGTCAGTGATTCTGCTAGTGTTTAGGCCAGCAGAGAAGGCTATGCTGGCCCTGACGGCCCACAACTGTTATATATATATATTATATATATATATACTGTATATATAATTTGTTACGATATAACTAACGAGGTCATATTCTGAAGACAATGAAACTGAAACCAAATAGCGTTGAAACAGGAAGTGAAGTGAACAGAAGAGAATGACAAAATAACGGTCCACATAACAGAACAAAAACCTAACAATAAGATCGTTAGGCTATCGTTAACCTATATGTATAACAGTTAGCCTAGTCATAATCTGATCTTCTAATCTGACTGGACAAGAGACTGTTGATTATTCCTCCTGCAGTGTTATAGACGGGCTGTCAGACAGTGAAGTTACAGTGTGCGCCCCACAACGTGGGTGGAAAGGGGACTGTCATTAAAACTTACAAGTTCAAAAATGCTGATTAATTGTTCAAAGAGAGTAATGTGAACACGCTGTTTTGAAATCTTTTAAACTTGAGCGCAATTAGAAGATCAGATGACAGCTAGGCGTTCAATGATAAGACAAGAGCCATTTTCGGTCCTTGGACTCCAACCTATTTTCACCAATATAGATCGGCCGGAGGGAACGATGCAAGTAATTGCACGCAGCTCAGTCGACTCTCTCGCATCTAATTGACTGTCGGTTTAGGTTGAAGTGCAACTCTACGGCCAGGCCGTACAAAATCAGCATGGTACACATACTGTTATATTACACAACTGTTTACTATTACAGTCCACATGCATGAAGTGTTAAACAACAAGAAGACGGCATAACCTTACGCAAAAAGAAAGAAAACATGCAAAAACGCAGTTGTGCGGGTCGTGCATTCCTCTGCGGTTTGCTCCAACTCGTCCAAACTGGCCCGCGCGTATTGCGATATTGCGGTTATCGCGACAGCCTATAAACCAGATGGAACGTGTCCAGTAAACATGAACGTCTATCACTTTCTGACACAACAACAGTCCAATCGAGCTGCGAGTTCATCCGTCAAATCTTCCTCAACCAACAGCAGCTTTTATATTTGGGAGGAGAGCAGAGCATTTGAGTCGCGCGCAAAATACAAAACTGATGTGAGCGGCTCCAGTGAAGGAAAAAATGACGGGATCTAAAATTTCAGATGACACACTGCTCATATCAGAACCCCGTAGCTGGTTTTGTGGGCAGAGCGGTTCCCTCTCGCACTGTATGACATTACAGACAGCTAGTTGTCCAGTCCTTTTCCGTTCACACAGCGTGTGTTTTCCAAGAATGCAGTTGTGAGTCACGATATACGACATTCACGATAGAAAAACAGCACTTTCCAATTTCATTAAAATGTTATGGTATTACAGCTGTGAAATTACAAACAAAAAATACACATTCTGAGACATGAACTGAAATGAACTGTGAATTTTTTATTAACATTAAATCGTCCTCCCATTTTAACCTTAAAATTATGGGGAAGCTGTGCCTCCCCCGACGAGCCGCCACTGATTACGGACTAAAATACAGGAATGACAACCGTATTCTGCTGCTGTGTGCAATGTGGCCTTAGTTGCTCGGAAGTGCTCTTAAAGGGGTCATATGATGCGATTCAATTTTTCCTTTCTCTTTGGAGTGTTACAAGTTCTTGGTGCATAAAAAAGATCTGTAAAGTTGCAAAGACTAAAGTCTCAAATAAGATATTCTTTATAAAAGTTAACCACGCCTACCTAAAACGGTTCATTCTAGCACGCCCCCACTTGTCTACGTCACGATGTGGGAAGATTTGCATAACACCGCCCAAATGTTCACGCAAAGAAAGAATGGGTAACTCGCCTGTAATTGCTGTAGTTTCTTGTGTAGTATGCGGTTGGCCGTTCGGTTTTGTTGTGAAAGTGAAAACCCACCCCTATTTGTTTGGCTCCAAAAGAGCCCCCCTGATATCTGCTTCGTAATACCTAGAGCTGATCGTGCTGGTCGCTGGAGGGCATACATCACTTTGACGTGTGGATCTCCGGACACTCGGCGTCCCGGTGACGACGAAAGCGGAGTTTTTTTTTTTTTTTTTTTTTTTTTTTTTAGCACGGGTCGTTACATGTGGTTGCTGCAAGCCCACCGGACACTCCTTCGTCGAATCCGCCAGCCGCCGCCGCCACTCTAGACCAACCCGCAAGCCTCGCTCCACTAACGCCGCTGTAGTATTCGTTGTGAAAGCGAAACTACTTGTTTGGCCTTACAAAAGAGGACCAATAGAAATCAGTGGTTAAGTTATATTACAAACATGTTCCAGAAACGTTCAACCCAAAATTAGGAGTCGGGCAGCCGCAATTTATGGAGGACTGTTCATGGGAGATTAGGACACCAATGCCGGCTATTTCGGACTCTCAGATTGTACAGCACTTTTCATATTTAAAGGATTTTGCTACTGCAGGATTCAAACGTGAGTTTTGGCAGGGAGAGGAGCGCTGCTGTTTGTTCATTTCTACGTCACCACACCATGACAGACCATGGTTTCATATGATTTGACAACGGCACCCCCAGCACGATGCAAACAGAAACGCGTAAAAAAAAAAAGACAGTTTAAATCATTATAATCCATAATTATGTCCCCAATGGATGCAACAAACGCCTCGTTTATAATAGGTTTTAATGTTTATGTCTCATCGCTCAGGCCGGACACGGCATCAAAGTATGGTAAGGGGCGTAACATTTCCGTCACACGCTTGAGGTATTCAGCCAATCAAAACACACTGGATAGCTGGCCAATCACAGCACACCTCGCTTTTCAGAACAATGAGCTTTGTAAAAAATCGATGCGTTTCAGAAAGGCGGGGGCATAGAGGAGAAACAATAATGTACAGCCTGTGGAAAATAAGGTTTTTTTTTTACTTTAACCGACAACATAAAAACATTCTTACACCAAATACACCAAAAATGTTCTTTTAGCAACCTATATGACCCTTTACTCGCAGTACTAAAGAATCATTTTTAGTATGTCGAGTACAAAATTAGTGTGTGTGAAAATAGAGCACTTTAAGTACATGGAAGTGTACTTTCTTTAACTTGGGATAGCATGTGCTATTAAATGAAACTACAGTGAAACTATCGTGCGTTATATCGTTATTTCTGTCCCCTTAATGACAAGCGGCAGCATGTTTAGCTCTGTCCCTTTAAGAGCTGCACGCATCCGTTTCTCTCTCAAAAGGTGTACTTTCACTTTAGATGTAACCAACTGTTTATATGTAAACCTTTTTTGTTTTTGATGGTAATTGACCCTTTGCAAAAACCTGCCCTCTTTAGATACTGTTGCTATGTCCGACAAGCAATGGTCGCTCTAACAATACAATCACGTTTCACGTAGTGAAAAGTACATGTGTAAAACATCACAAAAAAAAAATAAACATACATAAAACTACAGAATTTTTGCATATCAGGAGATCTAAAATAAATTTTTCACGCTAACTTTTCCGATATTCAACTTTTTTTTACCAAGAGCCCCAGGGTAAGTGTATTTTAATCAATGTCCTGCCATATAAATACAATGAAATATTATTTGACCGTCCTCGGTGTAATATATCCACATATAACAAATTTTACCTGTGGGGGATTTTACCTTAATGTTATAAACTTAATCTAACGAGAGCAGTGTTTCCCAACTGGGTTGCCGTCTGTCGAGAGCAGGGTTGCCGTGTAAAAAATACTTTTTTAATATTTTAAAATTGCTAAAATTGCTGAAAACAAAAGCATCTATTATATAATATCCATTTCTGATGTCGCCAATAATTAGAGATGCACTGAAATTCCGGCTGCCGAAAATTAGTTCACCGTTCAGGATTCACTTTCACGTGGTGTGACACACTGCGTTTTATCCCGCTCTATGCGTGTGCGCTCTGCTCAGTCGCTCAAACCTGGTGCCCACCCCCCCCCCACTACCCATGTTCATCGAGGACCATCCCAGCAACCACACCCCGCACAACGTCACACTCAACCCACTTGACGCATGACAGGAAACATCGATTCTAGTACAGTCTTGTTTCTGTCTGCAATAGCCCTACTGTGTTATAACATGTGGTATATGGGCAACTCTGGTAAAACTGCCCTCTCATTCATTGATCTGCTAAACCGTTATGCTCACGTGTCCTCTGATAATAATAGCCTTCTAGAAATCCCCCCCCCCCTAAACACACATTATTAGCTAATTGGTAACAAAACCCAAAAAAAAAAAGTTAAATCTCTTAACCCTACTGTTGTGTTAGACCTACCTGAAAAACTAAAAGCAATTTATTTAATTCGAAGGCTTGTTGTTATTTTTTATTTGTGCTATCATTTTTAATTTCTTTATTTGTTCTTATTTTTTTTACTGACTGCTTACTTGTCATTTTTATTCAATTCAACGTTTGAAATCAAGCTATCTCGTGCTACTGCTCCAAAATTACCCCACTGTAAAATAAAAAAAAACTGAGTGAGCAAAAATTTGTGAGATCGCTAGTTATAATGGTACTTCACTCTGTTTCCATCTGTCTCCCAGCCCCTCCATACACCTCTGTTTCCCTATACAGGCAAAGATTCCTTCGGGACACTTCGCCTATGCTTGCCCCATGCATGGCCAATGTTTTAAATTAATGTAAAAATATTTGTATGAACATATCTCGGTAGTTCTTCCCTGTTGTACCGGCTCACACTATTACTTTTTCCAACAATCTATCCCCTATACGCCTTTTGACACGGCGCCCTGCCGCAAGTTTGTACCAATTTCCAAAGGGCCCCCTGCCACGCCACCTAACAACAAGGCTCGGGGACAACAAGACCCCTGTAGAGAATGTATGTATGTGAAAATTATAGGGCATATACTGTATGGCAATATTATTTGAGACACGTTTCTAATGAGTACTAGCGGGGTGAACCCAAAAAGGGTTATGCACTAACATCCACAAGCCTTAACCTGGGTGAGACACCCCAGCCAAAAAAAAAAACAGGAGCAAAAATAGAAAGCACTATGATTTTCGCTCCAAAATCCAATAGTTTACCTTACTTGGATATAATTAGTTATATTTACTTAGTTGTTATACTTACTCGGTTTTATTAAGTAACAGCTAATTTTAAGGCTAATAAAACAACGTACTTGCTGGAATGAGTAACTCTTACTTAAAATATTCATGTAGCCACAACAAAACCGGTGACATTAATACACCAGTGGGAGGCAGCAGTGCGCTAATGTGTTGCTAATGTGCAAAAATAAGTTTCAAAAAATAATTGTGTCAATCAATGTATCTTTCTGTGTGCTGCTAATTTTAACGGACTGACCAAAGATCTTTGCTATTCTGCTGTTAGAAAAAATACTGTAGAAATACAGAACTTGTGGCGTATTTTGGCGAATTTAAGACTTTTTTTTTACTTTTCAAACTGAAAAATTTGTAGCTAGTTAAAAAAAATGAAAATTCAGAGGTACAATTCAAGAACATGCCAAAAGTCCTCAAGATGAGCTCACAGTGGGTTTTAAAGTCAATCTTTATGTGCCACTGATAATTAATTGTTTACTGTAATCTTTTGCAGTGTTAACACTATAATTTAGTGTTAGAGGCTTTGGTCACTTAAGTTATTTTTAAGTGAACCATGTTATTGTCAATATTTTTAATACATCACAATCATAGTCATCACGTGATCACACATTTAAGGTTTAAACTGAATGAGCTCTTTGTCTTGCAGTAATTATTGCTTTTCTGTGTTGAAACACTTACTACTGTAATACAGAGGGAATGCTGCTTTTCAATTGCTTTTATGACTGAGGCCTCAAGTAGATATGTATAGAAGTTTTCTTTCTTTCTTTTAAAGTATGCAGATATCAAGGAATGAATGTGTCTGTAATCTACAATTCACAACAATTGTGGCAGCGGTCTTCTCTGAACAGCAGTCTCGTGAACACCGTACTGTTTCGGCCGCAGTATACTGAAGGTAAGGTATTTCATTTTTAATCTCTTATACAGCAGTAGAGCAGTTTTTGACTCAATCATGTGCTACACTTTATTTACAATATTAAATTATTTTTCAAATAATTTCTTGCGGATGAAGTATACATGTAACCACTGTATTTCTTTTATTTTTTTTCACAGATCTAAGAAAACACTTCACACCCTACAACCCCTAAAAATGTATGTTGCTACCTTAAATGTTTTCAATATTTTTTATTATATTTAATAATAATATTTAAAATAAACCATGTCATTGACACTTTGACAAACATATTTGTACTGTAACTTCTGAATGTCTTAAACTTTATTTATTTATTTATTTTTACTTCTAGAACCCAGATTTGACAGCAGTGCACACCCATCTGAGGCCGACCTGTTTCCTTCATGATCACCCAGATACTTCTTCAACTAACCCGCTTTGTAAGTTCTCATAGCTACACCTTAAAGAAGCACATCATTTTGGGGAAATTTCCTGTGTATTTGCTGGTAAATTACTGAGATACTTTTATAAATATTAATGTTGATTATATACCTAGTTCAACAAAAAATGAAAATGATGCCACTTAATCTCCGTCCCGTCATTCCATCCCATAAAAAAGTGTGCATCTTCAAGACATGAATGAAGAAATTAACCCCAAAACTCTGACACCCAAGAAACCATAAAATAAATCCGTATGAATGGAGCAGTGTAATCTACTTTTGGGCCAAACTGTTCAATGAATGGTAAGGAGCAGTTTCAGTTATATTTCCACTTGAACTTGATTAGGCATAGTCTGATCACAAACCATTCTTGATCTGGAATTATTATCCGAACATGCTGAACCGTGCTGAAGAATGTCTGGAGTGACGTCGCTGCTCAGGATTCTCATTTGTCTTTTGCTCAGCCAATAGTTTCTCTATAGCTGGCCAAGCCTGCTATCTGAGCGAAGTAAACCAAGTTAATAGTAAAATTAAAATAAATATTAAATTTTTCATAACGTGTGCTATTTACATCTAGGACCGTATTCTAACTCTTGCATTACTAAGGCAACGACTGACACATTTATGTTGCATTCCAAAGAGCTCTGTTAACAGCCCAACAGTGAAAAATTAAACCATATCCGTATCCGATCAGCACAAAATGGAATGGTTAAGCAACAAAAATAGTTTGGCATGACAGTGGAAAAGCGGCTCTGATTGCTATATGATCAACTGTCTAATGTTCTGGGTAAATAGACAGAAATTTATATTAGGGCTGTGCGATTAATCGAAATCGACCGACATCGCGATGTGAGACGTTGCGATTCCTAATCCCATCACCACCCGCGTTTAAAACGAATGTAAATCAGTTAACTGGCTGTAATTTCACTTGAATGAAAATGGCAAACAGTCAGAACATTTTACAATTGCTCTCAAAATGAATAATTTAATGGTGAATACTTTAATTAATTGACTTAAGAAATACAGTTCTTTATTTATAAAAAAAATAAACAAATATTTTCTGTGAAAATTCAGTAATTAAGTACACCCCTATCTGTAACAGTAGCCCTCTATACCCCATTATAATTTTGCTGCTGAAAAAAAACAAAACATTAGAACCCCGCCCACAACACAATAAACAAATGGTAATGGATTGCCGGTGGTAATAATGGGAACTGTACTTGGTTTTAATGTAACTATTAATGTGGTCTCTGTTTGGATATTTTTTTATGTGGTGGATGTTAATTGGCAGATGGCACCAACAGAAAAGAACAACAGTACCTTCCTATTGAATAATGCCCAACCAAAAAGGAATTGGTAATGGGTTTCAATGGGAAACTATAAGAATTTCTGTGGCTGGATTTCTCTGTTTTTTTCAGCAGGCTCATGAATACCCCCCTAGTGGATGCAATATTGGCAATATGAGACCTGAAGCTTGACTTTGCTATTTTAAAACAGACGACAATATCAAATCGCAATCACACTATCGTCAAAAAAAACGCTCAATTGCTATTCCCCACACACGCACAGCCCTAATTTAGATCGGATTTCACTGAAAATGTCTTTATTTGTGTTCCCAACCAACAAGCTCATGTTGAGTAAATTATTCAACCCCCTAAAATTTCAACGTTTGGGTGAACTAAAACCCAATGGTTGACAACGCCCAGAGGAATATCTGTACCTACGATTATATTCTAGTTGTTGACCCTCGTGATTCTGAGTTACCAGAACTTGTGTGTAAGTTTACAACACTAAATAAACCTTTGTTATTACGAATTATTATTCTTATTTCACTTTACTTGGTTTTTTCAAGGCAGTCGGTTTACATGCTTTTTTTAAGTAAGGTTTACTAATAGGAATTTACAGTGTGGAGAGTTTGAATAAAATTTACCTCAGATATGTGGCATCTCTCTTCGGGCAATGTTAACAAATTAATGTTGAGTGCATAGTAGAGCTAATTTGTGAAAGCTCATTAATTTACAGCTAACATAAATATCCCAATAAATGGCCAAACTGAGTTTAATTTCACACATTTCAGAAAAACTTTGCTTTCACCTCCAAAACGACTTGCGTTTTGACATAACAGGCAACAGTTCACATCCAGGCAGAATTTAGCACATGCATTTCTTAGACCTGAAAGTAATAAATTGTCATTCTATATATCACATTCTTGTCACTAGTAATGTTTTTTTTATTTCACCTTCTTCACATCCACCATTGCTGGTCGCCTGATGGATTGTTATTGCACTCTGGAAGTTTGGATTCTATTCTAACTTATTTGCTAAGGGCATAACTCAACCTGATCCAATCTACTCAACACCAGACCTCACAGAAAATAAAAATGGGGAAACGCTAGTCAGCATCACTCCTCAACCACGTCAGTCTGCTTGGGCTATTTTGCATTGCTTAAAAAGAAATCATCCATCCTGGATCCATATTAAGTATGCTAATCATTCCCTGACTGTAAATGTTTGCTATAATTAGCTGTTTTTGTCTTTCGGTGCATTGAAGAACATGTTTATACCCCACAATGGTGAGAGCAAGCCTCTGTGCATCTGAAGCCCAGTGGCTTCACCCCATGAGAGACAATTAGGCATGGCTTTTCATGGCTTCTGTAATGACTGTGTGTACAGTGTTCCTCAGCACTCTGCAGATGAGCAGTCCTATCATTCTTCAGCTGTCAAACTGTGCTCTGAGTCAACAATGCATTGAATACATGCTAAATGCCATCACATTTAAATGTAAATGATTTGTCCGACTCAATCAGCATTTTGACAGCAG
Source organism: Sinocyclocheilus anophthalmus (assembly GCA_018155175.1). Lineage (NCBI taxonomy): Eukaryota > Metazoa > Chordata > Actinopteri > Cypriniformes > Cyprinidae > Sinocyclocheilus > Sinocyclocheilus anophthalmus. The sequence goes on from JADLZN010011290.1 coordinate 353,265, forward strand.
AAACTCAATTAGCAATAATTACTATATTCTCTGAATACTTTTCAGAATCAGACCCGCACTTAACTCTCTCTCCTGTATCCATAATAAGCCTTCTCTGTGCCTCGTTCTTGGCTCTTAGCTCACACCTAGCTTGCCGTTTGTATCCCCCGTCAGTGGCTAGCTCGGCAGTTTGCCACCGGTTTTACACCGCTTGACCGCTGCCGTTTCAGTTTGCACGTTCACCTCGTTTTCCCGCATTCCCACCCGTTTGCCTGTTTTCAGGCCTCCGTCTCTCCCCGCCCACAGCTCGGTCCTACCCCTCTTGTCGCGCCTGGGGTGGTTGCTCGGTGAATTCTCCGCATGAAGTGCCTGGTGCTCATCGGTTTTAGCATGATTAGCATGTTACTAGCATTTTGCTAGTCTGCTTCCCTGTTTGCCCTTTTTTATCCCTGTTCTCTCCCCTGGTTCGCCTTTGTCCCCCGTTACTGCAACTGCTTCTCGTGATTAACATGTTTGTCGCTTGATTCGTATATGTCCAAAGAAGCAACAAGAGTGAGAGACAGATAAACATATGGTTAACATTTTGTTCGCTGATCACCTGTTGTTAACATTTTGTTGCTATTGATTGCATGTTGTTAATGCTGTTATCATGATTGCATGTTATAGCACTCCCGGTGCGTACATGATTACACGGTTACTCGCACCCGCACACGATTCTGCCCAACACGTATTAGCATGTTACTAGACACTCCGCTGACCGTGTTACCCACCCCACCCTCGATTAGCACAAGCGTCCCCACCTACGCAAATTTGGTTAAATGATTTAACAAGTTACAAGCAGTCTAGCCTGTTTTAGCACTGCTTCGCCCGTTAACCCCCCCTAGCCTGTTGTTAGATGATTCTCGCCATGATTACCAGACAATTTCCTAGCATGCCTAGTGTAACATGATTAGCACATTACTATCATGGTGTTAAACATGATTAGCAAGTTACTAGCATTTCGCTAGCATGTTTCTAGCATGATTAACAAATTAATTCGCAATGTTGAATTTAACATGATTAGTAAGTTACTAGCATGTTGCTAGCATGATTCTAGCATGATTAACAAATTACTAGCATGTTGTTAACATGGTTAGCATGGTACTAGAAGTGGAGTAGCATGGGTTAACACGCTTTACTAGCCATGTTTGCCTAGCCATGATTGATAACATTACATTGCATGTTATTAGCATGATGCTTAGCCGTTTCTCGCATTCTTCCAGCATTTTACTAGCTGGTGTTAGCCATTTTGTTAGACAAATGTTAAACAAGTTTACTAGCCTGATGCTAGCAGCCCTTGTTTATAAACTCGGCACCACCGAGTTTGGTGGTTGTAGCTTTAAAAGTCTAGGAGGAGATACATTTTAAAATTTGGTCTCAGAAGAAGTAGTTTAAATAGGATTTCAGTAAATTGGCTTTCTCAAGCACCTTAATGATTAGACATATAGGTTGTGATCTTGATTGCCTTTGAGGGCATAGAGCTCAAAGTTTGTGTTCGCAATATAGGTAAAAATACAGTGCTCTGTTACTGGGCATCACAAACAAGGGTTCTAATTATGTTTACATGGCCACTATTCCAAAAACCTTTGCCAAAGTGCTTTTTAAAGTTACTCTGTTTATGTTCAGTTGCAACTGATTAAGTTGTACTGAGATTTCATTTAGAGAAAATTATAAATTACCTTGCTTTCCAACCTTGAACTCAAGGGGGTTCTCAATCCAGTTTAGTCTGTGACACGGACAGGCCTTGGTACCCATTTAGATACACACTTTTTTGTCATTTTCAGTATTTTTGTTCAATATTTCTGTCCTCGAGTGATGAATGGTGTAAAAAAAAAAAAAAAAAACATTTCGATAGAAATACCAAAGTATAGCATTCACAGTATATCAGTTACCCACACAGGTTAGACTTCTGAATTTCTAGCTTGGGCACACATTCACTTTAACTCGTTACTATTCACAGTACTGTATATTACTAGCATTTCGGCTGTTTATATTAAGCTCAGGAACCTATTGTACATCTCTTAAGTCTACGCAATACCCCTCCCCCTCCCTACTCCCCCCCCTCCTTTCCTTATTATAACTCGCGAGCCAGTTACCGAGTTTCTGGAGGCCCCCCCTTTCTCGTCCTAGTGCATCTGTGTTCCCTCCTCTCCAGTGTTAGGACTGTTCATTTAACTATCCTCCGTCTTTCCTCTCTCTTTGCCATCTAGCCGTCTTTCCTCTCTGACTCCAACCCCATGTGATCCGAGCCTTGTCGCTCAACCCGGCTCATAGGACCATAATTCACCATCAATAGTATCACACACACCTCTTCATATTTTAGATCGCCGCCAGACGATATTTAGGACCTTCCGCCGGCACCAAATGCTCTTGTCCCATTCTAAGAAAGCTCCCTTCTCTTCTGTTACGGACCAATTTCTGACTGTCCCTTCCTATCAGCTGTCACGTCACCCACCCTGCATTTTAGTGACGTACCGGTTATGAGCAAACCCGCACATGTCACGTGTGCTTACCAAGCTAAGGTTCTATGAATACAAAAACACCATAAACACTAGACACTAACATACTAATAAACACATAAACTGGTCTAAATCTACCTACAACACCCACATAAACTGGTCTACCCTCCAATACCCCCCTAAAATGGTCTAATACACATACCAACACACACACCAACCCACAGCAAACCCCCGGTTGGATAGGACCAAGGGTTTTAAAGGTTAACACTAAAGAGCCCGCCCTAAGGAATGCCATTTATGACTCATTTGAAATATTCACAGATCCAAGCCTTCAGGGATCACGCAGATCTGCGTTCCACCAACCCACCTTGCAAAAAGGCTGTAACTGATACTTCATTCTCATACTACCGACTACGTTTGCCGACCCCCTTCGCGCGTCATCGGCGGTTCTGAAAGAGAGAGTACTCAATGCAATCTTAAGGCCCAAGATCGTGCTGAAATTAGTTGATGAAAAAGAACCAGTTTGAGTCAGAACCACTTATGTCACAGTGCAATGAAACATTCCACAAACAGAGAACAACAGACGAGCCCTAGCGACACAAACCACCCACCACACCGCCTTTGAAATCCGCCCGTTTTTTTCACATCATCTTTGCTTCTGACTGAACCACCGACATGGGCGGGTCACCTGGAGTGTGGCCTTTAAAGCCTGCAGAGATTCACGCCTCTCAGGATGGGCTTGTCCAATGAGAAAGGTTGAATTTCCAAGCGGGAGGTTGGAAATACTGGGTATTTTTATGACTCTTTGTCTGTAAGCTTGGTATTTTGCATATGTAATTCGCTTGTGTGTTGATGCACAAATTAGTAAAGATTCTTAAGACATCAATATGTTGCATAGGTATCAGCATATAATATACAAGCTTGTTTCGATCATTAAGAAGGACGAATTCATAGATACTAGACATGTTAGAGTTACTTATATGAATGAGTGGTTTATCGTAAGAACGAATAAAAATAGTCTATAATACAACAGATTAAATACAACACAGCAATAATATACACAATGGCCTGAAGAATATGTGTGTTCATTCAAAGAAAGGTTTTCCTATGAATTAATTAGTAGAAAAGTCAATTTCTACTGTGCGTTGTCCTGGGACACAGAGTGGGTTTATCCTAATCACATTACTGGGGCGTAATAAAAACCAGTGATATGGGGGAGGTGTTCGCAGAATCCTGGCTCCCGTTTACTGGTGAGGGACGGTGCCGATTTGGTTAATCTAATGAATAATTGATTTGTTAAATCAAATAAAAATTAGTGTGTCAGATTGGTCGAGATGCTACACCATTATTTTTACATTTAGATTTCCTTATTGTCGTCATCTAACACTCATTTACATACATTTTTCACTATGTTCATAATGCTATGTTGGATTGCCTAAATGCATTTCTGCCATTTAAAACAAAGGATCTTTTTTAAAAAGTCTTTTATTTTATTTATTTAGTTAAAATATAGTTTAAATAATAGCTTTTTATTATCAGCCAATAAAATTAATAAAAGTATCTTTAACTTTAAAATCTTAATGTTGTGCATGATTGCATAAAATGCCTCATTTATGTGACACTCATGAATTCTTCCACATTAAAAATTTGAAGAATTGTAATCATTATGAAATATTAATATTTTCATTATGGTAGTAAACTAATACAAAACTGCTAATTGTAAAGGGGTCATATGATGCTGCTAAAAAGAACATTATTTGGTGTAATGAAATGTGTTTATGCGGTTTAAGGTTAAAAAAACACATTATTTTACACATACTGTACATTATTGTTTCTCCTCTATGCCCCGCCTTTCTGAAACGCATAGATTTTTACAAAGCTCATCGGTCTGAAAAGCAAGGTGTGCTCTGATTGGCCGAATACCTCAAGCGTGTGACGGAAATGTTACGCCCCTTACATACTGTTGATGCCATGTCCGGCCGGAGCGACGATTCAAAAACATGAAAACCCATTATAAACGAGGCATTCGTTGCATCCAGTGGGGACATAATTATGGATTATAATGACTTATACTGTCTTTTTAAGCGTTGCGTTGCATCGCACCGCGGAAACATAAAACCATGTCTGCATTTGTGATCGGAGAAATGACAAACAACAAGCACTAATCTACACTGCCCAAAACTCGCGTTTGAATAATCAGTGGCAAATCTTTTAAATATAAAAAAACGTACTTACAATCTTTGAGTAAGAACAGCCGGCATTGTAGTCTGCTCTCCAGGATCAGGAAAACAGTCCTCACCATAAAAAGTTGCTGCACACATCTGAATATTTGGGTTGAAGTGTTCTGGACAGTGTTGTAAATACAACTTAACCACTGATTTCTAGTTGTGTCCATTTTTGGAAGGCCAAACAAAGTAGTTTCGCTTTCACAACGAAACAGTGTCACACACGGTGGCCTAGAGTGAGCGGCGGCGGCCTAGAGTGAGCAGAGGCTGGGGGCTAGAGTGAGGAACGGCGGGAGGTTTAGAGTGAGCAGAGGCGGGTGGCCAGTGAGAACGGCGCGGCCAGGACATGTGACGACCCCGGGCTGGACTCGCTTCGTCCACGGTGAAAGCCGATCCGGCGATCCACAGCATGAAGTTTATGTATTTCCACAGCGACCATCACGGATCAGCTCCAGGCATGATGAAGCAGATATTGTCCTCTTTTGGAAGGCCAAACAAAGTAGTTTCGCTTTCATACGAAGCACACAGCACCTTCACGAAATGGCGGTAGCAACAATACTACAGCGAGAATAAAATTTACGCCTTCTTTCTTTGCGTGAACATTTGGGCGGCGTTATGCAAATCTTCCCAAACAGTGATGTAGACATGTGGGGGCGGGTTAGAACGAGCCGTTTAGTAGGCGTGGTTGAATCTTAAATTTTATAAAGAATATCTCTTGGATTTGAGACTGTTGTCTTTGCAACTTTACAGATCTTCTTTATGTACCAAGAGCTTGTAACACTCCAAAGAGAAAGGAAAAATTTAAATCGCATCATATGACCCTTTAAAATATTGTAATATCAGGTGGTATGTGCACAGTGATGCATTCCTTGTAAAGAAAGTCGCTTTTTAAATTAGCATCATGTAAACCTAAATTACTCAACATATTCCATAATAATTTTACTTTTGAGTGTACTATAATATACATCAGCGGTCATCGGAAGGTTTCAAATGTGAGTGGCCAAACATGAGAGCCAAAAGCCCCCTGTGTGTGAGGTGCATGTGAGAGCCAAATATAGTGTCAAAGATCCTCCCATGCTGTTTCTAGAAGCCAGAGCCAGAGTTTGTAAGCACTGACTATATTAGAGATAATAATGTATCAGTCCTGCCTTCAAATGAAAAAAGGAGATGAAAATATTACCTCAAGTCAATTTAAATTTCTGAGACTTGCGGAATATTTTATATGAAACTTGGACTTATTTTAATTGAATGCAAGGTTGTATTTGTGGTCAGTATCAATGAACCCTCATACATTCCTAGAAAACATATACTGTAAGTATTGATGTTCCTTAATAATTGTATCTGAAAGTTTCCATAGGTCCATACGGTTACAATGCAGCAGCTGTAGAGGTGAATGACTGGCTGTAGAAGCAAAGAGAAGCCAATAAAGGGCTGCCCTTGAGTGTGCGCCAAGCGCCCTGTGACACACTCAACCCTCCACAGAACAAGGTCTGCCAATACAATTCATTAGGCAGCCAATTACTCACTGCCGAGGCTTTTTTTACAGTAACACTCCCTGACCCACAAAGAGCTCGCTACTGGAAGGGAGCTGTTATCTTGCCTGCAGTGCTCTACCTGCTTGGCTTTCCAGACATGGAAATTACTTGACTTTGCCCCTCATTGAGGGTGGGACATTTTGAAAGAGGAGGCCTGCTCCTTCATCGGTTCTTTTCTTTATTGGTGTCCTTTCAGTCTGAAGTGTGTCAGCCAAATCAATACCGTACTCTGAGGGAGATAGATGAAGCAGACAGTGGTTATAGGACCACTTTTTATGTGTTTGCTGCATTATTAACCAAGATATTACATTTTCGAATGCTGCTCTCTTCCTGAAAGGCCTGAGAGCTTAATTACGGAAGAACAGCCTTGACCGTCAGCTTTCAATACAGCCTTGCCTCAGACTGCAAAATTGGATGCAGTTTTCAGCTCATCTCTGTCTAACATTAACTATATAATACTATTTTGATTGAAATTCTGGTTCTGTACACAATAAGAGATGAAATTGATGCAAAGCTGATGTAAAAATCCTTCTTCGTAAAATAAGGCTAATTATTTGAGCACTGAGCTTCTCAGAGGTTGCTGATGTGTTAAGGTGAACATCAGAAGCATTTTAAATTTGTTAAGCATAATTTGTATGTGCATCATATTCAGAACCCCATGAAATCAGAACTGAGTTGTTCCTGCAAAGTCAGATTGTGTGGAGGACTCGTCTGGTTCCTGTGGTCTTGTCCCGATGGCCGTCTAGGAAACAAGGTCTTCACTGGGGATCTGTCTCTGGGGCTTATCTAGTTGTTCTGGTCTCCGCTGACATTCAGGACTGTCGAGGTCATCTCTAGGTCCTGATCCACCATCTGGGCTGGATACGTATTGGATCCAGGTGACTGCAGTGACCATCTGATCTGGATACAGATTGGATCTGGTGGCTACAGTGACCTCGGAATAAGAAAGAAACAGACTAATATTAGCATAGATGCCATTCTTCTGTCGATGTAACAAGTACATCGGGTGTTATGAGAAGTGTTCCCGGTTCCGGCTGACCTAATTAATGCAGCCTAAAAATCCTTTAAACGGATTTGAATATTAGAAATGTGTTAGTGTGTTATGTGTAAGCCATGTTAAAGAGATGGGTCTTGAAGAAAGGATCTGCCGCCCGCAGTTGATTTTGATATTCTAGGTTTTATCAAATTGCCAGAGTTTTGAGAGCACTGCTGACGTGGAGGACTATAATGCAATATGAGCTCGCTCAAATACTAAGTTGCTAAACCATTCAGGGCTTTATAAGAAGTTAGCAAGATTTTAAAATCTATATGATGTTTAATAAGGAGCCAGTGCAGTGTTAACAGAACCGGGCTAATTTGGTCATACTTCCTGGTTCTAGTAAGAAATCTAGCTGCTGCATTTTGGACCAGCTAGAATTTGTTTATTAAGCATGCAGAACAACCAACCAAAAAAGCATTAAAATAATCTAACCTTGAGGTCATAAACATTTCTGCATTTGACATTGAGAGCATAGGTAATTTAGATATATTTTTGAGATGGAAAAAATGCAGTTTTACAAATGCTAGAAATTCAAAGGAAATATTGCTATCAAATAGCACACCAAGGTTCCTAACTGATGACAAATAATTAACAGAGCAGCCATCAAGTATTAGACATTGTTCTAGGTTATTACATGCAGAGTTATTAGGTCCTATAATTAACACCTCTGTATTTCAGAACTTTAGAAATTACTCGTCAGCCATGAAATATAGAGCTGAAGTTAGCATCAGCATACAGTTTGGAAAGGCTAACACAATGTTTCCTGATTGAGATATTCCCCAGGGTCACATGTAAACATGAAAAGTACGGCTAGTAAGGGCCTTGAGGTTACTCCATCCTGCACTTGTGATCGATATGATACCTCTTCATTCACTGCTACGAATTGATGGCAATTTGAAACCATGCGAATGCACTTCCACTAAGACAAAAAAGTTTTCTAGTTATTATGCAAAAGAATCTTGTAGGTCGATAGTGTCAAACGCAGGCTAAGATCCAGCTGGCATTAAGAGGAGAGATACAACCACGATCAGCTGATACAGGAGAGCGTCATTTGTAACTCTAATGATGATTGCAGTATCAGTACTCTGATTCCAGTCTAAATCCTGACTGGAAAAAAATAGGCTGCAAATAAAAGGCATGTGATTGTTATGCGCATCTCGTCAATAAAGCCAGTTCTGTGATTAATAGTAAATCTCCATCATGTGCGTTCAGATGGAGCGGCATTTACTACACAGAGCCGTAGTTCGCTGACAAGCTACGCAATATCGCGCTCATAATAGCAGATGAATCACATTTGATTATGAACGCGATATTGCGTAGCTTATCAGCGAAATACGGCTCTGTTATTTTAAATGCTCTGTGCCTCCATTCTGACATGCCGTGATGGAGATTTACTACTAATCAACAGAACCGGCTTTACTGACAAGATGAGCATTAAATATCGCATGCGATTTATCATGCAGACCTACTGGAAATCCTCACAGATACCATTTTTCTCTAAGAAGGAATATAATTGTGAGGATGCTACCTTTTCTAATATCTTTGACAGAAAAGGGAGATTCGAGATTGGTCTGTAATTAACTAGTTCTTTGGGGTCAAGTTGTGTTTTTTTAATGAGAGGCTTAATAACAGCCAGTTTGAAGGTTTTGGGGACATATCCTAATGACAAATTTTGACGATTGACTTATTTTGTCAAGAAAAGCTGATTAGTACTTCTGGGACAAAGAGCACCTCTTTTTGGAGCTTAGATGGAATAGGGTCTAACATACATGCTGTTTGTTTAGATGATTTAACAAGTTTATACAATTCTTCTTTTCTATAGTAGAGATTGAGTGGAATTGTTCCTCAGGGGATCTGATGCGATACTGTAGCTGACGGCTGCATGGTTACAATTTTATCTCTAATAGTATTGATCTTGGAAGTAAAGTAGTTCATAAAGTCATTACTGCTGTGCTGTTGAGAAATTGGCTTTATTTTTCGTTTATTTAGCCACTGTATTGAATAAATACCTGGGGCTATGTTTGCTTTCTTCTAAAAGATACGAAAAGTAATCAGATCTTGCAGTTTTTAATGCTTTTCTGTAGGAAAGGTTACTTTCCTGCCATGCAATACGAAATACCTCTAATTTTATTTTCTTCCAGCTGCGCTCCAATTTCCGGGCTGCTCTCTTTAGGGTGCAATTGTGCTCATTTTACCATGGTGTCAAACTGTTTTCCTCAATCTTCCTTAAGCATAAAGGAGCAACCGTATCTAAAATGCTAGAAAAGAGAGAGTCCATAGTTTCTGTTACATCATCAAGTTGTTCTGAGCTATTGAATATGCTGAGGAATTGAGATAGAGCAGGAAGATTACTTACAAAGCAGTCTTTTGTGGTAGAAGTGATGGTTTCTACCAAACTCCCATCCTTATCCTTCTGTCCCCCCGGAGGACCAGAAGTATCAAACTTCTGCTCTCCAGCAGCCTACAAATGCACTCTAGACCAATCCCCTCACACCTCTCCAAGCAATTTTCCCTCCTTTTTTTCTTTTTCCACTTTTACCAACACTCACACACATCATCATTACATCTCTCCTCACAGGCACCTTCCCTACTGCATTCAAGCAGGCTCGGGTAACACCACTGCTCAAAAAACCTACATTAAGCACTTGATTTGTAGATAGCTACAGACCTGTCTCTCTTCTTCCGTTCATATCGAAAACCCTCGAATGAGTTGTTTTCCACCAGGTATCTTTGTTTCTTTCACAGAACAACAAACTGGGTCCTAACCAGTCAGGTTTCAGGAGTGGCCATTCAAATGAGACTGCACTACTGTCAGTCACGGAAGCCCTACGGATTGCAAATGCTGATTCCAAATCATCAGTCCTTATTCTGCTGGATCATTCTGCTGCTTTTGACACTGTCAATCATCAGATCCTCCTGTCTCCCCTCTCTTCAATGGGCATCACAGGGATTCCACTTAGCTGGGTTCAATTATTATTCTCAATTTGGTTTTTGATTGGGGCGTCTTTTTTCAGGGTGTCTTGGGGAGGGAGGTATCCAAAGCACATCAACTTGTCACGGGGGTTCCTCAGGGATCAGTTCTTGGACCCATCTTATTCTCCATGTAACAACCCACCAACCAACACAACATCACTGGGTCCCATCAGACAGGCACATGGCTTCTCCTAACATTGCTATGCTGATGACACACAGCTCAATCTTTCATTTTTTTTGTCAAACAGATGACCAACGGAGCCCTGCACGGAAATATCCGCTGCTGGCAGACATCTCGGCATGGATGAAAGAATATCACCTGTAGCTCAACCTGGCAAAGACTGAGCTTGTTGTCTTCCCTGCCACTCCAAATCTACAGTATGATTTTTCCATCCAGCTATGTTCTTCTACAATTACCCCATCAATTTCGGTCAGAAATCTTGGTGTAACTTTTGATAACCATCTGACCTTCAAAGAAAACTTGGCAAAAAAGGAATTGCCGCTCGATCTTGCAGGTTTGCATTGCACAACATCAGAAAGATCAGGCCCTTTATAAAGGAGCATGCTGCACAATCCTTCTGTCAAGGCCCTTGTCATCTCCTGGATGGCCTACTGCAATGTCTTTGGATGGCTCCCATCAAGCACAATCAAAACCTTACAAATGATTTCAGAAGCAGCCGCGGCACACAACAAAACCACGAAGACTGGTCTTCAACTAGCCCAAAAGAGCCCATGTTACACCTTTCTTTATCTCCTTGCACTGGCTACCGTTTGTGGCCCGAATCAAGTTCAAGACATTGAGGCTTGCATATAGAACAGCCACAGGCTCAAAATCCGCCTACTTCCACTCACTATTACGAACCTACATCCCCTCCAGAAGTCTGAGATACGCTAGTGAGCGACGCCTCATGGTACCATCACAGAGAGGCTCAAAATCACTTTCCAGAAAATGCTCATTCACCGTTCCTGGCTGGTGGAACGATCTTCCCACCACTATCCGGAATGCTGAATCCCTGACAATTTTCAAGAGACAGCTGAAAAATCATCTCTTGTCGAAGCGACTTGACTTATATAAAAAAAAAAAAAAAATAAAAAAAAAAAAAATAATAAAACAAAAAAAAAAAAAAATAAAAAGAAAACAAAAAAAACAAAAAAAAAAAAGAAAAACTCTCTTTATTTATTCATTTTTCTAGCTTGTACTTATTTGAACAATGTCTAAGGACTTGGTATTACAACCACTTTCTGTATCTGTTTGCCTCTTTAAGAAGAATCGCTTTTTATGTATCCCCCAATTGTAAGTCGATTTGGATAAAAGCATCTGCAAAATGAATAAATGTAAATGTAAATGTACTCTTGTCACAAAGAGTAGAATTGACAGTTTTAGCTATATGGAGTTTGCACAAGACTAGATAATGATCTGAGATATCATCACTTTGCTGCAGTATTTCAACACCATTAACATCAATTCCATGTGACAGTATTAAATCTAGAGTATGATTTCGACAATTAGTAGGTCCTGAGACGTGTTGTCTAACCCAATAGAGTTCAGAATGTCTATGGATGCTGATCCCAATGCATCTTTTTCACGATCATCATTGATTTTAAAATCACCAACAATTAAAACTTTATTTGCAGCCAGCACTAAATCAGCAAATTCTTTAATAAGGTCTGAATGGTGCCCTGGTGGCCTGTATACATTAGCCAGTACAAACATTATAGGGAATTTATCATTAACACTTGTTTCTCTGGATAATGTTATATGAAGCACCATTTCCTCAAACGAGTTATACTTGAAGCCCGCCTCATGAGGAGAGGAAAAATACTGAAATTATTGTTATATATTGTAGCAACACCTGCCCCTTTACCTTATGGACGCAGCTCAGTTTTTTGATACGGGTAATCTGGGGGCGAGTAGACTTGTTTACAATAATGTAATCATCAGGTTTTAGCCAGGTTTCTGTCAAACAGAGCACATCTAGGTTATGGATCAGTGATATCATTTACAAAAAGCTTTCGTAGAAAGGGACCTGATATTCAATAAGCCAAGCTTTATCATTTGTTTATCCGTATTACATCTGTTTTTTATTTGTTGAACATCAATTAAATTGTTACTCTTAAATTGGTTTGGACGTTTTTTGTATTTTCTAGTTCGGGGAACAGACACAGTATCTATAGTGTGATATCTATGTTAAAGGGTCTTTATGTGCTGAGAATTAACTTACTTCTGTGACATGAGGCGGCTAGCAGACGGTCGGTTTAGCCAGTCGGTTTGCTTCTTGACCTGGGCCCCAGTTAGTCAAGTACAAGACTATGTGCCATATTTCTAGAGAAAAGAGCGGCACCACCCCAGGAGGGATGAAGACCATCTCTTTTCAACAGGTCAGGTCTGCCCCAAAAACTCGTCCAATTGTCTATGAAACCTATGTTATTCTGCGGGCACCACTTAGACATCCAGCCATTGAGTGACAACAGTCTGCTATGTATCTCATCGCCATGGTAAGCAGGGAGGGGACCAGAGCATATTACAGTGTCTGACATTGTACTTGCAAGTTCACACACACCTCTTTAATGTTATTTTTAGTGATCTCTGACTGGCAAAGTCGAACATCATTAGCGCCGGCGTGAATCACAGTCTTACTGAATAAGAGTTTAGCATTAGCCAGCACTTTTAAAAAGATGTCAGGCGCTCTGGCTCCCGGTAAACATTGGACTATGGTGGCTGGTGTCTCTATTTTCACGTTCCGTACAATAGAATCGCCAATAACTAGAGCACTTTGATCAGGTTTCTCAGTGGGTGCGTCACTGAGTGGGGAGAACCTGTTTGCTGTTTTGACTGGCGACTATGCCGCCTCACAGTCGCCTTGCTGCAGAGGCTCTGTAACCGAACCGAACAATGTACAGGACTCCCTGAGCTAGTCGCATCCGAAGCCGTATCTACAGCCCTCACATTCTTACTGTCCTCAATTAAAGTTTGAATGCGTGTCTCTAATTCTGAAACCTTCTCTGTCAGCCTAACTATTTCCCTGCATTTATCACATGTGAATCCCTCGTTGCCGACAGAGAGAGCCAAATTATACATGTGGCAAGCAGTGCAAATAACAATTGCTGGAGAAGAAGACATTACTCACCATGATTGATGAATGATTCTGACTTACCACTGTTGTTTGATGAAACCGTGAAAAAAAAAAACAGAAAGAGCGACGGCGAGAAAAGGCGGGGGGGAAAACGGTAATAGTGCAAATAGAAACACGAATGACAAGCTAACCGGCTAATGAATGCTAACGCACTGCACGTGCACTGCACTCGCGGTTTTAGAATAAAAGCGAACAATCAAATTAATCTGATTAGTTTGATAGATAATATCGGATATATGGTGAGAATTAAGTTATATTTATTCACTTTAAACAACAGAGAGTGACAGTAAGGTTCAACAGAAAAGCGAAGCGACACGGAGCTACAATCACAAATCACTCAGCAGCACGGCAGGCAGGAGCAGCAAGGCAGACATCAACCTTGAAAAAAAGTCTAGAAACAATTTTCACTCAGAAACTGCAAGTAAATTTCACTAATAATTACAAAGAAATGGCAAGCAACACAATGATTTTTTTTAGACTGATGTAGTATTTTCTTGTAAACATATACAGTGTACATATAGCCTACAGTGTGTATGCTAATGCAGAAGTTTTCTTCTTAATTGTATTCATTATGCCACAAGGGAGTTCAAGGGGTCTGAGATTTGAGAGGAAAAAAAAGATTTACAAAATCTTAATATATTAGGTAAATATTACACTTTGTGCATTTTTCGTCAGAATCACGTGATTAACACAAATATTTTATTCTATTGATAGTCTTATTTTTTTTAACTATAAGCAATTAAAAATAAATTTGTATGTAGTGCATAATGCATTTTTGTACAGTAGATTGTTCTAACTAAAACCTACATAATATATATTTTTTTTTTTCTTTTTTCCTGCAAGTTTCTCACCACTGAGGAAAGTTTTCTCACTCATTTTTTTAAATTTATCACATTTATTACAAAAGTACTAGATAGATAGACTTGTATTTAATGGATTTAATTTAATTTTATTTTATTATTTTGCCCAAATGAATGTTCTATTTAGCTTATTTTGTCCCTAATAACACCTCAACTGACTGAAAAAAAGCAACAGATCATGATTTTGGCTGTTTAAAAGGGATAACACCATTCAAGTACCACTTAGGCTTGCTTTTTCGATATTGGAAATACAGAGAGGAGAGAAAATTGTGCTTTCCAAGCCATTTCATGGGGTCTTTAATATACCCAATATTCTTTGTTTTTGCAAAAACAAAATATTCTACAGTTTTTGTGATTCGAAGAACAGCTGGGCCAACATGCAGGTTTGCATAAATAAAATTGTATTATCTGTGCTGTGATCATGGAAATTATTTAATATTTAATATCCTGTAACAGTTGAGGTGGCTGCTCCCATCTCCCCACGCCGTTGCTATTCTCCATGTGACATTAATCATGTAATTACCGCTATTTTCTTGGAGACATCCAGTCAGCGTTTTGGTGGCTTTTACCTCAGCTTCATTATTCAACACTGAAAAGGTTACATTGATTTGGATTTTCTCGGGGGGGGGGATTTTGCAGTCTTTTTGCAGTCTTAGGAAGGAATCTTAATATATCATATAATTTTTGACAGTATAGTGGCGAGGGGCTTCAGGAAACGTGGGTATTGTTTTTTTTGGTGTCAGGGGATTGTGTTTGCATTGAAGAGCAGCCTTTGGTATTAAGAGTAATGACCAAGTGACACAGATAATGTCAGGGTGGAATTTTCTGCATGCACAGTGGCAGGTGAAATGACAAGCCTTTATTTATGACATGACAATCTTTGCGCTTTCAATTTGCCCAAGTTGCTACCTAATGACCTTTTTCAGAATGATATTTCTGTGCAACGTTGGACAGCATTTCATATACCCCCCTCCTTCCAGGGTCTTGATTAATCTTGTTCTCTATTTTCTATGTGTCGCCTTCCCTTGTTTTTTTGCTAAATTTTCATACGACTCTGGAATATTTGATCATGTTTATGCAATGTCTTTTCCTGTCTCTGCATTCATCGTGTCCATTATGGTCAATACTGAATAGGCCTGTATTATTATGTTTCATATAACAACACCTGCTTGCGTCGTCTCTCTAAAACAGAAGTGAAAGAAGTAATTCTTTCTGTTTTGAAGGATCGCAGTGGTCCTGAGCTACAAATGTTGAGACTTAAATGCAAGAGACATTACATCATCTTCTCTCTGATCTGGTGAACTGAAACATTGGATCAAAATGTTGTGTGGGGTGCGGCACAATGTTATAGCAGATAAAACAACCACTGACTCAGAAGAAAGGTGTATTTCAACATGATCTCATTAGTATTCTTTTCTGTTGGTGGTTCTAATACATGTACACTTTCCAATGTTTGCATAGGCACTGAAACATACATTAACTTATTGAAGGCATGTAAAACGTAATAAGTTTATGCATTAACAACATTATACATGTACAATGTTTACAAATCTACCTTTATAACTATGGCTAAATAATATGTATATGTAAATAATGTATGTGTTTGTATATATAAATGTTTTATATTGTTGAGAGGGGTTACATTTATGTGGAGTTATAATATAATGTAATATAATATAATATTTGTGTTAATTTAATTAATGAAAACTATGACACAAAAATATCAATTGACAAGCTTTTATGACTATGATGAGACAGAGACTATATGGCACTGATATGATTAAACACTTTGACTATATCAACATGCAATATACTTAACGAAAAAGACAAGACTAAAATGTAGTTTAAAAAAAATAAAAACTCTCTATATCCAAACTCTATATTTAGAAAAAGGAGAAATATAGACGTACACATGTTTTCATGTTTGTACGTATGGAACTTCTGTGCCACAATGCAAGTCTTTTTTTGTTATAATAGAATTGTGGATATAATTGGGAATTATTGGAATTAATATTCGAATTTCTCTTTTTAGCTTTTGAGTTTTACCACTTTTCATAACGTAGACAGTGTGTTAATTTATATGATAGTGTAAAAAATCAGGAAACTATATTAGGTCAAATAAACTGCGTGTATGAGTTCACATTCTCTGTATTTGTGATTTTGTGCAATAATTGATTGATAATGATTATGGGATTAAGTGTAATAATTCTGATGAAATTTCTCAAATGACAACAATCATGATCAGTAATCATGATTATAATTTTGAGCAAAATAATTGTTATTATCAGTTTAACCATTATGCAGCGTGACTAAAATATGACAATTTTCATTGGCTAAAACTAGACTAAAATTCCCAGATTTTTGGTCAACTAAAACAAACAAAAAAAAGTACATAATGTACCTACGTATATAATTGTAAAATCTGACTACATAAATATATTTATAATATAAAGCATCCATATATTATTTATATACTGTCAGCATTGTGCATTTCAGCATATATACAAATATGTAAATGCCACATATGAAAATGCCTACAAATTCATAAGACTTCAGACTGCGTATTGAGAAAAAAATTGTACATTGTACTAAATCAGAGCAGAGAGATCAGTGCATTAAAGGAGACATATTATGCCCCTTTTTACAATATGCAATATTGATCTTGGGTGTCCACAGAATGTGTCTGTGAAGTTTCAGCTCAAAATACCCCACAGATCATTTATTATATCATTTTGAAAATGCCTATTTTGAGTGGAAGCAGAAAAACACATTTTTTCGCAGCCTGATCTCTTTAAATGCAAATGAGCTGCTGCTCTCCACCCCTTTTTCCAGAATAGAGCTGTGCCATTACAGCTCATACCTGCTAAAAACATCTGTTTTGGTTCTGATTATCATGTTTATCGTGCTTAAATCATGCG
Source organism: Sinocyclocheilus anophthalmus (assembly GCA_018155175.1). NCBI lineage: Eukaryota > Metazoa > Chordata > Actinopteri > Cypriniformes > Cyprinidae > Sinocyclocheilus > Sinocyclocheilus anophthalmus. The sequence goes on from JADLZN010011290.1 coordinate 370,426, forward strand.
TTTTAAACCATACGAGTTTAAACTTCTGATATACGGTTTTCTGAGCGCAACACATCCGAAGCACACGCACAGAAAGAGGCCTTTCTGTCGAATAATAAGTTCCTCTTCCATACAAGTTTAGGTTAAATGGGTCATATGATGCTTTTTTAAAGATCATAATTTTTTTTGTATTTGGTGTAACAGAATATGTTGAGATGCTTTAAATGTTCAAAAAACACATTATTTTTCAAATACTGATTACAATTTGTAGGTCCTCTATGCGCCGCCTCTCTCAAACGCCTTCGTTTTCTACAAAGTCCCTCCTTCGACAAGCGCAGTCTGCTCTGATTAGCCAGCTGACCCAGCGCATTGTGATTGGCTCCGAACACTGCAAGCACTCGTCGTAAATGTAACGCCCCTTACCATAATCGGCGAGCTTCATCTTTCAAAATAAATGTAAAGCCAGTAAATAATGTCATTAGTTTTACCAACAGTTCAAGCCCGAAAGGGCAACAGACACAGTGATGAAGCAGTACACAAGCCGCGGTTAAGACAGTGACTCCACTGAGGATCTGTCTGTCTCTCTCTCTCTCTCTCTCTCTCTCTCTCTCTCTCTCTCACACACACACACACACGAGCGCAAAACTCCTCATTTTGAACAGTCAATAGCAAATACTTTAACTAGTAACAAAACATACTTACAGTAGCTTATTCAGAAGCGCCAGATTGTCATAGCAAAGTCAGAATTACCTCCTCTCTTAGGTTCACGAAACGGTCATCCATAAATGCATTGCTGTTCTGTTGTAAGTAAAAATATTCCTAAATGCATCTACTTTCAGAAGGCCACATAAAGTGCTTTTGCTTTTGCCTAGAGACACACAGCGTCTCCCTGACATGGCTACATCAACACTAACTGCGGTTACTGAAAACACGCCTTCTTTCTTTGCGTACCCATTTGGGCGGCATTATGCAAATATTCCCACATAGTGACCTAGAGATGTGGGGGCGTGTTAGAACGAGCTGTTTTAGGGGGGGGGCGTGGCAGAGTCTTTAACTTTGATAAAGAATATCTCTTTGTTTTTTTTTTGCAACTTCAGGGATCTTATCTATGATCAGCTTGTAACACTCCAAAGAGACAGGAAAAATTGAAACCTCATCATATGACCCCTTTAAAAACACACGAGTTACAAAAACACTTGGTTATTTCTGTGAAGGTAAACAGCTGGGAAAGCTGGGAAATTGCATGTTTATATTAGATCTGTGTGGCAGGCAGCAGCAGCAATATACAGTAAATAAATCAATAAATGCACTTCTCTCGTCTCCTCTGAGGCTGGGACACTAAACAGTGTTCTGTGCTCGTCTGTGCAGCCAAAGCCAGAACATGTTAGCATGTTTTGCTCAAACTTTCGCCATGGCATTAGAGCTGGTACAGTGTTGCCGCTTGCGAAAGCAAAATTACGGCACCGTGGGTGGAAATTTACAGATTAAGGGGCGGTAATATTATAATAAAATCACTTTGTCACGTCACTAGGGGAGCGAGATCAGATACGCTCGTTTTTTCGGACACTTACAGACACAAGGACTTATCACAAAAAAAAAAAAACCACAAAGTGTATGAGTTAATCTTTTTCACGTTTCCTTAGTTGGTAGATGCACCGGGGATTATAGCACTTAAAACCTGGAAAAGTCCGATTTTCATGATAATGTCACCTTTAAGAGTTCTTCTCCAGGTGCTTTCATTTATATAAAGTACAACTATGTGTACTTTTTGAGGATCATCACAAAAAACAAAAAAAAAAAAATAAATGCTCATCCACCCACACAATAGGGCTATCTCAGACCAGCTACAGTACGGTGAGATTATTAGGTAACCGCTGAATAATAGAATAGACTTTTTGAGTAGTATTCTCTATGACTGCCTTCAAGGTATCTCTTCTCTTATAAAAGGGAAATATAGCAATTTCGTGGCACTATATTGCCTTTGTGACTATAGCAAATGGATCTATGAAATAGCTTGGATATTTGTTTGTTATGAACTTTATAAAAGATATTTGGTGAAACTTTATAATAACATGAGCTTAGATGGTCACATACAGTCTCATATAGACAAATTATAGGTTCTTATTTGGTGTGTGAAATGATGTTCTCAGAGTGTCATGATGTTCAATTTCATGCAAAAGCAGTTTCATCTTATGTGAAACTTTATAGAAAATAAAGACATACATTTGGTGGTTTGTGTGTGCATGTGTGTTTAGGAGACTCAGGAAGACTGTTAAATTTGGCCATGAAATGGGTTTACAGCCAGTCTCTCAACCATTTCATGAGGGCTGGAGCTGGTCGCCCAAGAACAGGCATTTGGGTCACATCAACCACTCTGCTTTTCCATGCTACATTAATCTAACTAGCCACCTCAAATCTGCTGTGAAATTAACCCGACTAAATACAGATGACTTAGGAGATGTTTGTGCAGAAAAGGACAAGAAATATCAAAGAAAGATGCTTGCATGTAAGGGTGAAAAGCCTTTTTTATGCTACCCCATTAAGGCCTATTTTTTATTAGTTTAATCTTTATCATTTATAAATTATTTCTGTTTTAGATTATTTACATTAAAAGTAAAATATTTCATTTTAAAAAGGCAATAAATATTCACTTTTGTGGAATGTGCATTTAATAGTCATATTCTAACCTCTTATATGAAGAAATGTTCTGTTCACATTTATTCATTTAGCAGACGCTTTCATCCAAAGTGACTTACAAATGAGAAACATCCAAAGCGAGTTATCTTAATTCCCACAAGTATTGAGTATACTAATATACACAAGTATATTAATTTGCAGTATTGAGATGTTTCTGAACTTAAAGCTGCAGTCTGTAAGTTTTGCCTGTCTGTTTGAAACCTTGCAATTGCAGTTATTTGCGGAATTATCTTCTTTACGTGGGTTGTGCATCGTAAATAGGGCTGGGTAAAAAATATCGATATCTCGATATTAATCGATTCTCATTTTTATGGAACGATATCGATTCTTAAATCGATAATTCTAAGAATTGATTAGTCTAGCCTGTTTTCAGTTAATGGACAGAACATTGAAGGGCACTTCCCATCCAATAAATTGCAATAAGCATTGTGCTTTGGTACTTTTAATATGAAACAAAGTTTTATTCTGTCCATTGTATTGCAGTATTTAAACAATAAATGGCATTTTGGCGCTGTTTAATGTGGAGTGACACATTGCTGTAGCGCCTCGATCAACAGACGCAGCAGCGCGAGGCGCACGTGAACTGATCGTCTCCTCCACATTAATACCAGTTTCAGCATAAAATAATCATGACTAAACATCTGAAGGTAAGTTACAAGAAAGAGTACAACTTTACAATCCGTCTCATGTAATCGATCAATCAGTGTTTCCTCCGTGCTAAGACAGCAATATAACGTCTTGTAAACAATATCACGTGACGTCACATTTACCTCATTAATCAGATAGAAAAATAAACTGTAGAGTGGGGCATTTTGCTAAATATATGCACCATATAACATATTCATTATAAAATTGACTGTTATTTAATGTTTAATTTGTTTTAATAAGTTTTTTTGACAGCCACCAGTATGTTTATATTTAAAAAAACGAATTGAAGTAGAAATATTATGTGATTGTAACTTTATTATTTTAAAAACTTCATTGTGTAATTTTAACAAATCAGTCAATTTGAACGTTCAGTATTATAGTAATGTAGTACCAAAGTGACTCTCGTGTATATTTTACAGCATAGTGAGAGATAATTTTTTTCCTGAGAAAAGCTATATATCCAAAATAATCGGTATCGAATCGAATCAGCAATCGAATCGAATCGCAAGCTTGTGAATGAGAATCGAATCGAATCGAATCGTGAAATTTGTGTCAAAACCCAGCCCTAATCGTAAAGGTGCTATGAATGTAATCTTGCATAAGTATGTTAGTGAATAATTCTATATATTTGATTTATTACTATTTTTATTATAATTAGTTTTATTAATGTTTCTTTTTCTGCTTGAGAGGACAGTGGAGAGATGACAGGAAACAGTTAGTAGAAGGTGCACTATACCTGCCAGACCATGTCTAAGACTGTTCCACACATTGACAGCATTTGGTGCTCCAGATAGAAGGGTTATAAAGCCGAAAAGGACATTTACGGGAGTAAATGGGGCAGTTAGGATTGTGTCGCGATTGAGGAAGATTGATTATTTCAGCAGAGGATGCTGCTGAATGAGTAAATCTCGGTTCTTCTACTGGGTGAGTGATCACAGTCTAGGTGGAGGTTTACTGCTTTTTTTCAAACTAAGCAACAGTCTTATGTTGTGAACCTGCATTCATCAAAAAGGAAACTGGATGTCTCCAAACACTGGTTGCTAGGCATCGGAACAGAATCTTCCAGAGGGCCACCGCAGCTGTCACACCATTTCATAAAACATTTTTGTGTTTCTGTTATTCCAGTTTGCCCTGGTGACATTTAGAGAAGAAAGAATTCTTCTTGATAAGAAGACAAACCTTTTTTAACAATCAAATTCTGTGTATCCTGTTGTACCCTATATTTACAAGTATTTATTTGACTCTGTGTTGTGAAATAGTCATTAGATACATGCAGTTTTTGCTTTAAGCTGCTCTCCTCCTTGCCAGTTGTTTGTCTGTGTGAAAATAAGTGAAGGTGGCGACCTTCTGCTGTTATACTAACTGACAGAGAACTTTTCAGATATCTCTGGGTTTGCTGTATGACTGGTGTTAGAAATTCTCTTTGTATAGCACACAGTAGATGCATTAGTAATGGATGATTCTGGTTTTCTCTCCTGTTTTGTAGAAATATTCATCACAAACTTGTAAGAGCATTTAAATAGAGGAGTCATTGCTTCAGTACACCTACTGCTGCCTCATTAATATTCACTGTTTAACAGGTACTTTACAGACTGCAATCAGATGTCACTTTAACTTTTCCTCAAACACCATCCAAGCATCTCAACCGCATAAAAGATATACAAACCTCTTGTCTTCAGGGGAAAAAAATTTGTAATGAGAAATGGATTCCGACAGAAGCGCTTGTGCTGAGCAGCACAGCCATGCAAAATGAGGTCATGCTAGTGAAAATGTTAAGCAAGTATCATAAATGGTTTTATTTTCTGCTTTCCATGTTTTAAAGACACAAGTTCAATGTAGAGCTTGTTCATTATCCACCCAAATGCAGGAAACAGCATCTGACAAAAGCTCAACATGCATTGTTTAATTGGTCGAAATGTAATGCACATGGAGCTGGAGGAGTAAACCAGTGCTTCATTATGGTTTGACAGCACATTTGGCAAAATTGAGCTAAATCCAATCCTTTCAGTGCCAGTGTGTCTTTAACTACAGCCTACTGATAAAAAATAACCCCACACCTCCACATGGAAAGTTAACACTGAGTAAAATTGATAGGCAATCTGGAGCAATGATTGGGCAGCCTTGCCTGATCTTTAACTGCTCGCTACAGGGGATGATAGAAATTGTCTCTCTCACTAAACCAGCCCAGACACAATTTTACGACCACGGCCATTGCTTCGTTCAGTGATGCAGTGTTCAACAATCAGGGCCCTTCTGTTCTGTGATATATCAGCTAACACGAATGACTCGATTACTGTTTAACAGATGAAAATGCATTCTGTTCTCTCAGCCTATTTGGGCACATACCAAAATGTGGTCAATTCTGCAGGTATTTTGTCAATGCAAACCTGTTATCAGATAACTTAGCCACTGAAAACCATTTATTTCTGGCTTGTACAAAAGTAGATATGACAGCATATGTCCAGGGCTCAACAATAAGGATGGCTGCTCGGCGTGGATGTCTTGGGACGTCATGGCCCCCCCCCCCACGGAAAGAGTTTTGGGGCAGTTGGCAGTTGTGGAATTGTCACTGCTATAAACATGATGAAGCAATATCACACCTCGCCTAGCATTGCCCGAGATGGCTGCACTATATCAGTCAAAGCTCGTGATCGGGCGCTAGTTAATACTAGCATGCTGATATATAGTCATATCGCACAGCTATGAGTGAGATATTGCATTTACACAACAGTTTGACAGAGCACAAGCTGTTTGTAAATCATAAAAAGGAGGGGGCGACAAAAGGAATGCCTATCTTAAAAACCCTGTGTGGAACTTACTTCCTTCGCCACGGATTAAAATCTCAGTTGCAATTTAACAGCCTGCAGCCCAAGACCTCCGACTTTACTATTCCGAAGAACCGCACTTTGAGTAGTGAATCAGAAGATTGAGTTCGCTCTTATAAAAGCTTATTGTATTACTGCATTAAAAGCTCACTGCATTATGTAGAGTAATATAGCAGGGGTGCACATACGTTTTTTTCATGCCTGGTATTACATAAGAAGAACTGAAGATTGGTTTAGGTCTCACACTGCACATAGATGCTACCCCATTAAATACAACTTTCAAAAAAATAAGTTATCCTAGTGATAATATTGTTGCCTTATCATCTTATTTAGTGTTTATTCAAATAAAATAATTTAAAATAATAAAATGTGATAATCCTATTATATTTTAAAATAAAAAGCGAAGTTTTAAATACAAATACAACTATTTTATAATAAACTTAAAAATGAAATGCTAATATTAACTTTTTTAAAATGAATTTATCATTTTCAAACCTAAAATCAGCAGGCTTTTATTTTGGCGGGTTGCCGGCAAGTAAGTATATGCGCTTCTGGGTTTAGCGCTGAATGAAATGTCACCGTTTTGCATTGTGCTTTGAAAATGGCAGCAGGTAGCCTAGATTTATTTATCTATGCAATTTGAATAGAAATCTTATACAGTACAGCTTGTCGATCTAAAATGGTAATTGTGCAACAGCTGTCAACCATGGTCAGTAGCAAATGACGCCTGTCACTGCAACTTATACAACAGAGCCATGTTTTTTTTTATTTGGATCGCGCCAGCCGCACCTGAACCGTACCACTTATGTGACCACCCGATTATGAGAAGAGATGACTGAAGGTTGACGTGCTGTGCATTACCTTAAATATCCATACAGCATTAAATCTTCAGATCAATCTTATATTCAGCAGAAAACATTCGTTTGAATGTAAAACTATATTAGGTGACACAAAAACAGTAGTATTTATAAAATTATAGTGGATTTGGGCGTCTTGCCAATGACACAAATACCACAAGCGCCGAGAAGTAGTAATACAAATGGTGAAACGGTTAGAGTTCTGTTATCACTAAAATATCTCTGGCAAAGGCTCTCAGCCAATCAGATTCGAGAACCAGAAAGAACTGTTGTATAAATAATACAGTCAAAAGTTTTTAGACAGTAAGATTTTTTTTGTTTTTGCAAGAAATCTCGTATGCTGCTCACCGAGGCTGCATTTTGTTTGATAAAAAACAGTACTGTGAAATCATTTTTAGTTGTTCAATTGAAAATAATTATTTATTTATAATAAATGAGCACCAATAATAATAGTGATACTATTTCAGCAGCAAATAAATTATTCCATTTTAAAATATATTCATATAGAAAACAGTCATTTAAAATTGTTTAAATTTCAAAAACAATAAAAAAAAAAAGTTCTTCCCTGTGACCTAAAAAAATATCATATTACACCTATGTCATGTCTGTGTCCTAGAATAGACACATGGCCTTATTAGCAGACCCACAGTCCCACACTGAATCTGCACCCACAGAATTCTTCAGAAAGCCCCACAGATTTCCACAGAAGTAGAACGTCTGTCATTCCCTCGTGTGTTGATTTATTAAATGTTTTTGGCTGATTCAATTATGCTTTCAGCTACCAATTAGAGTGTATTTCTCAGCTCCATTTAACATATTTCACCATATTTAAAAGCATTCCACTAGTTTTCCCCCAGTTAGTGCAGAAAATGCAAAAAAAAAAAAACAGACTCCATACGGGTTTGCTTATTAGTATGCATCCTTCATTGGCATTCAGTATGGGTTAGAACTGAGATGGATCCCCTTAATTCTCTGTAAACATTCAATTAGGGACTCATAGATGGATTTAAGTAGACAAATAGGCTAAATATTAGTAAATTATACTTGGCATATTTGCTCAAGCAAGATGACTTTTTCATCCATTGATCCTCCTTCGCAAATATGTCTCGAGGTTTGCAGTCTAGCCTGGTTTGCTATTGCCCTCATGCACATGACTGCAATAGGTCTCTGGTGCAATGCAGTAATAATTAGGTTTGAATCCTCTGTGCTGTTGTGCTCCTTGGAGGCTGAACCCCGTCAGAGCCTGGACAGAAGCACAGAGGACACGTCAACTCCACGTGTCCCTGAGAATCAGAGGCTCAAATGCTGCTTTACAGGCAATAAATACAAGCAGGGACCCTGCCGGCTGTCCTAGGATCAGTGAGAGAGCAGACAGACAAGTTTTTTGACTGTTCACTTGTTGGAACTCGAGTTAGAAGAAGAGGAGAAACTAGCAGAAAATGTTGTATGCTTTTCCACAGAGGTTGGCTTACATTCTGCGGTAATTGACTTAAGAATGTGCAATATAAAGTCGCTACAGAGAATTGACTTGGCAAAGGAGGGAAGTACAAATTATGTATTTAAGGAATGAGCACAAATGAGTTGTGATTGCTTATTCAGGAGAGAAAAAAAAGTGCTGAATTCTTGAGTCAGGCGTTTGAATCAAATATGGTATTAGAATTTACTGAAAATGTTATCTTCAGCAACTGGATGGACACTTTTAAATTAAAATACACATCTCAGAGATTTTGGACACTTGACAAAATATTACAAATCAATACGTGAACATGAGAGCAGAATGATACAGCCTTCTCTGTTTGATGTTTGCCTGTAAAACCCAGCAGCAAAACCTAATATGCACAGATAATTGCCCTTTGCAAAGCCTTGCCTAAAATGTTACTGACCAGATGCACCTTAGCAACACTGTTGCCATCCACCTTTTAGATACGGAGTAGTTGGAGGCTCTGTGTCTATGGAGGCTCTGCAGTTTTAAATGCAATTTTATGAAAATAGTGGAAAACTTTGTTGTTGGATTACTTAGTAAAACAGGGTATCTAGAAAATAGGGAAGATTTATATATTTTTCTTTTTTTAACAAATCTTTAATTATATTTAGATTAATGCATGCTGTTGTTAAACCATGTATCATCCCTCATTTTCAAATATACCTGCATGACATCAACAGAAAACTCACATTTAGGTAAATTAAAGGTTCTAACGTAATATCATTGTTCTTTCGATAGAAATAAAAGAAATAGTGAAGGCATTGTAAGAACAGTTTTGTTAACTTTTTTAATGAGCACACATTTTTAATGAGCACATTTTAATGAAGATCTTGCTGTACATTGTTATCATCAATTCATTTCATTGGGATTTTCTCTAAAGCTTGCCTCAGTTGGCAAAAATAACTTAGGGGCAGAGCTTTGTAAAGGATTTATTACATTGCAGCATATTAACCATTGAAGTCGCAATGAAAAAGTAGTAGCAATAGATCCTTTTGTTCTTATTGTAACCAGTGTTGGGGAGGAAATGGGTACATGTAACGTAATATAAAAATAACTGCACTGTAATCTGTTAAAGTGACTGGAAAAAAATGAAAAAATAATTAGTTATTTATGAAAATGTTAACAATTACAAAGGGGGGTTACATCTGAATATTTTCACACGTACAGATTTGATTGATGTCTTTCCAAAATTGCATTGACTGCTCTAAAATATGGGACTCCAATGTTGTAGGAGTTTAGGACACAGAACAGAACACAGAATATCGATAAAGAGTTATTTGCTCGGTTTTGGGTTTATGTATATGTTTTCTTTTTTTAAGATTAACAGTTTTTTTTTTCGCCAAGGGATTGTAGATTGCCAGTGTTTCCTGTCATAGCAGCAAATATTTGATTTCAAAAACAGTATCATAGCTAATAATATATTTCTTGTTATGATTTTAAATATGTATTTAACCGCAGAATGATCTCAAAGTAAAAAGAGGTGCTAAAGTCTGATTTTGTGGTGCTTTAAAATTTAATTATTATAATCATAATTCAAGTGATGAAGGATTTCGAAAAGTCTGACAGTAATCAGTGTTGAATATACTTAACCCTGCCTGCTTTAAATGTTTCAAAATGATTAACAGTTGAAAACATCTGTTAGAAATTTAGAAAAAAAAAAAAACAATAAAAAAAGTAATCAAATGTAATCAGTTACATTACTTTAAAGGGGTCATATGATGCGATTTTTCAAGTTTTCCTTTCTCTTTGGAGGTTACAGATGATTGTCATAGATAAAGATCCTGAAGTTGTAAAGACTTAAGTCTCAAAACCAAAGATATATTCTTTATCAAAGTTAAGAGTCAAACATGCCTAACTAAAACGGCTCTTTCTAACACGCCCCACATATCTACCTCACTTTGTGGGAATATTTGCATAATGCGCCCCAAATGTGCACGCAAAGAAAGAAGGGGTGGTTTTCAGTAACCACAGTTAGTGTTGAGCGGTCATGTAAGGGAGACGCTGTGTGTTTCTAGGTGAAAGCAAAAGCACTTATTTGGCCTTCGAAAGAAGAAGATTTAGGAATCCTTTAAGGCACTACAACAGAACAGCAAATGCATTTATGGAGACGTTTCATGAACCTAGAGAGGAGGTAATTCTGACTTTGCATATTGCAATCTGGCGCTTCTGCATAAGCGACTGTAAGTATTTTGTTTACTAGTTCAAGTATGTGCTAGACTGGTTAAAATGCGGAGTTTTTGCCGCATCGTGTGTGTGTGTGCTGTGTGTGTGTGTGTGAGAGAGAGCGACAGAAAGAGAGAGAGAGACAGCGCACATCACAGTAGAGTCAGCTTCTTAACCGCGGCTTGTGTACTGCATCATTTCTGTGTCTGTTCCCCTTTCGGGCTTGAACTGTTGGTAAAACTAATGACATTATTTACTTTTATTTACATTTATTTTGAAAGATGAAGCGCACGATTATGGTAAAGGGGCGTTTACATTTCCGACGAGTGCTTGCGATGTTCGGCCAATCACAATGCGCTGGGTCAGGTGGCCAATCAGAGCAGACTGCGCTTGTCGGAAAGGAGGGACTTTGTAGAAAACGAAGCGTTTGAGAGAGGCGGGGCATAGAGGATCTACAATAATGTACAGTATTTGAAAAATAATGTGTTTTTTGAACATTAAAGCATGTCAACATATTCTGTTACACCAAATACACAAAATAATGATCTTTTAAAAAAGCATAATTTGACCCCTTTAATAAAGTAATTGAAATAGTTGCACTACTTATTACATTTTAAATAGGGTAACGTGTAATCTGTAACCTATAACATTTCCAAAGTAACCTTCCCAACATTGATTGTGACATATATCAGACTGTAAAGGATTGTCAAAAAAGAAAGAAAAAAAATGTAATTTGGGGACTTTTACCAGAAGATCGAGCTATGGCATTTTGATGAAAAATTATAAGGTCAAAAATAGATAGAAATCAATAACATGCATTCAGAAAACTGAGTGTGAATTTTCTTTTCGTGCTGACTTTAAAGGGACTATAAGAATTTGTATGTATCTTTTTTTATTGCAAATGTGTGAACAGCTTGCAGCAAAACTTAAAAATAAATAAATAAAATGAGACCGTCATTTGTCAACATCGTGCCGATGAATTGCAGAGCTCATGCAAACATATCCACATCGCTATGATCTTAACTGCTTTTTATTACCGTGGTCATTTTTGTAGTGTGTTTATTTTGTTATTGAGAGGAAAAAGCGCACAGCACATCTTTACATGTTCATCTAAAAGTCTCTCTCAGCAACGTGGGCGGCGACTGCGTGTTCTTTAACAGTATATTGCTGCAAAGGTTTTTCCAACTTATTTTCTCTTCCAAGCAAAGAATGAAAAATAAATTTGGCAGGAGTATATCAAGGCATTGAATCACGTTCAGACTCATGCACGTTACATGTGCATGTGTGCGAGCACAAGCAAACAAATAAAGAAAGAAATATGCTATCAAATGTAAATAGCTCAAAAGAAAAAAAATGAAAAAGAAGATTAATTGTAGACTATAAGCCTTCAACGATAAGCCCACACTGTCAGTTACACAAAATAGCTCTCATCATGCAGAGACTGTGTGTGATCAATAGCTCTTTTCTGCTTCTCTCTCAGTCATTCACATATACAGATTTTTTTTTTTTTCTCGGTGAAGATGGGTGGACACCGTCTGTCTGCTTGCATCCAGCATGGATCCATTTTTAATTTGATGTGCTAGGAGCTGCTGACAGTCCCCATATCTTCAAATAAAGTAGGAGGATTATTAATGTATGACTTCAATATAATGATTTTCTCATCTGCCAATCAAGCAGCCTCCTTTTGTGGCAGCCCAACACAAATGGCTGCACTGATGGCATTTACAGAATCCCATTATGTCAGTCTGGAAAATAACGAACATTAGAAAAGACTTTTGAATCAATGGCTGGTAATTATTTTTATCTCGCCAAATAAGTCCATAAAAGTCACCTAGCTGAGGATAACACTGGCTATTAATCTGAGGGGTTGATTTTTTGTTTTGTTTTTCATTGCAGAAAACATCAAAGAGGGAAAAACTACAACTCTTATATTGCCTTGATCAGCTACAATGCAGGATGAGCTTTACAGTAATATAAAATTAATTGGCCTAGCTATTTACTTTCATCTTCAACACAAGACGAGAAGCTAGATTAGCTTTTTTTATGCAATATGGGACTTTGCTACTTGGAACTATATTTAATTATACTCTTTCCATCTCTTCTCTAATAATGTGGGAGTAGCACTTCTAGAAGTGTGAGAATTTTTCATTCGTTTAATCCCCTGGTGACTGAAAATGAAATTTATAAAGATGCAATACAATATTTCTTCACTAACTGAAAGGTTCTCATATATTTCATTGATGAAAGTAATATCCTATTCAGCCTACAACTTTAGGTCCTGCATGCACGATCGCATCCCAGAGGATGCTTAGGTTCTGAGCCTCAAGCGGCATGTCTACGGTGTGATGCATATAGCACACAAATCTGAAAAGCACTTTCTCCATCTGGGTAACTCTAATCTGATTGGCCTGCTCGACACAACTTTATTGGGTAAGGCCCTTAGGTTATTTTATCAGTCCACCTGGAAACCACCTTGTGTTTACAAGATACCAAGTTGATAATATAAGCACTTTAATAGATTTGTGAAGGTTTGCTAGGCTAGTGGCATCATTTGAGAAACAATTTTTGATTTTTTAAATATATCTTCTGTTGTTTTGATGTAATGTATTTCCAATAAACTCTCCCATAAACAGCACATAAAAACAAAACGAAAATTGTGGTTAGTTGCTTTATATTTCAGGGGTGGTCCTTGGCCAGAAGAAATGGCAAAATGTCTTGCAGGACAAGATTATGAACCCTTTTTTTGATGCATATAGTGTATAGTGTCTGGTTCTATATAGCCTGTTTTTGGCTCAGACATTAAAAAAAAATGCTAATCATTTCTGCTTTTTTCTCATTATTGCTATTTTCCCTCAATTTCCACATTATACTGCATCTCACAGTGTATATCTGACTTTATATCTTGCAACAGCCAATTTTTCCATAATTGTAAGTTGTGACTATTAATTTTCTTTCTCAATTTTCATTTGATATCGTATCTCACAGTGCACCTTTATATCTCGGAAAATGACTATTTTTGCAATTGCAAATAATAAAATAGGGAATTGTTAATGTATTTCTTGTAACTGTTTTATATCTCACAATCATGGCTTTGTTTTGCATAATTGCTACTTTTTCTCAATGTCATCTGACAGTGCATCTTTAGGCTATATCTCATAAAGTCTTTCAATTGTGAATAACAATCCATAATTGCGACTATTTTTGGTAATTGCATTATAATTGCATTATATCTCACAATTGTGACTGTTTTACTTTCTTATTTTAAACTTTATCTCACAATTACCTGTCTACAGAAGCCTGTTGGAATCTTTTGGAGGCACCTTTGTGTGCAACCTTTGACATGGGGATATTTACTGGGGTATTTCAATCCATTAAGTATAGTTCTTCTCTATGAATCAAACTATTTTTTTGCCCATTCCACTTAGTGATATGCCTCACATTCTCATGTCAAGAAGACAAACATGTTATTCACAAAACAGATGATGAGGATGAAGGCACACAACTTGTTCTAACAAGACAGAATGGCTCAACATGAAGCTCAGCTTTAGATGTGTCAGATATGCTTTATATAGCAAAATGTCAAGACGGGAGTTTGTTTTTTGTGGAAGCATCTACAGAATAGCAATCCTCGAAGAAATAAGCGTTCTTTAAAAGCAACTAAATTGCATAACTGAATTAGCGATGTGTGTTTTTAGGTCAAGGTGTGTATTACGAGGTTCTGTAATTAGCTAAATTTGCAGCGTTAGCCTCCAGGCTGAGAACAGGTAGCCATATTAATGGTAAATAGAGGTACTCATTAACCCGGGCAGTGACACTGACGCTAACATCATCTAATTACAGCTGCTGCGCGTCCCGTTGGGGCAACCATGTGCGGAGTGCTGAGGAAAAGGTCTAAGTCATTATTAGCTTTTTCATGCATCTCGCTCGGTGTTCTAGTTTAGTGACAACTGCAACAAATTGTTTATTTAAAAACCTGGTATCTTTTTATTTAAGCCGGTATACATTTAGGACTTCCGTTTCCAGTGCTAAATAACTGCTAATTGAAAGTGTTTTTTGTTTATAATTGGCCATGCTAATAAAATGAGTCAGCCGTGGATGTTGAGAGCCAATCGCATAGCACAAAGGACGACGTAAACATCAACAGTGCTATCACGGCAGAGCCCTTATAGATCAGTGGGAAACAGACCTCTGTTCTACAATTGAATGTCTTCTGAGTCCATAGATTAAATCACCCTCTTGTCTTGCAATTGGGCCTTTCCATTACAAAAGACAGAGGGAGGCGGCTTCTTTCACACTGACGTGCCAGACTTGTGCTGCACGCTAACATATCGTTGGAAGGGATGGAATTGTGAATTTGAACTGAGCTGAGGGCTGCCATAAGTGGAAGTAAAGCGAGCAGGAAGGAACAAACAACAAGCGGGTGGGGGGTTGGGGGTAGTCGATAAAGTCTGTGTCGTTCTATAATACTCCATGCAAAGACAAGTTGATGTCCAGTTACAAAATATGATTGATGTAAGTATGTCAACATGGGTCTTGTATTAGGGGGAGGATGTGGGGCCTTAATCCTGTTACGTATGCCGTACGGAGAAGAACATAATACATTGCATGGTTTTGCACTAACATGTTTGCAAAAAGCAACGATTTGCTGCTGACATGGGATTGAGGTGGGAGTACGAAGTTAGTATGCAACAGATTTTGGTTCGATTGTGTAGGAATGGTGTGGTGTGGGCGGTGATGGGGTGGTTAAGGAGCGTTGGGTCAATCTAGGATAAGGGGTGGACTGTCTGAGATGTGAGAGAGTTGATAGGGTACGTTACAAAGAGAAAATAAAAGTTAGTGTCAGTATCATGGAATGAATGGTAGCCTCAACGGAGCGTCAATAGTCCTGCTAAGATCGGTTCGGATTAATTCTATCGACTATCTATCTTCATGTCGTGTTTGCTAACAGTCTTACAGATGTTACCTTCGAGCATTCAAGCTGTGCTTTAACACTTTTAACTTCAAACATTCCACTGAAAAACGCAACTTAAAACGTTTAAAAAATTTTTTTTTCTTTACAAACTTCCTGTCAGCTTGCTCAAGCCACTTAAATATAAATAAATAAAGATATCAAAATAACATATATTAAATATACCAAGAACTTTTAATTCCTCATTTATGCTGAAGAAAAAAAAATATAAAAAAATATACATAATGCCCAATTTAGGCTGTTATCCATGCAAGGCAATTGTATGAAAACTGATTATTGTTGAAATTTGATTGTTATTGTTCCATGCAATACATGCAAAACAACTGATTGAATCTGGTTTTGCCATGCAAGACCATTTTTTTGAAAATTGTTTCTAAATATTGTTGAAAATGTATTGTTATTTATTCTCGCAAGATTCAAATAACTCAGGATAATATAATAACTGAAACTTAGTTACTGAAATAACTGAGACATCAGTTTAGGTCTGTCCATTTTTTGAAAAATTCACTCATTTTGTGAACCTAAAATAAAAAGATTCATAATGCCTACATTTATGTTGGTCTCCATTCAAAACAATTGTAGAAAAAGTTTGTTAAAGCATCTCTATAAACAACACAGTAGACTCAAGACTGCATTAAGTTTACTTCAAACACTGAAGTTTTATATTTCTCTGCATGAGATGCATTTTACAAGCCTTCAGAAATGCCATGCCGAGAACCACATTAAACCATTTTTAACAGAAAGGCACCCATGGGAGAACGATTTCCCACTAGGCTTTGAAATTTCACAAGCAACTCACTTGTTGAATAGCATCTCACTTGCTTAACCTGTCTCCAAAAATATGTTTGTACAGTACATTGCCTAAAGCCTTTCTCCTCCTCCTTATTCACTTATTTCAAAGTTAGGTATTCCTACATGTTTCTTTTCAGAGCTAGTTTCACACACTCTTTTATGACTTTGAGCTATGGTCCTTTCTGGCGAGTGTGAAACTTCATTTGTGAGTGAATCTATCTAGTCCATTGCACTCTATGACAAAGAATATCCCGAAAGGCGTGTGTTTTGAATTTTCTGTAGATTTTCTTTTTTATTCCCCTATTTCCAGCTCTCAGGAGGAGACAGCAATTCTCAGTGTACCATCTTACAGCATTTAATTTGTCTTAAGCTAACGAGAGCTACACTGTATATACACAGAATATGCAGTGTTTAATACAATTTAAGCTCAATTGGCAGTACATTTACCAAATATATACAGTATGTATATATATATATATTATCCTTCTATTCTTTAAAAAATAGTTAAAAAGAAAATTTGTTTACTGAAGCACTTACAATGGTAGTGAATTGGGCCAATCTGTAAATGTTCCCAAATCTTCAAAGTGTAGCCCCAGGATTTAACAATATTCTAACATCAATCAGCAATATGTTACACATTTTAAAATCCTTACTGCCATTCGTACATTATATCCCATTATATATTGTTTTATATATAATGGACTGTTAAATATTATAAGTTATACATCCTTATTAATGCCATACACACAGAAAAAAAATACAAAGTATTTTAGTTAGCTAAAACAATACGTTTTAAGAGAAGAATTATGAGTTTTTATGTTATATTATGTCTTATTATTATTATTAATTCCATTTCTTTTAAAACGCATTGTATTTAACTATTTTCATTGTAAATGACTCATTGTAAGCTTTATTTATTAAATATATGAAAAACAATTTTTGGTACATTCTGCCAGTACATAATGCTATTGGTTGGCTGCTCTTGTTACAATTGGAAAAACAAAATAGTGTGGAAACAGTTTTCACTCAAAAATTGCTAGTATATTTCACAAACAATTTCAAAAAAATCTGCAAGTAACACATTGAATTAGATGTGATTTTGAAGTAGAAAAACTGAAGTGTGTTGTTTTGTAAAACATTATCCAATTATCTTTGTTTTATTTACAATTTTTTATTTATTTACAAAATCATTTTTAGTCTATTGATCCCAGAGAAAAAACCTTCTCCATTCTCTTACGGATCTCCGTCTTACAGGTCTCTCTCTCTCCTTGATATGTTGGGGTTAGGCCCAGGCAATAAGACCCTCATAGACCTACATGATTTATTGAGAAAGAAAAACACATCACCTCCAGCTTGAAGCGAAATGATGGCCGCTCACTCTGCCTGCTAAATAGGGCCCCCAGTATGCTGTGGATATAAGGGAATTCCTCACTTCTAAACAGCTGGCAGGTAATAACACATGTTGTGTTCTGTGACCACCGCAAGGTATGCGAGTTTGGCTGCTGTTATAATCCAGTGACAAGAACAGATGAAGGGTGACTGTGTTTATGTGTGAGTGTAGAGGAAGACTGCACTGTGGCCCTTCTGCTGGAATGCATGGAAGTTAGAGTAAAATCACATATACAGAGGACAAGGGCCATCATCTGGACCTGCCAATTGTCTATTCTACCAGCGGTCTTCATTAACATTCAGGAGGTTGTTCATTTTTAAATGGGTACATTTTTAGGAGACGCAGTTTCATGGATTCCTGGCAAGCAGTGCTTGATCTGTGGTGCCGTCACTGAAGCCAAACAGAAGCAGACAATAACAACACAACACTGCGGTTACATTTAGAAGAGCTACTGACTGTTCTCTGTGCCTGCAAACCCTTCATCTGACTACATTTGCAATGTAACACAAATCTCACATTTCTTTTTTGCTTTATAAAAATGGTTACTATATATAATAAAAAATATGGTAACACTTTAGTGTAGGGACCAATTCTCACTATTAACTACTGTAGTTGCTTATTAGCATGCCTATTAATAACATATTGGCTGTTTATTAGTACTTATAAAGCACATATTTTGCATGGCCATATTCTACATCCCTAATCCTACCAAATACCTAAAATAAACAACTACCCTACAAACTATTAATAAGCAGCACATTAGGATTTTGAGGCAAAAGTCATAGTTAATTGATTGTTAATACTAGTGAAATTGATTAAATTAAGTCACCAAACTTATGATAAAATATATGTATGTTAAACTCTGTTCATCATTCATTAATCATTTTCTTCTAATACTCATATGGACTTCTTTTATGTTCTCTTTATGAACGTTTCAAAGCATCAGTGTTTTGTGGAATGGACTTTCATTGGAGAGACCGAAATCTCTCAGGTTTCTCTGCATTTCGAAGATAAACGAATGTCTTATTGATTTGGAATGACATGATGGTGAATTAATGATGACAGAATTTTCATTTTTAGGTTAACTATGCCTTTAAAGACACAAATTATCATCAGTACATTAAGTATTTAAGTCATTAAAGGGATAGTTCACCCGGAAAATGAAAATTTCTCATCATTTGCTTCTCACCATTGCTCAGTCTTTCTAAATGTGTATGACTTTCTCTTATTCTGTGGGAAACAAAGGAAACTACTGTATTTTGAACTGTTTTTGTTCATACAATGACAGTCAATTGGTTCTAAAACAACACTGGACCACACTTACTTTCAATGAATGGGAAAAAAACATTGTTCAAACTTTTCAAATTCTCTTTGTATTGCATGGAAGAAAGTAAATCATGCATATTCTTCATAATTCATTATCAATTGCTAATTAAAATCTCTTAATTGAAATCTGCCTCAATTATTAACACTTACTAAATATAATAGTCTTTCTTTTTATTTGTTGGTTTGTGTCTTGCTCTCGCTCTTTGTTGATGCTTTATTCTCTCTCATTCTCTCCCCACAGATGCTTGTTTAAAGAGACATGCTGAGTCTCCCACATCAGCATTTTACCTCCTGGAATCAGAGCCAATTTGTTGACTTAAGTCACACACTGAGTGGAGATTGATGGCTCTGGAACTGCAGGACTCCTTATCGATTGATCACACAGCCTGTGGATATGTGCTCTACCGAATCGTTCGTCATTGTTTAGTGCGTCCATAAACACCTAAAGAAAGTGTTTTAGTCCATGTAAGAATGCACCGAATGATCTGAGAACTCAGCAGGAGACACAATATGAATGAATCGCTATGCTAATGGGCCATGCAGATATATGGGGCGATATTTCAGTGAATTGCCATCGTAGCTCAAAACTTATTTTCCTGTATCTTTCTGGGAAAAAGCTGTTGCTGAAATGTCAGTATTTCATAAGAGAAGCATGGCAAGCTAAGTGTAAGAGAGCATGACATATCCTTAATTTTTTTGAAAACAATCAGCATGTGTTGGTGGATCATTTTGCTGTAAATAGATCAGTTGTGTCCATGTGCTGAGTTTCCGTGTATTGGAGGGAGCTGGCATGTCACTGAGCCTCTGTGCTTTGCATATGTGTTGTGTGATTACAGTGGTGGAAGAAGCCAGTCATCCATGAAGACAGCAGCGGCTCACAGATTTGCTGCACAGCTCTGGGGCAATGGCATTACACAACACGTTGGCAGGAAAAGCTTTGTACACACGAGAGACTGCGGCCATGGAAGCTCTGGATGAGACCAGAAAAACTGTCATACAGCTGGCTCTAGGTAGGAGGCCTGTGGGTGTTTTTTTTGTGAGTTTATCTTAAATTTTTGAATTGTGAACAAAAACAATCTCACTGTAAAACCGTGGCAAGCATGAACAAGTGCCAAAGCGACTGCTCACTTTTTCAGTAACCCAGGTGAATTTCCCATAAAGTTTAAGCCGTGAACCAAAGTCAACCGCTCCAATATGATTACAGTAAAGCTATAAAAAAAAAAATCTCAGAATCACATATGGTAGAAATAATTAAAAATTAAAGAGATGCTTAAAGAGGAGCTACAACCAAAAATACTTCTCAATTGGAGATGTCTGATGAAGTCCCTGACAATTGCCAATATTTTCAAAACCCCCATCTATATATATATATATACATATATTAGAGAGATACTATATAATATAGATATATAATTATAATAACCAAATTATAATAAACACTTGGGTTTTTGCCTGTGTGGTGCCTATTTTTCATGAGCTGAACTCAAAGATATAAGACTTTTTTCTTTTCTATGTCCACAAAAGGCCTATTTCTCTCAAATAATTGTTCACAAATCTGTCTAAATCTGTGTTTAGTGAGCACTTCACCTTTGCCGAGATAATCCATCCACCTAACAGGTGTGACATATCAAGATGCTGAATAGACAGCCACATGTGCCTTATGCTGCCACATAGGCCACTCTACAAGGTGCTGTTTAACTGTATAGGGGTGTCCGAAAATCGTATCGTATCAATCAGTATCTGGTGTGACACCATTTGCCTCCACCGCATTGCAACACTCTCTCCGCATAGAGTGATCAGGTGTTGAGTGTGGCCTGTGATGTTGGTCCACTCCTCTTCAAGTCTGCGGAAGTTGCTGGATATTGGCAGAACTGCACACGCCGTCGATGGCCGATCCATCATCCAACATGCCTCATGGTACTTTCCGTTGATTTTGGCCATGCAAGAACTGGGATGTTTTTAGCTTATTGTGTACAGATCTTTGCAACATGGGGCTGTGCATTATCATGTTGCAACATGAGGTGATGGTCGTGGATTAATGGCACAAAAATGGGCCTCAGGATCTTGTCACGGTATTTCTGTGCATTCAAAATGCAATCAATAAAATGCACCTGTATTCGTTGTCCATAACACACGCCTGCCCATACCATAACCCCACCACCACCATTGGCCACTCGATCCACAACGTTGACATCACCCACACGACGCCATACACGCTGTCTGCCATCTGCCGTGTACAGTGAAAACTGGGATTTATCCGTGAAGAGAACACCTCTCCAAACGCCATCGAATGTGAGCATTTGCCCAATCAAATCAGTTATGACGACGAACTGCAGTCAGGTCAAGACCCCAATGAGGACGACGAACATGCAGATGAGCTTCCCCGAACTGGTTTCTGACAGTTTGTGCAGAAATAATTTGGTTATGCAAACCGATTGTTGCAACAACTGTCCGGGTGGCTGGTCTCAGACAATATTGGAGGTGAAGATGCTGGATGTGGAAGTCCTAGTCTGGTGTGGTTACACGTGGTCTGCGGTTTTGAGGCCGGTTGGATGTATTGCCAAATTCTCTGAAACACCTTTGGAAACGGCTTATGGTAGAGAAATTAACATACAATTCACGGGCAACAGCTCTGGTGGACATTCCTGGCTTACCAGCATTGCAAATTTGCACCGCTCTCAACCTTGCGACCTCTGTGGGCATTGTGCTGTGTGATAAAAAGCACATTTAAGAGTGGCCTTTTTTTTTATTGTGGCCAGACTAAGGCACACTTGTGCAATAATCATTCTTTCTAATCAGCATCTTGATATGCCACACTGTGAGGTGGATGGATTATCTCGGCAAAGAAGAAGTGCTCACTAACACAGATTTAGACAGATTTGTGAACTATATTTTAGAGAAATAGGCCTTTTGTGTACATGACAAAAGTCTTAGATCTTTGAGTTCAGCTCATAAAAAAATGGGGGCAAAAACAAAAGCGCTGCGTTTATAATTTTGTTCAGTGTAATACGTGGGGCAAAAGTTTTTAGTCCCACCATTGTGCAAGTTCTCCCACTTAAAAAGAGGAGAGAGGCTTGTAATTTTCATCATAGGTATACCTCAATTATGAGAGACAAAATGAGGAAAAAAATTCCAGAAAATCACATTGTTGGATTTTTAAAGAATTAATTGGTCAATTTCTCGGTAAAATAAGTATTTGGTCACCTACAAACAAGCAAGATTTCTGGCTATCACAGACCTGTAACTTCTTCTTTAAGAGGCTCATCTGTCCTCCTCCACTCGTTACCTGTATTAATGGCATCTGTTTGAACTTGTTATCAGTATAAAAGACATTTGTCCACAACCTCAAACAGTCACACTTCAAACTCCACTATGGCCAAGACCAAAGAGATGTCAAAGGACATCAGAAACAAAATTGTAGACCTGCAGCAGGCTGTGAAGACTGAATCTGCAATAGGTTAGCAGTTTGGTGTGAAGAAATCAACTGTGGGAGGAATTTTTAGAAAATGGAAGACATACAAGACCATTGATAATCTCCCTTGATCTGGGGCTCTACGCAAGATCTCACCCTGTGTGTTCAAAATGATCACAAGAACTGTGAGCTAAAATCCCAGAACCACACGGGGGAACCTAGTGAATGACCTGCAGAGAGCTGAACCAAAGTAACAAAGGCTACCATCAGAAACACACTGCGCCGCCAGGGACTCAAAATCCTGCAGTGCCAGACGTGTCCCCCTGCTTAAGCCAGTACATGTCCAGGCCCGTCTGAAGTTTGCTAGAGAGCATTTGGATGATCCAGAAGAGGATTGGGAGAATGTCATATGGTCAGATGAAACCAAAATAGAACTTTTTGGTAAACTCAACTTGTCGTGTTTGGAGGAGAAGAATGCTGAGTTGCATCCAAAGAACACCATTCCTACTGTGAAGCATGGGGGTGGAAAGATCATGCGTTGGGGCTGTTTTTCTGCAAAGGGACCCGGACGACTGATCCGTGTAAACGAAAGAATGAATGGTGCCATGTATCGTGAGATTTTGAGTGAAAACCTCCTTCCATCAGCAAGGGCATTGAAGATGAAATGTGGCTGGGTCTTTCAGCATGACAATGATCCCAAACACACCGCCCGGGCAACGAAGGAGTGGCTTCGTAAGAAGCATTTCAAGGTCCTGGAGTGGCCTAGCCAGTCTCCAGATCTCAACCCCATAGAAAATCTTTGGAGGTAGTTGAAAATCTGTGTTGCCCAGCGATAGCCCCAAAACATTTACTGCTCTAGAGGAGATCTGCATGTAGGAATGGGCCAAAATACCAGCAACAGTGTGTGAAAACCTTGTGAAGACTTACAGAAAACGTTTGACCTCTGTCATTGTCAACAAAGGGTATATAACAAAGTATTTAGATGAAATTTTGTTATTGACCAAATACTTATTTTCCACCATAATTTGCAAATAAATTCTTTAAAAATCCTACAATGTGATTTTCTGGATTTTTTTTTCTCATTTTGTCTCTCACAGTTGAGGTATACCTATGATGAAAATTACAGGCCTCTCTCATCTTTTTAAGTGGGAGAACTTGCACAATTGGTGGCTGACTAAATACTTTTTTTCCCCACTGTATGTGTGTGTGTATTTATTTTATCTTTTTTTACTCTAGGAGTGACGGTCAATCCTTTCCTTCAATTGCAGTATATTAATTGGCAATTGTAAGAACTGTAGGCCTACATTATATATAGTGTAGAGTAGACTATTGAGTATAGCAAATAATATGTATTACAAAGTACTCAAATATATGCAAAGCAGTATTCTATTTGTCAAATATACAAAAATTGGACAGCTCCAAGATTCATAACATTACAATACTATCAAACAGTAATTTGAAAATCAAAGAAGCAAATGAATGATTTCGGATATGATCAGAAGTGATGAAGGTAAAACTATTGGCTGTAAGTATAAACTACAATATCTATTTCTAAAAAAATAGATTTTTAGAAATAAAATAAAGAAATGTTTTAAATATCCTTAATAAATATTAATGCTGTCAATCGATAATTTCTTTAAACTAATTAATCACAACGTTTTTCTAAAATTAATCACGATTAATGTCACCTAACATCAAAGTTTTTAAATATACTTTTATATTAATAAAATAATAATTTCACATGCAATTTTCAAATGAATGTACAACTAGCATAATCTTTTTTATGAACTGAAGCCACGTAGCACTGATACAATACTGAGTCGCTATGAACTGACCTATTAATTTTAGCCATTCAACATTACAGTATAATTGGGAGCTATCAATTTTAACATTTATTAGACTTTAAACTGTTTTACATTAACTTACACCAATCTTCACATAAGCCTTATAATAAATTCATATTTAGCTACTGTTCCCTTTCAGCAAGTAGACATTACAGCACTGAATCGTTATCAACACTAATTCTAATGATAACTACCATATTGGTCCGAATATAAGACGACCCTGATTATAGACGACCCCCCTTTTTCCAGATGTAGCTTTTGGAAAAAGGCATTTTAAAACAAATCTTGTTTTTTCTCAGTAAAACACATTGCGTCCTCAGTTATGCTCTATTTATATTTTTTCCTATTTAATTTTGTTTTGTAGTACTTATGGCAAAATCTTCAACACCATTTTAAAAATCTAAAATTTTTGATATACATTAAAAAAAAATTACGGGTGCCCATATGAATTAGACATTTAGGCTACCATCTAATATTAACCTACCAAATTTATTCCCAGTAAATAAGTTAAATCTACTGTCGTCTTCCAATCTGTACTGTCTTGTCCTTTCGTTTTTAAAACACAAGGAGTTGGTCCCATCCGCTAACGGCGACTCACGACGCATTCCAGCTGTAAGGTTTTCTTTCTGCTTTTGATTTGAACCCTCGCGATCTTTAACAACAACGCATTACCTTACTTATTTCAGCAACACTCGTTTTTATGCGTATTGTCAACCAACCTAGTGTTGTGGGGTAATTATTGACTGTCCCACGTCAACCCTGAACATAAGACGACCGCCACCGTTTTTTAAGATGTAGTTCCAGAAAAAAACATCGTCTTATCTCGGCGACAATACGGTATGTAAATGTCTTAAAGCTTAGTTATTGTTTCCTCTTGTTTTTCTGTTGTTCTTTGATGGACAGACACACAGCAGCTGGGTATATGGCTTTTTGACTGCTATTTCTTTAAGAGCGGCCCGCTGCTGTACGTCGACTGGACCTGACCACATTTTCTCACAACTTTTTATATATTATTGCGCTTTAATATGAAATGACATACAGCGTCCCGGCTCATTTGTGCATGCAATTGAAGAGCACACGCTACGAGCACATTATAACGGCTGACAGGACAGGAAAATTAGTTTTTACTGACATATGGCCTGACAACATCTTATCTGAATTTTTTTTAACGCCGTTAAACTGGAAAAATGAATCGCATGCTTTAACACTTAAAGGGGTCATATGGTGCGATTTCAAGTTTTCCTTTCTGTTTTTGAGTGTTACAAGCTGATTGTGCATAGATAAGATCCCCGAAGTTCCAAAGACTAAAGTCTCAAAACCAAAAAGATATTCTTTATCAAATTTAAGACTCTGCCACGCCCCCCTAAATGGCTCGTTCTAACACGCCCCCACATATCTACCTCCCTATGTGAGAAGATTTGCATAATGCCAGCCCACTGTGCACGCAAAGAAAGAGGCATTGTGTCAGTAACCGCATTTATGTGAGCAAGCCATGTCAGGAGACTCTGTGTATGTTATCATGGCGCAAGCAAAAGCACTTAATTTGCCCTTCTCCGAAAGTAGATGCATTTGCAGGAATCTTTAAGATATTTACAACAGAACGCAATGCATTTTTTGGACGAACCCGTTTCGTGAACCTAGAGAGGAGGTAATTCTGCTTGCTATGACAATCGGCGCTTCTGAAGCACTAATGTTTTGGTTTATTCGTTTAAGTATTGCTATGATGTTCAATGCAGAGTTTTGCGCTCGTGTGTGTGTGTGTGTGTGTGTGTGTGCGTGCGTGCGTGCACGCGTGTGTGTGTGTGAGAGAGAGAGAGATCACAGTGGCGTCAGCTGTCTTAACTGTGGCTTGTGTAATGCAAACACATACCAGCTTCATCACTGTGTCTGTCACGTGACTCTGTTCCCCTTTCGGGCTCTGTCTTTACATTTATTTTGAAAGATGAAGCTCGCGATTATGGTAAGGGGCGTTACATATCCGACGAGTGCTTGCGATGTTCGGCCAATCACAATGCACTGGGTCAGCTGGCCAATCAGAGCAGACTGCGCTTGTCGGAAGGAGGGGTTTTGTAGAAAACGAAGCGTTTGAGAGACGGGGCATAGAGGACCTACAATAATGTAGTATTTGAAAAATAATGTGTTTTTGTTCATTAAAGCATGTCAACATATTCTGTCACAGCAAATACACAAAGTAATGAGCTTTAAAAAAGCATCATATGACCCCTTTAATTTTGACAGCACTAACAAATATTTAACTTTTGAAAGTTCATTGGGTACTCTCATCATGCATGAACTAATAACTTTTTCCAAGCGTATGGTCTAATGCCTTTTTTTCCCTTAAATGCATTTTCAAATTTGGATTTTATTATTCCATTTAACATTGTAAACATGAATTAAGTTGTTTTTAATATCTGTTTGTTTGTTTGTTTTTTTTGGGGGGGGATACTTAATTTTAACCATGAATTAAATAAACCATTTTAACTGTCTATTTGTGTCCATTCAAAAAGAAATGTATCTATTAATTAAAATTCTAATAATTAATGAATTAAACAGTTTTAACTGTCTATTTGTGTCAATTTGAAAAAAAATGCATCTGCTTCCTTTTTTTGTTTTTGGATATATAAATAAAGATCATTTTTAAGTGTTACTCCAGTCCTGCGTATAAATGTGGAATTGCTAATTGATTGAGAGTGTGGAGAGATGGATTCAGTTATATTTTTCACAAGGTTCTTTTGCAAATGGGGTATTTAGAATAATTTGAGACCAAATAATTTGTGGTTGTGACTAACATTTACTTCTTAGCATCTAATTTTTGCATGTATATATGAATATGTGACTGTATGAATAAACACAGAATGCATTATCACAACACACGAGCCAACGCTGCCAGTAATTGAAACGACTCTATCGAGAGGAGAGTTTATTTTGGTCGCGCTCTAAACCCTCGTCATAAAAGTCAATCGAGAAATTGGGAGGAGCCATAAATATGCAATTACATGTGCCTTGCTGCATAAGAAGAACCAGAGTTGCAGATGCTGCGTTTGTGACCATATTAATATGCACCTGTCTGGCTTTTTCAATAGGCAAGCATTGTTTAAGAGACAGCGGGGAGATGTTGAGAGAAAACAGCTCCTCATTCATATTCATATCTCTCTCTCCCTCAAACACATTCCGCAGCGCTGTCTTGCAGGCAGAGTTGTACTCGTATATTGTGGACAGCTGGCTGCATTTATTCTCTCTGTCCTCATAAGCAAACAAAACTTCACTCTTCATTTTGTACAAACTTCACTTCTTTTTTGTATATTAGTAATCATACAAAATAAAAATATTTTTAATTATTTTATTTATTTTACACAAAAAAGGTGCTTCATGAACAATGAAATGAAGAGTGAAGCTTATTAATTATGCTGAAAATAAATGACACTGACAGGGCCATGTAAAAAGCTCTACTTTGTTTTTTGCTGTGATATTTCCAAATGGAAATAAGGGAGATATGTTTATTCTAATTACCTTGTTTTCTTTCAGTTTCAAATGAAACCATTTATGGATCTATTTGTATTCAACACAGTTATGAAGAATAGAAAGTTGCATCAGAAACTGAAAGAAGCTGCTGTCTAAACAAAATGCCATTATAACTGCCACAAGCTTCTTTTTTATCGCAACTATCTCAAGAATCACACACATCGAGAGAAATGTTCTTAATTAAGTCCTGCTTCATCAGCTTGTTTGCATGACTGTTAGATTGTGTTTTGATGGAGCAGTCGGCAGTGAAAGCTCTTTAAATGAGGGTGAAAAAAAAAACTGTTTTGAAAGCTGGGTGTATATTGTATTTTCCCATCTTGTTTCTGTAATAGTCAGAATACTGAATTTCCATCAGCACTGAAGCAAGACATGCCAATTTGAGACAAATCATTTTGTGATTTTTGACTGAGGAATTTTTGTGCCGTTCCCGATTGTTTAACACAGAAATGTCGCTGGTTTGCTCTAATGAGGCCGAGTCTGAACCCTAAACTATTTCTTTCTCATCATTTTGTATTACTGATCTAACTTGAAATGCTGAAAATTTCACATAAAACTCTCAATTTTATCTCTCACAATTTTGCGGTTTGTCTTCCTTCACATTGTGATTCATTTTATTTCGCCTGGGATTTTATGAAGACCCTCAGAAAGACCCTGACCTCATTTTTCAGTAGAATTTGCTGTAGAAAGTCCTGCCTTAAGGTAAAGGCAAGTAGAGTAAAACTTTGTACCTAATGTAGGCGGCATTAAGTTGGCGCAAAATGAAAGTCACTCTGTTATTTTCTCCATGCATATTATATGTCGCACACTTTGTCCTACATCTAAATTATTCTATTAAATATATAAGATTATATATTTTATCTGCTCCCTGTTTTGAGCTGTCAGTGTCATGTAGTGGATCTACAAAAAGTAAAAGCATGTTTTATTGCACCTTTACAAACGCCCCTTTTGCACAGCATGTCTTCCCACTCAACCCACAAGCACAACTCTTACAGGTCTGTAACGTGAAGACAACAGCTAAAGTCCTCGACCGTTAATCGACTACTTTCATAAAAGGTCCACATAGTAGCATACTTAAGTTGAGCTGTCCTTCGGACATTTGTTATATGGATTGAAACCCAATGGGTTCTAATTAATTCTCCATCTTGTAGAACACCGCTAAAGATAGTTCACCAAAAATTTAATTCTGTCATTAATAACTTCCCCTCATGTCATTTAAGAACCCATAACTTGTTCATCTTCAGAAAACAAAAAACAAGATATATTTTGATGAAATCCGAGAGCTTTCTGACCCTGCGTAGACAGCAACACAACTACTACATTCAATGTCCAGAAAGGTAGTAATGGCATCATTAAAATAGTAATCATATGATTACAGTTGAACCACTGATGTCATGGTACATGGATTATTTAAACAATGTCCTTTTTACCTTTCTAGGCCTTGACCATGGTTTTGTGTTGCTGTCTATGCAGTTTCCAAAGCTCTCGGAATTAATCAAGAATATCTTAATTTGTGTAATGAGTAATGAGGGTGAGTAACTATCCCTTTAACATTGCTTAACAAAAGCCTGGATATATTATGGTCCTAGATAGATAGATGGATAAAACAACCAAAAATCTTTCCAATTAACAACCAAAGCATAATAATCCATTATGCTTGTATGTATGTCACGTTATGGAAGAAATTATCTGTTTCATGATGACTTTAAAAACAACAGACCTCTCTGTAGTGCTGCAGTTCAGCCCA
This sequence comes from Sinocyclocheilus anophthalmus, assembly GCA_018155175.1. Lineage (NCBI taxonomy): Eukaryota > Metazoa > Chordata > Actinopteri > Cypriniformes > Cyprinidae > Sinocyclocheilus > Sinocyclocheilus anophthalmus. The sequence goes on from JADLZN010011290.1 coordinate 400,077, forward strand.
GCTAAATGCCATCTGCCTTCACGCTGCATTTGCAGTGCCCTGTTACACAAGGTGGACAAGTTGTGTGGTTAACTCTCGTGTGGTAAATTTAATTTATTGTTATTTGATACACAAACAGAAGCTTAATGGATTGTAAGCATACATAATAAATAATGAAAACACTTAGTGTCACTGGCATTATCAGTCAAATGTAGGTGTGTGACAGGAAGACTTAAACACATCAGTTTGTTCTCCTCAGCATCCTGTCTGGTGATTAAGCTTAAACAAAGAGCTGTTTCCCCGTCACCTCTGTCATGTGCCGGCCAATCAGAGGCCAGTAAAGAGCAGTGTTTTATTAGCCTGCATCTGCTGTGCAGCTGCTCTCTTCCCATCAGGAGATTCTCTTTTTGGCAGGTGTCAGTGGCCGCCAGATGCATCCGCCACCTCCCAGAGACCTGTCGCATCATTAAGCCATCAGCACATCACTGCGGACAGAGAGAAAACAGGCCATGGCAGGGACTAATCCAGCTGCAAACCCGTCCAGATGAATAATACATCGGCCCGCCAGACAAATGTTCAACTAAGCATTAGTGGACCACCGTGCCCTGCTTGAGAAGGTCCAGAGATTGACTTCCTCCCATCAGGGTTAGTAAGCAGAAAACACTCTTCTTTTGTGCTGAGTTTCAGCATGTTTGTACAGAGAGGGAGATTCTCATGGGTGACTCCTCCTGTCTGTTTGAGCTGCCCAGATTTTTATCCTCCTCACTCACTGTGCCGTTTTTCTCCTCTTTCGATTAGCTGCAGGTTACGTCCTGCAACATCTGATAAGAAATAGCATTGGGATTGTTGAGACCATAACAGGTTATTATGAAGAAAATTAGACCATTTAAACATCAGGCTTTGTGCACTTTTCTTCCCCTTTTCTTTTGCTGTCTACCTGTCAAACCTGAGAAAAATCTAAGCAGGCAGCTGTGAGCACCGGAGACGGCTCCTCTTCTCTCATTACTGAGAGCTACCGCAGGATTGCTGTCTCAACCGTTTGTCCACCACCAGTGTGAAGTGATCATTTTTACAAACACAAATTCACCAGCAGTACAGGAAAAGAAGATCTGCATTTGAGTAAGTATTTGCCTCTGTCAGGTTGAGGCCATGCTAAACAAGACATTAGACAGACATGATATTAGCCACTGTGGACAGCGTGGAGGTATTGAGTTGGATTTGTTTTAAATTCAAAAATTTAGTTTGAATGTTTTTAAAATCATAAATATTTTGTCATACAATGTGACATGATCTGGACACCAAACAAGCTTTTTTCTCTTTTGATGGCCTTTCAAAAGTTGCTAGAGAGTGATTAATTACATGGCATTTACAGCTTAATTAATTGGCTTGGAAAAACCTGGATATGGAACTTACTGCCGATGAGCACAGATTGCAGATTTCAAATCGTTTATCTCTATAAAAGCAGTAATAATGTCACATTTTGCCTAAATACATCGTCTGTAATTAAGTCAGTACATAATCAACCAAATTAATGCTAAATGTGCCATTGGTGACAAGCTAACTTGGCAACATGAAGCTTGAGATGTTATTATAAGTGAAATGTTGGGGAATTGTGTGGGCACTAGATGGTTTAGCCTGTATGTCTGTTTACATCTGTTTTTCCTTTATTTTATGGAATCTTTAAACAGGCTTTGTTATGCAGACCTGCCGTATTCACCCAAGTAAATTCAGTTTGTCTTGTATATTGTCCATGTGTTCTTGCTTAATAATAAATTCTCATCTTTTGATTATTGCTGTTGCCTCTAGTAATTCTGTGTGTGATTTTTAATCTATAGTCCATTTTAAGCCAGCAATATAATAATTTATAAACAATAGTTAACTTAAATAAAACAAATCATCATGTTGGGTAAAAAGATTTAATCCAACCAGCTGAGTCAAAATAACCCAGCATGGGTTCATATTACCCAGCCTAGGTTCCCAAATAGCCCAAGGTGGGAGTTTTTTTTAATTTTTTTTTAAAGATTTTTTTTTGGCGTTTTATGCCTTTATTTAGGTAGGACAGTAGTGATCGACAGGAAGCGAAGTGAGAGAGAGAGAGGGGGGACGGGATCGGGAAGGGTCCTTGAGTTGGGATTCGAACTCGGGACGCCCGAAGCGCAACGTCACTGGGATGTTTTTAACCCAGCCTTTTTTTTTTTTGGAGTGTAGGTTGTTTTGGGTTACATTTTTTAATGTTTAACCCAACTTTCGGCAGAGTTTTATTTAACTCAGCTATTCTTTAAAAATGAACCCAAAATAAGTTGTAAATTAAAAATCAGACAAATAGTACGAGTAGGCTTAGCAATAACGTGCACCTTTTATAATAGGCATTCAAAATATGTTTATTATTTAATTTTTATTTATTCAGCGTAGTAATACATGGTCATTGATTGAACCTTAATAAAAGTTAATGGCCAACTTATAGTTTGGATTCCTTTTAAAATCAAGGAATATGTGTAGCTTTTCAGCATAGTTGAGTTAATAAAACTACCCGCGAGGTTGGTTAACCCTATCTGGTTCAAAACAACCCAATTACTGGGTTTATCCATATTTTACCCACACCAGTTGTAAAGGAACCCAGCATAGTGCAAGACCTCGGATAAATACATATCACAGTGTGGATACTATATATACTAATATATAGCAGTCTATATATATACAGTAAGTCATACATATATATGTGTGTGGACCTATGATATGGACATGTTATACGTACAGATAGCTTATATATATAGATATATATATATATAGATATATATATATATACTGTATATAAAATATATATATATATATTGAGGTACATACCGTTTGACACCGCTCTAAGCTCCCCCATAAAAAAAAAAAAGTTTACTACCCTTGCAGAATGAAAATGTAATATTGAAACAAATAAAAGGATCATGAAAATTGCATGTTATTATTTATTAGTTAGTACTGGTCCTGATAGCTATTTCGCATAACAGCCTGTCATAGCTTCCCCAAGGACCAAATTTAACTAATTTATAAAAATGACACCATTCAAACGTTTCCATACCCTTGAATCTTAATGTGTCATTTCCTGGATGATCCACAACAGTTTTTATATTTTTTGATAGTTGTTCATGCTCCCTTGTTTACCTGAGCAGTTTCAGAAAAAATCCTCCCAGCGTCTTCACATTTCTTTGGTTATCCAGCATCTTCTGCCATATTGAACCTTTTCCACATTGACCTGTTCAATTTTGAAATCCATCTTTAAAACACTGGGGAGAAATTAGGAACTCTGCTCCTATATATACGGTGGAAACATGTCTAATTCTCAGAAGGCACACAATGCATTAGAAACGGGGGGTGTAACATTAAAATTTGGATGATCAGGTATATGACGAGTTTTGTCTCTGTGGAACATGTTAATATTTTATGTAGCTTTCTAAATTCCAGTACAGATGAAAAATATGATCGTTTTTTTTAAAAAAAACAAAATAGAAGAATTTTTACCATCTCATCCTGTTCAATAGTTTTTACAAGAGGCTCTTAAGTGGGAGGCTTGATTTTGTTTATGGGGTGCAGTCTAACATGTGATAACGCTTTGTTTTTTTTTTTAAAAACGCATTATTTTTCACATAATTTACCTTTATTCCACACCGCTCTGTCCCTTCTCTGAGAAACGGGCTGATCATTTCCTTCTTTTATGAAGCCCCTCCCTCAGAAATGCGCGATGGGCTCTGATTGGTTAGCTAGCCCATTGTGTCGGTTTAACACCGGGAACTTTATTTTAGATCCTGGTTCCCCTTGGTGGCAACACACCGGGGAGTCCTGGCCCAAGTCCCTAGTGTCCGGGACAGTTAAGTGAAATATCTTATTCAAGACAATACTAAATTAAAAAATAACATGCAATTTTCATGATCCGCTTATTAGTTTTTTCAGTTATTTAACATTTTTGCACACATGCAGGGGTATGTAACTATATGGAAGCACAACTTTATATAAATTTTACTATGGTAATTTTATATATGTTACAACCTTTTATCTTCATCTACCCAGAGAATAGGTAGTATACATATGTGAAAATTATAAATCCCTCCATATTAACATTAGGGAGTTTCATTCTGTCTTGAATATCTCACAATATTTCACATACATTGCATTTCTGTATAGGTTTCTACAAACAAAAAAAAAAAGCTCAAAATAAGCTCGGAAAAAGCTCAAAATAAAATAAAGTAGGTAGTTTGTTGTCTTCCCATTTTGATTTTGGTAATACCCTATCCTCTCATATCTTATCGGTTATGTACTGTATTTGTTTTCCATTTTTAGTACGGCATTATTGTCTTCCGCATGAGCAAGACCACCTCACTCCGTCAGTTTCCTCATTAGTAATCAGCTGCATGCCGATGCTACATGTGATGTTTAATTGCTGGAATATGTCAGGATGTAATTATTGCAATCATCTCCATTAAAAACGGCTGCCTTTCTGAGTGAAAACGGGCCCAGTGACACAGTGATGATTCCACAGCTGTCAAAGCAGGTTTTAGTTGCCAGATCTCCGATTCCACTCATCCTCTTTCATTATGTAAGGAATTACGCAGAGGCCACGAGGTTAACCAGATCGGATTTAGCACACTGCCGTAAGTTTCTACAAAACACGCACGCCGCATTGACCAGCTTTAGACACGGGGCTGCAAGCAATTAATGCTGTTGTCTAGTACATGCGGGCAAGTTTAAGCTTTTGAGTTATTATCCGGGGATTGGTGGAACAGAAGAGGGACGCTGTATTGAATTCTCCTTTTTTCATCGAGGTCATTTTTAACTGGTGCAATCACTGTTATACGGAGTACTCAAAACCATAGTGGAGGTGGTAGCGACATGGGAAATGCTGTGAGCTGTTGCAATCCATCTCATCCAAGCTGAGCGATGGTTCACCTTTCTCACCCTCATCCATCAGCCAGGCTTTTTGCAAAAGACATAAACAGTGGCAGGACAAGGATTATGCTGTGAAGACACGTAGGAGAATGTTTGCAAATGCACAAGAGACTATTGGTCAAAATGTCCAATAAATAAATAAAGTAGGCTACTTGGAAATGTTACAAAACAAAAATCTTTTATCAAGTTTTAAAATGTGAAAGGTGCTTTGAAATGCAAATACTGTGTTAATCAAAAATGTGAGGGCTGCTTGGTAATACATAAGGTAATTCATTTCTAATAGGAAATAGCAAATGCAGATCTTTAATTAAAATGCTTTAAATGTTGAGGCATTGATTTGGGCCACAGTGGAATGTCTGTAACAGTCAAATGCATTACAGCATCTATATAATACACACATTGATGCATGTATCGCTTTAGAAGGCATAGAATCTGCACCCACAGTAATCCACAGAACACTTGACAGATTTCCTCAGAATTTGAAAACCATTTATTTTAAAGTATTCAAGCTGATTTAATGATTTCAGCTACCAATAAGAGTGTATAACTTGCTGTTTAACACATTTTATGATGTTTAAATCTATTCCGCTGAATTATTCCCCCTAAAGACTCTTCATATTCCTTCTGGCCCTTGTTCTTGAGTTGTTATTTCCAGAGAGTTGTTTCAAAGCACCATTTACATTTATACTACAGAGGCAAGCATTAAGAAAGTTTGAAACCACTTTTTGTTCAATTATTCAAAACACAGAATTATCCAAGCACTAAATCAAGGCATAGGTGCCCAATGACAACATTATCAAATAATTTTAAAGTGTTTTTAACCGCAAACCAAATATCTATCCCATGTGCCAGCCTAAAATATTCATAGCTTTTCTGCTTGCCTTAAAGTTGATGTGCTATAAATATAGCGTGGAACTGTTTTTTTTTTAATATATATATACAGTATATTCAATATCATTTGTGTATTAAAAAGGCCTTTTTAAATAAGTTTGTGGATGCAAAAATTCGAGTTGCTAAGTAAAAGTTGATTTAGGTTCATCTTGCATGAAATGTCACAGTGGCAGTGTTAATCACAGGTTGTGCTTATAGAGTTAAATTAATCCTATACAGTTTTACAAATTTCAGTAGCGCTTGCACAGCCTCTAACAGCGATAGTTTACACACAAGTGTCAGCAATCTAAAAGGCTTGAATCACATGGGAGGATCGTGCACAAGATGAATGATATGAGTGTGCGAGTCACACGCTGAGCCAGAAATCACAGGGTTTTAGATCTGCCTACAAGCATTCCTGACTCGATAATGCAGGGGAGCTTGTGAGGAGGAAACTTACTTCTGCTTATAATGTGTAAGCTTATACAGAGTTTTAAAACAAAAACTAGGAATGTTATAAATTAATATTTAAGGATATTCAAGGAATAGTATTGACCTTAAAATTAAAAGTATTCACCCTCAGAGCATCCAAGATGTAGATGAGTTTGATTTTGTCATCAGAACAGATTTGGAGAAACTTAGCATTACATAATTTGATGTAGAAGACAGTGAATTGGTGCTGTCAGAATCTAGTATTTTGGACAAGTGGCAGTTTGAAGTGAAAATATCCTAATGCTAGATTTGTTTCTTATAAACATGCAGCTTTTCACTTGAAAATATATTAATTGATGGACTGGAGATGTATGGATTACTTGTGGATTATTGTGATGTTTTTATCAGCTGTTTGGACTCTAATTTTGATGGCACCCATTCACTGCAGAGGATTCACTGGCGAGCAAGTGATGTAACGCAAATTATGTAATAACATTTTCAGCAAATTTTCTCTTTTTGGGTGAATTATTCCTTTAAGTATAATTTCAGTTTAGATTGTATACCAATGGTCCTCCCAATTATGGTTCTTTTTTTATGTCATTTTATAATAATTTTATATCATTGGTTTTATGTAAAACATTTTGAGGTTGTGCTTGTTTGATCATTATCTGGCAACAGGACAGAAAATAGAATTAGCATGCTGCCTTGATAGCGCACTTATAAAGGGTGGTGTAATAAAAGCCTACTTTAATGTAACAGAATGGGGAAAAAAACACATTAAATAGCTTTTATGCATGTATTGTGGCCTAATAGCAAAAGCTAAATTGTACTAGTCTGTGGGAGGGAATCATTCTGCGTGACTAGCTGATTAAAATGGCATATAGTAAATAGTGCTAATTGGTCAATTTAAAATATTTACATTCAAACTTAAAAAAAAAAAACTTTGAATTGAATACACTGATATATTGATTTGTTCACTCAACTGTGACATTGTGCATCCAACGTGTAACTACCAAACATGAATATTACACAGTAATTCATTTAGCTGCTCCTGAGGTTGTTGTTTGCTACACAGAATCCTTTTTCACCTCTCATATATTATTGCTGGGACCAGCAACCCTGTAGCAGTCTCCCTGTTCTAAACTTTTTCTAAATAATTTTCTTGCATGGCACAGATAATGTTGTTAGTTGGACTTCAAATGTTTGCACAGCTTATAGAACTTATTGATTGTTGAATTCCAAGAAGATTTTTTTTCCCACTTAGAAATATGATCAGAAAAGGCAGCATGTGAGACTGATGCTCTGCTGTTCACCTGACACTGAGTGAGCACATTTTATTTTGTTTAATAATCCCATACTTTTTTTACTTGAAATATCTTTGTATGTTTCAAGTTCAAGTGAGCTTGTCATTCTGCTATATGTGGAGACATATGAGGAAATGAAATGTCATGCCTCATAGGACCACGTTGCTATATATAAAAAGAAATATATAAACAAACTTACATATACTTGTATAACCCATGTAAACACATTAGATGTTAATTTCTACATATTTATAATGCAGTTTTACCATTTGAAAAGGTGTAAATTGACATTAGCTAATATATGACCAAACATGAATTAACATTGGACAATATACAGTATTTATACATTAATAATGCATTAACAACATAAAATGAATAGAACCTTAAGGTGTAACACTTTCATGCAAGAGTTCCCAGCAACAAGTTTCCTATGTGCTAGGTATTTTGCCTGAGTAACATTTTATTCTACAGTGTCTAGATTACACACACTGTTTTTTAAATGATTACATTATGACTAACAATGTGTAAGCTGTTCAAAAAAGTGAACATGTTAAATGCATGGCATTCATTAAAATTGCTCACTACTTATGTAATCCATCAATTAAAAAAAAAAAAAACAAAAACTAATCATAGCATTAAATATGCATTGTTGATTATTTTATTTATATTTCATCTGATAAACCTGTTCAAGAGAATACCTGTACTTAAATTGTTACGGAAGTAGACTCACACAGAGGATTAGAAGATACAAGGGTTGTTTAATTTACAGCAAATGATGCAGATGGTAATGGCAGGCGAGTAATAAAGTCAATGTAGCAGTTCTTTGGAAAGAGGAGGAATGTAACAGTATCTGGTGTCGCAGGACTACGTCGGAAGGTATACCGAGGACCAGCACACACCACAACCTCCCACAACCCTTGGACTGCCTGAGTATACCTGTGAGTTTCCACGGGAGCTGGTACTAGAACGACCTAGGGAGGACAAGGAGAACACACTGGAGGAAACAGGAGGCAAGTATAACAGCAGGTAGGTCTTTCAATGTATCTCACAGAAAGTATAGAGAGTCCCCTTCGTAGAAACGAGACTGGACACTGGAGTGAAGTGAGGCGTGCGCTTTTGTATGGGTGATGATGAGATTGCCAATTACCAACAGGTGCGTGCGATCAGTATTCAGGTGATTGTGTTCGTTGGGATTGGGTGGTGGCTGAGCCTGGCCGATCTGTGACATAAATGTACTGCACATGTTTTTATTTGTGACATTTGGTCAAACTTCTTCTTATGTCAGATTTCCAGTCTCACCTACAAAAAAAAGGTGTTAAAAATATTTAGTAACACTTTACAATAAGGTGTCATTTGTTAACATTAGTTAATGTATTAACTAACATGAACATACAATGAACAATACATTTATTACAGTATTTATTAATCTTTGTTAACATTAGTTAATAAAAATACAGTCATTCATTGTTAGTTCATGTTAACTCGCAGTGCATTAACTAATGTTATCAAACACAACTTGTGATTTTAATAATGCATTAGTAAATGCTGAAATTGTTCATTCTTATTTAACATGAAATAATTATTTAATATTAACTAATGAACCTTATTTTAAATTGAGGTCAGTTCACTCAGACATGTAAAGTGTTCGTAGCCTAAAATTCAGAAATAATGAAACAAAAAGTAACACTGAATTTAACATTATTTTTTTAGAAGAAAGACTGAAATAGTATTTTCTTGTAAAATGTACTCCAATAATCTTTGTTTTATTTACAACTTAGAAAAATCATCGTTTCCCCACTCGTGTACACACGCTTGGAAATATGAAACTAGCTACTCCTCAAAAAAAAAAAAAAATTGCATTTTGCTATTTAAAATGTGCCTATTAGCTTTTTCTGAACTAATCATCATGTCTAAATTCTCCATCTCAAGACAGAGAAGGTTTGAAATAAAAGGTGTACAGTAAAAGTTGAAAGAGTGCAGTGAGTGTTTTCACATACGGCTGGATTTTCATCTGCCCATGATTGATTTCCGGTGGAAATAAAAACAGCAAAGCTTCAGGGTGTCGGAAGGGCACATCTCTTTCACAAGTCAACCGTAATAGATGTGACCATGAACATAGAATTAGAGTGTGTGTGTGGCTGTTCCCTGTTCTCAGAGGCCCTGTCTTTCTCACTGATTGAGAGGAGCTTTAATTAAGATAAATAGGCTGTGCTTAGTCATCTGTTTAATGCCAGACCTGGAGAGTGAGTGCTTTATCCTCTTACAGGTTTACAGAGGTAATAGGGAATTATTGTTTTGGAGATGAAAAAGAAAATCCCATCAGCAGCTAACTTTTTGTTTTTCCATCTAAACTTCATTAAGACAATGGCACCACTGCAACACTTAAATAGATTATAATGATTTGATGAATACACCTCTAGGTGGGCAGAAGTTTTATTAAAAGGTTTCTTTATTTTCCCCGGGTGTTTCTATAGCCCTTATTATTGTTCACATTAGAAGTTAATGAGCTTAACGTGATGTAGACAAGGAGGACATGTTGCCAAATCAACATCTTTGTTGGTCCTGGAAGAATATACTCATCAACTAATCAGATTCTAGGGTTAGGTAGGGTAGGGACATAATACTTGCACTGGATGCTTGTTGTGTGTCACAGTGTCTCAACTTAATTGATTCCATTACAATCATTGCAGTGTTTCAGTTGATGAACTTACACATCTTTGAAATGCTGCAGAGCTTTTCACAACAAATTTTCTGTCTTCATCAGACACTTTCTTAAACCGCCACCCTATTGCTTACATTCACGGTCGAAGCTTCTTCGTCGTTTTTATATATACCTTTTAAATTATCCCATTTATATTCTCCTTCCTTTCCTAAACACTTCCGCTCTTCCAATTAAAAATATTATAATCCAAATTATTCTTTCTTGAGCGCAGCAAATCCGATACATTAGAATGATTTCTAAAGATCTGTGACAATATATTTTTACGGGTCGGTGAGGGACACACACACACACGAGGACGAAGGAAATAAACAAAAGGTATTTTAATAAACAAATCCAGGAGACAGGCAAGCACACCAACATTACATAAATGAGAACAGACTCTGACTAAGGGAAAGCTGAGAGTATTTAGGGGAGCAAACAAAAGAACTAATGAGTTAATGAAACAGGTGAACGAAAATGACAATTAGGAACCAAAATAAAACTAGGTCACAGGGGAACAGAAACAGAAAACACAATGGAAACATAAAACATAACCCTTACTCCCCCCCCCCCCCCCCTCCTGGAGGGGGCGCGTTCTCCCTCGTCCCGTACATACCACAGGGAGGGGGGGGGGGGGGCACACGCCGGGAGCCATGGGGCGGATCCGGCAGTTCGGGTCGTCATGGCGGATCAGGGGCCTCGGGAGGCCATGGCGGATCCTCCGTGGCCTTGGCTGGCTGACCCCCCACGGCTATATTGCCCCCCCCCCCCCAAAAAAAAATTGTGTCCCTTGGGGACTCTAGGAATACTGTGGGTCGCATCGGAAGAGTGGTCCTGATGGGCGCTTAGAAGGAGCCGGCACTTGAGGGCGCTCGGGGGCGAAAGAGGGCTGGACAGGACCACGGTGGCGAAGGAGACGGGGAGGCTCAGAGAAGCGTGTTGCACGGTTTCTGGGGTGAGGAAATGCGTGGCCGTGAGCACCCCGGGGGCAGTGCCAAGTCATTTAATCGGCACTGACACGCTGCGTGAGCGCTGCGGGCTGGAGCCAACACTGGAGCGCCCGCTCTGCGAGCGAGCGGTGGGGCCTCGGAGCCGACCTTGACGCGCTCTGCTGGCCCTTCCCGGGGCAGAATGGGGATCAGGAGCCCCTTCCCGGGCAGAACTGGGGATCAGAACTGAAATGCTGCAGAGCTTTTTCAGACACTTTTTAAACGCACACTATTGTTCAAAAATCCTCACACACACGGTCAGAAAGATGTTGTCGTTTTTAATATATAAAATTTAAATTAATCATTTTATTCTGCCTTTCTACACTTTCCGCTTCAATTATAAAATATTATAATCCAAATTATATCTTCTTGAGCAGCAGCAAATCAGGATATTAGAATGATCTCTGAAGGATCCATGTGAATATATTTTTACCCGGGTCGCTCAGGGACACACACACACACGCTGAAGAGAAATAAACAAAGGTATTATTAAACATAAACAATCCATGAAACAGGCAGCCACAACCACCATTACAATAAACGAAATGATCTGACTAAGGGAAAAACTGAGGTATTTGATGGGAGCAATAACAAAAGAACTAATGCAGTCTAATGAAACAGGTGAACGACAATCGACAATTAAGGAACCAAATAAACTATGTCACAGGCGACCAGAACAAAAACACATGGAAAACATAAAACATACCCTTACCTTTTACTTCCCCCCCCCACCCCCCCCCCCCCCCCCCCCCTCCTGAAGGCGCGCTCGCGCCGTACCGTACCAGCCGGGGAGGGTGGGCGGGGCACGCCGTAGCCACGCGGAGCAGGCAGTTCGGGTCGTCATGGCGGATCAGGGGCCTCGGGAGGCCATGGCGGATCCTCCGTGACCTTAGCCGGCTCGGCCACGGGCATATGCCCCCCCCCCCAAAAAAAATTATTTCTTGGGGAAAACTAGGAATCCTGGGGGTCGCTCAGGAGGAGCGGGCTCTGGTGGGCGCTCTGGAGGAGCAGGCACTTGAGGGCGCTCGGGAGGCGAAAGAGGGCTGGACAGGACCAGCGGAGGCAAAGGAGACGAAAGAGAGCTCAGACGAACGTGTTAGCCACGGTTTCGTGCGGGGTGAGGATGGGTCGCCGAGACCCCGGGGCAGTGGCCATGTCCATTAATCGGACTTTGACACGCTGGAGTGACCGCTGGGGGGGGGCGCTGGAGCCAACACTGAGCGAGCCGACTCTGGAGCGAGCTGCGTTGGGGCCTGGCGAGGCCGCGACACTGGAGCGAGGCTCTGGGGCCCTTCCGTAGCAGAACTGGGGATCAGTGGAAAAAAAGGCCCCTCCCCGGGCACGAACTGGGTTCTCTGAGCCCTTCCCGGGCAGAACTGGGGATCAGGAGCCCTCCGTGGGCAGAACTGGGGATCAGGAGCCCTCCGTGGGCAGAACTGGGGATCAGGAGCCCTCCCTGGGCTTAATGGGGAAACTGGAGCCTTCCTGGGCCTGAACTAGGGGATCAGGATAGTGCTTATGGGGTGCTGGAACTGGAGGGTGCTCTGAAGGAGCAGGCACAGCAAAGTGCTTTTGAGGAGTTGGCACTGGAGCGAGTGCCACATGAATGTCCGGCGGCCTTGACTTCAGAGTTGCCGGCCATTTTGACTGCTAAGAGCCCGGCGCTCCTGGGCTGAAGACTCTGAGGGAGCTTCAGAGGACCACGGGGGATTTGGGGTTAGGCAGGCGGTAAGAGCCGTTGGCGTGGTATGTGGAGGTTCTCGGCGTGGGGTGAGCTGGGGAGACGCGGCACATTCCTGCGGGAGTTGGATGACGTGGCTTGGGAATATTCATTACTTCCTCAACTTCCATATCAGAGCGATTTAGGAATAGTACAAGATTAATCAGCTCGATCAGGGGAAAATCACACGTAGGAAGATCGCAGCGGATTATCTCGTCCAACTCCAGCAGGAAGCACGCACCTAGAGCGACGTCGTGCCAACTCACCCGGTTGGTGAGCTCGAGGAAACCCTCCACATATCACTCCAACCTCTGACCGCCTTGCCGCAAACCCCACAGCGCATCCTCAGCTGCAGTCATCGTTTGGGTCCGTTCTTCTGTTTCGGGTTGGTGAGGGACACGCACACACGAGGACGAAGGAAATAAACAAAAGGTATTTTAATAAACAAATCCAGGAGACAGGCAAGTACACCAACATTACATAAACGAAAATGGACTCTGACTAAGGGAAAACTGAGAGTATTTGCAGGGGAGCAAACGAAAGAACTAATGAGTTAATTAATGAAACACAGGTGAACGAAATGACAGTTAGGAGCCAAGGTAAAACTAGGTCACAGGGGAACAGATAAACTGAAAACACAATGAAAACAGAACAAAACTAAACATAACCCTAACATATATACTATATATACGAGTATCCCGAGTCCAGATTAGCGTCGCCCTGGAAACGCCGCTGCCCCACTGATCCCCGACGCACAACACCTGTGCGCGATGAGTAGCGCACCTGGAGCTCGTTCCCGCTGCCTTAGAGCCAGGACTAAACGCCGCCAGCGGGAGAGCACCCCAGATGCTCCAGGCAGCATAACAATTGTCTCTCCTTATTTCACATACTTCCCGAAAGGCACCCATTGAGAGGGGATCTGCCACCACGGCACTATCCCCCCACGAGCACCACTCTGAGACGGCACCGACGCACTCATCATCAAGGCACGTCTGTGCTCAGTGTTTGGTGCGTCAAACAAATCACCCCCGGGGCTCTTTCGCGACAGGACCGATCGTCTGTGCCTCTCATTCACAGACCCGCTACAATATCTATATATATTAATATATAATTTACTTTTAAATTTAGTCATTTAGAAGACGCTTTTTATCCAAAGCGACTTACAAATGAGTTCAACAGAAGCAATCAATTGTAGTATTCAAACAACTAAAAACAGATCCAAAACTAAAGCTAAAACTTTATAAATACTACCTATACACATTTTTTTAAATAAAGAGATTAAATAAAAATGACAAATGCATACAACTAAATTTCAAAACTTAACATATAAATGTAAAACAAAAAATAAAGCTAAAAACAATTCAAAAGATATAAAGAACAAAAGGTATAACCGAGTATAATATGATTCCTAACCATCACACCAGCCAAACACCAAAAAAACACTACAATATGTGGGTATGCCACAACCACCACCAAACCACCACACACATTATATATATATATATATAAATACCACATTTATAAATTTCCAATATTATATATTAATTCATTTCCTTAGTTTGTTGAAGTATTAATATAACTCAAATTAAATAAAACTAAAAACCTTAATAAAAGACCTATACAGACATAATGTAAGTAAAATTAAAATAAATAACAAATACAAATAATACAAATCAAATGACAGTAGTTTATCAGTATTCCTAAAAAATAACACTGCCAAACACACATGCTAAAAAACAACAACTTACTTACACATAGTAAGAAATGGTTATAAAAACTGAAACAGAAGCGAAACAAGTAGTAGGAAAGAGGAGAAATAAAAAGCGATACTTATGTCCCTTGCCGGTGTCCCTGCCCGTTGGAGTCACACGGTAGAATTGATGGTCTTTACACTCTTTGGTCTTCACACGAGGAGGCCTTCACGCGACGGCTGCCGCGACCGCTGTCACGGTAAACTAAGCTTTTTTTATACCCTTCTAACAAAATACTAAATTAATTCAGCTGGATACACTTTCCTAATTTTCTCCACAGCAAATGGCCAAGCAAGCGCAGACACTGACAAGATACGCGATACAGAACGAGACCAAACGCGATATCAGCACGTCTCCACACAGTAAACAAAACAAGCGTTTCCTAGCAACTACAACTGCACTAAACACTAATGAGACAAGTAAATACACTTACGAGCTGCTTTTAATTTCCGCTGATAAAGACTGCTTTTCTCAAAGACTATTTCTTTACACTGTTATCACTGTTATATTTCTTTATCACTGTTACACACTTTACACTGTTATACTGTTTTATATATACTCAATATCTATATATTTTGATCTTAATTGTATTGTATTTATAATATAATTTGATTAATAATAATATTTTTCCCAATATTCCTGTTAAATTATATTTTTAACATAACCCCCCCCCGACAACCCCCCTGCCTCCCTCCGCCCCACCAGCACTCCCCCAACCCCCCTACCCTTACTCTACTGAAACTCACTCTCTCTCCCCCCCCCCCCCCCCCCACCCCCAACCCACCCCCCCCCCCACCCCCCCACCCCACCCCCACACCCCACCCGGCTCCGACCAACACCCCATCCCCTACTTCACTCTACTACTCCACTAACTTCGACCCCCCCCAACCCCCCTCCACCCCAACCCCGACGAACAAAAAAAAATCCCCACACCTCCGCCCACCCCCCCACCCCCCTAACTACTCTTCATAACTCTACTTTACTCCTTCTCTTTACTCAACTCTTTCAACTCGCACTACACTTCACTATTCAATTATATGATTTAAATAACCCCCCACGCCGACCGACCTCTCCTCACTACAAACCTTACACTCTCTCTAGCTTTTCTCCCACTCCTTACGCCCCCCCCCCCACTCCGACCCCCCCCCCCCAACTCCCTCCCGCAATCCCCCACACCCCTCCCCCCCCCGCCTCACTCTCTCCTTACGCCCCGACCCCTATACTACTCTCTTCTCCACTGAAAACCGCACTCATTACTTTAAATTCAGCTCATGATGTTTCTGGTCTCTAATTCAAATCATATTATGTTTTTAACATGTATACTGTATTTGTAGCATTATTAAAACTAAATGTGAAATTATTTTGTAAGCCAACTGAATTTATGGGTTATTTATTTTACTATTGCTTTTAAGTTCAACATTTTGTTAATGAATATTTCAGTAATGTGCTGGTTTAATGCTTTCAGTGAAGGCAGCCTCGAGCTGTTTTGGCGTGACGCTTGCTGCTGGACGCTTTCAGTGTAGATACTGTAATGGAGTCCTCTGCTTTGTTAAATCAAAATGTGTGAGTTAATAACACAACTAAACATGTTGTAATAAAGGGGTTCGGAAGCTTAGCATAGTCCCTTTAGCGGCTAAATATTTTTATTTAAAATATTCATTGTCATTCAAAAGTTTGAGGACATTACTCCAGTCTTCAGGATTTTCAGGGTTATTTGATGAATAGAAAATTCATTATAACATTATAAATATCTTTACATTAGCTTTAGATCAGTTTAATGCAACCTTGGAGGATATTTAATTTTCATACTTTTTTTTTTTAAACCAGTGTTTTGATTGTTTGGAGGGCTTTTAAAGCATAACATTTAGTTTTTGTCCTCCACTTTCTGCTGCCTTTAGCGTAACAGCTTTTTATGGTCCCATCAGCTAGTCAGTGTTGTCATGATGTTATTTCCTGTGGCTCCAACATAAGTCATTCACTTCTCATGTAAGGCTTGGTTGACTATGTAATAAAAACATACTTGGTTGCGTCCATTTATTTTCTAATTTATGAATTTATTCGAGCTTGCAGATTGCTACGTAAACCGAACTCCCAGTGTGAGTGCATGAGTCAGCCCTTCTCTGACCCCTGCATGAAAATGCCCATGGATGTGGATAGAAATCTCACTGGAGCATAATACAGACACTGAAGATGTCACTTCTGGTATTGAGCACCTCTGTGAACATCATGTGTGCGTCTCTCCCTCCTCAAGCTGTCACTGAATCACAGCCGTAGCCTTCTTACACACGTGGTCTCACCTTGCTGCAGGCTGCTCTTATCCTCACCCTCTTCCATCCTCTGCTGACACGTGGAGAGAGTTCGAGAGGTGTGTGTGCGAGTGCGAGTATCCAAGCGTACACACTCTGTGTACAGACGTCCCCAGACTCTGCTCTTGTTCTCACCTTACAGTCTGTTGGACTGCAGAGGAGAAATGAATCACACTGTCAGATGCTCTGAAAATAAGTAGCATCAAGCTCAAGCCCTGCTGACTTACAGCCACACCAGCGTAGCGGACGAGACCTCTCCTCTGAATTGTGCTCTCCTCCTTTTGCTTCACCTTCACTGGTGGCAGGTGTGAACTGGCCCAGTTTTTTTCTTGCCCCCTTTACAAGAAACTGGGGGGGTGGGGAAAAGCACATTCCGCCAGTGTGCTGAAACACAAACGGGCAGAATACATTGGGAATTAGGAAGCAACTTCAGTGTTAGACGGCATCTGTTGCTCAAATGATGTGCTGCTGTGTAGGTGATCAGCGTGGCAGAAAGACTCAAATGCGGGAGGCCTTTAATAATAAAACACACACACACACACATGCATTCGGAGTGCTTGTAAGATTTCTTCTTTAGGCAAGCGTAAGAAACCATTGCTGTGTTTGAAATCTTGATCTTGAACTCTGTCATGGAAACTAGCATGTATAAACCTTAATTAATCAATTCAAAATTTAATGTATACCTGTATGTTACTATGTGTACCTCACATTGATACAAGAGGTTTTGAAAATGGATGGATGGATGTTCACTCGCCCGGTGCCATCCTTCTGCCTTGGGAAATCATTCTGCGCGCGCTCCACATGCATTATGGGTTTTCTTTCTCTCCCCCCCCTTTCCTTCTAACCGGGTTAGTTAACCATTGGGTCTGTACACTAGTTATTACGGTGGCATTATGGGATGAATTGAGTGTAACCCGATATGTCCACTATGGTTTCGGATGCAACAAACAATGGCTGCCCCCTCAAATAATGCCCTATTTAAGGCTAGACTGTAAAAAATGCAACTCGCATATTTCTAGTTTTTACAAAAACTTTTGAGTATTACACAAAAGAGCAAATTTTTCTTAGAACAAACAAAAAACCCTTGTCACAAACCAAACCAATAGAATTATCCCAAATGTTGTCCCAGCTAGTCAAACACTGTTGTCTGAACAAAGAATTTCATATTGTTTAAATGTTAAGATTATTTGTTGAGTTCCCAGCATGCATTGCAGCCATGAATAAATTATATGATTATTTTATGGATTATTGTTAAGTTATTGTTTTGCGTTTCTTCCCTGGACTTCACTTAAAACTTTTTTGTAGTTCGTTTGTCATATTGTTAGTTATTTTTGGTACTGTTAGGAACGAGTCATCTTTTTAATATTTTTTGATATTGTCCAACCATTCCTTGATGTTGTGTGTCTATCCTAGATTATGTTCAACTATTTACTCTCCATTTCCTGATATGCTTAGCTGTAAGAGTTTTTACCACAACGACCATGTCTTGTCTACAAATTAGACGAGTTATACATTAAGGGGTTTAAAACACCTCACCTGTTTTACTTTTGCTAAAATACAACATAAAACTGATAAAGGGGTGACTTTTTACACCATTTCTTTTTTTTTTCATTCAGGAAACAGAAAAAAAAAAAACCTCTCCGACAATATTTGTTTCAAGCGCCTTGACAATAATCTCCTTTTAATTACGCAAATAAGACACATCAGACATTGCATGAACAAACAAATTCACATATTGGCTAAACACAGTAATTTTTAACTGAGAAGAACTAAACAACAGTTCGAGAGAACGCACGACCTTCTGCATCAAGTTGCCTTATTTTTTTTTACGTTTTCTCAACTATTTATTTACAGTGTATGAGGGGTGATTTCGGACACAATCCGAGTGTACTGTACACGTTCTGAAAAGTGAAGCCGACACATTTGGACCGCCTCCCTGGAGGCTGGCTGCAGTGTATGCCATAAACCCCGCCCTCTCTATGTAAACAAATGGGACATGAGCCAAATTAAAAAATGTCCTAACAATTAACACTTTCAACTATCATTTCCTTTCCCTCCCAAAGATGGTTTCTGGTAGTTCTTATCACGCTGATGTATGTTCAAGTGTTAATTTTTCTAATAAGTTTGCTATGAGTTAGTTATTTGATGCTATAAAAATGGTGTGGTGTCATGATGGTGTGCTTGTGATTGGGTCTGCGGGAGTTTGAGCGGGACTTTGATACCACGGCCCCACTTCACGATCACTACTGAGCAAACTCAGGCTCCAAATAATGTCATTGTTGCAAGTTGACAGTGGCCATACCTAGGACATTTTGGCTTCATTCTTCTACAGTAGAGGGTAGTGGAGATGCATCGTGCATCCTTTTTTTTTGTAGAAACTTGACCATGCCCCCATATCCCCCCACAACACCAATACCTATACAAAAACAAGGTACAGTACATCTCTTTTGCACTATGCTAGGTGTTCTGGGTGGTTGCTAGGCCGTTGGTTGCTGGGGAGTTTTTTTTTTTTGGTGTTTCTGGTTCTTAGGGGGTTGCTTGTGTGTTCTGGATGGTTGCTAGGCCAGTGGTAGATGTTTGAGTTGGTTGTTAGGCCATTGGCAGTTGTTTGCTAATGGGTCTGGGTAGGATATTTCTTAGGTGGTTGCTAGTGTGTTCTGAGTGGTTGTTAGTGTGTTGTTTGGTGCTTAGGGGTGTTTTGGATGGTTGCTAGTTCATAAGTAATGGTTTCTATAACATTTTACTTGTATGGTTTTTGAGTTTTGTCTACTAAAAGTGTTATTATTATTATTATTATTCAGAAAGATTTCCGTCAGCTGAACAATCGGTATGTTGTTTAACAACACTCAAGTTAGTTCCAGGTGTTTCCCGTAGGTGTCCTTCAAGCATTGTTATATTTGTACAAAAACATAAAAATTGCTAGGCATCTGTGTAGTTTGTTACGTCTTTTGGAAGATTGTTTGTGTCTGGTTATTTGAGGTGTAAGTAGTAGACAGTTGCCTAGGGTACTGACTAGGGAGTACACGAGGAACCGCGAGCCGGTTTAAAATCGATTCAAATATGTGACGATTTAAATTGGTTGAGATGCTAAACAAATCGCGATACAGTTGGAGTAGGAGTTTATATGAATGCATCTGTGAGGGGAACTGACTGTCTATAGAAAAGTTTACGCGGGATTTTCTTTTCGTCTTGCCTCTGAACGATGCATATTAAAGTAGAGTATAGGTTCACAGATCTAAAGTCAGACCATTCTGTTTTTGCTTCAAATTTCGCAACTATACAGTCTAATTTAGTTTAAAAACTGCTCATTTTGCATGTATGCAGTATCTTTGTTTGGATCATGATTAAATGCAGTGGTTGCCTCTCATTTTAAATAAAAAGAGCACTGACAAAGCCTTTTTTTTATATGGAGAGATTTATTTTGTGTAACTTGCTTATTTGATTTGGGGTTTGTTTTAAAATTTCAATTTAGTTTTGTTATATTTCAATTTCACAAAGAAACGTGCAGCAATAGCCTAATAAAAGGACACCTTTTAATTTACTGTATAATGTCTTCAATCTCATTTTGTTAAAAAAAAAAATCGAATCATGAAATCAAAATCGTGAATCGAATTGAATCGTGAGATAATGAAGTCCCTTACATCCCTAGTACTGGCAGTGGTTGCTAAACATAAAAGGGATAGTTGATGGGATAAAAGTAAATGGGACCCAATTACATTTCATTTTGGACCCCACTGGCTTTCACTGTAATGACAACAGTTTTGCAATATTCTTCAATGACATGAAAAAAGGCCATTCCTGACCTCCTAGGATTTTTTCCTCAACTGGCGGCTAGTATGTTTTAGCCAATTCTGCCTTATTTCTTAGAAAAGTCAGTCAGTCATGCCTTTGTGGATGAGTTACTCATCATCGTTTATTCTCAGGAAAATTTAATAAGCACCACTTAGCAAGTACCATTAATAACCACAATATGCAAAAGCTCATTGTACACACAATACGTACAGCTGCAGGCACTGCTGGTGCAGTAAAATGCATTCTCTTTGAAAAACACACATACATCTCATTGTATTTGTGTTATAGAAATAAACACAAACCACTTGTAGGATTCAAACTCCTCGTTGAGGGGAAATGCATTCTATTGAGGGATGAGTCCTCAGCCACTGCACATTGGCAAGAGAACTCGAGAGGTGGGAGATGTTGCCATGTGTGACGGAGCCTGGATGTGCCCAGACATGATGCCAGGGGAGATGAGGTGATGACTGAATGTGAGAATGGTGCCAAAAGAAGAGGAGTAAAAACGAAATGCAGAATGGGGAAGAGGGGAACGGGGGAAGTTGAGCTGAAAGGGAGGTGTTGAGAAGACAGATGAGCTACGGGAGAGGAAGCAAAAGCTCTCTGCAGATCAGCACAGGAATATGAGGTCGAAGGTGAGCATGGAATGGAAAGAAGGAGACATGAGAGGCTACAGGAAGAACAGAAGCTGCTTGAGGAGAAAATGTGAGGAACCTTGTCCAGCCCTTTCGGTCTTGATGAATGTGCCCTGCGTGGGAAAAGCTGTGCCCTGTTCAAGATAACAAGCTTTCCACCTGTGTCTTTGCTTGCACGGCACACCTCCACAAGCAACGGCGCTATACATCAGGGTGCCTTGAGAGCACAGAGATACTAAGTAAACAAATAAATAACCTCTGCCAGTCTCAGAAAGTTCACAAAGAGTTCGCTTCACTTTTTGGGGGGGGCTCAGCTTCCTACTTCATGGTGCAATCAGGGGCTCCATGGACGTGCAGTTGTAAAATAAGTATTTTTCAGATCACTTTTCCATTATGTATGAAGATGCTTGTGGCTGTGGCTGTGGCTGAGGCACAGTGCGATAAACTCCTCTTTCGGGTATTTGTGTATGTGATTTTCAAATGTATGCATGCTGCGCTGATACGACGGAACACCACGGGTAACGGTAGAGCAACATTGACTTTGTTTCTTCTCCAGCACAGGTTGCATCTTAATGGGTGAGTGATTTTACGGCACTGTAGAATGTTGACTTTCTCACAGTCATTATCATTTCCTTTATTGAGCAACAGGGTTGGTCAACATTCAGAATTGAACAATTGGTTCAGTTCATAATGCTCGCTCAACATGATGTTGAAATGTGCAGGTGAGGAGAATGCCATCAGGTGGGGGTGTGAACTGGTCTTGTCACTGGATAGGAAATTCAAAGTCACTCAAAGAGAGAAATTTTATTTGTCAAACAATAACAAAATGGGTAAGAACAGATGTTTTCTTAGGCTTGCTGTTTAGCTTCATATTGTTTGGCACCATTGTGCGGTCTTCGGTCACTTTTGACCAATGAATTTTAAATTTTTAATATAAAAAAATCGTAGCTTCATCGGAATGGTACGAAACTTGGTGACTTTTATGGCACTTGGTATGTGAAGACACAAAAAAATTGAGGGCATGATTGAAAAAGCTAAGTGCTTGTAAAAAAATCAGTCAAAAATGATCGACCATAGGAAATGAATGGGAAATGGGGAAAAAAAATCGAAAATACAGAATTTGTGTACAATCTACAAATCCCCCACGATGTAGAAAAAATTGCACAGCAATGAAGGGGTGAAACTCTAAAACATCTAGAGTGCAAAATCAACACCCACTCACACACGCGCGGGCACACACACACTTGTACACACACACCTATGAACTGGTGTGACTGTAACACTGCAACTATGTAAAATAAAATCAATAATTCAACTACAATTTAGTAAAAAAGTGGACAGCAAGGAAGGGGGTTACACTCTAAAACATCATGAGTGTAAAACAGATACATCCACTCACACACACACACACACACACCCTCACAGACACACACACACACACACACACCATTTATACACACTCAAATGATTGGTATGACTATAACCATATAGCCAAAATGATTCAGAAAACTGAAATAAGAGGTTGAAATCAGATCAGGCCCAGAAGGATTAAGCTCTGATAAAGCATTCCTGTTAATTTTTGTTACATTTTTATAGAATTTTAATGTTTTGTGTAAAAAAAATGCTTTCTGTGTTCAGGTTTAAATGTAGTAATAATAATGCAAAAACCAACACTTCAAATCAACATTTAAAACAACAAAAAAATATAAACCTTGACAAAAAGTAGTCTTTGAGAATGCCTAAATAATACATTTAAATCCACAGCCTAATAAAAGTAAACAATTATGTATAAAACAACTAGGGAATTCACAAGCCTCTCTTTAGATTCCTATACAGGCATCTAGTGGTTACAACATTAAATTACATGTTTTTCTTTCTTTGCTCTAACCAGGAGGTGCTAATCTGCCTTCAAAAAAATGGATTTGAAAGACCTAGTCTCTATTTTAATCAGAGATACTGCATTGATTGAAAAAATATTTTAAAAAATTAGAGAATTTTTGTACTATTTTCAATGGGAAAAATGTATAATAATTATTGCATAAATACTAATTATTATTATCAAAATACAAAATATAAAATATTATTGAACAAAATTATATTAAATTGATTTTACTGAAGAAAAAAAAGTTAAATATAAGCTGTCCGGTCACTTTTGACCGCGAAGACCATGAGTGTGACCATCAGGTAGTGTGTGCTTTATATTAGAATGTAAATTTCTAATGTAAAGTACAATGAAATTCAAAGGTATTCGTATAACCACTGTAATTGTGAATGCATTTAATCAGGAATTGAGCTGGAATTCAAAAGGTATTCTCACTTCAGTTCTGAATGGTGCACAGCCCTGCTCAAATAATATGTAAACAGAAAACTTGTAAATGCATAAAGTAAATTAGCTAAAATTTCATCTTAAAATCAGCTTGTATTGCTTGATTTTTCTTTTGACAACAAATGAAAGAAAAAACATCGGTTCCATATGACATAAATCTCTTTTATGAGAACATCTTGGATTTGATGGTTGAACTGAGCAGTGATCCTAACAGCTCAACATTCTGACTCTTCCGAATCCTTTGCTGAAGAGACAAATTGATGGATTTTCAAAGCGCAAAATATTAGCTGCCTCACTGAAGCTCTGTTTGATCAGCTGTTATAACCTGCACTTCACAAAACCATCACTACCATCTGTTGTCATTTTGTGGTGAAATAAAATATTTGCAGCTCTTAATGTACCTCATTACAAAACCCAATAAAAAAAACATGATACCATACCAATAGTGTAAAAATGATAGTATATATTTATATTGCTCCATATGTATAGCATAAATCAGTCAACTACAAAAATAAAGATGGAAATGGACTGAATGACAGAAAGCGAAGGGCAAAGTGAGAGAGAGGAAGGTGGTACATCACAGAGACAGTCTGATGGAACATGAATGTCCTAGATGCTGACAACCGAGGGGAGTGTTAATCAGGCTTGTCAAGATCCAACGATGGATAAAGAATCAATTACAATTGCTGTGCCACTTGTTCAGAGGCAATATCACATAAACATTCTGACATGCAAAACAAAGAAGAGAGCAGTTATGAAAACTAGCAATAAAGACTACTGGGGTGATCACACTCCCGATTTGTTATAGCAAAAAAATGGTTATATTGTAGCATTTTATTTGCGCAGATCAGGGAGTCACATGCACGATTGCATCACTTAAAATAGGTTGGTCATGAGTTGTTGTAGATGCCACTTCCTATTAACTCTCTATTGCATGATGTTGCCTCAGGGTTACACACAGTTTCTTTACTCTGCAAACACATGATGCATACTGGATGGTTAATAATGAAGGGGTGGCTTTGAATAAACCAATAAAATAGTTTTTCTTGGTCACACATTTTGGCAGTCATTTCAAATTATTTTTCTGGCATGGTACACTGTGGAGATGCACATTTGTGCTCTGGTGAAATGCCCTTTTCAATTAAATTTTTCAGCATTTGTTAGTGAGTGAATGCCATTTTATAACAGTTAGAGTCACAGCTTTCTAAAAAAAATGTTTGTCGCCTTGAGGCAACATTGTACAACTGTATCAGTGTTTAGATAACTGTATTTTTCTTTTCTTTCATTTCTTTTTTTTTTTACATCGCATTCATAATGTATGCAATAGAGGGTTAAAGCGCTGTTCGCTCTGGTGGTTCCTCTTCCTGCAGTTATGCTGTGCACGCGACTGTACTTCATTCGAAAGCGCTTGCTGATGTTTTACATTGATCGTGACTTATGAAGGCGATTCAGCATGACAGTTAACAGGGCAGTGAGTTACAGGAGGGTTGATGTCCAATTAGCGCCGTCTCCTCGGCTTTAATGAGTGGTGGTAAATTTCAGCTCCATCTCCCTGGCACAGTTTAATTAGCTGTAATTACATGTGGCCTGACCTTTGCAGAGCCCTGTCCTGTTGATTTACAGGGCTGCAGGTCTCTTGATTTATCCCCCTGGGAGGCCGAAGGAAGGCCAGATAACGTGAGGGACACGAGAGTTCAGTTGAGCCTGATAGAGTTCTTCAGGTAGCTTAGCTTACCGTTGATCCTGGGTGAGCTTGCTTTTTATATTTGGGTGTATTTTTTATGTAATTTGTAATTTATTACAGTTCAGTGATTTCACACTTCAAATTCATAGTGAACAGGATCGTGATATTATTGTATATTACAGGTCAACTGTAGTGGTGTGATGTCCACAGTAATACTGATGCTTACAGTAGATTCTCTTCATGCATTGTGGCATGAATAAATTATGCCATTGCATTATTTGGTTCTTTCAGGTATTGTCGTCAGTTGATGAGGTTTTTTTCTTTAAATCTAAAGGTATGTTTGTTGATTGTCATCAACCATTGTTGAGTTTTGTATTCTGTGTGTTCATTTGTTCATTTATGGGGAGCTTCCTACAATACCACTACAAAAACCCCAACCCTTTTATTATTTCTGTATTCTGACATACGATTGCTACAGCACTGCAATGTGAATTGCTAGTTAGAATCAGTCTTAAGAGTCATGAAATCAGTTTTGCAACATTATTATATATTAGCTCTGAGAATAAAGATGTAATGCAGTCTGTCAGTCATTGTCACAAATTAAACCCTGACAGAGTAATCAGACTTCCAGTGCAAAACAGAGATGGTGCCAATGAGCTATTCCATACAAGTTAAAGGAATAGTTTACCCAAAAATGAAAATTCTGTAATAATTTCCTCTCCCTTATGTCATTCCAAACCTGTCTTGACCTTCTTTCTACTGTGAAACGCAAACAAACATATTTTAAAGATTGTTGATAATCAAACCGTTTTTGTTACTTTGACTTTCTTTAAAAAAAGAAACTTCATGTTGAACTGAAGAAGGTAAACCATACAGATATGGAACATGTGAGAATTTGGGAATAACATTATTTTTATTGAAATATCCCTTAAACAGGTTTCTCATGCATTCTGAAAAACATCGACAGCATGAGAAAAAATGCAACTAATTTTCCAGTCCTGGAGAAAATGTAAAATGTACTAAAAATCTTGTTGTTGTCCTGGAATTTTTATTTTATTTTATTTTATATTTTGAAAGTACATGAAAGAAGTGTTTTAATAACATTGTTTAGTCTTGTGGTGGTGCTTGCAGCAGCCAGGAAATATCATTAACTGCTCGACTGTTTGCAGCGAATGTTAACAGGGAAGCAGCTACCTAATCTTGTTAACATTAATTCAATAAGTGCTGAAATAAGGAATATATTATTTAATTGTCATTTATTTCTGCCATAATGAAATTCGGAATGTCACGGAAAAGTCCTGGAAAGTGATCTCTAAAAGAGAGTAGGAGCTCTGCTGTAAGGTCAAGGTCGACAACATTTGTGGCATAATGTTGATGAGCACCACAATAATTTCAACTCATCCCTCATTTAAAAAAAAAAGAAAAAGACGAGGCATTTACAATGAAAGTGAATGGGACTCATTTCTGGAGGATATTAAAGTCGTGTTGGATTTTTTTTTTAAGTTGTGAAATTGAGTGAATTTATTTCATACCAAAATTATGTTAGCATGCATATCGTTTTATTAGAGCCCATTCACTTCCATTGTAAGTGTTGCACTGCCTCAGCTTTAAGACATTTTAAGTTGGGAAACGTGAAAATAATTTTTTTGTGATAATCAACATTTTGATACAAATGTTGCTGATTGAGCTTAGTTTGTACTGAACCGACAATAATCCATAATTACCATTAAAGTAATAGTTCTCAAAAGCACCACTGAACGTTTGGGTACAGTCCCAGACATTTGAATTGACAAACCACTACTATGATTGGCTAATTAGCATAATTACAGTTTCCTAGATAGATCAGTGCTCAAGTGTGATTGACTTCTGATTGCACTGAATTTATGTATGTGCTTGATCCCATGACTAAGTGTTACATTATGTAGCTTTGCCAACATTGCTTCTAACATCTGCTTGCAATCAGCTCTCTCTCTGGTCTCCTCAGATTCCCCGGCACTAATTTAAAGTCAAAGTGCAGAACTCCTGAGCGGGAGGTGAATGATTATGTCTCATTGGCTCGACTAAGACAAACGACGCCAGCACGCTAGGCGCCATGAGACGTAAAGAGAAGCTTCGCAGGCAGGAATGTCAAATAGCCGCTGAGACTTAAAGGGCCTCGGGGCTAGAGGAAAGAATGGACAGCACGCTGTGGAGCACAGCGAGACGCCGAGGGAAATGACGTCTGTGACCTCTGAACACAGAGTCTGTGATGGGCTCATTATCACACAGAGAGCGGGAACGAACAAAATGCAGCCGCTCCCCTGATCACGTCAAAAAGTCCCACCGAGGGATGAAGTCCAGACTAATGAACAGTAATGAGCGAGGCCAAGCACCTCACCTGGACCATCGCTCCGTCCCGTGAGTATTGGGGTGGCGGGATAAAGCCGACTCCACAAGTGAAAAATATTAAACCTGCTCAAAGGGTATAATTCATTCTACTAATGGGTCAGTGGTTAAATACCACACATTTAGTTTCCAACATAAAGAAAAGCATGCACACGCATCATTTGTGTGTGTGTATGTGTGTGTGTCGCGCCAGTGTATCTACAATTCATCCCTTTT
Organism: Sinocyclocheilus anophthalmus; assembly: GCA_018155175.1. NCBI lineage: Eukaryota > Metazoa > Chordata > Actinopteri > Cypriniformes > Cyprinidae > Sinocyclocheilus > Sinocyclocheilus anophthalmus. The sequence continues at coordinate 428,099 of JADLZN010011290.1, forward strand.
TTATCTCCACCATGTGCCAATTGGCTGGTTCCTAATGGCCTTTCCTCTGAATACTCTGTAAGCAAAAGGAAGTTGCTCTCGCCCTTACGTGGCCTCCCAGAGCCTGATATAGATATCATTTTATTCTGGTGATGTGCCTGTGTCAAATATTCTACCTCAGGGGTATTCCTTCCCACAGAAGAAGAAATTGAAATTCAATAGATTTCCCACCTCCAAAAGGTTGAACAGAGCATGTAAGAGAGAGCGAGAGAGAGAGAGAGGGAGATGCCCAGCGGGGGAGAACTGTCATGCGGAGAAAGATGGTGCCCGACATTTAGTTATTCATTCCTATCTATTTTCCCCCACAAAATTAGAGCTATTTGCCAGCCGCCGTCCGTCTCATGTTACTGCAAGGGACATTTTTCCCCACCTTTAGCTTCTGCCCCTTAAATTCAGCCTATATTATCTGCATGCGGTTTTGGTATAATGAAAAGTGTCTTTATGGAAAATACCATCTCATGCAATCTAGTTTATGTTTATTATGCTGAGCAAATAGTAATTTGGGTTCAGCAGAAGTCATAGCTCTGTTGTTTTTACACTTTGATCGTGTCTCCACAAACACGGACGGATAACGCAGAAAGGAAAAGTCTAGTTAATGTGGATTTTGAAATACACAATTGAGCATTTAGTTTGATGGATTTTATGTTAGACATTTTTCATACTATGAAGATGTTTCAGAAGCCAATATGTGACAATGCTAACAGCTCATTTACATCTGAGTTCCGAATTGTTGCACACTGGACAGTCTAATTTGTCATTTCAGGCAAGTTGGGGATAATAAAATAGAGTGTATTTCCCTTGGGACAAACTTCACTAATTCAAAACACAAATAAGCAGTTAAATCTCTTTCTTGTGAAGCCGTAATGAATCACATTGCATTGCAGCCCTATATATTAAGAGTATTTATAAAGCAATTTTGTTTTGAAGGACCAGTCATTGTCAGGTTTTGGCGGCTCTTTAGCACTTTTTTTTGAGTCATTAAAACAAAACAGCATAAACTAGCTTCTCACATAATAGTGCCAGTCTCTGTTCTAGAGGCACCTACTGTACAGTAAGAGATGCATAGTTGTTGGTTAAAAACAGCCAGCAACATTAATCAAAACCACATTAATAAGTAAACTGAAGGATTTAAGTGTAATTCAATGGACTGAAACACTTATGAAATTAACAGATTTTATTTTGCCGGTACTCACAATCAATAGGCAGCCAACAACGCAATAACTTTCCATGTTTCGTTTGCACAGGGATTTTCACAATTAGGGTGACATGGATAACATGCATTTTTCAATTGCACATTCCCATTTTCTCACTAGGGACCCTTAGAAACCTAACCTCTTGATTTCGGCAGACTGGATCAGAAGGTTGCCGGTGACCTCAGGCTAAGCCTGAAGCCAGACACTCGCCTAAATGGTAACACATTCTCCTTGTTTAAAAAAAAAAACATTTATCAGCTAAATTAGTGTTAATACGGCACTTCAAAGCAAACTTTTGGGGACAATGTTCAAGTCCTCAGAACTTGAGGAACTCTGTGTGTTCTGTGGTGCTGGTACTATCCAAATTCAAGTTGTTTGGTCATCCTAATGTGCAGAATTATTGTATGTTTTTGCTTTAACAGCATAAGTTTGTCTTTAAAAAATACATTTTGGATGATTTACTGTAGGTTGGTTCCAGGGTGTTACCTTTTTCTTCACCATCCTATAATTCTAGAACAAGGGCCCATGTCTTGCAAAGTCAGCACATAACGCAGAAACCTTAAATGGCTTATCTGACCTTCACAAAAACCCAACTTGAGTTGTTTCCAACAGAGATAAAAGAGAAAAGTCTGCATTTTTGATGTTTTGATTTGGTGTTTTTTCTTTGATGGGCGGCTATCTTAAAGTCCCACAAGACATTTCCGATTGTACTCAAGTCTGCTCTTTGACAGCCAAGGACGTATGATCTCTTTTGAAGCCGTCTAATGTATCTTTTTCCTGTGTACTTTCCTTGCTGAGTGGTGGATGTTTATCACAGTTATAAATCTTTTGAGAACCGAAGTGGACTTTGGCTGAATTTTCCCTCCTCCATTTTCAGGATTGACGTTTCTGGCTGATTGAATGCATTGTTCCTCTATGTAATTTATAGACCTGGTGCTAAATTGACCCCACTATAGGGGTAATAAGTCTGAAACACCAAAAGTTTTGCTTTTAATTTCAAGCACAAAACTTTTGGTGCCACAAAATTCAGGAAAGAATAAAATATATGCTATAATATATACAGCAAACCAGCTAAAACTATTCATCTTTCATCTTTAGGTTTTAATATGCATATTTGACTGATTCGAATGTCTTAAAACGTAAACATTTATTTACTTACTGCACTTATCTGTATTCGGTGAGGCATTTAAACTAGTCAAATATGCACATTAAAACCTTATGGTTAATGATGAATATTTTAATTCATTTTATTGATTTGCTAACTACAGTATTATACAGTATACAGTATTATAGTTCTATCTTCTATAATCTACTACTACTATCTATAATACTTCTATAATCTATAAACCAATTATAGAATCTAAAGTTACCCAGAGAAGTATTTTGCCGAGATTATGATCTCTGGTCATGTGATGCGCACTGTTACTCCGCTCTCCCCCTGTCTGAGGACCATTGCTATGCTGTCTAAAACTCAGTCGGGAGATTTATTTTCGATTGAAGCTAAACCTGGGTGTTCTTTTCCAGCGGGCTCTGGAGGGCTCTCACGCTGTCCTTTTCCTTATCACTGCACATGCAGGTGGCAGCAGCATCCATTTGAACGGCAACTGTCTGGTTTATCCTCAGCTTTCATCTCTCGTGGTAGACCTGTGCTCAAAGAACTGCAGCAGCAGCACCGATTCAGCCCACTCGCCTCATCTCGGAGGCACAGATGCTGTGCTGTCAGGAAAATCAAATCTCTGTCATATATTGTTAATGGCATGTGCATTTAATCTCATGTTGTTGATTGACGCTTTTTTAATCAGCTTGCCTCAGTGTTCTCCAGTTCCTACTCGGTCCGAAATATCACCAAAATCTAGATCTGTGTTTTCGTGAATGAAGGAAAGCACAGACTAGGCCCTTTAGAGTTGTGCCGGCAGTATATTTGTTAGATGGGAATTTTAGATATCTGCTGTGAAGCATTGTGTCGGTTAACAAGCGTAAGAGGAAATCCTTGTTCCCAGTCAAGAGGGATTAAGTAGGGCTCCATTCTCTCTGCTCTCAGCAGTCATTTTCTCTGTTCGGCGTGGAGAACATGGGGATGTGAATAGACCTCAGCCATTTACACTGGAACCGTTACACCTGCTAGAAAGGTTACGGAATGAACCACTGTGCAGAACAGTCATGGAATCGCTCAGCCCTCCAGATTTTGTACGTTTGTGTGAGGTCTTGCATCCATTAACGTTTCTTTTTTATTGATGTTAACACTTTAGTTACTACACTGGCACACTCCCTATTAAATATGACCTTCTTCTATCCGGGCAAATGAATGTTATGAAATCGTTCAGCCCTTTGTAAAATGATTTATGAATTTGCACAGTCTGTCAAGGCCTATTTCCACTTCAAAGGGCCATCTAATGAACAAAGTTTGTGTTTCGCCTTGGGTCCCCTTGATGATTTTCTGATATATGAATCAAAGTGTTACTGAATTTTGACATAGTTTAATGTATTGTTTATATTTAAGTACATTTCTTGGACGTTTTAGATGCCTACTCTTGCTTAAACTATCTGCATATTTATTTCTCTGCAAAGCCATTAATTCCATAGTGCTTGTGACAGTCTAAAACGTGATATTTGGTTACTGTTTTTGTGAAAATGATTTTATCCCTCGTGTTGCACGGCAACAACATAATCTACATATATTAAAGCTTCCGTTAAAAATAAATCAGCCTAGCAAGATTAATATTGCAACAAAAGTAGTATTAATATTGAAATATCCTGAAGTTATTTATACTACAATTGATAACTGAGGTGGATGACACTGGTTGCGCTTTTAAGAAACCAGAGAGGGTCTCTGCTGTGTGGTATCCATCCTTTTGTTTTACCTACATAACTTGAGTGTGTGAGGCTTCTGGTATCATTCACTTCTAGTTATTTTAGCTGTGCAAAAAAAAAGGTCCATAATGCTGATTTATATTGCATTTGTAATCGTATTATTTTATTATCATAATCATAAATGCACTGATTTGTAGCACAAATATTCTTCTAGTTATTTACCTATAGCTCCCACACTCACACAAAATAGCATAGTTGAAAAATAAAGTGGATGAAAAGTGCTTTGATTCCATGTTGGAATTAACATAATTACAAGATTCCAGCTTGTAAAAAATTTTCACATCCTTGTAAAACTCAGAATTACAACTTGTAAAGTTGTACCACCTGACCACCGCAACAGTGTGGTGGATAATAAAGTGGATGGAAAGTGTGTTGATCCCATGTCAGAATGACTGTAATTATGAGATTCTGACTAGTAAAATTTTTTGACATCTTTTAAAGCTCATAATTGCAACTTGTAAAATTGTACCACCTGACAGCTGCAACAGTGTGGTGGATTAAAAAGTGTATGGAAAGTACATTGACACCATGTCATAATTACTGTAATTACAAGATTCTGACTTGTAAAAAGTGTTCATGTCTTTGTAAAACTTGTAATTAAAAACTCGTAACTTTTACACCTGAGCAATGAAACACCAAGTGGAAACATACAGTGACTTCAGCAGTGAAATGTAGTTAAAGGGATAGTTCACCCAAAACTGAAAATTATGTCATTAATTTCTCACCCTTGTGTCATTCCAAACCCGTAAGACCTTCGTTCGTCTTTAGAACACAAATTAAGATATTTTTGATGAAATCCGAGAGCTTTCTGGCCCTGCATAGACAGCAACAGAACTAACAAGTTGCTGTCTATATAGGGTCAGAAAGCTCTTGGATTTCATCCAAAATATCTTAATTTGTGTCCCAAAGATGAATGAAGGTCTTACAGGTTTGGAACGAAGGGTGAGTAATTAATGACAGAATTTTCATCTTTGGGTGAACTATCCCTATAAGCATTTATTTTGTAATATTTCTGTTTATCAATTCCTTTAATCTAATGTTATTACCTATTGTCTTAAGGCAAGAGAAACATACAAAATTAATGTAACAAACACAGAGTTGAATAGCTAGAGTAGTACATGTAGTATAGATAATTAACAAGGCATTTGTGTAATGACTGGTACTTGATGTATTGTGGTTTTGTCCATTGATGACTTGAAATTCCACAAATTAATTTTGCCGTTAACATTGTTGCCATAGAAACACATTCCTAGTCTGAGGATGTGAACATCTGCAAGTAGAACATCCGGGTTGCCATGTACTGTAGTAATGACTGTAATTACAAATTGCAGTGAACACAGTAAGAGGGATTAAGCAGACAGGGTCCCTATGCAGATGTCAAAGTAGTACCAGTTTTATTAAGTGATGTTTCAACATACCCTTATTTCCTATGCAGTACCAATGAAACTGAATATGTACTGTACGCTCCCCTCAGATAGGAATCTCCCTTAGGATGGCAGAATATCCTGTGAAGTTCAATTTGCAGGGAATGCACCTATACTGTGCAGCAGTTATTGCATCCTTTATAATGTTTATCAGACAGATTTCAGTGTGTGTGTGTGTGTGTTTATGCACAAAAAGCTGTCTGTGTTTTTACTCATAACTTTTTCTCCTAAAATCCTTCAAATGCACTTGTCTTCCTCAGGCAAACAATTCATCTGTTTCTCCTCAGATGAACACTCATTTGTCACATTTCACAATTAGCTGCAGGCATGGCATTTAGCTCATTGCGTTGTGATTAGAATAACTCATTGTGCTTGTCCTCCACAGCATCTGCACACATGACTGCAGAATATTAGCATGCCCATTATTTGTCACTTCATCTGTTTAAACTGATGTTGAATACATTTGATGGAAACTATATTTGTGCTGTGATTTGTGTGTGGCTGTCATCCAGTATTCATCCCAGCCATTTATTTATGTCACTTGCTTTATGGTGCATTAATTTTGCGTGCAAGACAGTTCACTTGGGGATCTTGGGTGGGCTGGTTGATGGGTTGGACTAATTAATAATTTTTTGAAGGGACGCACAGTAGACAGTAAAATTCAGAGTTACAGAGTAGAATAAAAACAAAAGCTCATACCCAAAGGCCTATAAAGTCAAATCCTGTAACATGACAGTTACAGCCTTAACTGAATGTAAGACCTTGGCATTTGACCCCCAATTTTCTCCAGGGGTAATGCAGTAGCAGACCCTTTGGTTTGACCTTAGAGCTAACAACACTCCCTGTGAACATGTATTTGTCACACATCCAGTGTTAGAAATTACTCATGAGTAAATGATCAAGTCCAGCTGATGCATATTTCACAGTGTCATTTGTTGATCTTCTAGCACCTTTCAGTTCAGTTTTAGTTCAGTCTTGCATGAGTCACTGTCTAGAGATTATTATTTATTTTTTTTACCTGTGAGAGTTATAATAAGCAAAGCAGGGCCCTGTGCTCAAAGTTAGGGCATTTTTATTAATTTCTATATTTGTAGAGAGTATCAGTCAGTGGTGTCTGCACTCAGAGCAGAGGGATTATTTCTATCATAGTTTGTATAATAAGAAATACATTGTTTATCTCTGAAATGATATGTAAAAGGTAATTGCATTCTTGTTTCTAACAGAACAACAGTATGGTGATGATATTACACTTCTCACCTTGTGAGCGTCATAAAACCAGCTTTCTTTTTCTCTCTCTTTCAAAGCCATTGGCAGAATTTAATCTTTGTGGAAGATTGAGATGGCTCATTCTTCTCTGTCACAGCCAATATGCTGCATCAAATGATTTGACTGATGTGCTGCACCATAATAATTAAGACAAAGAGCATACATAGTGAATTCTTGCCTTGAACGAATGATTTCTCCGGTGTGAGTGCAGTCTGATGCTTTGGCAAGATATGTGCCACTGTCTGTGTGTATTTTTAGGTAGATTTTACATTTTATATGCATTTACAATTTGCTATATGTTTTCAAACATATATTAAGTTTAAGAGAAGCAGACTCTTCTCATGAGACCAGTGGATATTTTTACATTGCCCTCAGTTACCTGCTTTACTGTGCTTGCCAATCGCTGTCCATGGTGCTGAAACAAATAGGCTGTGAATGGAGTGATGCAAATCACGGTAATCATGGTTCTGTTACAGCAGCATTAATTATATATATATAGTATATATATATATACTGTATACTGTATATACACTATTTTTAGAGCAGGCTGTGCCTAATGGCCCCCTCTGTTGGTGGTTGAAAATTCAAACTGTACCATCACAAAGTTCATTCTTTTTGTATATTTTATTTACAATAGCAAGGGAAAACAACTTAGTAAGATTGTGTATAATTGCTTTTAAATATTCAGGACCAGATCCAACCTAGTATTGACAAAATTCATGAAGATCTGCAATTCACTTAGAAACATCAGGTGATCCCTTGTGTATGCTGTCTCCATATGCTGTGCTGCAGTTGCCTTTGGCGTAAGCATACCCCCACCCCACCCCATCTGTCTCCCTTTCATTCCCATCAAGTATAGCAGCATTCAATAATAAATAAACAGCTTCAAAGAAATGTGTGCTTCTTCAATAGAGTCCAATCCAAAAAATAAAGAAAAAAAAGATCATGATCATGAGTCAGTCTTGATTGACTAATGCAGCGTGAGGAATTCTTAGAGTACAGCAGCAGAATTAATGATGCACAGTGAACAAAAGATTCTTAATTCATAGTAGCCTCCAGATAATTGATACAATGCTGATATGCTAAGTTTGAATACTAAAAACTACTAAAAAAGTGAATCTTTCTTTGTTTCTTTCTTTCTTTATAAAGCACTTTCACGCAACTACCGGTTGATCCACAGTGCTGTACAATACATCTAAAATAAAACAAAGAAGAAACCACAAAACATCAAAACACAATATAACAATACAATTGACATGGCTAGTTAAAAGCTATTGACAAAAGATGTTTTTTTAAGCTGGTATTTAAATACTGGCAAAGAGGGCACAGCTCTAACAGAAGTCGGTAATTTGTTCACGGTAGTTAAAATAGCTAAAATAGCCAACATCAACACATAAAACGAACAGGGCAGACGGCTCGCCTCACACACCGGCTCCATCTTGAACCTCCATGTAATGAGCATGTATAGACAAAGTACAGTGTCACAAACAAACACAGAACGCTAAAAATAATTAAAACCGAATAAATATAAATAAACAAAAGAAACTTTATTAAACTTAACTTAAAATGAAAAATAAAAGACTGCTGTGCATATTTGATAAATATTGTATAAATATAACGTGCTGCATGTTAAATGTGATCAAATTCTATACCTCACAATGTTTTTCACAGCGAACTAAGGTGAGTCATGTACAGAATTTATACATATATTTCTCTAAATGTACTGTACAAGTATTGCCTTATTATATATATCTATAAATATAATATATTTACTTATAAAGCAAGTTATGCATTTTATTCGTACAGACATCAGCCTTGACATAAATATAGATATATATATATTATATATATAGATATATATATATTAATCTCATATATATATATAGTCTTAGCACTTTTTTTTCATTCGTGTTCCTTTACAACTTTACCTAACGCATCTTTCAGTGATTTACTCGCTTCAGAATCATTTCACCTCGACCCGTTGGCCACTCAGGCGCCAGTGCTTATCTACCACTCACCCGCCATAGCTATAAACAGGGTTAATGACTTGAACGTATGAACACATTTGCGTTTAAAGATCAAGCAAAGCTACAGTTCACCAGCTCAAAGCAAAGCTAAGAATCGCTCACCTCTTTACTCTGGGAGCTCGTGTTGGTGTAAAGACTGCTGCTTCACTGTGCTGTCCCACACATCGGAAAGCATCGCCCGACTGCGAGGATGTTTTCATATTAATGCGCAGCACACGTGGTTTATAACCGCAATATCTAAAGCTGAGGGCAACGAGGAGTCGCCCAAGGAGGAAAGAGAAAGAATCCGTAAACCTTCAGTAGGTGGGAAGCGCGCGAGGGCTTTAATGAAGAGCACGAGACGGTTTCAAATTGTAGCTCGAGCGCATTGCCACAGATAAAAACGTAACGCTCGTCGTTGTTCTGCAGTTATCGTCTCGGAAACGTTCCCCTTGTGTGTCTTCAACAAAGGAGAGGGGATTACCGAGCAACATATATGTCTCAACATGCAAATAACCCTCTACTGTAAGTCTTTTCATAGTATTGCTTACGCGCGTTGCGTCTCGCGTGACTGATACAAAACGAGCTCATCTGCTTATGTTTTGTCTTAGCTCTACTGGCTGTTGCAGAATTGTCTTAATTATTGATAATATATGATTGTTCTATAGAGTGTTCAGTTAATGTTTGCTTAATTACGCATGTCAGTTAAGAGACAGCTAGTGTTGCTCTCGAGCCTGAGATTAATACGCGTAATAAGTCTGTGTTGCCCGCTTCATTTTGGAGTGTTTGTTTATATGAGGCGACGACTCTGTCTTCCTTGCAGGTGAAAGTTTGTCGTCTTCTACGAGGGGAGATACGGAGCTCGAGTCCACACACGGCAGACACGCGTCTATCTAGCGCTGGATTGTGTGTCATTCGCGTCTTCAAAATGAAGAGAAGGCAAAAGCGCGTTCTGCAGATGGCATTTCTATTCATGGTGGCTTTAATTTTTCTGCCAAACGTCGGCCTTTGGTCAATGTACAGAGAGAAGAGCCTTATGAAGTCGCATGAGCCAGGAGAGCAGGTGAGTACAAACCTTTGACAGCTATGACTCTAGCATTTATAGGTTAAGTTACTGTCAATCAGATCTGGTGCATACAGCCTAATCTAAGTAAATAACAAGCTTGGTTAAGCTTCTGCACACCTGAACTAGTACTGTACAGAAAGATATGCAGATTTTGATATATCACTTGAAGTGCTGTAAGTCATAGTAGTACTTCTCTCTGCTGTACTATATGGGTAGCAGGTGATGTTGATCTTTGAATAAAAGTTACAAACCGTTGTAAAGAAGAATTTCTGTATCAGCATTGATGTCTTAAAACGGCATTCAGTATTTATTCTGCCTCACAGTTGTAATATATTCTACTCATTATTTAAAGGGTTGGAAAATGGTCAACATTATTACGTTTGGCCATTTTTATATTGTTGGAAATGTTTAACGTGCTCAGTTCTACTGTAATCAAAGTTTTGCTTTTTACCCATCTGAGAGGTAATGCGCCCTGGAAAATGTAGCTTTTGACATCCCGTCTTCTCCAACTAACCCAACAGCACTCTGATTAAACTTTTAGAATACAAAAAAAATGCATCTTTAGCGCCTTGTTCGGTTGTTAATGAATAGTTAACAATATTGTGTGTTTGCCTCCCACAAGATTATGCATTTAGGAGCACTTAGAAAGTCAGCAGTTTTGCCTTGAGGGAAACATAAATCACCAGTCAAAAATTAAAGAACATTTTCTTGCAAGGCGTGCAGAAAGGATGAAGCTCTATCTCATGCTAATATTCAATATTTATTGTTGATCTTCCGCTAATGCACTCAGAGAGAAGGAGAGAACAATTCAACCTCCTGAATGTTTGATCTTCAAGAGATTTGGGATTATAGCATCATTTTCATAGGTTGAATTCCTTAATCACGTTTAGCTCTCAGAGAACAACATGGAAAAGCTCATTTACTTTGCAACCGGCTGCTGCTTGTGATGAGAGGGCAATCAGTGATTCTCTCAGCCAGATGTCATTGTGGCATATTTAGTCCCCTGAAAACATCATGCATGTGGAAAATCACTTGGGCTGGGTTGGCTGCACTCACTTACGTACATCGCTACTAGATGACGCTTTCTTCTTCTCAACATTACAGAGCTAGCATTCCCGTCTACTAAATTCCCTCTCTCCACATCCTTATGTCTGCACCCCTCACCAGCTGCCGAGGGGTGCTGTTGGTTCATTTTATTCCGCCCTTGGGTACCTGGTTGCTTTTGGTTTCTGCAACTGTGATGTAGTTCTAGCGCTCAAGGGGAAAATGCTGAGTCTGTTTATTGCGTCTCGTAATTGCTCCTCTCTCATTTGTTTTGCCGGAGTTGCATGACTTTAGCCTTGGGCGAGCACAACTGCACAAATCCAGTCTCTTCATTAAAGTCAAATCAGTGAGCAGACAGGGCCAAAACCTCATGCAGGATGCTGTCCTTTCGCTCTCTGCTGACCTCCCTATTTTATTTTCCTCAAAGAGGCGCTGTCCAGGCAAAACAACCTCGGGAATTATGTAGATGCTTTAATGCAGTTAAAGCCAATGTGACAGGTAGGCCTTCACCCGGAAACATTCGCCAATGCTTGAGGTAGTGGACTCAATATGTAGACTCTGTCGTCTGAATATTTAATGTCGTCTAACAAAGTAAATCAGACCGGCTATTGATTCTCCAGCAGTTTTTAAGAGAATATGATTAGTGGATTGAGGAAAGAGGATGGGGAGGGCAGCGCAGGGATGAGAGCAGTCTGGAATCAGACTCAATCCCCTCATGTCACACACTTTCCGTACTCAAAAGGAGCTTGAGTTTACCAGCTCAATAGAAAGATCCCAGTGCCTGTTATTGTGCACCTGTCAGATTGGGAGAGATAATTGACAGCAGAGATATTGTGTCAGTAAGCCCCCAAGAATCCCGGTGAGTAAGCCCGCCTTGTGTGTCCTCTTTTATTATCCGATAGCAATTACCCATGATTGAATCAGCCCTCGGATCCCAAAAATCCTCCCTCAGCGATGTTAAGCGAGGTTTAACAAAATAGCGATGGGAAGCGTAGACTCCTCGCACTGGGTCCCTTTCTTCTGGGAAGATGTGTGTTGAGTTCTGTCCCTCTTTCCCCGTCAAAATCTCGGCTTTCTGTCCTTTGGGAGACAATCATGTTGAATTAGCTGTGGCGGCCCACTCCTGGCGCGGGTAAACAGCATCTGTGTACTTCGGTGGGTGGTGCGCGCAGCGCCAGTGCTACGAGATGGACGTGTGCTGATAAGCGTGTGTCAGGACTGATAACCTTCCCTCAGCTCCTAACAAGAGCCCACCGTTGAGCATGACATTGCCCAGGAGCATTATGAAGAGGCTGTCTATGCAATCCTATCTCGCCGTACCACTGCTCTTCAGTGTGTTGACAACAACGGGGAGTGCAACTCTGTCACCGATAGCACAGTGGATAATGAGAGCTTCGTCATTGTTAACTACCTGGGGTGGAAGCACGGCGAAGGTGGAGGACAAGGTGACCTCAGACTCTTTAAGCTTCCCTGGTTCAAGTTTTTAAGCTGACCATGTTTATGTCATTCCAGGCAAAGGAATATTATTGTCGCTTTCCATTTGCCAGCAAAGTGACAAAGGGAAGAGAGATGTAGTAATTGCAATTACCCTCAGTGTCATACTAGAGAGATACATTATGGTAATGCACATGTCAAGCTGACGGTAAGAGCATGGGTGAAGAGTGCACCAGATGATTTGAACTGAATTGTGGTCTGGGAATGCAGAAAGATCAAACAAATAGTATTGTAGAGAGGCTAGAATCACCAGAGGATGAACACTGTATAAATCTTGTCAGGAAGTATTATAAGCATTCCTTGATGAGCAGCACCGTTCGGTGTGACACAAGGGCAAGGTTCAATTTAGAAATGGAATGGGTTTCATGATATACAAGTAAATGGCCACCATTTTGGCCAGAGAAGGAATGAGTGTTTTTCTCCTCATAATTTCCATTTTGGCTGAATATAAATTAAATTGTGCTGTCTTAGTCAGCCAAGTGATCCGTACCAGGAGAGATTATGTAATTGAATATTCCACCTTGCAGTGATAGTGTCCAGATCTTCAAATCTCATAGACCATATATCCTTTCTCCACTATGCCATGGCATTCTGTTATCGAAAGTCATCAGCGTCACATTGTTTCCCTATAATTGCGTTCTTCCCAGAAAAAGGGTAAAGATAATTGGATTTCTTTGCGTATGAAGAAAAATATATTTGATGCCTGGGTATTTTTACTTTGGTTCATGTGGACTAGCGTCACTACATGCACAACACCGTTGTAGTATTACAAGTCCAAGTTCATATTTTTCTGAGGATTTAGACTTGTCCTAGACTCTGACTTGAATGACCAGGGCTACTTTTCCCAAAAGCATCGTAAGCCAAAGTAGATCGTAGATCTATTGCCACCAGTGGTCACAATGCTTTTGAGAAATGCAGCCAAGGTCTCCACTACTCATAAAAATATGATTTTAGACTTGGACTTGAGATGGACTTAAGTCCATATTCGGTCATGTCTGGAATCAAATTCTAACCCTCCTTCCTTCATAGACACACTTTGCTTCCATGTTAAACATTCTGCTCTCTGTCATTACCACCTGCAGATGCACTTGATGGCCCGTGCCCCTAATATGAACAGCGGCATGACCCTCTCGAGAAAGAGAAAATTTAAACTTGATTACTCTGATGTGCCTCATGAGGTGAGGATGGAGCAATATCTGGGCTGTTCACTGTAGCTCCCAAGAGTAATGCGCATTTCATATTGAGCGGTAGCCATATAGCAGAGCAGGGTAATATAAAACCACTTACTCTCAGGCTCACAAAACAAAAGGACATGGACCTTTCCAGTCTTGTGTGTTTGGCACTCCATTAAGATAATAACACTATTCCAAGAGATTTGAAACCTCTGAAGAGCTACTTTTGACCCAACACCACACACACACACACACACACAACACACAAAAACACCACCCACACACAACACACACACACACACACACATCGCCACACACACACACACACCACACAGCACACACACACACCACACACACACACATTTATAATGGCCTGGGCCATTTCATAGTTTTAAGTGCAGCCTATGCTATTAGATGAATTGAACTACTGTACTTTCCCATAGTTTGATAAAAAGTGTTTATATCTTCTGCCAAATAGCCCTTTTTTCGTTTATAAACTGAATTGGGTGTGAAAAAACTATTAGCATTATCTGACCAGCGTATTCGATTACTGCACACATCGTTCAACCTGTTTTATGTAATATATAAACATGTAAGATCCCATCCTGTAGTTGTCTTCCAAAATCTACAGGTATGGCAGATTGTCTATTCATAATTACCTATGTAACCACACATCTAGGTTCTTGCATTATTGCTACCAGAACCTTTTAACAGAAAATAATAGCTCATACTGATCAGTGTCAAAAGGCCTGATCGGTGGTAATATGTACTGCATGTGTAATGTTAAACATAAAATAAAATTATTATTAAATATGAACTACTAGCCCTTTTCACACAGACTAAGCTGCTTGAAATAATTCACAAAAATAAGCATGCATATTAAACCGGCATCTGGATAGTAGTATGTGAGATTACAGGTAAACATAATAGCTATAAAAGTATTATGTATCATTATGTATGTCAATGCTGTTATACATTATGTAAGTGTCTGTATGCAGCAGTGTGTTAATCTTCTCTTTATTTGTCCTGAGGTGATCTGAGAGCTCTTTGTGTTGAATTATGGCCGTTTGAACTGGCAGATTTCACTGACTCCTCCACCCGAGTGATTGTTATCTAAGGAAAGTGAGGTCTGTTATATTTTATGGCTCCTCTTTGAGCGTGTGGAGATTTATGGCATTAAAATCTGCCGTGTAAGGTGATATTGGTCATTGGCAAAAAATACAAAATAAAATACAGTAAAATTGGGCAGCCGGTTTAATGGTGTAGCCCAGTAAAGGATGTTATCATCAGACCTGGGGGATAGTGGGTGATTATGTTAAATGTGTGGCTAATGCACAATTTAGAATCAGCTTTTGATCATTTTCCCACCATCAGATGGGTTATTTAAGCCATATATTGGCTGACCAGAGAATACATGTTTAAGGCTTGCTGGCATGCATTGTAATTTACAATATAATTATTGGAAACCGTGGAGACTACTGAAGAAGTTTTGAGGAGTTACAGAAATTCAGAGCATAGTTATTCATTAATGCTTTGGCAGGAAAACCTGGCATTTGGCTGCAGATCTTGTTTAAAACAGGAAGCAGTCAGTTACATTTACAGATAGAAAATTAAAGAAGCTTTTCATATCCTCAGTGAAAAAGCAGGACTCAAGGTTATGTCATTATTAAATGATTTGTATCTTGCTGTTTATTCATGATCCAAGCCTCAGCCTCTCTCTCAGGGTTAAGGTGGAAAAGGTCATGTGAAGCAATGCAGTTCTTCTATTGTTAGAAGCGATGATTTACAGTACAATCAATCTAATCTCTGTGCATTTAATCGACTTACATGCTCTCTTGAGCTTTCATTTTTGTGGAGTAATAATATCACTCTTATGTTTTCTCACCATATAATCACACTGAGTTCAACTGATTCTCAACTGCAGTGTTTCACAACATTTTGTTTTAAATGATTCACTATAAATTAAAATTGAATGCTTGTTATTGCCTGTGACTTTGAAGAAAATTGATACTGTTCGAACAAAATATATATATATATATACATAAAATAGTATAAATAAGACTAGCCCTGTGGGAAACGGTTCAGTTTTTCTAAAGTAATTGATATTTCCAGATCTTATTTCAACAGTGAGACTATTTAAAAGTAATTTCATGAACTCCAGCAAATGTTTTACCTTCTTTCCATTTCAAATGAACTTGATTAGTATCTTTTAATATTGCGAGAAATCCTCCAGGCTTGTTAGAGGGTCTCAAAAAATAAATTTTCTAATTCATTTATTCTCCTTTAAAAATGAGCTATTTCTCCTCTCTCCCTTTGTCTCTCTCTTTTCCCCCTTTAATTTATTGCGCACAGACCGAAAAAAAAAGTCAGCTGGGTTCACTAACAAGAAAGACCTATTAGGATATTTTTGAGTCATTTTGAAACATTATCCAATTTAATTAATGCCCCACAGAACATCTTTGATCTCTTAATGGGGAAAATAGGCACTGACTATGATGAATGTTTGCTAGGTGTTGTCAGTGAATCTTTATTAGAGGCTGGAGGTGTCTTTCCATTATGCTAGATGCTGAATTCATCAAGAATGAACCTATGTTCAGCAGCCATACTGCACAGCCAGACAGATGATAGAACTAGCAAGGGAACAGCTTGAGACCAATCACACCACTGTAGGGAAAACTGAGACAGATATTAGTCTGTAAAGTTGAGAGCAACTTGCTGCCCACAGCGCCAATTTATCTTGAGGTAAGGCCAATGTATGTGCCGCAGAGGAATGGATAGGGGGTGCTGAGGGAGGAGAGGTATACAGCAATATGTGTGACAAAAGAGGGAAAGAACAAACCGCTATTAGTGGCATCAGCACCCTCTGAGATTTGCACTGACCTGAGGTCTTATACTTGTGTGCTTGCTTTTTCGATGTGGGTAGTTTGTTTGTCCACTCCTACTAATGTACATGAGATATATTTAATTTTTATTTTACTTTATATGTAGTACCTTGGTTTTAAGGATTTTTGACATTTTTAATCATTGCATAACAATTAGAATGAACAACAGGGCCCTGTATAAACTTGCCAAAATAGAGGAGTGGAAGATCCGAGTTCCTCTTCATGTGATTAATTATCAACATTATTTCAAGACTTAAAAAGTCCTAGTTTGCCTTTCCACAAATCAAGGCCTTAAAAAGGTCTAAAGTCAAAACAGAAAGTCTTAAATTCATAAAGTCTTGGCATTCAATGCCAAAAAAATCATCCTCTGTAGTTTTGTTTTGTTTTGTAATACAGATATCTAAAGGTCAAAGACGAGACATACTATTTTGGTGTTTCCGTCTAATTAAACTTACAAAAGTTATTCTATATACATAGAAAGTGTATTAAATGTTAAATATTAAAAGTGTCTACTTTGCCAATGTCAAAATATGTTTGAAAAATGTTTCCATCGTCATTCAGTGTAACAGGTCAGAAAATGTACATATTCTGACCTGTACTTATTAAAATATATTGAAGAAAAAATGATCATACTACATTTTATTATATTTTAGATAATAAATACGTTTTTGGGGGCTGCACTGTGATCCTTAAATATCATCAAATAATTTTTTTATATAAACTGTTGTTACACTGAATGACATTTTAGTCTTGTGTAAAGCATGGAAAAAAATTATGATAATGTATGAGGAAAAAATAAAATTAAGCAGTACTAATACTAATACTTTTTTATAAAAATGAATCAGAAAGGAATGAGGATCTGTTGGATGTTGTATTGATTGATAGTTCACCCAAAAATGAAAATTCTGTCATTATTTACTCACCCTCATGTCGTTTTAAACCTGTAAGACCTTCGTTCATCTTTGGAACTCAGTTTAAGATATTTTTGATGAAATCCAAGCTCTTTCTGACCCTGCATAGACAGCAATGCAACTGACATTTTCAAGGCCCAGAAATGTAGTAAGGACAGTGTTTAAGAGGAGTCCACGTGACCATCCATTGTTTAGGAATACCTTCATACTTATGGTTATAAGCTCAGAATACTGTGTGCAAAGAAACAAAAGTACAACTTTTCAACAGTTATTTTCTTCAATGTCTTCTTCGACACACATTCAGAGAGTACCCTGTGTGTGTGCAGATGACACAGAAGTCGCATTCTGAGTAGAACATTCCATTCTCTCTTGCTCATCGTCTGGATATTTCTGTTTCATAAGTAAGGCGAGGCAAAAATTGCAAGTAACCTTTCTGTCGAAATTTCAGACATGTTTACCAAGGCGTGTTTGTGTTACGCATTGCGTCCTCTTCTGCTTGTAACTAGAATGCTCTGGCTCCCTGCGTCAGCAGCACACCAATTTGTTGAGTAATGTCCACATGACTGTTAACATTTCCGTCTACGTCCACAGCTACGGGAGATACACGCACTAAGGCTGTGAGATGATGCAAATAGTCTTTTACTATTCCACAATAGGTCAAACCCAGGACAGACCGCCAGATTAACCCAGTCGGACTAAGTGACCGTACACAACAGACAGAACACCTACTAATACTAATACATTGTGGAATATAATTGCACCAGTTACCTCAACTAAATTATACAATCCACTGAGTAAAACTGGGCACAGAACAAATGAATAAAACACACAAAATCCAAGGGGTTTTGACAGTTCGTCCCCCTCCTGAGGGCGCGACCTCGCGCCGCAGGAAACAACAATGAAGGATGAGGGGACTTAGGAGGGGAGATTGGATGTGACATGTGATGGCCATGGGGCTGCATGAAGCAGGCAGATAATACTGTAGGATTGCAGGCGGAGGATGGACACCTGGGGATGAACGAAGAAAAGAAGTCCAGGGGGACGACGAGGCTGGAGGATCCTGTTATGGAGGCCGAAGGACCAGGGCACAATCGATTGGAGGAGAGCAGGGAGAAGACAGAAGTGGCAGGAGGGACTAGGCTGGACCAGGCCGCAGCCATGAAGTCGACCCACGTGGAGCCCAAAGAGGGAGGACCATGGTGTAGGAAGGCTGACAGCTCCAGGTCTGACCACCTGCAGTTGGAGCAGGTGGTGTGGAGCCCGATGCTGAGATGGAGAGCCATCCCAGGCACAGGAGGATCCAGATGCCAGGTGGAACCAATGGCCTGAGACACGGGCGGAGGCGTGGAGCCGGAATGCTGTGGTGGAGCCAAGCGCCAGAGGACCAAGGTGTCGCCGGAGGGAAGGAGGAGCCTAACAGAGCCAGAGGGACGAGGTGTAGCCAGAGGAGTGGAGTCCCGAGGCAACGGCAGTTATGGTTTGACAACAGACCATGCGAAGGAGGGGAGCCGATTATATAGAGCCCGGCAGAGCTGGTTGCCTGCGGGCCACAGCGGAGAAGAGGGAGCTAGGAGCCATGGTGGAGCCGCTGGGTCGAAGGGCTGAGGTGGAGTCCAGGACTCATAGACTGGAGGCGGAGACAAGGGGTCCTCCAGCCATGACGCCAATGGAGACTGGCAGACCCGCAGCAATCCCACCACACAGATGGCGGGCTGAGGGGCTGAGGCTGCCATGATACTCCTTGGCGAGGTGAGGAAGGTACAGATGTGGGATAGTGAGCTGGGGCCCTACGGGGTCGATCAGAATAACTCCAAAAGGAAACTTATAAACCAAGACAAAACGCTTGAAACACGCCGCGTCTTCACTTTAGGGTCCGCTCTTTCCTTCTGTCCGCTTGGTGAATAAACGCACGAAAGAATACAGAAAATGCACATAGTCCTTAATAATCCCCACAATGGTACATGGAGGACAGACCAGGCAGGAGACACATGTAGGGACGTAGTAGACCGGACGACAAACAGAGAACAGAACACAACTAATATAGTGGAGCAAATGAATATAATTAACCAGACACACCTGAACTCCTGACACAATCACATGAGGAAAACTGGGTCACAGAACACAGAGGAATAAGACACAACAAAACTCCAAAGGGGTGTGCCAACTACCTTTCTGGGACATAAAATATTTCAGTTGCATTGCTGTCTATGCAGGGTCAGAAAGATCTCGAATTTCATCAAAAATATCTTATTTTGTGTTCCGAAGAAGGTCTTGGAACGACATAAGGGTGAGTAGCCTAGTTAATGACAGAATCTTCATCTTTTGATGAATTATCCCTTTGAATTTTCTTTATTGGTCTTTTAAAAAGTATTACATTTACCTTTATAAAACATGCAGAAACACTGTTTCTTAATGTTTTGATCAGTATTGATTTAAATAACCTCCAGGAGAAGTTCCATAATGGACTGCAAATTATGTTTAAAGACCCCCCCCCTCCATTTTTTTTCTCTTCTTCTCAGGAAATTCAAATAATAAATGACGTTTTGACCGTCTTTTATGTGGCATGACAGATCGCTGTATAAATGCCTTAGAGAGCCGCTTCAGAAACGTGCTGGTATAATCCCAACACAAGCACTAACTAGAGCGGCCACGTTCAGCTCCGGTTCCCGTGTCTGAGCCGTGACGCCCCCCAGATTTGTGCAGAGCGGAGCGCGAGTGAACGCGATCATTCCTTCCTCTGTACTACTAGTTTTAACACGTGTAGCGAATCAGCTCATGGGAAAAGATGCTAAGTAACCCTACCTATTATACTTAACTTTTAAAAAAATTTTTCCTATTTTAGATCCACTGTAGAAATTTAGCTGACCACTCAGGGTCAACCGTCTTGTCAATTCTAAGAACGTTATTTTCCTGGTTAAGGGAAATAACTTTCTTACTGTACACTTCTTAGTTTGTAACGTAAATCTCTGAGTATGACTCCGGTTGAGTAAACAATGACCACTTCAGGTGATACCATGTAAGGTTTTATACCGACTACACACTTAAACTATCTAACTACTAACCTAAACCTAGCCGGTCTAACATACACATACCCACCCACCAATACATTGGTAATAGGAAAGGGTTAAAGTTTTAGCAAGAAAGAGAACATAAGAATGACATTTATGGCACCCTTTGGCATAGCAGCAGTCTAAAACCTAGAAAACGTCAGATTCTTTTCAACAACTGTAAAAAGTGGACACTGATACTTAATCATCCATTCCCATCGACTAAGGTTGATACTTTGCTATGTCGGCAAAGAATTCCTGATGCCAATCTTAAGGCCCCAAGAGCTGCTGAGTGGTTGATGATAAAGAGCTAGTTTTGAAGTCAGAATCACTTGATGAAGGCAAGGACTGCCGGGCCTGGCACAGCTTTGGTAGTATCCCTGGAGCGTTTCTCACACCTCTTCATTTGCATCTCCCTGAGACCACCGACATGGGTGGGTCACATGGAGTGTGGCCTTTAAAACCTGCAGAGATTCACGCCTCCCAAGATGGGCTTGCCCAATGGGGAAGGCTGAAATCCCAAGCGGGAGGTTGGAAATACTGGGGATTTTTTACTCGTGTCTGTAAAGCCTGGGATTTTCCAAAATATGCCACAACCGGCCAATCAGAATGAAGTATTCCGGAGAACATTGTAATAAAATCTGATTAACAGATTTAAATACATATTTCCCCCTAAACAAAGTTGTTGTTGTTGTTTTTATAATGAGCTATTTTTAGAACAAACTTGTAGTGCATTTTCACTATTTCCTCTTTTTTGTTTTTTAATGATTGCTTGACTAAATTTAAATAGCTTGTAGTTTGGAAAGCTCCTCAACACTGAAGCCATCATAAACCAACACAAATCTGACAGCAGTGTGACTGGGTTGTCCGGTTCACCATCAAGGGAAACTACACCTCAGCGCCCTGTCACCTGTCTGCAGAAATGTGTCGCCATATCCCCTCTCCACACATCCCTCTACATCCATAGCAGGAGCTCCACAGAGAAAGACGATCCCGGACTCTCAAAATACCGGCATACGCTGCTCCGTCACAGCAGGATGGAGAGACATGAAGGCTGACAGGAGGAGGACAGCAGACAGTCCACCAGAGACAGTATAAAACCTTAACCTTAGCTTAAAATAAAGTCCCTGCAGAACGACAACGATCAAGTGTCACAACAACAATAACGTCATTCAGGGAGATTGTCGAGATTCAACTATTCCAAACATGGCAGGTATATATAGGCCTGACAATATGGAAACAAATGTTATTTTTTGGTGATAATGAACTGCCAACTTGTCACGATGAACTAATCGTCAACACTAAACTGATTCATGTAAACAAGTTCAGTTATTGCGCTAAAATTCTGACTATGTATCTATCTAACATCTACAGTACCTATATAATCAGTACGATTTTTTGAAATAAGTCTCTTCTGCTCACAAAGGCTGCATTTATTTGATCAAAAATACAATAAAAACTGTAATATTGTGAAATATTATTACGATTTCAAATAACTGTTTTCTATTTTAATACATTTTAAATTGTAATTTATTCCTGTGATGCAAAGCTGAATTTTCAGCATCATTACTCCAGTCTTCAGTGTCACATGATCCTTCAGAAATCATTCTAATATACTGATTTGCTGTTAAAGAAAATTATGTTATTAATGTTAAAGTTGTGCTGCTTCATATTTTTTTGATGCACAGCAGGGTCAAAAGAACAGCATTTATTTGAAATTGAAATATTTAGTGACATTATAAATGCCTTTACTTTTGACTAATTTAATGCATCATTGCAGAATAAAAAATATGAATTCCTTGTCAAAAAAATCATACTGACCCCAAATTTTTGAACAGTAGTGTGTCTATCGCTCCATCTGTTCATATATCCATCTAATAATCCATCTGTGAATGTGATTGGTCAAGCGCTATTGGCTCTTTTAAAGTGACAAAATTGTTGTAACATGATGTGTAAGTCTTTTGAAATCTGCAATGGTCAAGGCAGACTGATCAGTAATTATATCTACTCCTCCGGGGAATGTTTTACTGGCTTTCAATTATTTTAATCAGTTTAACTTGCACTTTCCCATACTCCCTCCTCTGCAAGCACTCCCCCCCCCCCCCCCCCCCACCTCCCCCCTTTTTTCATCTCACTTTCCCTCTTGACAACTGACAGCTGATAATACGTTATTTCGAAACATTTTTTCTTCCAATCTGATACTCTCACTTGCACTCATGACAAACAGAAGAGGAAACATAAGTTGAAAGTGGTGAGAAAGAAGCTCAGTGATTACAGTCTAGCTACGGAAAAAATACTGTGCTCCCTGTTGGAACTTGTTAGGATAATATTTGATTAGGAGACCATACAAATTTACTTACTCCTCTGCTAAGGAAACTGATGGACAGAAACTTTAAATCAGGCTAAATTTGTTCAAATCCAATGAATGTTACACCTTAATTAATCGTGGCACCAAAAATGATAATTTGCTGAAATGTACTTACCCTCATGCCATTCAAGATGTGACTGAGTTTTGTTTCTTCATCAAAAGGCGATTTGGAGAATGTAGCGTACATCACGTGCTCACCAATGGACCTCTGCATGAATGGGTGCGTCAAAATGATAATCAGGCCTGATAAAACAATAATCCACTAGATTATTCAGTCCATCCAAGTCTGATCCATCAAAGTGAAGTGAAAAGCTGAATTTTTGTAAAAAAAATGTCTTTTTTATTTTTTCCCCCCTTCCTGTTGCTTTTTTAGCTTAGGAAAAAGTCTTCTATCCATAATACTGCTTTCTCCAGTGAAAAAGTGTGTCGTTGGTCTGACTCAGAGAGAATATGGCACATACAACACAGTTAAGTGAAAACAATTCTAAAACAATAAATTGGTGGATTTTGATGTGAGACTGCAACTTGGGATAGGTTTTTTCACTTGAAGAAGTATTTTAATTGATTATGGACTCTTCTGACAAAAGCGATGCTTTAAAATCAAAACACCTTAATAATAGATTTGCTTCTTTACAAATACAAAGCTTTTGGCTCCACAAGATGTTAACTGATGGACTGGAGTGGGGTGGATTACTTGTGGATTATTGTGATGTTTTTATCAGCTGTTTGGGCTCACATTCTGACGGCACCCATTCACTGCAGAGGATCCATTGCTGAGCAAGTGATGTAATGCTGTAATTTCTCCAATCTGTTCTGATGAAGAAGCAACCCCATCTACATCTTCAATAGCCTGAGGGTATAGAGTATATTTTCAGCTTATTTAAATTTTTTGGGTGAGCTATACCTTTAAATCACATATTGTTTCCGCTCATAGTGAATGTGTTGTACGTGCAAAGGTTAAGAACAGTTCTATTCACTTACACTAATGTGATTCGCTGTAATCACTTTCAAATGAGGCGTCCCTCTCTTCAGTGACTGCGAGAAGAGCTCGATTCGAATCACGTTACTGGAAAACGGAATAAAAACGACTGACAGAGACGCTTTGCAATGGCCCAATTAATTCTAGCTCACGTTAAAATAACATGCGATCGATTTGACCACTTTATAAACCCATTTTACCGTAATTCACGCCGTTCACAGAAATCTCTAGCTCATTTTTCAATCACTAAACTTAAGAAATTGACAGAGCTATCACACAGCTATCAAATAATACTCTTTCTGTTCTTTAAAACCTTGCAGTTAGTCCACAGGACAGCGATTTACACACATGCACCTCATTCAGAGTCTGTCCTCTGCAAAGAGTCAAGGTAGTTGAACCCATCAGAGTGAATGAATGCAGGGCAGTGAGGGCTGGACCTTTGCTATCACTTCTGTTGTGTCTAGCACGTAATTCACCCTCACAGTGTTTTGATACAGACAAGCAAACATGCTGGGTTTAATATTTCTCACCGGGTCCGAGGCAGAGTGATTGATGGACTCAGCAAGGTGTCACAAAACATAATCTCTCGTCTTATTTTCAGGGCCGTGTGATCTGTAACTGTCATTCTAAATACTTGCTGAAAGAATGAAGAGGCACCTCAGACTAAGAAGAAGGACGGTGGACGTGACTAACATGGTTTGCAGGGGCGTCATGCATCTATTTTTGAGGAGACACTATTTTTGAGGAGGTGCCCTGGGTGAGATTAGAAGTAAACAAAGACAATAAAAACATGACTTAGTAATTCACTGCAAATGTCTAGCACAGAGTTTCCTAACACTAGGGCTGCAGAAGATTTCAATGAACAGCATCTTATTAATGGCATATTTTTTTATCAATTTATTTGTATCAACTGCCGCTAGTTAAATCCATCTATGAAATACACAGCTTCTCTTGCGCTTTAAATATTACACGAAATGGCTATATTAGGCTACATTCAAGGATTAGAAACAACTTGTGTTTCCTTTAGGCAGAAACACAGAAACCTAATGTGTGAGGTTCATGTATTTTGAAGTCACCTTCCAAAAGGTAAGTACGCATAAGTAAATAAGAACTAAAATAATATTCATATACATACATAAATTTGACAGGGCAATAATTCAGCATATAATATAAATAAAAACTCTTAATATATAGACAACTAATAAATCTAATATATATTTTAAAAGAAACATCTAACTATATAAACTCTACATTTGTTTGTCATTCGTTTATTTATTTTTATATTATATTCTGAATTATTGTCCCAGTTTGTCAAATGATTGACAAGTTTATGACATGTTCATGTATTTCTAAAAGAAAAAAAAAAAAAAAAAAAAAAATAAAAATTTGAAAATAGAAATCAGCTTGGCTTTAGTTCTGCAGGTCACGTCAGTCAAGCTCGCATCAGCTGACTCTCAGCTGATCCCCATCTACCTATAGGAATACGACACCTATCTAAGCATTCATATATAAGGTCCCTCAGTATTATCAGCAGTTCCGCATTGCTCAATAGATAATTACCCTCCTCCATCCCCAGCTCCTCCTCTGTCAGTCAGGATTCAGCCTTCTGATTCTCCTTTTAATCAGACTAATTCTAAAATGTGTACATAAATTATTGAACTTTAACGATATCTGCAAAACATTTATGTTGGTTCTGTTCTGTTTTACACTGGGGGTTATCCGTGCTCCTCCCTGCTCTCATCCATGCTAGGCCTGCTGGATGCGCATGAGTCTTGGTGCCCATCATGGAACCATACCGCCATCCAAACTGTTTTGCTAATTGGCAATCATCTTGACGTAGTGGTTCCTGACGATAAATAAATAAAATTGTATTTCTTTTTTAGTTATGCCATTTGGATTATGTATTGTATAAACCATTTGAAATTTATTTATTTACTTACTGTCAAATCGATTAATCGTGATTGATCGCATCCAAAATAATGTCTCCATATACATACATACATACATCATCCCTACATGCCAACATACATACATAACATGCATGTGTTTTTATTTAGCTATAATATACACAGTACACACACATGTATTATGTAAACACAAATTTTTATTTTGGATCCAATTAATCATGATAAATTGATTTGACAGCCCTAATTTATTTATTAAACCTTATTTATAAAAATGTACTTATTTAAACTTTTTTCCCTGGCATTGTTGCATTGTAAATCCACTTGGCAGAAAAATCTATATAAATGGGCAGGGTGCTTTTGCATATATATGAATCAAAAACATTTTCACAACAGCCCATACTATTTCGGTTCTAGGCATTGGGATGGTCGTGATGACAATACCATTGTCATGATATAACACCTGTAATGAGGTGTTGTGTCGAAAAAGAGATATACAGCTATTTGCATTATCCGAGACACACATGGCGAAACATCATTATCAGGTGATCATACCAACAAAATGTCTCAGCAATACCAAACACAATTCACAACGGGTGTCAAATTCACAGCAGGCACCCGCTCTGAATGGCCTGTCATAAAACCCATGTCTTTTTCTGAATGTGTCTATAACCCATGCCACAAAAGTCATTTAAAATCCACAGCAACATTTCAAAACGTGCGTTAGGAGAACAAATAGAAAACGAGAAGCCTTTTTCCCAGGGAAAGTGCATGTGGCAGCATTTCCCCGTGTTTGTAATGGCTCTAATGATTCCTCGCTCCATAATTGGATCTGAGCTAATAAAATCGCATTTGTCTGTTTAATATACATGAATAAACGTTTGCTGCTTTGTATTCAAAGTTAATGTTCTCCTGCAATCCAAATTACCCGAAACGTTTTTTCCTCAATATTATGGTAATGATTGTACTGTTGTTTATCATTGTACAATCAAACAGGTTGCATCTATTGTTAATTCATAACTTGAAACCGGGAGACATTGCACTCACAGATTTCACCGCTAATGGCTTTGTGTCATGGTTCCTCTGCTAACAGCAGTTAGATAACAACCCAAGACCTTTTTCAATTGATCTGCAGCAAATTAATTTTGAGTGAAATGGAAATTTTATCATTTGTGTACCTAATCCTGAGCCAACATCTTAGCGGTCTGCCATCATACAAAACACCTCAGTTTCACCTGTAGGAAAGAACAATCACAAATGAGATCTTTAATCATTTCTTTTCTCCTAAACAGCAGTGAAAGCAAAAGACCCCAGTAATCTCCTGTGTCTCTTCTAGAGTTTCAGAAAATATCTCTACAATGTCGCAAATTGTGCTCAGATCAGTCAAGATAAAAAAAGTCAGCAATTAAAATTCTTCTCACTTGTGTCTATTTTTATCTATCCTATATAAGCAATTTAAAGAGCAAGATCTGAGATAAAAACACAACTAAAGCTCTATTCGGACGGTAATAGTCTCATGTGGACAACTGTAATAATATAATATAATATAATATATAATAACATATAATGTCATTTCTCTACAGATACTGTTTACTAACAAGGTGACAGCGCAACCTACTGGTCTGGCATACGTAATTGATTAAAATACGTTTTTGGCCGTTTTCGAGGATATGTGTAAACGCGAATCGTTTTGAAAACATTGTCGTGTATACACAATACTTTTTTTAAAAGCAAGGGAAAAACTTTTCAGTTTTTGACTACATCGTTGTCGTGTAAACGTAGCCTTAGATGTTGGAGAGATCTCTTGAGCAATACAATTAAGATACTTAAGTCTACAATCAAATGTTGGAGATTTCATGTGAATTTTCCTATGAATTCATGTATTTCTCATCAAATTATTGTATCATAGTATGACAACAATTGTCTCATTTGTGTCTTTAAACAACTAAATCTGAGATAAAACTCAATTAAGACTTCAAGCAATTACATTTTCCTCACTCTTTTTTTTCATCATTAAACAAAGGCCTCAAAAAGGAAAAGCAATGGCTGCTCCCATGAACCCTTGTGGCTGCAAGAATAAAAGAACATTTTAACTGCTGCCTTCAGGAAGATGACATCACAATACAATTTTGAGAGCGTTATATAGTCTGCTGTGATTTCGGAGAGTGAAGGTCAGGAATGAGATGAGAGTTTCAGGTAAAGCTCAGGTCGAAATCTGATTTTGAAATCTGTCAACCTTTCCACAAGTCTAAAGATTGCTAATACGTGACACTTAACAAATGAGGTGCTTTGAGCATATGCTTTAATTCCTCTGATGCCTCCGGCTGGACCTTTCACATCAGTCTTTACAACACTTCAGTGTCCAGGCTTGGCCATTTTCCCAGATGCAATTGGCTATTAAGAGATCGTACTTTATCACCACAGGGACTATGGGAATTGAGAACTGATTCCTATTCAGAACCGGTTTCCATTTTATAAGAAACACTGGAACTGAATAATTTTCGTAATATTTTGTTGATTAACAGGTTCTTGAATGTCTACACTTTTCCACTGATAAACAGTGCACTGAAATAACTTACAGTATGAGGCTTAATATACTACAAAAACAGTCAAATTTCACACTTCTCATCATAACCACCATCTACAGCCAAAACAACCAGTCCAAAAAATGAGACAACATTGTTGCAGAGCATTTTCTTCCTCTGTGTAGCCGATTATAAAATGAACAAATGTTGAGTAAAGGGGTGGTTGATTGCGATTTCACTTTTTTAACGTTAGTTAGTGTGAAATGTTGCTGTTTCAGCATAAACAATATCTGCAAAGTTGCGGCGCTGAAAGTTCAATGCAAAGGAAGATATAGTCTTTTAAAATTCTAGCAGTTTAATGCCTACAAAAACGGCTCGCAGGGACTACAACAAGTTACTTCCCGGGTTAGTGACATCACAAACTCAGACAAACCCCACCCCCGGGAACATGCAACGAAGTGGGCGAGGCCATGCTGCGCTGCTTTAGAGAAGAGGAAGAGAAAACTAATGGTGCACGTAAAAATCTATTCATATATGAATCACGATTCTGTCTTCTAACGATTCTAATGGATTCACAAGTTTCAAAATCAATGTTCTAAAGCAGCTGTTCTCAATACTGTTCCTCGCGTTCCCCTGCGCGTCTCTCTCGGTCTCTCCTCTCTCTCTCTCTCTCTGTCTCTCATTCAGCTCAGCTCCAACAATGAACTGTTCCAAGTATACACTTATTTTCACATAGCTATGAGAAGCGTTATACATGGACGTGCTTGCGGTTGCCGTACTGTGTTAAAGGGGTCATATGATGCGATTTCAATTTTTCCTTTCTCTTTGAAGTGTCTCAAGCTCTTGGTGCATAAAGAAGATCTGACTAAAGTCTCAAATCCAAAGAGATCTTCTTTATAAAATTTAAGAGTCAACCACACCTACCTAAACGGCTTGTTCTAACACGCCCCCACATATCTATGCCACTATGTGGGAAGATTTGCATAACGCCTCCAAAATGTTAAAGGCATAACTTTTATTCTCGCTGTAATATTGCTGCCGCCGCCATGTCGTGAAGATGCTGTGTGTTTGTTGTGAAAGCGAAACTACTTTATTTGGGCTTCCAAAAGAAGGATATATCCGCTTCGTCAATGGCTAGAGCTGATCGTGCTGGCCGCTGAGGAAATACAATCAACTTCGCGCTGTGGATCGCCGGATCGGCTTTCAACCGTGGACGAAGCGGAGTCCAGCCCAAAGTCGTCACATGTGGTTGCCGCAAGCACGCCGGCCACGCCATTCTCAAGCCCGCCCGCCTCTGCTCACAGTCAAGCCGGCCTCCTCTCACTCTAATCGCCCGTTGGTTCGTTGTGAAAGCTCAACTACTTTGTTTGGCCTTCCAAAAAGAGGACACGACTTTAAAAATCATGGTTAAGTTGTATTTACAACACTGTTCCGGAACAGTTCAACCCAAATATTCAGATGTGTGCATTTTATGGAGGACTGTTTCCTGTAGAGTAGACTACAATGCCGGCTGTTCTGAATCACAGCCTGTAAGTTTTTTATATTTAAATAATTTGCCAATGATGATTCAAATGCAAGTTTTGAGCAGTGTAAAGTAGCGGCTTGATGTTGGTCATTTCTCTGATCACAAATGCAGACATGGTTGTATGTTTACGCGGTGTGATGCAACGCAACCTGTAAAAAGACAGTATAAGTCATTATAATCCGTAATTATGTTAACACTGGATGCAACAAATGCCTCGTTTATAATGGGTTTTAATGTTTTTGAATTGTCGCTCCGGCCGGCCCCGGCATCACAGTATGGTGAGGGGCGTAACATTTCCGTCACACACTTGAGGTATTCGGCCAATCACAACGCACTGGATAGCTGGCCAATCACAGCACACCTTCGCTTTTCAGAACCAGGGCATAGAGTAGAAACAATTATGTACAGTATGTGGAAAATATTGTGTTTTTTTTAACCTTAAACCGCACAAACACAATGCATTACACCAAATACACAAAATAATTTTCTTTTTAGCAACGTCATATGACCCCCTTTAAAGATGAAAAAATACTGTACATTAAAAGCTAACAGAAGCAGTAGCATTTACAAATTACAGCATATCTAAAAGTATTAGACAACAACAATCAAAAAACATACCATTAAGAGCTGTGCTTGCACAGGTTCTGCATGATCCTCTTCACTAATGTCCTCTGCTTCTCAATCGGGCTCAAACTGATAAGTGATATTAACAATGCCGTTGTTTACAATACAACCGGAGCACATGCCGCTGAGGTGAGGGGCAGGTCGTTTAGCACCAGAGGCGGTTTAGCCAATCACAACACACTGGGCTAGCTAACCAATCTGAGCCCATCACGTATTTCTGAGGGAGGTCTTCATAAAAGCAGAAAATGATCAGTGTGTTTATGGGAGAAGGGACATAGTGGTGTAGAGTAAAGGTAAATTATGTGAAAAATTATGCTTTTTTTTTCTTTTAAATGAAGCATTAACACATGTTAGACCGCACCCCATAAACACAATCAAGCCTAGAAAAAAAACAGTAAACCACCCCTTTAATGTACCAAAGTGATGACCGCAGAATTCCTCTCAAAGCATAATGAACATAAACACCATCTGCATGCAAGAACGATGCCATAATCAAAACACAAAGCACAAAGATTTACCTTCATGCCTCTTAGCCATGCAGATCCATTATACAGACGCAGCTTAAGATGTACTAATATTTTGGCCTCAAAAGACCAACTGTATTTAGCATCTTATTGATCACAAACATTGTCTAAAGACAGATGGATGAGCCCACCAGCCTAATCTAAAAGTTTAAAATTAAACTTGCTTCCTACAGAAACCAAATAGGCTATAAAGAAAAGCCTTTTTGGCTTTGTGTTTTGATTATGGCGTGATCCTATCGCCTGTAGACAGTGTTTACGACCAGCAAGTTTTAAAGATTTTGTGTTCCTGGGTTGTTGATTTGGTACATTAAGCAATGTTGGGCTGTCTCCATATAGTAATGGGATTTTCTGAAGGATAGAAAACTTTTTGTCTTTGTCCTTGGATTACAGCTTGTTTGGTAGAAGATATTGTGTATTACAAGCAAGAAATCTGGTTTCCTTGAAGCGTTTATCACATTAAACATTTGAGATGTTCCCTAAAATACTTTTGTTTTCTGCACTGCTATCCAGCGGCAGAGTTGTACAGCCTCTAAATCTACACCGGTGCGGAAAAAAAGTCATGTTTTAGCTGAGTGTTGAGTTTGCAGTGTGAATTGAATGTGATGAGAGAGCACGATTGGCCGCTTAAAAATAATACAAAAGACAATAAATAGAAACGCATTTTTCTACTTTCCTGTACTGTCTGGTTGCATACAGCTCTGATTCATAACAAATGACAAAATGAGCTGGATGTTTTTAAAGGAATAGTTCACCCAGAATTAAAACACTGTCTGAAAATCTATTCACCCTCAGGCCATCCAAGATGTACTGTAGATGAGTATGTTTCTTCAGATTGAATTTTAGCATTGCATCACTCACTCGCCAATGGATCCTCTGCGGTTAATGGGTCTAAACAGCTGATAAAAACATCACAATAATACAAAGGTAATCCACACCACTCCAGTCCACCAGTTAACATCTTGAGATGTGAAAAGCTGAATGTTTGTAATAAACAAATCCATAATTAAGATATTTTAGCTTCAAACCGTTGCTTCTGGCTAAAACACCAGTCCATAATCCATAAAAATTCTTCCTCCAGTGAAAAGTCCATCCCCTGTCGTCATCTCACGTCAAAATCCACCAATACATTTGTTTAGAACGGTTTTGGCTTGTAAATTAATCTGTGCATATTTCTCTCCTGATTCAGACTAAATGGCTTTTTCATAAGAGAAAGCAATATTATGGATAAAATCTCTAGGTATTTTAGCTAGAAGCAATGGTCTGAAGTTACTGTAAAAACGTCTTAAATATGGATTTGTTTCTTACAAACATACAGCTTTTCTCTTAACAAGACGTTAATTGATGGACTGGAGTGGTGTGGATTATTGTGATGTTTTTATCAGCTGTTTGGACTCTCATTCTGACGGCACCCATTCACTACAGAGGATCCATTGGTGAACAACAGATGCAATGCTACATTTCTCCAAATCTGTTCTGATGAAGAAACTAACTCATCTACATCCTGGATGGTCTGAGGGTGAGTACATTTTTAGCAAATTTTCATTTTGGGGTGAACTATTCCTTCAATGAATGATTCCTGAACTCAAAAGTCACTGGTCTAATGACTTGGTCTAACGCTTTAAATTGGTCAGAGTGGTATTTGAGTCATTAAACGCAGGTCGAAATGAACACAAAATTTGTGACTGAGTGAACAAAATGCTTCAGCGAGAATGAACATGGCTACCACTGTATTTACTAAATTAAAAAGCACTTGTATGCTAAACAGCAAATGAGCTGCAGGGAAACCCTTGATGACTAACCCACATTCGGTTGGATGACAGCGCAGGCTTTGTAAAAGAAATCTCAGTCAAGCCGTCCGGTGCTCTCCATCTAGGCGCTGAGCCAAAGACTCCATCTTGTTCCTCATAAAATCTCCATCACAATGCTGTTTCTGTCTGAGACGCAGAGTAATATTCCTTCTTCTGTCAGTCCTGTGACAAACTAACAATACATGATAATACATTGCAGAAAAAATGCAGGTTAATTTATGATGTGCAATTTTTCCTACTTTATTTTTACTTTATGTTTTATCTTCACTTTCTGTAACATCAGGACGGAAATTAACCTGAGATTCCTACAAACTTGAAATGATCTGTGACTGAGCCAGATTTGAGCAACTAATCAGCTCTTTAAAATTAAAGATGTATCACAGTGTTTAACCATCTTGTTTTCTAAAACATTTATCAGTTTAAAATAAATATGCATGCAACATAGGAAGAACTTCCAGAAACAGCCAAATAGTTTAATATTCTAAAATAAATAAATATACTTAAATATAATATATTAAAGTGGTCTAAATATTCAGATTTAAATTGTACTTAATGTAACTTCTGTTCTAGGAAGCATGATGAAACACTTCATGTTCTTGTAAAAGTATGCATTTTAAAAAATATTTCAATCAATTATATTTTAGATTATCTATATTTAAGTTCTCAATCTCTATTTCATTTTACTAAGTTATCAAAAACCAGTGTGGTAAACATTTTGTGGTGCTGTACAGTAAAATGAAATCCTATTTTAATGGCTGTTAAATATCTTGACTCTTGAATTTAGAGAAATGTATTCTACATACAACTGCTATAAATGCTAGGCTGTTGTACATAAATATCAGTTTCTGTGTCACAGCATCATCAAGGGACAAAGCCAACATGAAACAAAGCAAACATACAGAGGGACCACGTAACAAAGCGAGAAAGAGTCTGTTTGCTTTTAGTTCATCTGAGCCCATGAGAGTGTTGCATCACT
Source organism: Sinocyclocheilus anophthalmus (assembly GCA_018155175.1). Lineage (NCBI taxonomy): Eukaryota > Metazoa > Chordata > Actinopteri > Cypriniformes > Cyprinidae > Sinocyclocheilus > Sinocyclocheilus anophthalmus. Next base: position 461,747 of record JADLZN010011290.1, read on the forward strand.
GTTAGCATTGGAGTGTAGATACATATGTTAGTGTGTGTGTGTGTGTGTGTGTGTGTGTGTGTGTGTGTGTGTGTGTGGTGTGTGTGTGAGTGAGTGAGAGTGACTGTGCATGTACGGTGTGGCATATTTAAACATTTATGTCAATGCACACATGCCTGCTACTCCAACAAAACAATCTGAAAGGACAAATCTGATTAATTATAAACCTCTACTGAATGAAATATTCAGTCCTGTTTCTGACAAAAATAAAAAAGCTTATACATACATCTGTACAATGGGAGTAAGCGCTCATGCATATTCATTAGGAAACATCAATACAAGAATCTGTTGCCATTCATATTTCATCAAAGACTTCTGTGGCAGGAATTACTTTGAGCTTTCCTGACACATTTCTGTGGAAGTCTCAGTCTGAGCAGCAGACACTGATTTCCCCTGATTAGCTATAAAATGAGGGTAAACAAGCACAATAAAAGAACAAACAAAAAAACACATCCAATGTCACAATCAGAAAAGCAAAAGATATTAGCTTTTCTTTCATTGCGTTTTATATTGCAACACATTTCCTTATAGACCGCAATATGAAATCTGCATCTAATAAGAAAGGGTTGAATGAAGCAAATGCTGTTTTTAGTAATGTAGTAATGCACTGCAGTAAATAACTGAGGAAAAGATCATCAGTGAATAACAGAGGGAAGAGCGACATTAAGGTGATTGAAATATGACAGTTTTCATTTCTCTGTGAATTATTGTATGTAGTGCAAACTATATGATTTTTTTTTAATAATTTGCTGTGGTTTGAGAACATGTTTGAGGGTCTGCAGATTAATTGCCTTTACAATCAAACTGAGCAACTGAACTTTGGCAGCCTTAAGTGTGACTGCCACTAATGAAAGCCGATGAAGAACCGATACGAGCACAGCAATTACATGGTAAGATTGCTTTGTTTTGTTTTATAATAAAAAAAGTAATTTTGTAATGATTTTTGTTCAGCAAAGACATGTTAAATCGATCAAAAGTGACAGTAAAGATATTTAAGATGTTAAAAAGATTTCCGTTTTAAATAAATGCTTCTTTTGAACTTTCTATTCATTAAATAATCCTGAACAAATGCATCACGATTTCCACAAAGATATAAGGCAGCACAACTGTTTTCAATATTGATAATAATTAGGACTGTTTCTTGAGCAGCAAATCAGCATATTAGAAGGATTTCTGAAGGACCAGGAATGCTGCTGAAAATTCAGCTTTGCATCACAGGAATAAATTACATTTTAAAATATATTCAAATAAAAAAACAGTTATTTGAAAAGGTAATAATATTTCACAACATTACGAATTTTACTGTATTTTTGATCAAATAAATGCAGACTTGGAGAGCAAAACAAACATTTAAATGGCAGCTTAATACTGCTTTATTTATTATCGACTAGTGTAGAGAGAAGGCAGTTGATGTTGCAGTTGAAGGTTTCTCACCCTCCGTATACTAAGTTTTCTCTTCTCACAGGTGCTGGTTTTGTTGTCTGATCAGGGGAGAGTGTGTACGACAGCAGATCCACAGAGGAACGTCCCACTTCCTGTGAGTCAGGAGAAAAAAAACAGCTTGTGTAAGAGACTCTCATGTTCAGCAATCAGTTAATGCACTTCAGAACTTCATTTCGTGGCACAATAGATCATTCATCACCTCCTCTCACCTTCTATTCCACAAAAGAATAAACCATGGCTTCTCTTTTCTTTATCTGTCCGTCTTTTCTGATGTTTCACACAGGGATTCTGTGATGGAAAATACCATATATAAGACGGCAATGGGAGGTTTTCAGGACAAAATGTGCCTGTGTGAATCACCGTAATGGCACCAGCTTTAATGCACAATAATAGCACTAAATTTTGAGAGTTTTATCTGAAAACATCACAACGGATGCAGCAATGTTGCTGTGGCAACCAGAGGAAGCCACATCGCTAATGGAAATTGTCTGCCTTTGCCTTTCATCTTTGGGAAAAGCTAAAAAGCCGAGGAGGAGCCATTTCACCAAGCCGCTGCAGCTTTTGAGGGCCTTCTCAAAAAAAAAAAGACAAACCATCATACTTTTGTCTTATCAAAACTATTTGCAAATCAAATGTGATCCTGTTGACGCCTCTCCACAAGATCCTCTGAGGGACTGAAGCTCCTATAATCACCAGCGCAGTAAACTCACAACAACACGCACACTCTGCTGAGCTTTGTTTGCTGAAGTACCGTGCATAAGAAGCTCCGCTTCGACGTAAACGAAAAACACAGCAAAATTTAAATCAGCTCTTTTCAGGAATAATCTCCCCCCGGATCAAATTATCATTCTCCTGACTTTGTATGTCTCTATTCCTGTGTGTGTATCCGCCTTAATTCGTAAAGTTCACAATTTTCTGTGAATGTGCGAGACTTCCGCTTCAGTATTCAACAACTAAAAGAATAACCAAGTGAAGTAAACCGTAAAACTATTTGCGCCACAAACTTGTATGTTTATGATTATGAAAATGAATTGAAATAATAAGATAACAAATATCAGTTTGCAATATCAAGCAGCATAACACTCTGTTTTTGTACAGGTAAAATAACTGGAAGCGAATGACACTGGAAACCTTGCACATTCCAGTTAAAAATGGCAGCGCGCGATCTTATCTCAAAAATAAGGTGGACAGACCTTATGTAGCTCCGCCCCTTTTCAGGACTGCGTCCTTCTGTCTTGTATTTCCACAGCATAAGGTAAGATCCTATGGATTTTTTTAACATGGCTGCTACAAACGATTATTTTGATAATTAATCTAACGATTATTTGGAACGATTAATCGACTAATCGATTAATCCGTAAGCTATGGTCAATTATTCTGCTTTTGCAATTCATTAAAATATTGAGTCATACATATTCTTTAACATTTTCATACATATAGAGCTGTTTTATAGCAGAAATCAAGATGTAATTCTAACTGAAAGCTATTTTTTTATGTTTAATACTAAACGCTATTTAATACTAAAGCTGCTTGCTATATAAAGTGCTATATAGCCTAAATAAACATGGCATGACTGGAGTACCGATTGAAGAGCGGGTGCACACATCCACATTGCTATGATCAGATGCTTTCTTAACTGCTGTTTTCACATCGCTGTTATGCTTGTTGTGCTTATTTCATTATAGAAAACAATGTGTGCAACATATGTTACACATTCATCTAAACACCACGCTCAGCAGCATTGGAATGTTTGCTAACAGTAAAGCGCTGCTTGCTTATATCGACCTCCTTTTCCCCCTAGACAAAGAACGAAAAAAAAAACTTTGCCATGAGTATATCGGAGTCTGTACACACGACTAGTGTGGCCACTTCCGGAAAAACTGCTTCATGAAGCTTCAAAACCTTTACGAATATTTAGTTTTGAATCAGTGGTTCGGAGCGTGTATCAAACTGCCAAAGTCATGTGATTTCAGTAAACGAGGCTTCGTTACGTCATACATGTTTCGAAATTTCAAAGGTTCACCGCTAGGGGGCGATGATTTCTGTGAACCCAAATCATGCAGATTCAGATTCCCAGTAGCAAACACTGAACAGGTGTCTATAGACATTTTAATGAAACATTTGTATAATTAAAAGGAATAATTGTAGTTAATAGTCTCTTATTGGTTTAGCTAAGCCATGCATATAACAAATAAAAAATTGATAAAAGAACACATATTATACAGACACTTGTTATTTAATGATGTTATTTGATTAATTAATTGCAATTTATATACTATACTTCCAATAAAATATTCGCAATGGGTTTGTAAAAGCCGTTTTTATGCATGTTTGGCCTGATTTTTCGTTGCATTTATACTATGTTTTTTCCTGCAGGTGTGGTGTTTCGAAACGTTTTGCAAAGCAACTGGTTCAGTTGATTGTAGCTTTATAAAACGTTCCCACACTCTACTGGTTTGGCTTCATTTGCACATCTCATAAGTGTGTCTTTTTCTGTTGGATTGCATGTGGGAGAGCTGAATTATAGTCTTGCTCTACAGCGCCACACTGGTCAAACCACATTATTACAGGCCCTTACATTAGGTCTGATTATTTGACAATAAAAATATTTGTTGACAATTGTTTACTGTCGACGTTGTCGATAATGTCAGCCCTACTATTCATTAACATATTAAAAACCACTCCGAATACCATCGCAACTGCTGAAAATCCTCTAGCATCCACTCGAACAGCATCCCATATATCCTATCATCCAATCCAAGCAACCAGTGAGAACACCTCAGCAACAATTCAGTAACATCTTATCAACCACTCAGAACACCCTAACAACCGCTCCTCAAACTGGCCAAACTACATAAGCCCTAAACAGCCTTCAGAATTCAGACAGGACTTTGTCAGGCTCTTCTCGTTCTGTCCTGCAATCATCTGAAACGCTGGACATGCAGCTGCAGAGAGGATGATGCTATTAAAAGACACACTATAAATTGTCTCACTCCCTTTCACTCTGAGTTTGTGTACCGTATTTCAGGCGCGGGCTGATCCGCCGGGTTATCCGGCTGGGTTTGGGATTCAATCTCTGTATGTGAGCAGGATAAATTTAGTGGTTGGTCACTGGCTCCTACAGAAAGGGGCTTTCCATCAGAGAGCTGTAAAAGGGATCAGGCTGCCGTTAAGCAACATAAACCTCCACCAAACCCACAGACCTCTTTCTCTCAACACACTCCACACACCTACATCAGTGTGACTGTGAACCCATCCAAACACACTACAGATCCCATATATACCCATCATTCAAGCTCACAATCCGTACTGGGTTTTTGTTCCAAGGATTTATTCTATCTACAAATTTCAAGCTTTTCTGTGATATGAAGGTCAAAACAATCTTGGAAACTTTTTACCATGCCATTTTGTTTTTAATTCCTTTGTTTATGTAAAGATTTTACTGTTTTACCCCTACACCAAACCCAGACTTTCAATCTTAAAATGACAAATTATTCATAACAATTTGTACAAAAAAAATTACAACTGCCCACTCTTAACTATTTAAATAATAATTTGTAGTATAATAATTAATATTACAATTAATACTATAATAACCATTAACAGTTTCTAATATTATCATAAACATTAAAACAATAGCCTTATATAAAACATTAATATAACAATAACATTAATCCAATACTAGTACTACTATCTTATTAAAGTATTATTATGTACAAAATAATGTTTTCACACTTTTTGCATAATTACAGCTTGAAATGGAAATGAAATAGAAAGAAATTAATTACACATTCATTTTATTTTTTATTGTTGTTGTTATTATTATTAAATAACCTGCATTTAAAAAATACAATGTTATAGAAATTAGCCTTAGCCGTAACTTAAAACAGACAATACATAATTGAGATGTGATGTGAATGACAATTCACTGTAAATAAATACATATTTTAAATTAATTTAAAAATCTGGTTACACTTTATTTCGATAGTCCACTTTAGACATTTTATTAACTATACGTAACTTTGTAACTACATGTCAACTACATGTCAACTAATTCTTATTAATTTGCAACTACATGTCTACTAACTCTCAGAGTAGACTGCTAGGGTAGGTTTAGGGTTAGTAGAATGTTGACAAAGAAAGTTTTAGAAGATATTAAGCAGACAGTCTACTAATACTCTACTAACTGCTAGTTGACATGTAGTTGCAAAGTTACTTACTGTTAATAGAATGTCTAAAGTGGACTATCGAAATAAAGTGTTACCAAAAATATTTTTCAAAGTGTAAATAAAGATTATTGGTCTACGTTTTTCTTTTTTCCATTTAATGTTACTTGCTGTTTCTTTGTAAATAACTGAATAGTTGTTGACTAGCAGTTTCTTAATGAGAATGACAATTCTAATGACAATTCTTCTGGGATGCATGTACACTGTTAATCACTGTTGGAAGGCAAAATTAAACTAGTAATAGCATGACAATAGTTTTTCTCTCGCTCTTTCTCTCTAAAAACTCAAAGGGCCAAAAGCGCCTGTAGTTGAAGCAGCACCATATGCACACATACACAATCCAAAAACACATATGCATGTGTGGAGAGCTCCGAAATCCAAGTGCAATGACAAAACATCCTCTTACACAAAGGTCAGTGTGAAGAACAGCCGCATGATGCTCTTTACTTAAGAGTGACAGGCGGGTGGCTGATTTGGCCGAGGGCAGTGGTCAGACCGCTGTGTGCTGGTGATTATGTTGTAGCCACAGATTTGATGGCTCAGATAAAGCAAATGTGAGATGGAGATGGAGGCGACCGGCGAGCGCACCGAAGGAGGGGTGAAAAATCAAGAGGATTTAGGCAAGAAGCTCTATCTCTCGCTCACAGCTTTTCCAGGGTAGCTTGTGGGTGGAGAGAGAGAAAGAGACAGAGATGCCGAGAGCTGACAGGGGAGAAGTCGTTTGTGTGTAAATCTACATTGGGAGGAAGAGTTGGATTAAAAAGGCAGGCGTTTTTGTCCCGAGGCTCATCATTTAACATATCACAGTCCCCCAGGGATGGACGGTGGGACTCGGCTTTAGTCTTGTCACTCTTACTTACAGAAACGGTAAGACTGGCTTTCAATGAACTGCCCAGAGCATCTGGATGGACACTCAGGAGACAACATTTCATATTTTATGGGCTGGATGGACAGAGAGATGGACAGACAGATGGACAAATGAATGGAAAGACAAGAGATTCATATTCATCATCTACTTTAATATTAAACAGAAAAAAAAACTATTAAAAGTATAGAAAACACACAAAAAAAATTCTATATACATACTCTACAAAAGTTTGGGATCAACTGGGGTTTTTTTTTGAAGAAATTAATAGTTTTATTCAGCAAGGATGTGTTAAATTGATCAAAAGTGACAGTAAAGACATTTAGACTGTTACACAATATTTCTATTTCAAATAAATGCTGTTCTTTTGAACTTTTTTTTTTAGATTACATTCTAAAATATAATGAAGTAGAACACACTTATTCTAAAATATAAGAATATTTCACAGTATTACGTTTTTACAGTATTTTTTTTTTAATAATGATGCGCTTGGTGAGCAGAAGGACTTCTTTGAAAAGCATAAAAAATTTACAAGCACTCTCGGGCACCCCTGACAACTATTACCAAACTAACACTAAACGGCCCGCAACCAATCTCAAACTTTTGAACGGTATGTCTGTATTAGAAAAACACTAAAATGTTAAATCAATTTTAATTAAACTATATAACTACATGACGGTTCAGTATGTACCTCGGTTTTTACATCATGGTTCGGAATGGCTTCGGTACAACGGGTGTGGGGGGGGATTGTACATAAAATTGCTTTTTTATTATTATTATTAAACAATTACTGAACAAATAGCTTTTCAAATTCAATTACAATTACAATTTTCTTAAGGACAAAAATCTACCTTAGCTTATGCTCTAAACTATAGGGAGGCCTTTTACATTAGCCTATTATAAGGTTACAATTAACAACAGAGAACAAACTTAAATACAATTACTATTTATTTTTAAATATAATAACACTCAACTTAAAATTGTATGCAAACGTGTAAATTGCACATAATGCAGTTTTTAACTTCTAAATTATAAAATTTCTATTTGTTGTTGATATATATTAATTTACACAGTGACTGTCATAACTTGTTTCATAACTGATTTATTTAAACAGGGGCTGACATCACTAACAGGTCAAGTAAAATACGATAGTCCGATATTTTGTGAAATGTTCTTCTCAAGACTTTATTTCTCTAGTGAACAATCGAGCTGTGGACACTGATGACTTGCCTGAGGTAAATGAAATGCTACGTGACATGTTTGTTGTTATGTATAAGCTGTTTTATTGACGTCTTTCCGCGGTTGAAACACTAAGCGATTACATGAGTCACGAGATGTTCATTCATATTTAATTCATGTTAAAACTAGGTAGTAAAGAGGAAGGGATGATCGCATTCACTCGCAGCAGTTTATACAGCGATCTGTTGCTCCACATCAAAGAGTGCCAAAACGCCATTTATTGTTTGAATTTCCTGAAAAAAAAAATGGACATAATTTGAAAGATGACACTTTGTTTCTTATCAAAAGTAACAATATATATTAAACTGAACGTTTCTAATTAAGTTCCACTCGTGATGTGGTTAAAACAACGCGGTATTTGTTTGATACACATGCGTACTGAACCGAAAGACCCGTAATGAAAATTTACAGTAGGAATACGTGTACCGTTACACCCATAATATATACACTGAACAAAATTATAAACACAACACTTTTGTTTTTGCCCCCATTTTTCATGAGCTGAACTCAAAGATCTAAGACTTTTTCTATGTACACAAAAGGCCTATTTCTCTCAAATATTGTTCACAAATCTGTCTAAATCTGTGTTAGTGAGCACTTCTACTTTGCCGAGATAATCCATCCACCTCACAGGTGTGGCATATCAAGATGCTGATTAGACAGCATGATTATTGCACAGGTGTGCCTTAGGCTGGCCATTGGCATAATTTTGTTCAGTGTATATATATTCCTCCTTCTTCTCACTAAAACAGAGTAGAAAACACATATAGTTAACTTAATAATAAGTAAATCTTTTCTTGATAATACTTTAACAATCTGTTGTGGCTTTATGCCATATAAAAGCCAATTATTTACTTCTGGGAACAACATGTTGTCTTTAAAATTGAACACTTGTTCACACAGTTTAAACAGTTGTATACGCTTGAAAATATATAGCAGCTTTTATATTTTTATAAAGAGGTTTTAAGAAGGTATATTTGGGCCTCCTTAACATAAAAGACGTGTTTTGCCAGACTCTCTAAAAAGTTTTCCAAAAATCATCAAATCTCTGAAATCTTCACAAAATCGATATTTTCCTCCACCTGTGTCATCCAGCCCATCGATTTCACCTCACCGCGGCAATATTATCAGCGCTGTCTACATTCTCTCTCGCACACTCTCTATCCCGTGGCTCTCTCGCTGTCATGAGATGAGAGTAGAGTGTTCGTCTGACACAATCTTTCTTCATTACAAGAAGCCATAATGTGTGTCATGCCCACACAGGCAACCTTCCCCAGGAACTCTCCAGAACCTTTGATGCACACAGGTCAGAGCTCTCCGGAGGCCATCGAGCGCGGCCCACGCGGATGCTGCGTTTCTGTTAGCACTCCACTGAACACAGGTTGTGCGCAGCTCCCTGATCTCTGCAACGGTGCAGACTCTGATCTGCAGGAGAAGAGGCGGTGGGCCCGCAGGCGAGAGTTTGTGCCACTTTCTCCATTTTCTTTCCCTGCCCGAGGCTACTTCTGGTATGGTAATTAGCCGGATGAACAGGTCCGACTCAAAGTGTGATTAAATGCGGTCTGAGTTTTGATGATTCATCCTGGGAACATGTGAATGGAACCTAAAGATTTGTTTAGATTCGCTGCTATTCATGAAGGAAACACTCCCTCAAAGCCTGCACTAAAATGCTGTCTGACACATTAAATGTGTTCTGTGTTTTGATTCATCCCAGGGACTTGAATCTTTCTGGTGAATTGAATCTAAAGATTTGTTTAGATTTGCTGATCAGTAAGCCTGTCAACAAAATGCTGCTTCAAAGCCTGCGCTAAAATGCTATTTGACAGTACAACAGTCATTTATGGTAGGAAGAAGTCAGCAAAACAGCTACATTCTTTACAAAACAATGATGGATCTTAGAATCACAGAAATGAAGAACAATTAATTTTCTTAAAAAAATTACGCTTTTTTTGATTGCATAGCAATCACATTTATTCTTACGCATTATATATATAATATTATTATTATTATTATTTAAATAAATAAATAATAAGGGCTAGTATTAAAATTATTTCACATGTAAAAATAAAGATTTTAAATTTCTTTCCAAAATGAAACATGGACTTAAATGTTTAAAGCAAGCAATTAAACACCATTAATAAATAATAAAGATTCACATATATTGTTTACATCAATTGTACTGCCATTGCAAGGTAAAAAAATGGTCATTTTACTTACATTCATTAAAATACCATGGAAATATTATTATTATTAGTAGTAGTAGTAGTAATGTGGTGGTGGTATTAATAATCATATTAATTATTATTAATATATACTCAATGTCTTTTAGCATTTACAAGATTATACTCAAGATGCGTGCATAATACTTAAATATAATGATTTAAATATACATTTATATAAAATGCAATTATTTTAAAATTCTTTTAATATAAGTATTTAAATAATTATAATTAATCAGAAATATCATATATCGAAATCCTAATAATCCTTAATTTCCTAAATTTTATCATACATCAATCATACATCCTACATTTTTTTAATTAATTGCTGACACTGTTCGGGCCAGGTTTGGTGTCTTTTTTCAATAAGTGCCTTTTAACTGGCTCTGTTCCTGCTACTCTTAAAGTGGTAAGTTTAAGAGTTTCTTCTTGGTTTCTCAAGAAGCCTTCACTTGATCGTTCTATCCTGAATAACTTCCGTCCCATTTCTGTTGGGAAAAAATTGTGTTTGACCAACTGCAGTTCTTTCTAAATCTTAACTGTGTTTCTGAAATTTTTCAATCTGGTTTCAAATCTGCTCATAGTACTGAAACGGCCCTTTCTCAGAGTGTTAAACGACATCCTTTTAGCTACCGACTCTGGTGATTCTGTGGTCCTGGTTCTTTTAGATTTATCAGCAGCATTTGATACTGTGGACCACTATGTTCTGATATCTAGATTAGAGTCAGACGTGGCCCTAAAACGTATGGTCATTAAGTGGTATCAGTCATTTTTATCTGACAGAAATTTTGTCAAATTATGTAACTTCTCTTCCCCTGTTGCTCATCTCACCTGTGGCCTCCCTCAAGGCTCGGTATTGGCGCCCTCCCTTTTTTCCCTGTACATGCTTCCTCTGGGTTTCATTCTAAGAAGGCATGGGGTGTCTTTTCATTTTTACGCTGACGATACCCAGATTTATTTACCTATTAAGAGAAATGATCCTTCAGCACTTAGTACTTTACGAAGGTGCTTAGACGAGGTCAAAATCTGGCTATTATATTATGATTATTTTCTATAACATAGTAAAAAATTATATATACGTATTAATATATTTTTTTAAAAATAATTATTTTGAAGATGATCATATATGGTATGATATATTATATTATTGAATCTTTAAATATTTACATAATATAATTAAGCTGAAAAAGATTGATAGTATTGTTCAATATTGCTGCTATTGTCTATAAAATGGCTATTACCATATGGAAAGAATTCTAAATATGACATGTGAACAGATTTTGTTCTCAACTATAATACCGCTATACGATAATATAATAATTAGAAATGAATTATTAATAATAATTTTATGCTCAAAAACGTTTGTTTTTTTTTTTGCGTTGTTTTGATTTGTTCAGGCCCCGTTCATCCTTCACCCCAGATACCATAGGAGACCTTAAGAATCACATGTCCAACATGTGCACAGTGATGCCAATGCTCTTTCTTTTTTTCTCTCTCTCTCTCTCACACACACACACATAATTTTAGCCACTGTTGAAGATTCATCAAGGCCAGAATCCACAAAAGAAGACTCTAAATCCAGCCCTCATATCTTCCCTCACCTTCATATTGGCTCAAGCTTAATGAATGCAAATCTTCCCTCCACTACCTTCATCAGATGCCAGACACAGCTTATACCTTCTGAAAAAGCCAAACACTTTTCCCCTCCTCCCTCGCTGTACGCAGTATGGCTCCGTTCCAAACCCTAGTGCGCTGCTTCAGTGTATGCTGCCTACATACAGTCAGCTGCCTTCCGAAGCAGCATCCTAACGGACATGAAGCCTCGTTACTCTTTTGGAACGCTCTACATAGGCAGCCCTGGTGAAACAAATATTGCTAAATAAATCAAGTCCAACTATCTACTGTATATAATTATGCATAGTCAGAAAAACAAAATAAATACTTATTTTTTACAAAAATGTGAAAAGAAATGCATTAAGCGACTTGGTAGATGTTCAGTCTCATTAGCAGAAAACTTGCGTGACAGTAATATTGTGAAATATATGATTGCTATTCAAAATACCTGTTTTCTATCTGAACATATTTTAAAATGTAATGTATTCCTGTGATCAAAGCTGAATTTTTGAGCATCATTACTCCAGTCTTCCTGTGCACATGATCCTGTCCGACTATTCGAATATGCCTGATTGAGCTCATTATCAATCACTATTGGTGGTTAATTATTAATAATGGTTCGTATTATCACTGTTGAAAACTTAATATATATTATATGTATAATATTGCTTACTAATATGCTTAATATTTTTGTGAAAAGCATGCAAAATATTTTTTCAGGAATTAATCAATGAACAACATTTAAATAGAAATCTTTTGCAACGTTATAAATGCCTTTACTGTCACTTTCAATCAATTTTTATGCATCCTTGTGGATTTTAGCTAATTGCGTCCTAACTGTTTTAAAGTTTTGAAAACCTTATGAAGCGCACAACTGTTTTCATATAAGAAAATTTTTAATTGTATAATATTTCACATATTACTATTTTATTGTATTTTTATTAACTAAATGTCAGGCGTTGGGAACAGCAGCAATCATCTTCTTTAAGTTGCTAAATGTTGCTAAAAAGAACATTATTTTGTGTATTTGGTGTAATGAAATGTGTTTGTGGTTTAAAGTTAAAAAACCTCATTATTTTCCACATACTGTACATTATTGTTTCTCCTCTATGCCCCGCCTTCTGAACCGCTTAGATTTTTACAAAGCTCACGGTCTGAAAAGCGAGGTATGCGCTGGTCAGCTATCCATGCGTTGTGATTGGCCGAATACCTCAAGTGTGACAGAAATGTTACGCCCCTTACCATACTGGGATGATGCCCTGTCCCGCTCGGTCTCTGACGATTTTGTGCTACTGCGCTCAGATTTTGCTACCATCCCTAAAAAGATAGTAGCACAAATCGATAGCGAAAATTCTTACCTATCAGATGTGCTACCAGCAATCGTATCCAGTGGGTTTGATGCTTTTTTTTTAAATGTCCATACTAGGGATGTGCGGCTCTAGTCGACTAAACGGTACAGATCCTACTAGTCGACACTGAAAACAATAGTTGATTACACGACAGAAAAAAAACAAAACAGGATTTTATCGTTCACATTACCATCATTTTAACATTGTATTTAAAACATTTTAAATAAGTTAAAATAAAACTTTTGAAAAATAATACATTATTTTTAAGAGTTTATCTGGGCGGAAACTAAATTTTTACCTCGGACCTCACATGCGTTTTCTTCCTGCCGAGCGCGTTTTTTCAAGTGCAGGAATTTTATTGTTAATCGCCTCAGGTCCCGTCTTTCACCAGACCACGTTGATAATTCCACTGAACAAATAACGCATGGTCTGAGTAAGTAAAATGGGCATTGTTGCATTTTGTTTTTTGACAATATAGCCTACACGAAGTACGTTTTTAAAAGCCATTTTAATGCTATTTCTTGATAAACCTTCCTATTGTTTTTGACTTGTGTTTTAATATGTTGGCTAACTTTATATGAAGATTCTGTCAGGCTATTGGTTGATTTTCCATTGTTCTGCATTTCCCCAGCTGATGTGAATAAATAAGCTATGCTTTGGCCGACGTTGAGTTGTATGCTCTTCTTTTTTTTTTCTTTTTAACGACCGCCTAAAATGAAATGATGATAACGCGAGGCAAGTGTGCGGCAAGCGGAATTCATTGAGGGATTTGACAGTGTGATTCATAGATTAAGTATTTCAAATATAGGCCATTATATATGCTACACGCACGCACAGAGTTTTTTTTTTCTTACCATCTTTTGGGGGTTCTTGCTTTTAGACTAGTCGACTAGTCGAATACAAAACTTTCGTTTAAACGTCAGTCAAACTAGTCATCGCGCACATCCCTAGTCCATACCTACCCCTACCCTAAACTTAAAAACAATAAAACAAAGCAAACATATTTTTGGTAGCACAATCTGATAGGTAGCATGTTTCATCAGTACACCGGAGTGACGAGACAACCCATTAAAACCATTAAAATGAGGGATTTGTTGCCTCTAGGGATGCACCGATACTGATACTGGTATCGGTATCGGGCCTGATACTGGTCTCCTGTACTCGTAATCGTTAAAATGCCCCGATACCAAAAGCCGATACCAAACAGTGTGTGAATAGAGCTGTGTCCAGAAAAGAAACACTGAAAACAGAACAACAGAGAGCAGAATGGAGTTATTAGAGATTAAGGATGTCTACGAAGTATATGTATGCAATGAATATAATGTTAAACATTCAGTATTAACGCCTGTATAGCTGATGTGCGCGAGCTGATAAGCAAAGTACGCAGAGTGGATTGAGTGTGCGAGCTTGTCAAGTGAATATATCTTTCTCACAGACACCACTGGAAAGTTTGTAGTTCGGTCGGATACGTCAAAAAAAAGTACGTAAAACAATGCACAGTTACTTAAAGGTATGGATGGAGGGAGGGCGAGAGAGCGCGAAAGAGCGCGCGCACAATCTGTTGCGTGATCTTTGATGTTTGCTCCCTTAGCACACGCATCATTTGGATTAAAACTAAATCGTAAATATAAGACCATTTATAGGGGCATTCACTATAAATGTCATTTATTTTTAACCTTAGGCATACACGACTTTCTGGCGAAAGTGAATCTAGCAGCCTGTGTGAAATGCGTACTGTTCTGCATCAGTACAAATACTTGCACGCGTTGCGCGTTTTGCTTGCTTGATTGTTTTTGCATTATATGAGTGGCTTTGGAATATTAATCGCAGCACGTTTCAGATGAAAAATTCTATTCTATTTCTGAAAATATCACAGTTAGGAGATTTATAGCGAGTGGTTCCCTGCGTTATTACAGCAAAGCGCGTGATTACAGTACAAACCCGCTGCAATGGAGCAGCTCTAATGCTATGCTCTGTGTACCATAGCACAAATGAACAGTGAAAGTAATAACTTGTAAAATACATTTTAATGGGCAGAATTAAGTGTGAAAATAACCAAAGGATACACAGTCAAACCAAAAATTATTCAGACAAAATATTTTTTTACTTTTTTTTACTATGTGTACAGACAATATTGGGGGAGTTATTTTATGTAAGTGAGGATAGCAAAATAATGTAAACTGTGACAAATCATACCCAAATATTCTTCATACAGTTGACTACCAGTAAAATTGATACAAATTTTGGGTCCAAATATTATTCAGACCGAGTCTGGGAATAAACTGAAGTTTGAGGTTTGCATGAAGCTTGGTGACAGCATGCCCCAGGAGACTACAGGCTGTCATTAAGGCTAAGGTTTGCCCGACTAAGTAGTGATAGTTGTGTAAATACTGTCATACTAACAGCTGTCTATTTTTTTGGTTGATTGTAATCCATTACATATTTTTCTATCAAAGTTATCTGACATTATCCAGATTAATTTGTTCTGACAGTTTAACTCTGATTTCTTGTCATATTTTATTATAATTTTCTGATCTATAGCGAATAAACTGTGATAATGTTTGAAATGTTGAAGGTGTCTGAATACATGTTGGTTTGACTGTATCTATTTGATAAATGAAGTTAACCAACTAACATTATTCATACTCTTTTGGTTTCTGTACCCAAAATAAATTTTTTTTTACAAATGCAATAAAAATATTGGTATCTGTACTCTGTATCGGCAAGTACCAAAACTAAAAGTATTGGTATCGGGCGAGTACTGGAAAAAGTGTATCGGTGCATCCCTATGATCCAGTGGGACATAATTACTGATTAGATTACTTATCTTTCTTTTTTACGCGTTGCGTTGCATCGCGCTGTGTAAACATAAAACCGTGTCTGCATTTTTGATCGGAGAAATGACAAACTACAAGCGTTACTTTACACTGCTCAAAACTCGCGTTTGAATTGTCATTGGCAAATTCTTTAAATATAAAAAGCGTGCTTACAGTTTGTGAGTCAGAACAAAAAGGGGCGCCGGCATTGTAGTCTACTCTACCAGTATCAGGAAACAGTCCTCCATAAAATGCGCTGCACACAATTGAATATTTGGGTTAAAGTGTTCTGGAACAGTATTGTAAATACAACTTAAACACTGATTTCTAATCGTGTCCATTTTTGGAAGGCCAAACAAGTAGTTTCGCTTTCACAACTAAACACACGGCGGGCTAGAGTGAGCGGCGACCGGCGGCCTTGAGTGAGAGGCGGTTGGTGGGCTTGCGGCAACAACATGTGACGACCCCAGGCTGGACTCCACTTCGTCCATGGTGAAAGCCGATCCGGCGATTGACAGTGCGAATTTGATGTATTTCCTCAGCGACCAGCATTGATCAGCTCTAGGCATGACGAAGCGATATCTTCCTCTTTTGGAAGAACAAACAAAGTAGTTTCGATTTCACAACGAATCACACAGCGTCTTCAGGACATGGCTGCAGCGTCAACTATACTACAGCGAGAATAAAAGTTATGCCCTCTTTCTTTGCGTGAACATTTGGGCGGCATTATGCAAATCTTCCCACATCGTGTGTTAGAACGAGCCGTTTTAGGTAGGCGTGGTTGACTCTTAACTTTTATAAAGAATATCTCTTTGGATTTGTGACTTTAGTCTTTGCAACTTTACAGATCTTCTTTATGCACCAAGAAGCTTGTTCACTCCAAAGAGAAAGGAAAAATTTAAATCGCATCATATGACCCCTTTAATAATTCCGAACTTGTGCATTTCATGGTAAAATTATAATTTTTTATTTACTTTTCTACTATATTTGATTTGCATGTTTTGTTGGGTTTCCATTTGATTTCTAATTCAAAACCTGCATCCTGAGGCAAAACCAGCTGAAAACTGCTGTCTTAGAAGGGAGCATGGTCATACAGCGTAGCTTTTGGAACAGCGCGCCCATGACGTCTTAAAATGTAGCCTACGTAGGCAGCTCACTAGGCCGTGAACGAGAGGCTCTGAGTGTGTGCTTTACTCCAGTGAGGACAGAAGCATTATTTCAAACACCCACCGGTTCAGCACAAGGGTCAAAGATGACTCAGTTCTTCCGCCGGTGAAGAGGTGCTAAGTGGCAAACCGGGTTCACAGGGGCATTGCTGTTTCCCGTGCAGGTATTCAGAGAGAGCGAGCACGCGAGGAAGACTTGAAGACTAATTATGCTGCTCTCTTGTTCCACTGTTAATATTTTACCGAAGCACTCAGATGATATGACCTTCGCAATTCATAATACAAGCATTTATGCTTGCTTTCTCACCGCTTGTCTCCATCTCTCCTTCACGGCTTTTTCACATTTGCCTCTAAATCCAGTTTGCCATGGCAACCAGGCTCAATTTATGAAAAGTCCTTGCTTTCACCCTGCTTTGTTCGATGTGGCTGCTTTTCACACCTTTACACAAAGATTCAAAACAGAAGCTTCATATGATGACAAAGATCGATCCAACTTAAAACCCGTAAACAAGGCTGAACCGTGTTGAGGCTGAATCTTAGAGGAGTTTGACTGAACGCCCTTGCCTCTTAATAACGCCTGTGAAGTTATAATTCACCTTGTGCCATGCTTTTCGATTGATTCGAGTTCATTCTGCGGCCAAAACCTTGAACGATGTGCTCTGCTGCTCTGGTTGAAGCTCTAATTAGATGCAAGGATGAAGAATGAGTATTTAGAAATACTGCGCTGGATTGTGCCACAGGATAGTGGCTATAAACAAACGTGATGTAAACGTTTGGCCGACACGCTAACATGCATTTTGCATTGTTCAAACCTAAAGGGGGCTATAGAGACACCCTAAAACCCTCATTCCATTGTTCAGGTTACTAGCTATAAATATGTAGATTTAATTCAATTTTACAACATTGCTCTGCAAGAGTCTTTGCAAAGAGAGAAGAAGATCTGAAAGGCAAAACTAGCTTCAGAAGACAATTTATGCATACATTATGAATTGTATTTTAGATTGCAACAATGCATAAAAATCTTGCATAGCTAGAAACGAATGTACTCACATACTTGTACAGAGTTTGTTTCTCATATGTTTTTGGGCTAATGTACACAATATCTACACTGGAAGCTTGAAGCTGTCTAATTTAGCAACAAAATTGCATGTTACATCGTACACTGTAGCAAAAGTTAATTGGCAATGGACCAACCAGTTAAAGGCTACGGTACTTCAGTACTAGGAAAAAATAAATAACATAAGATAAAAATAAAATGCATCAAATAAAATGTAAAAATATGCAATTACTTAGCTAAAAATTACTAAACTGCACAAACTATTTTTGCATTATTTTAATGAATAGAAATTGATACAAAAATCAACAGTGAATTTACAGTGAATTTAACTCAAATTAAAATAATTTTCACTAAAAACTTAAATTACTAGGCCAGAGATCAGAATCTTCACAAACTCACTCTGATCAACCACAATCAAGTTAGCAAAATACACAACCAATAAAATACATATCTTTATTTATCTTTAAATATTAATATTTTCTATAAAACTATTATTTTAAATTACTTTATAAGACAACTGCCCCACCTTTAAATGCAGCTTCAATGTAGTTTGCGACCTGTTAGAAGCAAAACATGTCTTTGTAGATTAACTAATTTAAAATGACAGCAGCTCTTGAAGCTTGGCGAGGTGGCACAATACAACACACACACACACACAACACACAACAAACACGTTGGGTTGCTATCCTTGGGGGACTCTCCATCAGGTAAGGGTTTTTACTGTACAGACCGTATATTCTATTGCCCTACACCAACCCTACACCTAAACCTACCCCACAGGAAACTTTGTGCATTTTTAGATTTTCAAAAAACTCAATTCTTTGTGATTTATTAGGTTGTTTACCCATGGGGACCTCAATTTAGGTCCCCACCGTGACACGAGTCCCCATGAGTCTGTGTGTATTCAGGTTTAAGTCCCCACCAGAATAGAAAAACAGGTACACACACACACACACACACACACACTTAGCTTCCCACTGAAGAGTCAGATTAGAAATTTTAATTTGCAGAAGGCTTTGTGTCGGTGGTGAACATTTGTCTCATGCTGGAGAGAAGCAGATGAGGTCATGTCAGGTTGACGAATGACCAGTGACGACTGCGAGAGACACTCTGATTGGTAGAAGTGGGAATAATACATAAGCTCTCTCTCTCCCTCTTTCTCTGTCTTATACACACAGAGATTTTGAGATGAAGGCAGAAGAGGACAGACCATGCTGAAGGTGACAGGCCACGTATCTTCCTTTCTCGTACCCCTCATTTCTAGGCTTTCTGAGAGAGGATCTTGTTGCACAAACGCTCCCTAATTACATCTTCTGTCAATTCAGAAATGGATTTTACAACATTAAAATTTTAAATAAGGGGGAAGTTGTTCGCCACACCCACTCAGAGCGATTAAAATGACACATTCAATAGGACTCAGGGACCATCTGTAGTCTGTAAGGCCGCTTTCACACTGGAGCTTTCTGGTGAGGACCCGAGTCTGTTTGACATCTGAGTTTGATTGGAGTGAAAGTGGTTTTCCAAACTCGGTTCTGCTTGAAAAAGTGGAGTTCATGGGATTCATGCAAAACTTTGCTTTTAGTTGATTACACAGCAAAACTATTGTTTCTTATGTTTTTTTTTGTCTTGAATTCCTTTAAAAAAAGAACTTTTTTGATAAGAAAAAACAAAGACTGTTCAGAGAAAATATCTTGAATTTCTTCTTCTTTCCCTAAAGGGCCAATTGTTGTGCTTTTTCTTGAAAACTGCATAAACCTCAAATTTTGGCATACAACAACCAATAAATAAAATTGTCAGTGGTAAAATAGCTTGAATTAGGTTTATTTTTCTTTCCCCAATGGGCAAATTGTTTTGCTTATTAAATTTTTAAAAAGCAGAAACCTGAGATTTATGCATACAACAATAAAATAAAAACTTTTTTACTTGGTAGAAAGATACATTAATAATACATATTTTTTTACAATATTAAACAATATGAATATTTCATAATAATGTCTTTATTCTTCTACCAAGTGATATAGTTCATTAGTGTCACTTTACAATTTTTGTGTTTCCCATAAAACACCGTGCTGTATTAATATTAGGGTTGCACGATTATGACAAAAATCATAATTGTCGATTAATCCCTTGAAATTGTAATTGCGATTATTAATTACGATTATCACAATTTACAATGAATGATGTTTATACCATTTGTTTGATGCAACTGCATGCCGTATTTTTATATGAAAATAAACAAGCTGAAAACACTCTAACTAAAAAACCTTTAGTGCTTTTCTATAGTATTAAGCTTCAAATGTCAACTAAACACCAGATTGGTTTCTTCTTTAAATTATAAAAAAGTAAAAATATGAATGGTATTATAAAGTTATACTAAAACTAAAATTAAAATAATGGGAAAAACCCTTAAGATAACATGTAGAAAGAAAAAAAACATATCTTAAGCGTGCAGAATAACATAAGTGGACCTTGAACGTTTAATTGCCGCTTTGAACGATTACGTAATTGTGGCATCCATAATTGTAATGCAATAGAAATTGATTAAGGGAATCCTAATTAATATCGAATGAATCGCATGTTATCATGTATCCATAAAAAAGTAATTAGTTTGATTATGAGTGTTTTAAAATGTAATATAATCTAGTTACGAGAACTCAATTTTTTAAATCTGATTACGTAATCCAGATTATGTGTAATCAGTTAGTTACAGTAGTAACCAGTCATTGCTAGTACTCTTGGTGGTACTCACATTTCTGACAAAAACATACTGCAGTTTAGATCCAAAAATCAGTCAGATTAAGGGAACCTGCTTCAACGTGGTAACCCAGAAATCTCTTTATTTCTCCATATAGAGATGCAGTTGTGTTCCGCAGCAGAAGCGCTGTCAGAGTGAAAGCTCACCGCACACATGCTGTCGCAGTTATGCCACGTTTACGCTCACAGTGTGAAACAGACACAGACTGTATAACATAACGGACTCGACTGTACTCTGCTGTGAACATGGATGACGCCTACTTGAAATACACTAATTTCACAGGACAGGAGGAGCCGATGGAGCGCAGGACAAATTACTGTGAAAAACACCTTCACGTTTGGAGGACTCACGTCAGGTGCTTCATTACAGCTGGCTGTCGCACACACTTCTCTCCTGAGATTAACCCACATGACGGCCGGATGTCATGAGTGCTGGCTGCCCACACACACACACACACACACCACACACACAGGTGTCTCCTGCACTCACAGCTCAAACAAGATAACAATCTGCCATTTTCAGGAACATTCTGTGGAAAATCCTGCTGTTTTGGGTGCCGTCACACATAATGGCATGAGACATCGATTTGAAACCCGTGAATTATGAGAAAACAAGATCTGTGTGTCACAAAACTCTGGACGGAAAAAAAAGGGTAAATAGCAGCTTTAAACAGATCAGTCTGTAGTGAGCAATACTTGAGCTAAAACATAAAAACTGATTTCATTTGTTTAAAAAAATAATATTTTTAATATATTTAACTACATTAAATGAACTAACATATTCAATATATTTAAGCCATATCGTACAAGCTTTAAAAGACATTCAAGGTGCTTCTAGCTACACATTTATACAAGTATGCATGAGAAGTATGTGCGTGTATGTCAAATATGTACCAGAGCGCAAAGCTTAAATCTCTCAAGACATCTGACAAATTACAACATTGATACATCGAAGAGATTTAATTTTGTCACTATAATATCCATATTTCAAGAAAAAATATATAGTACAGTCATGAAAAAAAAGCAATGTGTAAAATACTCCTAATAAAGAGGGCTTGTTTTTCAATTTCTTCATAAATATGCCAAAATATGTCTGATATGCCAACCACAATAAATTTTAAAAAGGGCAGTTTATTAAGTCAGTTTAGATCACTTTTGAAATTTGTATTGAGAACGGACACTTGTGTGTGTGTGTGTGTGTATACACATATATATACACACACACACACACTACTGTTCAAAAGTTTGAGGTTGGTAAAGTCTCTTATGCTGCATTATTGGTAATAAAAAATCATAACAATAATATTTTTTAAAATATATATATATTTAAAAGATAATGAAATATTTACAATTTAAATAGTGTTATATTCTTATTTATTTAAATGAAATGTATTCCTGTGATGCAAAAAAGCTAAAATTTCAGCATCATTACTCCAGTATTCAGTGTCACATGATCCTTCAGAAATCATCTAATATGCTTATTTGCTGCTCAAGAAACATTTCTGTTTATTATCAATGCTGAAAACAGTTGTAGAATCCGTGAGATAATTTTTTCAGCATTCATTAATGAATACACATACATAAATAAATAAGTGACCCCAAACTTTCAGTTGACAGTTTTGCATCAACATCGACCAATTTTTTAAAAGAATATGGCAAGAACTTTTGATTATCGCCTCTTTTAAGTCTTGTGCAGACGTTCTGTATATCACATGTGTCGATTACCGCTCAGAGATCCCAGAATGCCTGATGCAAGAACATAAGCCAACATTCATGGAAACAGAATGTATATTTAGCCTCGGCAGGTCGTATCCGACCGTCATTCCTGACACCCAATCTCAGCCCTAAAAATCTCCAAAAGAGAAGCTAAATATAACAGTCAAGTGATGAAAGAGTCACGACAAGGACCAAGACGTGTCCTACATACGTTCTTCACACGAGGCCACCACTGCCACAATGTGGGACAGTTCCTCACCTTCTTTTCTTTTCTGATCATTCAGAAGACAGAGAATATTTTGCCCTACATCAGAAAAGGAGCCGACAACACAAAGCGGAGAAAGATTCTGACAGAAAACATGAGACGGTTTTTATCAAAGCATCGAGATGACAGATGCGGCCAGAAACAAGACATCTGATATCGTTCTCTGACATCAGGGAATGTGGGCTTGAACGTAATGAATGCAAAAGAAAAAATCATCACTTGTGCATTCACTCCTGTTTTCAAGACATTTGCTAATGCATGCAATCAACACCCCATCACTTAATGGACAAAAATAAGGCCGTTTAATCAGTCTGATTTGATCCTTTATAAAAATCTGCATACAATTTTAAACACTGTTGAATGCCTGAACGCAGTGAGGATCGTCTAATACACTATCTGATATGATATGATCCATGCAGTCAACATGAAAGTCACAACCTATTTTACTTCCATAATCTGACAGTTTTCCAAGTGAAATGTATGGAAGGAGTTGATTTAATCCATTGGAGAATAGTGAGTGTTATATACCAGAACAGAGTCAGACGATTGAAAGGAAAGAGTTGAATTTGCTGGTTGTTTCAGATGCAGCAATTATTTCATTTTGATTAAAGATTCCAAAAATAAATCTTTGGAACATCTTTGGAGTCTTTGGAATAACATGAGTCGTGCAAAATAAGACCAGCAGCATGAATTTACAAAGTAAACAGGATCTATTTCGATTTCATGTTGACTTGAAGATCTCAAGAGGCTGTATGAAGAGCCTGAAGGCACAGCAAAAAATAACTTTAACTATATCAGGCATTTAAATCACTCACTACCCGATCCTGACACATGCTTCTCTCTAAAGGACGTGTTTCCCACTGGTGGAGGGTATTAAAACCTCAAAAATGAGTCAAAATAAGAGAACTGTGAGGCAACGACTCTCACAAACATCACACTGACTCCATGTGGTTGAAGCTGGAAATGCAAAAGACATGCATTTATTTCTGTATTTTCAAATCCTCAAAGGTCAAAAAGTCTGAGAACACAAGTAAAATGCCTTTATCTAGCATTTTTCTTATTTAAATGAATCTGAAAGACTATTTGATTAAAAGGTTGAACTGAAAACTTTATATATTTTAGAATAAATTGCTTTAATGAGAGCAGCACTGCACATAATGTGAACAAAAACTAACGAATGTGATCAAATCCAATATGATTTGAGATGTTTCAAAGAGCATTTAGAGTTTCAGTGGAAGCAAAACATCTGACCATCTGTACAAAGAGTCACATGATCAATGTCACTGATTTAATAATATTTGAAATAGTGCACTATTGTTATTGTTAACTAAAACTATTAAAATATAATTTTCATAACTTGAAATAAAGCTAAAATAAAATAAAATAAATTAAATGACATTAAAAACATAAAATTTAAACAAAAAATTAGCACTTTGCATCCGCCACAACGCAATAAAAAGTTGACGGTTTAGTACTAAAATTAACCTACAAACTGAAATCACCTAAAATCAATTAAAAGAAAAAATAAGAAAGTAATAAAAAAAAAGACATTAAATTTTTAAAAAACCAATTCAAACAGTTATCAAGGCCCTACTAAATATTTGAAGTATTAAAATTACTAAAACTAAAACTGAAACAAAGTACTTGAAAACTAGGATAAAAAATACAATAAAATAACAATAGCATAAAAATGATCAAAGCACATAACAACATCTCAAAATTACAAAAACCTTTAATGAACATAAAATGTGAAACTTAAAAAATAAAATGCATATTCAAAATATAGTACAGAGTGCATATACAGTATAGATAATATTCACTGATGCTGATTACTGGTTTCTTTTCCCCAATGTAACTTTTATTACTATCAAAAGCAGTCTTCTTTGTTACAAACAAGGCCCAACACAGGCTCAACCATGATGTTGATTTGGGGTAAGGGACTCTCCTTAGACCAGACCATGGCATCCAGTCCATTGGGAGTGTGTCAGAAATCGGGTTGACGGTGGTTATTATTTTGAAAAATCCTGCCTTGGCACACTCTTGCGATAGAATGACTTACGGTGGTCATATGATGCGATTTCAGTTTTTCTTTTCTCTTTGGATTGTTACAAGCTCTTTGTGCATAAAGAAGATTTGTAAAGTTGTAAAGACTAAAGTCTCCAATCCAAAGATATATTCTTTATAAAAGTTAAGAGTCAACCACGCCTACCTAAAACGGCTCGTTCTAACACACCCCCACATATCTATGTCACTATGTGGAAATATTAGCATAATGCCACCCAAATGTGCACACAAAGAAAGAAGGCGTTGTTTCAGTAACTGCAGTTAGTGTTGAAGCAGCATGTCAGGGTGACGCTGTGTGTTTCTAGGTGAAAGCACAAGCACTTTATTTGGCCTTCCGGAAGTAGATGCAGTTAGGGATTCATTGGTTAAGATTTATTTACAACAGAACAGCATAACCCAGATGTTTGAATTTGTGCAACAGATTTTATGGACGACAGTTTTTTTGAACCTAGAAGAGTACAAGGCTGCCTGTGCACAAAGGCTATTTCTAAAAAAAAAAAAAAAAGGGTCAATTCCGACTTTGCTATGACAATCTGGCGCTTCTGAAACAACTACTGTTTTGTTATTAGTTTAAGTATTTTGCTATTGACTGTTTCCAATGCGGAGTTTTGCGCTGCGCAGAGTAACGTGTTGTGTGTGTGTGTGTGAGGGGAACAGGGTCACATCACAGGAGAGTGAACTGTCTGTCAGAAATCATAGCACGTCAGCTGTCTTAACCGCGGCTTGTGTACTGCATCATCACTGTGTCTGTCACGCGACTCTGTTCACCTTTCGGGCTTTAACTGATGGTAAAACGAACGACATTATTAACTGTCGTGATATTTACTTTGAAAGCTGAAGATCGCGATTATGGTAACGGGCGTTACATTTCCGACGAGTGCTTGCTGTGTTCGCCCATCCCAATGCACTGGGTCAGCTGGCCAATCAGAGCAGATTGTGCTTGTCAAAGGAGGGGGCTTTGTAGGAGAGGCGGGGCATAGAGGACCTACAATAATGTACAGTATTTGAAAAATAATGTGTTTTTTGAACATTAAAGCATGTCAACATATTCTGTTACACCAAATACACAAAATAATGATCTTTAAAATAGCATCATATGACCCCTTTAAACACTTCAGCTTTTTAGATGTGGTGCTCAGACCACCCAAAAAGGCGACAATCCATTTCAGACTTTGCATCAAACGAACATACTACTGTATAAAACAGCTCATCCAGCCTCTGCCACGAATGATTAACCATCACATGACCATGGCATTACTTCCTAATCAGAAATTAGTTAAGGTCTTGCGCTCGAGGTGAACCTCTGATGAAAATGGCATCGGTATTAGAGACCGCGGGCCATCATTCAATTCCTAACGCGCTGTGATACTTCACCGACCCCCATCAACCCCAACTGCTAATTTGTCTTCATTAGAAGACGCTTAAAGATCTATTTCCCTCGGAACCCATCAATCCGAGTCACGCTCAGTATCTCTGCCATGTCTCACAAATCAGAATTAATCCCACATAATGCGCCGGCCAGACGAGAATGTCGATAAGAAAGACAGATTAATTTTCTTTGCAACACAATGTGCGGGAAATACCACAGTCAAAAAGTCATGTTGACACGCAATCAATGCACAGCAGGAGAAATTACAGTTATCATCAAGCTCCATTTCAGATCGACGGAGAATTCCTGGCTAACGTTGACGCCACATGTTTAGGCCTATTTGTTGCGATGGCGTTCGGTCCTGTGCAATTACCATCAGGATGCGTCTAGATCTTCACTCTCCTGCGATGACCTTGATGCAGAAGAAGTCATGGTAATCAACCGTCAGGATCGGACGGAGGAAGATAAAGCCAGACTCATGTGGAAAAGAACCAAAAAGCCAAGACAGATTGCTGCTCATTAAGATTAATGAATGAACCAAATGAGCAGGTTTTGGGTCACAGAGCTGTATAATTGAAGCGAATAAGACCGCACTCATGTTCTCATTGAAATAAATGGATGTACACTTCATAAAAGAGCCAGTGACTTCCTCTGACACGCAATAAAGACTCTAATTAGCTTATAATAAGAAAATATTTTAAATTAAATTGCAAATTAAAGGAGTAGTTGACCTAAAAATTAAACCTCTCATTATTTACTCACCGTAATTTCACCTAGGAGAATTTTTGAAGAATTTTCATAAAGCTTGCTTATGACTGATCAAGCTCCAGAACGATGAAAGTACACCATAAAATAACCAAAAAAGTAGTTCATATGACTTCTGTATTATATTACAAGTCTTCAGAAGTCATATGATAACTTTATGTGAGGAAAAGAGGTAAATGTTTCGCTTTGTTACTAACGTAAAGCTATCTGAAGACTAGTTCATGAGTCGTATGAACCACTTTATATCTATAATCTATATTCTGCTCAAATATATAAAGTAGTAGGGTATATACTGCATAGAAAATCTTAACTTCTTGATTGTTTATACTGTTATTAAATAGCTCGATATAAAGTTCTCCTTATACATTTCTAGGAGAAAAAAAAGTCTGGAACAACAGGGTCAGTAAATTATGATAGAATTTTCATTTTGGATGAATTATTGCTTTAAGGTTTTCATATCAGATGCACAACATCAAACTGTAGATAACTCACAAAACTGCTGTCCACTACATAGGCGCTGTGCACATTAAAAGCCCTGTAGTGTGGTTGTAGTCCTTTCCATTCGCCAGCTGAGACAGCCCAACCCAGTTTTCCTGCCCTGCTAAGTCCTGACTTAACAGGTGATAGATAAAGCTTTGTGGTGCAGAAAAACAGTTTGTTTATAATTTGGTTTGCTGTTACGGACCTCCTCGAAATCCACGTTCATTCAATTTTCAACAGCAGAACAAAGTCAGCGTATCCTCCACAGCAACTCAACCTCAGCAACTGATGATTTAAGACCAGCAAGTCCGAAACTGACCACAGCATATGTTCCCAGTGAAGTGCCCTACACATTCAGTAGGGGAAATCAAAAAGAGTTTTTGCTGTCAAATATATAAATAAAATAACACTAATAATAAATATCCACATATGCAAATAAATCAGATTAATGACATGATACCTGATACAAGTATGTCGCAATTATATTATATATAAAGATAAATTATACTTTACTATGAAATTTAGTTTAAAGGGGTCATATGTTGTGATTTAAATTTTTCCTTTCTCTTTGGTGTTTTACAAGCTCTTGTTGCATAAAGAAGATCTTTAAAGTTGCAAAGAAATCCAAAATTCCAATAGATATTCTTATAAAGTAAGAGTCAACCAGGCGCTACCTAAACGATCTCGTTCTAACTCTCCCCCACATATCTAACCCACTAGTGGTAGCTTTGCATACAAAGCGGAACAGGGGGGCGCCCAAATGGTTCCCTGTAAAGAAACATTTATTCTCGCTTTATATTTTTGCTGCCGTGTGTTTTCCGTTTTGAAGTGAAACTACTGTTTGTCTGCCTTCCCACAGAGGACGATCTCCGTTTCGTACATGCCTAAACTGATCCGTGCTGGTCCTCTGAGGGAAAAACGATCAACTTTGCGCGGTGTTCGGCTTTCAACCGTGGACGAGAGCGGAGTCCATCCCCGGGTTTTCACATTTGGTTGCCACCAGCCCGCCAGCACTACCACATGCCTCAAGTCGCCGGCTTTTTTGGAAGGACACGACTAGAAATCAATGGTTAAGCTGTATCTACAACACTGTTCCAGAACAGATTCCCCGCCAACTATAATATGTGAGCACGCATTTTTCTCGAGTACTGTTTTTCCTGCTCCGGGTAGAAGTAGAACTCACAATGCCGTGCCTTTTCTTTCGCACAGTCTCTATTTTTTAATAGTTAATTTAAGGATTTGCCACTGATGATTCAAACGCGAGTTTTGAGCAGTGTAGAGTAGCGCTTGTTGTTTGTCATTTCTCCGATCACAAATGCAGACATGGTTTTATGTTTACACGGCGCGTAAAGACAGTATAGTCATTTATAATCCTAAGTAAGTCCCGCACGGGATCAAATCAAAGGCCTCTTTGTATGGTTTTTATTGGTTTTTGTCCTCTCACTCCGGAACATGGCATCAACAGTATGTGAGGGCGTAACATTTCCGTCACATGCTTGAGGTCTCCAGCCAATCACAACGCACTGGATAGCTGGCCAATCAGAGCACACCTCGCTTTTAAGACCGATGAGTTTTGTAAAAATCTAGCGTTTCAGAAAGGCGGGGCATAGAAAACAATAATTACAGTATGTTGAAAATAATGTTTTTTTTAACCTTAAATCGCATAAACAAAACAGGAGAAGCAATTCATTACACCAGATACGGGAAAGGGACAAAAAATAATGATTCAAACTTGGAAAAAGAGAATTTAGGCACATCATATGAACCACCTTAATAGAATAGAAGAATAAATATCTTACAAATCCTTTGCCTTAAAATGCTGTCTATGCAGGCAGCTAACTACATTGTGTAACAGAGCCAATGAATACATTATTGGTTTAGTAAGAAAAACTAGTAGTACCACAAGAGACCGACCATAAACGAATGAGTGCAATTGTTTAAAATCTCTAGAGTACACTTTTATACTTTTATTAGTGTTATAGCCAACTTTTCGAGTTTTTAAAGTCACTTAGGAGTAGAGATATGCTCTCTTATTGATCAGGTTGACTATTTAATTGCAGCGCAGCGTGCAGGCACCAAAGACACATAAAGCAGCTGTAAAGCTCTACACTGAATGAATCTCTTGCTGTGACCGTGAATTATGATTCGAAAACGGTTCATTTCATGCCTCCCCTAATAAGATCTCGCTTCACAAGCACAAGCCCCAAACAAGAGCAAGGAGAAATGACTTGCAAATAACTCTAAAATGGCTTTAGTGCAAGAGAAGGCGCTCCGTTCCTGAAAAGGATCAATAGGCTTGCAAAAAATACCCTGTCAAACAAAGTAAAACACAACTCTGCCGTTTGAACAAGTCTCCACCGAGTGGAGAGGAATATCACAGTCATACATCAACAAAACTCCAGCATTTCATCCTGTTATAGCTCCCATTTGGAAGAAAGCAGCATCTCTTAGAGCAGTTCACATTTGCTCAAAAAATAAAAACGGTGCTCATACCAGCGTAGCTTTTAAGGGAATAATAGTTCATCCAAAGAATGAAAATTCAGACTTTATCCACTCACACTCAGGTCGTTTCAAACTTGAATGATGTTAGTTTTTCCTGTGGAGCACATTTTTAACTTTTTATACATCTGACAAGCTCCAAAAAGGGGAAAAAGCATAATTTAAGCAATTTATCATAAACGTAACATAAAAGTAGTCCATACAACTTCTGCTCTATATTATTAGTCTTCTGAAGCCAAACCAAAAACATATGACCAAAACAACATTGGTTTTTGAGTGTATTGCAATCAAATGCGATTTAAAAATGCTGTCATTTTTTCAGTAGTGCACATTTTTAACTTCCATACAATGACAGTTCTCAATAAGCACATCTGACAAGCTACAAAAATAAAAAAGCACCACATAAGCACCAAATTTTATGTGCATCAAAGTCAATTGCAATGCATCAGAATAATCAAATGAATAATAACAAAATTGTAAGCTCTATGGTGACTAACAACTTAAATTTCAGTCTTTTCTTCACTCAGAACTGTCGCTGTATTTGTAAGTTGACTACTTGAGTGAATAAACTCACCTCACTTCACTCTCAGCCTTGACTTAAGAGTCTTATATCAAGCAATGTTTCACTTCAAACTCTCGCTGAATGCTAAAACAAGGACACAGGCCTTGACCTGAGCTTCTTTTTGCTGTTCAGCCATCAAGTAACTGATGTACGTTCGACGTTGCTTTAATTTAAGCTTCCATTTGTTCAGACAACTCCGTTTTGAGGAGCGCAAGGTCACGTCCTACCTCTGTCACAACATTCACATCACTGAGCAATAATGAGGGCAGAGGTTTTGGGGAATTTTTCTCTTTAGATTAAGAAGGGAATGATGAAAGCCTAAGACGACTCTCTTTCTCTCTCGACAACCAAGGGACCTGAGCTGCATTTAAACTCTACATTTCCATAAATGTTTATGGAGTTTCGCTACAATGCACTGATATTAGAACAACGTCTCCCTCAGACTCGGCGACACTTTGCAATGAAATCCCTCGGGAGAGGTTGTGAACCGTGCTCTGGCTCGCCTTAGTTACAGCGTGGTTTTATAGTCTCTGTGCAATTGGACGTGTTCTAAAGGTCTAATCAACACACTTTCCCTCTCTCCATGAGAGATGCGTTTAATTGGCAAATGGGCCGAGGCATTACAGCAATGCCAGATTTAGAGAGCGTTTACACGACAACATTTTCAGCCAAAAACGGGAAACTTTTTATGCTTTTTGCCTGTTTGTTTACACGACTACAGCGATTTGGGGACTGAAAACGGGTTTCAAAGTGCAAGTTTTTGAAAATGCCACCGTTATAGTAGGCCTGGCGGTAACACTTTACTTGAAGGGGTGTGCATAAGACTGACATGACACTTTCATAATCATGACATGACATATGAAGGAGGTTGTATGCATGTTTATGACAACTGTCATTAAGTGTCATTCGCTCAGTTATGTCATTTTTAATGCAAATATGACATTATTTGACCTAACCCTACCCTACCCCTACCCTTACCCCTAACCCTAGCCCATAACAAAGACATCTCAAACAATGTCATTTTTGCATTAAAAATTACATAACTGAGCGTATGACACTTAATGACAGTTGTCATAACATGCATAAAAACCCTTCATATTCATGACATGTGTCAGGTCATGATTATGAAGGTGCATGTCAGTCTTATGCACACCCCTTCAAGTAAAGTGTAACCGGCCTGGCACACGTAAGACAGCATTTTTGGCCGTTTTCACGGATGTGTGTAAACGCGAATTGTTTTAGATGGATAGATAGATATAAAATATTTATTAGGGCTGCACGATATATCTTTTCAGCATCGATATCGATGTGCGACTACCTCGATAGTCACATCGCAGTGTAGACAGCATCACTGATTATAATGGGTTCTATAGTATTTTGTCGCGTCCAGTGTAGACACGGTGAGAGCCACGCAGATGCACGTGAACATCGAGTTCCATTCACTTCCGTGTCTATTTGTGCCTGAAATGACACATACGCGCGAAATTATGTAAAAACGCATGTCTCTGCAAGTATCCTTGCAAACACAGTTGCTTATGGTTTAGGTGAAGGTAAACAAGGGAGAAAGAAAATGGATATATAACAGTATATCGGTTCACAGCAGTTTAATGTTCATGAGGCTTTCTGTGTCATATCAAACAACAAAACAGAGAAAAATCACTTTTGTAGCTTTAACTCAGATTTATTAGATTTAATTTATACAGTGAAGACTAGTGTTATTTTACATTAGATTTTTCCATTTCTGTACCTGAATTCTAGAATTACCTGAAAAATATAAAGCACTGTTTATTTCATTTGTATCTTTTGTTCTATTATATTTACCTATGCTTGTAATTTGTTTATTTTCTATGATGATTTACTCGCCTACAAAATCACCTCAATCATTGATTTTTTTCCCCCAAATAGATCTATTCAGAGTCATCTGGGTGTTTTTTTTTTTCATATCGCATATGATCACAGAAAACTTATATTGCATTGAGTTTTTTTTGCAGTCCTAATGATAGAAGAGGAGCACTAATATAAACGAGGAACGATAGATAGATAGATAGATAGATAGATCGAGCAGTACACACACCTGTTGATGATGTGCAGTCTTCAGTAGTTAGCAGCTCTCAGTTCAGTGTTAGATTCCGTATTCCCTGTCGGCCTTCCAGGCACGCTCTCTCTCCCATCACCTCTAACACAGCACAGTCAGAAAAAGACAAAGACAAAAAAAGAAAGTGAGAAAGAGAGCGAGAGAGAGAGAGAGAGAGCAGGCCGAGGGATTGGAGGTCGGAAGCAATTAAAGCACCTCCATTTTATGATTGAGTTTCCATTGTTAGGAAACCCAAATCGCGCTCTCACAGAACACCGGTCACCTGCTGAATATCAAGAGACATAAACACAGAGCGACAACAGGCGTTTCGCGAAAGCTCTGTCAATTGTTTAGCCCGAGAAGTGTGTTTTGCTACTGACAGGAATAAATGAAGAGTTTGATGGACGGTTTGCACAAACAGAGATGATTGAAGTACACTAGAGAAGCTGGCTTTATCTAATGCTGATGATTTATTCAGTAAAGCCAGTGTAATGTGAGCGTGTAATCCAGGTCTCCACATGCTCTCAGGTTTCTGTATCCTATTCAGGAAGCCCTATAGACTCTCTCCTGCCAAAGAATCGCTTAAAGCTTCATGCCCATCACTTCTATTCAAACATAAGATACTGACAGTGAAAGTGAATCATTCACTGGCTCCACAAAGACTTGATGGTTATTGCTATTCATCCAATTAATTATTTATTTGGACATGCCTATAATGGTATGGTCATTTTATTGATGTTTTTGAAGTGCCAGTCAAAATATGAAACTCTCACTATGGAGCTCCAAAGCCTCAGGCCGTGGCGCTCAAGGCTCTAGGGCTTCTCAGGTGAACACAGTGCAAGGTTACAGTGAAAATGCACGAACAGGGACGCAAGTGAATTTCATTAATATACATGCAATTTCCATCCATTAATTAAAACTGCAGAGAGTCAACAGCCCTGAAAATCTGGCATCAATTAATCCAAACCTCCTCTCCCACGACGCACATTGAGCTGTCACAATTGCACGCTATTTTAATATGCCTGGATTCCAATTAATGCATCACATGATATCTACAACAAACACAATCACCACATGAGCAAATCAAGCTGCTAAAAAACTTCTCACTCGTTTCCAAGGAGTTAATGCATGCGGGATAATTGTATCACTATGAATATATTCACAACTTATGATTCACAAATGCATAACAAACTAATTCACATTCACATATTACTATTCACAAGTGTACATTTCAAAATACCATTCGCTGGGGCTTATTCACAAAATACAATTCACAAATTCAAAACATGATTTACAAACACATTTTCTAAATATTTAAAAATGTGGGAATTGATTATGAATCATAACCTCAAATATTAGGATTCATAAATGCACATAACAATATGTTACCTAATTACACATACACAAAATATCACCGTTTTAATGGCTTTAACATTTAAGAATTGATTAAGATTCAATTTATGAATGCATAACAGATTCCTAAATGCATAATCTAATTTAAAACATAATTATATGAATAAAAAATGCCCATTAAAATACTATTCACGTGTAATCTAATGCACATTCACAATTTACAAATTCAAAATATGATTTATAAACACACACATTTTGTAAACGTTTTAAAATGTAGGAATTCATTACGAATAATCAATTAATGAATGAACTACAGTTGCATATTCACATTCAAATTTTATGATTCACAAATGCATATAAAAAATACTATTTATATGCATTACCTGATGCACATTCACAAAAATATTCTTCACAAATTCAAAATACAAATCCCAAACACAAAGTTCACACATTTCACAATTTTTACATTTAGGAACGGATTGTTGAATCTGTATTTGCAAATCACCATATACTGTATATTTATGGATTGCTCATGGTTATGTGTGGATTGACTGATTGTTCAAAGTTTTTATCATAGATATCAGGAGTTTTGATTCACAAAGCTGCACAATTGATTCAAATAAAAACAAAGTTAAGATATTGTGATATGACCATTTTAAAATGAAAATCATAAATATTAGTATTGTAATTTTACAGTTGTAATGTCAACTAAAATAATTTTTCTTAAAGACTCAATGTTTCTATTTTAAGGTGAAATATTCCAATAGTAATTTAGTTAATTTAGTTTTTATTTATTAATTTCATTTATTTGAGTAAATTAATAGTACTTATATTATTATAATTATTATAGTCATATTGATACATAATCACACAATTTTGGGCAAACTGTGCAGCCCTACAGTAAACCTGTAATGACTTTTTAAATCACAATCATAATTTTTAATTTCAACATTAAACATGCGTTGTGTCAGGCTGTCTCTTCTGTGATGCATCATTCACACCACACTGACATAATTAACAACAAAACTTACGCGATACATTCATGATGCTGTTTTTCATTGCGACCAGTTCAAACCCGGCCTGTGATGCCACAGCAGCCCACCTCAGGAGAGCTAATTGGAGCTAATAAACATCACTTATGTTAAAGAGAGCTCACCCTTTTCATTTAGCATGCACAAGATGCAGCTGGGCCTTTAGCACAAACAGTCAAGGGAATGAACTGGGGAATATTCAGACTGGAGATCTAAATGCAATACTAATATGGTATACACTAAATATTGCCTAACATTCATTTTTTAAATAGACAATACATAACATCAAAAGTGCAACAAGTGAACAGTAATTTGTTTTATGTTAATTGAATGAGATAAATTAAATGAATAAATAAAATGAAATTAATAGTCATATATTAGTCATCACTTTTGTGCAAAATTGTCCTTGTTATCATTTCCACTAACAATAGCTTGCGGTAAAAACATGCAATAATTCAAATATTATTATACTGTATTGTCAACATGACCTCACTAACCACTCACATCCCAATAAAACAGATTATTAAAATTAATAATAATAATAATTTTTGCATACCAGACGCTTTATCCATGCAACTTACAGTCATTAGGCTCAGGCTATCATTTTTACCCAGTTTGTGTGTTCCCTGGGAATCAAACCCACGACCTTTAGCGCTGACAACACAATGCTCTACCACTGAGCCACAGGAACACTAATTAATACACTATTAAAAAAGAAAAAAAATGTAAGGTGGAGGCTTCTTTTTATCTGATCTGAATGCAAGCTTGCAGGTGATTTTAAGAAAGGATAGACTAAGTGGACTAAACAATTGGAAAAGTCATAAGAAGACATAAGTCTGTGCTTGAAAAAAAAAAAAAAAAACATTAAAGGGGCATATGATGTTGCTAAAAAGAACATTATTTGGTGTATTTGGTGTAATGAAATGTGTTTATGCGGTTTAAGGTTCAAAAAACACATTATTTTCCACATACTGTACATTATTGTTTCTCCTCTATGCCCTGCCTTTCTGAAATGCGTTGATTTTTTACAAAGCTCATCGCTCTGAAAAGCGAGGTGTGCTCTGATTATCCAGTTATCTAGTGCGTTTTGATTGGCCGAATACCTCAAGCGTGTGACGGAAATGTTACACCCCTCACCATACTGTGATGCCCTGTCAGGCCGGAGCGATGATTCAAAAACATGAAAACCCATTATAAACGAGGCATTCGTTGCATCCAGTGGGGACATAATTATGGATTATAATGACTTATACTGTCTTTTTACGCGTTGCGTTGCATCGCGCCACGTAAACATAAAACCATGTCTGCATTTGTGATCAGAGAAACGACAAACAACAAGCGCTACTCTA
The DNA here is from genome assembly GCA_018155175.1 of Sinocyclocheilus anophthalmus. Lineage (NCBI taxonomy): Eukaryota > Metazoa > Chordata > Actinopteri > Cypriniformes > Cyprinidae > Sinocyclocheilus > Sinocyclocheilus anophthalmus. Next base: position 498,061 of record JADLZN010011290.1, read on the forward strand.
CACTGCTCAAAACTCACGTTTGAATCGTCAGTGGCAAATCCTTTAAATATAGAAAACGTACTTACAGTCTGTGAGTCAGAACATCAGTCTTCCATTTTCATTCTTTGGATGAACTATTATTCCCTTAAAAGCTACGCTGGTATGAGCACCGTTTTTATTTTTTGAGCAAATGTGAACTGCTCTAAGAGATGCTGCTTTCTTCCAAATGGGAGCTATAACAGGATGAAATGCTGGAGTTTTGTTGATGTATGACTGTGATATTCCTCTCCACTCGGTGGAGACTTGTTCAAACGGCAGAGTTGTGTTTTACTTTGTTTGACAGGGTATTTTTTGCAAGCCTATTGATCCTTTTCAGGAACGGAGCGCCTTCTCTTGCACTAAAGCCATTTTAGAGTTATTTGCAAGTCATTTCTCCTTGCTCTTGTTTGGGGCTTGTGTTTGTGAAGCGAGATCTTATTAGGGGAGGCATGAAATGAACCGTTTCGAATCATAATTCACGGTCACAGCAAGAGATTCATTCAGTGTAGAGCTTTACAGCTGCTTTATGTGTCTTTGGTGCCTGCACGCTGCGCTGCAATTAAATAGTTAACCTGATCAATAAGAGAGCATATCTCTACTCCTAAGTGACTTTAAAAACTCGAAAAGTTGGCTATAACACTAATAAAAGTATAAAAGTGTGCTCTAGAGATTTTAAACAATTGCACTCATTCGTTTATGGTCGGTCTCGTGTGGTACTACTATTTTTCTTACCTTAAACCATTAATGGAGTAACTCGGCTCTGTTACACAATGTAGTTAGCGCATACAAGACGCATTTAAGGCAAAGGATTTTTAAGAAAATTCATATTAAAAGGGTCTTATGCTGTTGCTAAAAAGAACATTATTTTGTGTTTGGTGTAATGAAATGTGTTTAAGGTTTAAGGTTTAAGGTTCAAAAAACACATTATTTCCCATACTGTACATTATTGTTTCTCCCCAATGCCCCGCCTTTTTGAATCTCGTCGATTTTTACAAAGCTCATCATTCATAAAAGCGAGGTGTGCTCTGATTGGCCTGCTATCCAGTGTGTTGTGATTGGCCGAATACCTTAAGCGTGAGACGGAAATGTTATGCCCTTCACATACTGTTGATGCCGTGTCACGGCCGGAGTGACGATCAAAAACATTAAAACCCATTACAAACGAGGCATTTGTTGCATCCAGTGGGGACATAATTACTGATTATAATGACTTATACTGTCTTTTTACACGTTGCGTTGCATCGCGCCGTGTAAACATAAAACCATGTCTGCATTTGTGATCGGAGAAATGACAAACAACAAGCCCAACTCTACACTGCCCAAAAAACTCACTTTGAATCGTCAGTGGCAAATCCTTTTAATATAAAAAACTTACTTACAATCTGTGATCAGAACAGCCGGCATTGTAGTCTAAAGTTACTCTCCCAGGATCAGTAAACAGTCCTCCATACAATGGGAGGCACACAAATTAATATTGGCGTTGAAACTGTTCTGGAAACAGTGTTTGTTGTAAATACAACTTAACCACTGATTGTAGTCGTGTCCTCTTTTGGAAGGACAAACTAAGTAGTTTCGCTTTCACAACGAAACACGCAGCGTCACACACGGCGGCCTAGAGTGAGCAGAGGCCGAGGGCTAGAGTGAGCAGAGGCCAGGGCTAGAGTGTGCAGAGGACGGGGCTAGGGGAGTGGAGGGCGGAGGGCTTGAGCACGCACGGCTGGCGGTTCGAATGTGAAGGAGCGTCCAGATGGCTTGTGGCAACACATGTGCGACCCCGGGTCTGGACTCCGCTCGTCCACAGTGAAAGTCGATCCGAGTGTCCACAGCGCAAAGTTGTATATTCCTCAGGACAGCCGGAATCAGCTCCAGGCATGACGAGAAGATATCGTCCTACTTTTGAAGCCAAAACAAAGGAGTCGCTGCACAAAGAATCAACAGCACTTCACAAATCGTGGCATCGCATCATTAAGATAGCAGTTAGATTTAGAAAAAAAAAAGAAGAAGATTTCAATTCTGCCAAAACTAGACCCACGTGACCTTTTTTAGAGAAAATTACGGGTCGTAAAAAACAAAAATTTAGGGGGGGGAAAGGAATTTTCCATTAAATAAATGAATCAAAATTACTTAAACAATACAAACCGTTATCTCCCATTTCACCTTCATATGTCTTTTACAATTTCCACGATTTGCAAGTTTTTTGCACACATATTTTAAGTAAAATTTAAGCATGGAATTAAGTCAAATCTACTTAACTAAGTTAAAGGGGTCATATGATGTTGCTAAAAAGAACATTATTTTGTGTATTTGGTGTAATAGAATGTGTTTATGCGGTTTAAGGTTAAAAAACACATTATTGTTTCTTCTCTATGCCCCGCCTTTCAGAAAAGCGTCGATTTTTACAAAGCTCAAGGTCTGAAAAAGCGAGGAGTGCTGTGTCTGATAGGTGTGCTATCAGTGCGTTGTGATGCAGATATACCCAATCGTCTGTGGAAGGAAATGTTATGCCCCTACCATACTGTGATGCCATGTCCCGGAGTGACGAGACAAAACCAGTAAAACCTATTATAAACGAGGCATTTGTTGCATCCAGTAGGGACATAATTATACTGTCTTTTTATGCGTTGCGTTGCATTGCATCGCGCTGCGTAAACATAAAATATAAATGTTTGCATTTGTGAGAAATGACAAACAACAAGCGCTACTCTACACTGCTCAAAACTCGCGTTTGAATCATGCCTCTGCCTAATAATAATAACTTTCGATGTATAAAAAAAATATTGCTCACTGTGCACAGTATACTAACTATATGCACAAAAGAAATAGTAAGAGTAATATTGTAGTACGCCATTCCAAATATAGCCATGATGTCGTCAAATGCAGAGCCAGTGACAAGTTCACAGACCAGCAGGGGGCGTAACAAATCATCCTCAGAGATTCACTGACAAAGCTTACTTATGTAACCATAGAACCTGTTATAGCTCACATTAAAATAAAGCTACACCATAAAGCATTCCCAGTTATGTAACTGACGTGTCCCATAAATTCTATACTGTCAGAAACGAGTTCAAAAGCGAGTCTCCAGTGTCATTGCTAGTCAGGGATACACGTGAGTGCTTGCAGCACTGTTGCTAGGCATTACCTCGGCTAGCACAGGTGCACTTTCGTACTGTAGGTATTATTTTTAGACACAGTGAAATCAAAGGAGAGACAATTTTCACACGCTCAAGGTCCCAAGCAGATTAAGTATGCCAGCCTGAATGTCAATTTTAAACTAAGGTAATTGGAGAGCGGCGCAGTCGACCGTGGCCATCCGCACAAGTGTGGCTATACTGTTCCTTTCAGTTCAACAGATGAAATGTGAAACGAAAGGTTTGCTTAAAAACTGGCTGTAAACATGCTACATGCTGGAACTGTAATTATGAGGCGTCACACAGAATGTGAATTTTTATTTGTAACGAGGCTGATTTGCATAAAATAATTGGGGACAATGTCCACTAGTGTTTAATGAAATTTATAGAACATTTAATTCTCTGATTGGATGAGCAACAAGTCACGGTATGGCTAAATGCACATCTGTAGACGCACACTCTATGTTAATAAGCACAATTGTGACATTGCTTGGCAACTGCAGCCTACAGTTATACTATTGAACTTTAGCAAAATAACTGTTTATTCTGATTATTATTCATACATTTTATTATTTATTATAAGACAAGCATTTATATTATTACTGTACACACCAGGGACATCCACACCAATAACAATAACTACAGCAATTACTATAATAATAATCTTACTAATTCTTAATCTTCAATAATTCAATAATCTTACTAGTTTTATGAGAATAGGAAGGTCATTTATATTTATGCATTTAGCAATGCATTTATCCTAAAGCGATTTACAATTATACAAATAATTACGCCAGTCTATATTCAAAACAATTTTTTTCAGAGAGAAAGAACAATAACGTCTCTAGGTTACGTATGTAACCCTAGTTCCTCGAGGGAACGAGACGCTGCGTCGAAAAACGCTAGGGGAACGCCCTTCAGCATGACAGGCTCTGAACCTCGTGTGTAATCAGACAAATAGATGGGCGAAACGTCACGGCGGGTGACGTAATGACCAATAAGCTATAAAAGCACGTGCGGTGAGAACAGCGTCAGCTTCTAGGAATGAAGCAAACGCCGGCAGGGACGCCGGAAGTATGGCACAGAGACGCAGCATCTCATTCCCTCGAGGAACCATGGTTACATACATAACCCGAGACATTCCTCTTCAGGAACTCGAGCTGCGTCGAAAAACGCTAGGGAAACGAGAATGCCCACGCCGCCAGACTCCGAAGTCTCTGCCCAGTGTGGAAGATTGCACAGCTAGGGCGATAGACAAGAGAACAGAAGAGCCGGGAGTGGCTCGCAAGTCTAGATCATAGAACCTAACAAAGGTGAGGGGCTGTGGACCAACCCGCCGCGTTGCAGATGTCCTGCAATGGAACACCCACTAAAAAAGCCTTAGAAGCTGCCACACTACAGTGACTTGAGTGAGCCTTGACCCCTAATGGCAAGGGGAGATCAGAGGACTCATAACATAAGAAGATGGCATCCACTATCCCCCGACTGAGGGTCTGCTTAGTTGCTGGCAGACCTCTCTTGGGGGGACCATAACAGACAAGCAACTGGTCCGCCCTCCTCCACAGGGCAGATATGCGACAGGCAGCGGTGCAGAGGGAGGACCTAGGGACATATCCCGCTCGCGGGAACAGAAATGCTTTGGCCAGACCGGGCGCAAAGTCAAGATAATAAGGGGCCACTGAAAGGGCCTGCAGATTCCCAAGTCTCTTGAGGGAAGAAATCGCCAGAAGGAAGGTAGTTTTTACCGTTAGGAGGCGATCCGAAATCTCCTCGATAGGCGCGAAGGGAGGCCTACAGAGAGCCTCTAGCACCCCCGCCAGATCCCACGTGGGGACACGAGATCATACCGAAGGCCTCAGCCTCAGCACACCGCGGAGGAAACGTAAAACCAGGGGGTGTCTGCCCACTGACTGGCAACCAAGAGGGGCGTGGTAGGCCGCAATAGCCGCCAAGTAGACCTTCAGGGTGGAGTGGGTTCAACCCCGGCAGAGGGGTGGGAAACGGGCCTGCAAGAACTCCAGCACTGTACCAACCGGGCAGTTAACTGGGTCTAGCTGGCGGTCTCCGCACCAAGAAGTGAAAAGTTTCCACTTCAAGGCGTACAGTCTCCTCGTGGAGGGAGCTCGGGATTGGAGGATGGTCTCCACAACCTCGGTTGAGAGACCAGAAACTATGAGTTGTGCCTCCTCAGAGGCCAAACCCACAGCATCCACAGCTCCGGGCGGGGGTGCGCCCTCCGCCTGTGAGAGGAGATCTCTCCTGACGGGAATCTCCCACGGAGCGCCGTCGAGGAGAGAAATCAGGTCCGAGAACCATACTCGGCCCGGCCAGAACGGGGCTACTAGCAGAAGACGGACCCCATCCCGGCGCACTCTCTCCAGAACTCCCGGGAGCAGAGCGATCGGGGGAAAGGCATACAGACGAAGCCTCGGCCACGTCTGTACCATGGCATCCAGCCCCAGTGGAGCTGGATGATTTAGAGAGAACCATAGGGGACAGTGCGATGTCGTGCGAGTCACAAACAAATCCACCTGAGCCTGGCCAAAAACTCTACATATCTGCTTCACCACCTCGGGATGAAGCATCCATTCCCCGGGCCTCGGCCCCTGCCTCGACAGGATGTCTGCTCCCAAATTGAGACGCCCAGGGATGAAAACTGCTCTCAGCGAGAGAAGTCTGCCCTGGGACCACACAAGGATCTGGTACGCTAGTTTGCACAACCGGCGTGAGCGCAGACCTCCTTGGTGGTTGATATAAGAGACCACTGCTGTGTTGTCGGTGCGCACCAACACATGGTGGCCTCTCAGGTCCGGGAGGAAATAACTCAGTGCATGCAGCACGGCCAGCATCTCCAGGCAGTTGATATGCCACGTGAGATGGCGACCACTCCACAAACCACGGGCAGGGAGGCCACTCATGACCGCACCCCAACCGTTGAGGGATGCATCCGTCGCTAGCGTACACGGCGACAAGGAGCTCCCAGCACCGGGCCCTTTGTTTTTTTACGCCAAGAACATACGCGAACGTTTTTTGGTTTACACCTCACATGTCCAAGGCCCGTAGGCATGCGTTTTTATTTATGTAGTGACCTTGAACATGCGAAGCGGGTTTCCCCTCGGGGAAAACCCCCTGGTCTTGAGCCACCACTGTAGGGGCCTCATGTACAGCAGGCCAATAGGTATCACGTTGGACGCAGCTGCCATCAGACCCAGCAGTCTCTGAAACTGCTTGACAGTGAGTGACCGGCCTTCTCTGACTCTCGCGACTGCGGTGAGGATCGACTCGATCCGAGCAGGGGACATACGTGCCTGCATCGTGGTTGAGTCCCACACCACGCCTAAATATGTGGTTCTCTGTAGTGGAGAAATAACACTCTTCTTGGCGTTTAGTTTTAACCCCAGCTCTCTCGTGTGGGCGAGAACGACATCTCGATGCCAAACAGCTGTCTGCTCTGAATGAGCTAAAATCAACCAATCGTCGATATAATTCAGTATGCGGATGCCCTGTAGTCGCAACGGAGCTAGGGCTGCATCCACACACTTTGTGAAAGTGCGGGGTGAGAGTGCTAGGCTGAAGGGAAGGACCCGATATTGGTAAGCTTTTCCCCTGAAAGCAAACCTCAGGAACTTTCTGTGAGCGGGAAGGATGGATACATGGAAGTATGCATCCTTCAGATCTATCGTGACAAACCAGTCCACGGACCTGATCTGAGACACGACCTGTCTCATAGTAAGCATCTTGAACTTCAGTCTCATGACTGAGAGGTTCAAGTGACGTAGATCTAAAAATGGACGCAACCACCAATCCTTCTTTGGAACTACGAAGTACCAGCTGTAGAACCCGGACTCCCTTTCGTGAGGAGGGACCACCTCGATAGCCTCCTTCCTCAAAAGAGTAACTACATCTGTTCCATGACCAGAGCCTGCTCGGGGGGCACCAACAGCGTGGGAGAAGTCCCGTTGAAAAACAAGGCGGAGGAGAACAAACTGGATTCGGCGCTTCTCTTACAGGGTGCAGGACCATGAGACACGTTGGCAGTAGTTTCACGCTGCCAAAAAAGTCTCATAAGGGAATTGTTTTTTCAGTCCGCGAGACGCAAATGCCGTGAGCCGTTAACGCGATGCCCACGACGGGGAGACCGATAGGCCGCAAGAGTTGCTCTACGGGGCTCGTCTTTAACCGCGATCCTTCACTCCCGCCACATCGCCAGAATGATCGAGGAGGGAGGGAACGAAGAGAACGGGCCGAGAATGCCTTCACACGACTTCGACACTCGTGTGGAGGTCGGGAAAAAAGGCCAGGTCCGGCGCGGAGTGGTGGTGGATTTAATCGCAAAAACGTCATCCAACTGACTTTTCTGCGGTTAGCCATTTTCCGGGGGCTATGTGATGTTTAGTTTGGCAAAGCACGGTTACCACTCCAAAAGCTCCTATTACTGGTGGCGATTGAAGGGGCGAAAATCCTCTCAACGCCAAAAACATCAACCTCCGGAGCGTTTGGAGGAAGACAGGCGGAGCACTGAGCCCCCTCCCTGGGGGGAAGTAACCGCAGCGCGGGCTTCCTATCCCGGCGAGCGAGCACTGTATCTGGCGGGTGAGGAAGAAGATAGGGATTCGCCCGTCTCCATTTCCTCCACCAGATCCACTTGCGAACCCCACGAGCGTAATCGCCGCTGCGCCTCGGCGGCAGCGGGACCCGCGCCGCGGGGAACGCTTGCGAAAGCACCCTCCGCAAAGAGTGCCTTTCGGGAGCGGAGAGCATGCATGGGAAGACACTCGCAATGCGGGCAGTCAGCGCTCTCAAGAGCTGATTCTCCCGCATGATTGTCTTCTGCATACAAGGCAGACAACGCACAAACTGTGTGTATCCGCCCAGTAAAGGGACAACTGTTCTTGTGCATTTGGGGGAACACCAGTTTGAACGTGGCTGCCTTCGCCTACTCAATGATGTGATTTCATGTGCTTTGGACATTATCTCAGCCCTAGGGACAGACAACACCAAATATGATAACAAAACAGAATCCGACGACACCCACAATAGATTTGCGGCTGCTGTAATTGGACTTAGAAAGGACGCTGGTCTCACAGACGTGTTTTATAGCCTACTGGTATTAGTCACCCGCCGTGGACGCTCGCCAGCTGTAGTTTGATTGTAATACCACGGATATGATTCAGCGCCCGTACGTGACCGGGTTCCCTAGCGTTTTTTTCGACGCAGCTCGAGTTCCTGAAGAGGAACATTGACAGCCAATCAGAATCCACTCAAATTCAAGAGGCTTTAGTATTTAAAGTTGCAGACAACAAAACTGCAACTCACTCATAATAAAAAGAAGTACATTATTGAACATTGGTGTAGATGCTAATTGTTATATCCATTTTTATAGATCATTCTTGGTGTGAAAGAGCCTTAAGATTTCTATGCAGAATCACATGTATTGTAGGTTTTCTGCAGAAAATCTACTGGTAAACATGATTATTCAAATAAATAAGTTGAAATAATGCAGATTGATGGCTTTAACAAAAGCATATATCTGTTAACAACCTCATAACTCACAGTGGGACTGTCATTGTTCATATGTTATTGTAAAGTAAATTCCTGTGTAAAGGAAAATTAATGAGATTTTCACTTTAAAAAACGTGTTACACCTTGCTATATTTAACCTATATAGATATGCAGTGGGGCAAAAAAGTATTTAGTCAGCCAACAATTGTGCAAGTTCTCCCACTTAAAAACATGAGAGAGGCCGTAATGTTAGCATAGGTATACCTCAAATATGAGAGACAAAATGAGAAAAAAAATCCTGAAAAATCACATTGTAGGATTTTTAAAGAATTATTTGGTAAATTCCTCGGTAAAATAAGTATTTGGTCACCTACAAACAAGCAAGATTTCTGGCTCTCACAGACCTGTAACTTCTTCTTTAAGAGGCTCCTCTGTCCTCCATTCGTTACCTGTATTAATGGCATCTGTTTGAACTCGTTATCAGTATAAAAGACCTGTCCACAACCTCAAACAGTCACACTACAAACTCCACCATGGCCAAGACCAAAGAGCTGTAAAAGGACACCAGAAACAAAACTGTAGACCTGCACCAGGCTGGGAAGGCTGAATCTGCAATAGGTAAGCAGCTTGGTGTGAAGAAATCAACTGTGGGAGCAATTATTAGAAAATGGAAAACATACAAGACCACTGATAATCTCCCTCGATCTGAGGCTCCACGCAACATCTCACCCCGTGGGGTCAAAATGATAACAAGAACTGTGAGCAAAAATCCCAGAACCACACGGGGGGACCTAGTGAATGACCGGCAGAGAGCTGGGACCAAAGTAACAAAAGCTACCATCAGTAACACACTGCGCCAGGGACTCAAATCCTGCAGTGCAGACGTGTCCCCCTGCTTAAGCCAGTACATGTCCAGGCCCGTCTGAAATTTGCTAGAGAGAGCATTTGGATGAGCCAGAAGAGGATTGGGAGAATGTCAAATGGTCAGATGAAACCAAAATACAACTTTTTGGTAAAAACTCAACTTGTCGTGTTTGGAGGAGAACGATTGCTGAGTTGCATCCAAAGAACACCATATTGTGAAGCATGGGGGTGGAAACATCAGGCTTTGGGGCTGTTTTTCTGCAAAGGGACCAGGACGACGATCCGTGTAAACGAAAGAATGAATGGAGCCATGTATCGTGAGATTTTGAGTGAAAACCTCCTTCCATCAGCAAGGGCATTGACGATGAAACGTGGCTGGGTCTTTCAGCAATGATCCCAAACACACCGCCCGGGCAACGAAGGAGTGGGTTCGTAAGAAGCATTTCAAGGTCCTGGAGGGGCCTAGCCAGTCTCCAGATCTCAACAACATAGAAAATCTTTGGAGGGAGTTGAAAATCGTGTTGCCCAGCGACAGCCCCAAACACATGTACTGTCTGGAGAGGATCTGCAAGGAGGAATGGGCCAAAATACCAGCAAACAGTGTGTGAAAACCTTGTGAAGACTACAGAAAACGTTTGACCTCTGTCATTGCAAACAAAGGGTATATAACAAAGTATTGAGATGAAATTTTGTTATGACCAAATACTTATTTTCCACCATAAATTGCAAATAAATTCTTAAAAAATCCTACAATGGGATTTTCTGGATTTTTTTTCTCATTTTTTTCTCTCATAGTTGAGGTATACCTATGACGAAAATTACAGGCCTCTCATCTTTTTAAGCGGGAGAACTTGCACAATTTGTGGCTGACTAAATACTTCTTTTTACATGTAGATAGATCTGAATGTATATATCTAAACAAGAACCACATATTCCAAGGCAACGATTTTCACAGTCCACCACTACAAATTAACAGAGATGCATACCTTCCAGAAACAGCCTTGGCAAAACAGCCTCGCAACAAGCGCCAACCCTGTAATAGCAACGTTACTGGACCCTTGCTGGACCCCCATGCAGTTTGCTTACAGAGCAAACAGGTCCATGGATGATGCAGTCAACATGGGACTGCATTACAGCTGCAACATTTGGACAAACCAGGGACTTATGCAAGGATCTTTTTTGTGGACTTCAGCTCCGCTTTCAACACCATCATCACAACACTCCTCCAGACCAAACTAACCCAACTCTCTGTCCCTAGCTCTATCTGTCAATGGATCACCAGCTTCCTGACAGACAGGCAGCAGCTAGTGAGGATGGGAAAACTCACATGCAACACCTGCACCATCAGCACTGGGGCTCCTCAGGGCTGCATCCTCTCTCCACTGCTTTTCTCCCTGTACACCAACAACTGCACATCTAAAGACCCCTCTGTCAAACTCCTGAAGTTTGCAGATGACACTACAGTCATCGGCCTCAACCAGGACAGCGACGAGTCTGCTTACAGACAAGAGGTTGAGCAGCTGGCTGTCTGGTGCAGTCTCAACAACCTGGTGCTCAATACGCTAAAAACTGTGGAGATGACCGTTGACTTCAGGAGAAACCCCTCTGCACTTCCCCCACTCACCATCATGAACTGCACTGTGGCTGCAGTGGAGTCATTCAGATTCTGGGAGACCACCAGCTCACAGGCTGAGGTGGGACATCCATGCTGAAAAGGTCAGCACAGAGGTTGTACTTCCTTCATCACGAAACAGTTCCACCTGCCCAGGTGCATATGACCGTTTTACTAGATGTTGCCGAGTCTGCTGTGCTCCTCTATAACTGTCTGGTTTGGGTCAGCCAGTAAATCAGATATAAGAAGACTGTTAGGAAAGCAGAAAGGATCATTGGTGTCCACCTGCCCAATCTTCAGGACTTGTACAACTCCAGAGTGAAGAAATGGGCAGGTAACATCATCACAGACCCCTGTCACCCCGGACACAACCTGCTTGCACGTCTCCACTCAGGCAGACGCTACAGATCTCTGTGCACAAGAACATCTAGGCATAAAAATTGTTTTTTCCCCCCATGCCATCTCCAGCCTAAACAGCTAACACAGGAATTATTACCTGTGTTCTGTAATTCATTCTCCATCTCTAATTATTGCCTCTCTCTCAAGTACTATGTAAATACATATGCATATTTTTTTATACAGCTGTATATATAAAGTAAATAATGCACAAATCTGTACATAAATCTTCTGTTCCAGATTCATACACATTATTATTTATTCTTAAGTCTTATTTAAACACCCCCACTATCTCGCCTGTTCTCATGTCAGATATGTATGTATATATGCATGTATGTACCAAGAGCTTCTTAAAAACCACAACAAATTCCTTGTGTGTTTGCACACACTTGGCAAATAAAGCTGATTCTGATTCTGATTCCGATTTAAATCCTGCAATTAAAGAACTAGACGTGAAGGGCAGTGCATTAAAGTTCAGCTGATGCTTCAGAGCTGTCAACAGCAGCGAATAAAAGGTTTAAAAGAGCATCACGTCTAGAGTAAACTGAGAAACTTCATGACCTTACATATAATAGGGCTGTCACATCATGTTGTACATGTATCTAAGCGGTGTGACCTATAGAGCCACCGCTGTTCTCACAGTGCTACAGCAACGTCAACATGACAGGAAAATTACATTAGACAATTCAACAATAATTCAACAATATCAAACATTCGGTCATAGCATAGCGTGGGCACCAGGCAGCAAGTACTGTAACAAAGAACTTACACTGGCTTCTATACTTCTTTATTTGACCCTCTAACTCTACCACTCTCTATTCTAATTCTATTCTTTATAAAAAAAAATATATAAAAAACTCTTGCCCCTTTTAGGCTTTCTACTCTATTTAAACTCTATTTATTTACTGCTTTTTTTCTTTTTTTACTGATACTAGCTTCTCTAATCTTTTTGTATTCTATTTGTTTTCTTTGTATTTATTATACAATTAACAAAAGCAAAAAAGACCTCTAACACTAGCTTGCTCTATTCTTTTTTCTATTCTGTTTTCTTTTTATTAAATAAAAAGACTGACATTCATTTTAAATACAACAGCTTAATAAATAAGTAATTAATACCCTAGTAACTTACCTTTCAGACGAAAAATGTCCCGTTAATTCCCATATTTCTAGTTATTTTAATCATATTTGTAACGATGTCAGTAAAAATATAATACATTAAAATATCAAGGGCACACTTTTATATTAATTATTAATTTACAAAAAACATACCATTTTAACAAATTAATTAACAAAAATCATACAGTTTTGAAATTTAAAACCATTTTAAAGTGTGTGCTCTTTACCAAGTCTTGCCATTGAATTTAAGGCGTAATGGCATATTTTATAGTGATGGTGTAAAATAGTGTGTATTTGTGGTATACTGTAAAATTCGCCCTGGACTGGAAAGGTTCATACAAAAATAATGCAAAAAAAAAAGACAACTAAAGTCAATATAAATTGGCAATCCCAATCCATGTTACTTGCATTACTTTATTTCCAAGTAAAACAGGAAAAATATAGACTGGAGCTTTCATTTAACCATCAGGTTAAATGAATATTACCATATTAGTTTATAGAATAGCATTATAGAAGTTATTAGCCTACATTTATAGTCTCATGTTTTTGCACAATGAGAATGTGTGAGAGGTATCAGGGTCAATTGTAATTTCATGTTGACTTCAACAATTATGCCTAACAACTTTGAGTTAGAAAAGCTGAATAGCTATTACTGGAGTTTCACAGCAAGTTAGTCACCAAAGGTCTGGCAGCAGGTTTTCTTCTGAGGAAATATTAACACCATACGATTGCATCCCACAGCCAGCTGGGTCCGTATTATAGTCCTTGTATATAGTCTCTTGCTGAAATAAGTCTGTTGAAGTCACCAACTGTTTTATATTTTCAAAGTACTGAAATATACAACTCATTGCTAGAATATGTGATGTCTTAACTGAGATTGAATCTTCAGTAATATTGTTGATGAATATCAAATTACAGAAGTAGTAAGGTTTATGTGCTGCAAGTGCATTGTGATTATTCTGGAACCTAACATGACTTTCTCTTCATTATTTCACTGTTATATGAACATACACTGTATAGTTTTTTTGTACAAATCAGCAAACAAATGCTTTGAAAATAAGTACATGTCATGCCAATTTGACAGTAAATCTCCTGAAGATGTCAATGCCTTTTTGAAACACTTACAGCAAAATCAATAGTAGTTGCAGTTCCTAAGGAAATCTAAATCAATGCTGTTAATGCATTTTCACATTCCCAGCACTTTCTGTCCATTCTCTCTTCATCCTTCCTGTTTATTGCCTCAGATTTCTTGCTACACAGTTAGACCTGTTAGATCTGTTTTGTGTCATCATTGCTCATGGGAACTCAGCTCAGAGCATATTTATAGCTGTAAATGACTATAAAAACTTCAGTCAGAAATCTTGGTGTAACCTTTGATGACCAGCTGACCTTCAAAGACCACATTGCAAAGACTGCTCGATCTTGCAGGTTTGCATTGCACAACATCAGAAAGATCAGGCCCTTTCTAACGGAGCATGCTGCACAACTTCTTGTCCAGGCCCTTGTCATTTCTAGGTTGGACTACTGCAATGCTCTTCTGACTGGACTTCCATCAAGCACAATCAAACCTCTACAAATGATTCAGAATGCAGCGGTACGACTGGTCTTCAACGAGCCCAAAAGAGCCCATGTTACACCTCTCTTTATCTCCTTGCACTGGCTACCGGTTGCAGCACGAATCAAGTTCAAGACATTGATGCTTGCATATATAACAGCCACAGACTCAGCACCCGCCTACTTCCACTCACTACTACGAATCTACATCCCCTCCAGAAGACTGAGATCCACTAGTGAGCGACGCCTCGTGGTACCATCACGAGAGGCTCAAATCACTTCGAACATGTCTGCATCTTTTGTTCACTGTTCCTGGCTGGTGGAATGACCTTCCCACCCCCATCCGAAATGCCGAATCTTTGACAATTTTCAAGCGACAGCTGAAAACTCATCTCTTTCGAAGCAACTTGACTTCATCATAAAAACTCTCTCTTTACTTATTCCTTCTCTTTCTAGCTCGTACTTATTTGAGCAATGTCTAAGAAATTGGTATTACAACCACTTCTTGTGTCCATTTGCCTCTTTAAGAAGAATCGCTTTATGTATCCCCCATTTGTAAGTCGCTTTGGATAAAAGTAAAATGACTAAATGTAAATGCAAAATGACTGATCACTTACTAGATCCAGGGGCTCGAGGTTAAGGGGTTACCAGGATAATACAGTGACTAATAAAGTGAATAATTTACACCAAGATTCAATCCATTTAAAACAGCAGGAGATCAGCAGCGTGGAACTGGCATCATTCATAGCTGCATCAATCACAATAATCGTCATAAAAGCTCCTGAGCACAACAGATTAAAATGACTCATTACTGCGTGCCATTTATCTTCCAAATCTTTTGATAGCTGCTCTTCACACTAAATCCTACGCTGGGAATTTGAGTCAATTGTGGTATATTGTTTATGGATAAGTCACATGGCACCTAAACCCCAAATCAGCTGTGTTTACTGAACGGTTATTCTTGAATCATTTAATGGAAGGTGAATCAGATAAAACATAAATGCCTGTCAATACGAGAATCATACTCACCAAGAAATTTCATGATTTTTGTTGAATATCTCAGTTTAGGCAAATAGAGTGCTAAGATAAACACAAGCATCTGTACTTGATATACACTCTAAAAAATGCTGGGTTAAATATAACCCAGTGATGGGTTAAAAAGGGACAAACCCAGCTATTGGGTTGTTTTGACCCAGCGGTTGGGTTGTTTTGAACCCAACCGCTGGGTCAAAACCACCCAACCGCTGGTTCAAAACAACCCAACCGCTGGTTCAAAACAACCCAACCGCTGGGTCAAACAACCCAATAGCTGGGTCAAAACAACCCAACTGCTGGGTCAAAACAACCCAACCGCTGGTTCAAAACAACCCAACCGCTGGGTCAACCGCTGGTTCAAAACAACCCAACCGCTGGTTCAAAACAACCCAACAGCTGGGTCAAAACAACCCAACCGCTGGGTCAAATCAACCCAACCGCTGGTTCAAAACAACCCAACCGCTGGGTCAACCGCTGGTTCAAACAACCCAGAAGCGCTGTTTCAAACACCCACCCGCGGGTACAACCTCTGTTCAAAACAACCCAACCGCTGGGTCAACTGCTGGTTCAAAACAACCCAACCGCTGAGTCAACGCTGTTCAAAACAACCCAACGCTGTTCAAACACCCAACCGCTGGTTCAACCGCTTGTTTCAAAAAACCCAACCGCTGGGTCAACCGCTGGTTCAAAACAACCCAACCGCTGGGTCAACCGCTGGTTCAAAACAACCCAACCGCTGGTCAAAACAAACCCAACCGCCGGTCACTGCTGGTTCCAAACAACCCAACTGCTGGTTTCACAACACCCAACCCGCTGTTAAACACCCAACCGATGGGTCACAACACCCAACCGCTGTGGGTCAACCGCTGGTTTCAAAACAACCCAACCGCTGGTTCAAAACAACCCAACCGCTGGTTCAAAACAACCCAATAGCTGGGTTTGTCCCTTTTTAACCCAGCGCTGGATTATATTTAACCCAGCATTTTTTTGAGTGTACTCTTACATATTTTGAATTAGATTTCATTTTTATAGTGTTATTTTTTCACTGTAATTTAAGGCGTTAGTAATTTGGTCAATTCGTTTTATAATGATATTTTTTTTCAGTTTTAGTTTTAGTTATTTTAAGTTAAACTAAATGAAAATGATGAAATTTACTTTGGCAGTTAACTTGGCAATATACATTATATAGTCTGACTATATATGACCATATATAGTTTTATTTTAGTTGACGTTAAACTGTTTATGGTTTTAATTTGACTTATTTTAGTTAACACTGATTTAATTTCCTCATACTTAGGGTTACTTATTTGAACAAACCTCTTACCGAAAGTGTGAATTGTGCTGTTACCTTTCTGAACCATCAGACTTTAAAAACTGAAAAGCCTCATCAAGTGATCATAACATAACCGGGCTTTGAACCACCAATAAATAAATAAATAAATACAAATCACAATATTTGGTGTATTAAGTTATAGGCACATTGCATGGGAAATATACTTGTAAAAATCTTGTCTGTGCAATTCTCAAAATCTGCCACTAGATGTCAGTATTTAACAACCAGTAAAAATGATCACAAAAGTCGCACAGTCAGAATGAAATAATGTCACATCTTGATCAAAAGTTAATCAAAATGTACACTGATATAAAGAAACTTAATGAACACATAGCTATGTAGGCGCTTATAGTTCACTGATAATGAATCTCTTTCTTTTTCCTGAGTTACATTAAACGATGCATTATGTTATTATTACGTTTTAATGTTATATTATTTTAATTATGTGTCTTTTTATTTATTGTAAGTCTTAGACGGAGGTTTTCAGGAATCATTCATCTTTATTATTTTTTATTTATTTATTAGGTGCATCAAGCTCAGTGGAAATGTCGAAGAGTACCATCCTAAGAATCCTGTTCTTAAAAAGGTTTAAACCTTTATTTCACCAATTTATTTATATCTTGTTGAGTGCATGAGTTTACCTTTCCAAGCGGGTCGATTTCATAACGCCCTACACAATGTATGTATGATCAATATCCCGCACAATCCCATTTGAACAGCCTGCCACACACCCACGTGTTTTTTATGAGGAACAGTTAAATTGGCTGAGACCCAGGAGACAGAGCGGCCTGAGAAAACCCTGAATCCCCTCGGAAGACACTTATGTGGCTCTCTAGTGGCCGCTGGCTCACACTCAATTCCCACTGCAGCCACTTTACGAATCCAACTACGGGAAGACCTGCTTCTTAATATTCAAGAGCAAAGCCGAGCCATTGGACGGTAACAATAGAACGTCAACACTGCCTACTTAATATTCACATGCCAGGCGTTCTCCATTGGAAGGAAGCTCACGAGCGTCAGCGCAACCTAATTAATATTCATGAGCCTAGCCTTGGCTGTAGTAGGATCGGTAGTTTGTGGGCTCGCCTGCACCATTGTTTCTTCTGTCAGAGGTGTAGCTGCGGCAGATGCCGGTTCTGCACGAACACATCGTTCCACTGTAAAGCTAGCCGTCAAATCTGCGACGTGTGTACGCTTTTATCTGGCGCTTACAGCATATGATGAAAAAGGCGTGCGATCATCTGACGGTGATTTATGAGTATGAATGGTAAGTCGCCCGATTATTCTCTATTGTCAGTTTTGAATGAACGCGATAACGGAGTGACTTGAACTCTGTTCCCATACGTTCATAAAGCGCTTTTAAAGGCGTCTTCTTTCTCTGTTACAGACTGCAGGAATTAGATATCGACCGATATTATTTTTTCTCGATTATGTTTAGCTAAGTGTTTGATGATCAATTGGCAGAAATTATTTTTTAATTATTATATTAATTCTGCTTTTGACTCGGTATTTATTGAATAGTTGTACACTACAACACTGAAAATGTTTGGAAAACAGTGAAAATAATACTTATTATTATTATTATTATCAGATTTCACAGTTTTAAATTAATATATATAGATACTGTCAGCTATTTTGTCCAAAAATGATCGAAAGATACATTAAAAAATGCAATTCTTGAATGCACTTTTTCTGTGACGAACAATTTCTGTGTTCTGTATTCACTTCCCATTTATTTATTTATTGGTGCATAGGGTAATAATAAAGAGAGAAAAAATAAAATCAACATTTATTTGAAATTATTTATTTGTTTAAAAAAATGTGTGTTGTCACAATCATTTTAATCGGTAAGCAGTTTTGTTTTAATATATTGTTCGATTATATAACATCAACATTTTTGTAAGCAAACAAAAGTTGTGAACTAACATGCAAGAAGCCATTTGTTGTCATTTGGAGAGAGAAAAAAGATATCACAGAGAAGACCCCTGTAGACCCTCAGGACTGTCAGTCTATATATGTAACATTACCTGTGAAGACTGTTATTTAAATTAAGTTATTATTGTTATTATTATTTTATTCAGCAGCCTATATTAAAAATATAGTAATTATAAATTAATTCTTATTAATAATATAAAAATACAGATGTACGTATGAGTGTATACGTCGTTGACTTATTGCACATGCACTATGGATGTGAAGCATCTATATATATAAGGAGTTAATTTGCAAAAACAGATAACTCCGTTTTTAACAATTTTCAAAAATCATGTTTTTTCATTGTGCATTCCAATTAATCTCAATCAAACTGCAATTGGGTTATTTTGATTAGGTTAAAAAATAACAAAAAAATACAGCTAACTAACAAAATAAAATGATGAACATAATAAAAAAACATGATTTTTGAACATTTAAAAAGCGGAGTTATCTGTTTTTGCAAATAAACTCAATGATGTGTGTGACCCCTCTCACAACCCTGTTCTCCTGCCACTGAAAGTCAGTGAACCGGAGCTCCAGAGAGGAGGCAGGCTGCCATCGCATCTCTCCCTGAGAATGTGCAGCTGTGTCAGGCAGTGCTCTGCTATGCCCCCTCCCCCTGGGAACACTCCCTCCAGTAATGAGGCAGCATTCATAAAGGGTCCGCATCGGCCCACTCTACTGCCAGTGCTGTAATGGCTGCTCTTACCTATTACGGAAGGGAGAAAAAAATTATAAGCAAGCAAAATGATGGCTTTAAAAATTGTTAGATTAAATACGGGCTGCAGTCATGCTGAACTCTTTTTCCCTATACAACCGTAACATTATTAATGGTTTTAATGTACAATTGTGGTTTTAATACACCTTCATTTATTTATTTTTCTGCAGAATATTAGATCCTGTCCCATTCTGCATTCAAGGTAAGAGAACTGATTTATTTGTATTTTTTTTGGTAAAATGTTCTTGGCTCTCAAAGTGGTTTTTGATTACTGTATATTATTTGCTTGGTTAAAAATAGAGCACAACTACTGTGACAGCCATGCATCAGTAATATTACTGATGCACATTTATGCATTCTGCAGAAGCTTTTATCCAAAGTGGTTTACAGGTTTCACTAAGAATCAAACCCAGTAACACAAAACTCCTGCATTGCTCATGCAAATTGGATATCAATACAATAAAAATGTTGCTTGATTTTTCTGAAAACAACCAGTAGTTCTGAAGTCTCTTTAGCTCGAGATTGATCATGCATTCATTGAATTCAGCTGATTAGATGCTTATAATGCATCTGCTCAGATTAATAATTGATGAGGGTCATCGGTCATTTGTCTTTCTGAAGAAATGCCCTCAGGTCAACATGAAGTCACAGTTTGCAATCCATTTTAGCTCTGTAATGTGACACATTTTTAAGTTAAACAGGATACTGTAGGAAAAGTAAAGGTTGGGATTATTTTATTTTATTTTATCCCCTGCAACATATTTGCTGATTAAAATCCAATAGCTACTTGTTTCTTACTAATTTTGGGTGCTGATTCCAAAAATAGTGCCTGTTTTGCTGTGTACATCACTTTCTCACAAAATATGATGCATTTCATAGCATTTTTGTTTTCAAAAACAATCTTCTAAGGTGATAGCTTGGTTCAGGTTCTCATAGTCAGTTTTCACATGTATGAATTATTCTGAAGACATTATTTTATGCCTCAGCATCATCAAATTAGGTAAAAAATATGAGATTTGATTTTTGTGAATTGATTGGATTGTGAAATGTTTGATTGTGTAATGGCTTTAAAAGCACTCTGATTCATTCTTCTTCTGTCATAGTTAAATCTGAGAATAAAAATCACGTCTGTTAGACTGATTGTTCAGGCCCTTTGCTCCCTAGATGATTTTTGTAGCTGGCTTGTAGTCTGCAGGGACATGCATGGCGTAACTGGTGACAGTTTAACTAATTAAAGACTGAGCATGTGTCTCTGGGACGGTGTGACTGAAAAGATTGGTCCGTATAGGCATGCGGTATTCAATATTAGAGAGAGAGCAGAGAGAGAGGAAGACTGGTGGGTCTAAAGTGCCGCTGCCAAGGGCCTTTTTTTGGGGGTTTTGTTTTATGAAAAACACTTCCTTTGTTGCAAATCTACCAGCTTCTTTTGACATCAGAAAGAGACCAGCTGCGCATGGCAGCGCTGCACAGCATTACAAACCCACACACACCCCAGCACACCTCACACACACACATGTTTGGTTTCCATATTTAATGAGAACATATAGGCGTAATCATTTTATAGTGTACAAAATGTATTTATATGCCTGTTTCCTCATGAGGAAAAAAATGTCCACACAAGGTTAAAAAAATTCTACTGGTATTACTATCCTTGTGGGGATATTTGGTCCCCATAATGTAGGGAATACCAGGACTACACACACACACAATTGTGTGTGCAGGTCTTTTCAAAGGCCTCCGTCACATCTGTTATGCTTTAAATACACTAATTAGGGTGTTTGCTAAAGCAAGCATCATTACTATTGCTTATATTTGAAGTATTGCACATTTTGGAGTTATCAGATTTATGATTTTTCCTTAATGGATGATAATACAGGACTTACACTGAAAGAGCGACCAGAGCCTAAAGTATTACAAATTATGTAAAAATCTGACCTAGCAACCACACAGAACACCCTAGCAACCACATACAATTTTCAACAACGTCTCAGCAAACGCATGTGCATGCAAACCGCTCAGAAAGCCCCAAATGTGTGGCAATACCCTGAACCCCCAGAACACCCTAAAACTGCATAGCAAACATACTACAACTGCATGGCAATGCCTTGGCAACAACCCAGAACAACCTAGAAACCGCACTGCAGTGTGCTAACAACTGCATGGCAATGCCCAAGCAACCACCCAGAACACCGTAACAACTGCATAGCAACGTGTTAACAACTGCATGGCAATGCCCTAGCAACCACCCAGAACACCCTAACAACTACATACCAACATGTTGTTCACAACCAGGGGCGTAAATCTTGGGTGGTTTGTATATCCTTACAAACCACTCTGTCTATTGTAAATAATATAATGGACATATACCGTATTGACCCGACGATGTTTTTTTCTTGGAAATACATCTGAAAAAACGCGGTCGTCTTATATTCAGGGTCTAGACTTTGACATGTCAATAATACACCCACAACAACAGGTGGCGCCAAATACACATAAAACGAGTGTGCCATGAAATACGTAATGTAATGCGTGTTTTAAAGATTGCGAGTAAAAACAAAAGAAAAAAAAAAGTTTACAGCTGCACGAGTTGTGACTGTCACGTTAGCCTGATGGGACCAAACTCCCTTTGTGATTTTAAAATGTAAGACAGTACCCAGATTTGAAGACTAGCCTACAGTAAGATTTAACTTCTACTGTTAATAAGATTTTTGTAGGCTACTATTAGATGGATAGCCTAACATGTCCTAATATCAGATGGCTCCTGTTTTTTTTTTTTTTTTTTATGGTATATCAAAAAGTGGATATTTTTTCAATGTGATTGTTGGTACATTTTACCAGTTTTTAACCATACTTTCAAAACAAAAATTAAATAGAAAAATATGCAATATGAAAATAATTGAACAAGATTTGTTTTTTAAAAAGCCTTTTCCAAAAGGTAGCCTACATCTGGAAAAAGGGGGGTTGTCTTATAATCAGGGCCGTCTTATATTCGGGCCAATACGGTACTTAAAAATTGTTTAAGTAGTGAAACATACAAACGCAAAAAAAGCTTTTTAAGTTTAAAAGGCCTTCCTGTATCAAATCGATGCATCTTTGTAGAAAATATCCATATTTAAACGATATGAACACCTTTTCTCAGCTTCTCTAACTGTCCGTAGGCGAGGATGGACTATGCGTAGCGAAAGCACCGATGCTTAGTGCGCATGCGTAACGCGACAGAGAGAAAACAAAAAGCACAGACCGACGCCTTTTAAGCCCAGAACGAGCTTTGTAAAGAAAAATGTCGGAGGATTTCAATATAAGCCAAGAGGAGACTGGTTTTCCTTTGGTAAAGTAAGGAAAATTTGTTTAATTTGCTCCTTAAACAAACATTGGTTTTCGCGAGACCTCGCACTTTGCGCTCCTACATCCTACTTCATCCGTGAACGCACTTTCTTGTTACTGCGCGTACGACAGTTCCGGAGCTGTTACCAAAACGTTATTCGTTTTCATATGATCTTTTTCTTACCAAAACGCATCAATTCGTTAGAGGAGCCTTTATTCACGACCCCCGGAGCCGGTGATGCGCAATATTTAATATGATGGAGGCGCTTTATTTGCACTACTTTTTGACTGTTGAACAAAACCACTGCCATTGTAAAGCTTAGAAGAGCCAGGACATTTTTAATATACTCTGATTGTATTCGTCTGAAAGAAGAAAGTCATATACACCTGGGATGCCTTGAGGGTGAGTAAAGCATTGTCTAATTTTTATTTTTGGGTGAACTAAACCTTTAACTAGCTTAGCTTGTTTAATACCGTAGCTTGTTGAATAGTAAGTCACCCACTACGACTAACACGGCGATAAGCCTGTGTGTAAACTGATATTAGGCTAATATTGAAGACCTACCGATGTACTGGGTTTTGCTCATTATGATTTTAAGTGGCAGATCAGTGGGCTTGCTGTGGTTGAATATCTAAATAAGAGATGTCCTCAGTCCCAGACGAAACCTAAAATACTATGTGGAGGACACAAAATAATTTAATAATTATAATATGACCGCGTGGTGAACCTATGAACCGAACTCATATTTAAACATGGTCTCCATGCTGTGTGCACATATCTATCCTTACAAGTACAATTTTTTGCTGCATTATTTATTTTTATCCCCCTTCAAAAACTGCTCTTGAAAATTTTATGTTTCTTGTCCCACCTACTGTTATATTAACTTTACGCCCGTGTTTCCAACGCATTACACCTTAACAATCTCATAGCAACACCCTGGCAATCACCCAGAACACCCTAGCAACTGCAAACCAATATGTTGTTAACAACCACTTAGAAACTTACTAACAACTGCATGGCAATGCCATAGCAACCACAGAGAACACCCTAGCAGCCGCATAGCAATGTGCTAACAACTGCATGGCAATGACCTAGCAACCACCCAGAACACCCCAGCAACCGCATAGCAACACACTAACAACCTGCAGGGCCATGCCCTATCACCACGCATAACACTCTACAACTACTCAGACACTTAGCACCGCATAGCATGCCGCTAGCACCCACCCAGAATACCCAAAACACTCAGAACACCCTAACAACTGCATACCAATTTGATAACAACCACTCAGAACACATAAGCAACTGGATGACAATGCCCTAGCAATCACACAGACGAGCCTAGTAACCGCATAGCAACTGCATGGCAATGCCCTGCACCCAGAGCATCCTAACAACTGCATAACGCCCTAACAACCTTAGCAACATGCATGCAACCACTCAGAACACCTTAGCAACAGTATGGCAATGGCTTGGCGAACAGTCAGGACTCATTAGCACTGCAGCAGTGAGTTTATAGATTTTTACTTATAATTCCCATAGACTCACCCTACCTTTGGCATTTTTTTATTCTTCTGAGTGGGGATGAGGACATTTCATCAGGCTTTGTTTTTCCTCTGGGAACATTTTCTGAAAATCGCAAAATCTGCCCACACAGTCTTACTGTATATACAGTCTTACACACTTTCACCTTCAGGAATATATATTCAATAATATCATGCACACGTATTTCAAGAAATAGTTCCTCCCAAAATAGTCATTACTCACATACAGTCTTGCTGATCCTAAATTACATGAGATATTTGATAGAAAGTCCATGCTGCTCTTTTCCATGTAACAAAAGTGGATGGCAATTTATACTGCAGTTAAAAACACAAAAGCAGCATAATAATTTCACAAAAGATGATGTTTCGTATATTTCATTCAGTCTTCTGAAGTCATATGGTAGATTGATGTGAACAAAATTACAAAATTCATAAATCTGGATTTTTTTTTTAAATAAATAATATATATACACAGCACAGATAGACAGACTGACGGACTGATTGATTGATAGGTAATTGATAATATTGAATTATAGTCTGTTTACTGAATTCCAATTACTAACACGATTGTAGTTATAACTATCCTTAGCCTTACATTTTAGGTATATAATCAGATTACTTTTAGATACTTTTGACCTAACTCATTTATCACATTAATTTCGATAGGAAAATTTTTACCATCTGTTCAAGAAAGAAAAGAAAAAAGAAGAAAATATATTCCATTTATGTTATTATGAACACCATTAATGCATTAAACATTACCATGCGGGAAGGTTTTCCCAAACTGGGGTCTGAAGGAACCTGCCAGGGGTTTTGTGAGTTAATGAAAGCTAATACTCGTATGAAATCATAAAAATGTCATGACAAAAACAATTTATTATTAATTATCAATTATTAAATAAAAAATCATACTTTTTGTTTAACCTTCAGTGTCCATGTGCCATTAACTAACTCAGACAACCGTGAACATGACAATTGTTACTTATTATTACCTTAATAGCTTAAAATCTCGGGTGGTACTTCAAGTAAGTATATTAGGTAAAACAGGTTTGATTGACAAAGAAATTTGTGAATCCCTGCATTACATTCAAATAAGAAATAATGTGACTTTGTGCATTTTAATGTGTTTGAAAGACAAAACCTTCCAAAGGCATAGTAATAACATGGAGAAATGATCAAATAATTCAAATAAAAATTAATGTATTCATCACTAGTTGATGCAATGTTGAAATGTTGAGAAAAATACTTATTAAAATTGAAATGATTTTTGTAAATCCAATGGTCAACGCGTGATGGCCCCCATTATATGCACTGACTATGATTTTCCTGATGTATGTAACGGTAGGTTTTGAAATAGAACTTTAACCATGAAAAAGAATTAAGGATAGTAGAAGTAATGAAAGATGTATGGCTATTGTGTGATATTTGTAATCAATAAAAAATCCAGATTACATGCATCAGTGTAATAACAGCCCTATATATAATATATATGTGTGTGGTGTGTGTGTGTGTGTGGTGTGTGTGTGTGTGTTCTACAGTACACCCCCCCCCTCCCCCCCCCACACCACACACATACTGATTTTGCACTATGTTTGACAAATACTGATTGAGAAACCGAACAGTGTCACAAATGACAATAATCAGAAAGATCTCAGTGAATAATGACTTACATTTTGGTATTTCGAGGAAGAAAGAAAATGATACGGCTTTCGTTGACACAAGGCTGTGTAAATGATGACCGTTTCCATGTCTTGAATGAACTACTGCTTTAATCACGACTCCTGCACATTCAAACGCAGCAAAGCCGAGCACACAGGCCGGCTCTCTTGCCTACACACCTTTCAGATGTTTTCAGATCATGATCCAAGAGCATCGGTGTTCACACCTCTCCTGACTGCATCTGTTTATCCTTTCAAATCTTCCCCGTGGGAACATGATTTAATTACTCTATATGACACCCTTTAAGAACACGGCAACATTTACAGAATGGATTTCCATTCTGCTAGGAGAGGCTGATTAAGCTGGGTCATTTGAATAACTAAATCTTCCATGCATGGCTCTAACCCGTGCACAGATGGCAATGCTGCCAGAGCGCCGGATCCCGTCCATTAAAGATTCACAGGAGAGGTGGCGCACCGTTTTCTCTGATAACAGCCCAGCGTTCTGTCTCTCTCCACATGACGTCTTCACACATGCACTTACATGCATGCAGCCAAATCGATTTGCTCCCCTTTTGTGTAGGAATGGCTGAAATGTGCATGTGCATGTAAATGTGACCAGGCAATCTCTTCATATGGACTTGTACGACAGCTTGTAAAAGGTCAGGGAAGCATCCTGCCCCGGTGGAAGAGGAAAACCAGCAGCCGGTGGACAGACAGAAGCGTCGGTTTGATTGATGAGCACACTTTGTACTATAACATGCATGCATGCCTTCAGGAAAAGAACTGAAATGAGAAGAAAAACAGAGAGCGGGAGAAAGAACAGCCTAATCTGTTTCTGATATACAGAGCAAATGCAATGAGGAGAAACAAAGCCGTTTCTAGGCTGCTGGCTGCAGCAATATTGTGGTAGTGAAGTGAAACATACAGGGTGGTTTGTGCGCCCTCGGTTCTGGGCTGTGCTTTTATAGGCACGGGTCTATGCTTACATTTCTGTCTCTGATATGGGAATTCTTTCAGATGCATGGTATATTACACTGCACCGCAAACTTTCTAAACAACCATTACAAAATGCAGTACTGGGCCTGTTGGGCCAGTAGTTCAGATTTGTACTGACCCAGCAAATAGCTGATTTAAGCATCATATTTGTATGTTCATCAACCACTCAATCAATACAATAAATAAATACTTTTGATAGAAGATAAAGAAAATGTAATTTTAATGTTAATTTTTTGTTTATATATTTCTTTATCTCGCTCTTTCGCTATATTCGATATTTCTATAGCTGTTCATAAAAATAGATTGTAGCAAAATGCTTACATGTAGTAACGTTGGTATAATCATCTTTTTTTTTCAGTCTAACTGATTTTTTTTTGACTTATACATTATTATTTAAATGTATATTAATTTAAACATTGAACTATCAACAAAATATAAACTATTCAAAATACGATGTAGATCATTTTTCAGTTTAATGATCATTTTATATTAAATAAATATCATTTTTATATTCGACATAATGCATTCTAAAAATGTGACATGCCACAAAATTTTGAGTTTGCCAGGGATTAAAATGTCATTCCTTAAAATACTATAATTACGTTTTATATTTCACAGTATAAAAAAAAAAAATTTTATATATTATATTTTAGATAATATATATCTATATATATATATACAATATTAAACATGTTATATAAAAATCTATATTTAATTTTAAATTATAATTTTAGATTAATATCTAATATAATAATATAATCACATTGCACTGATTATATGACTATTAAGAACAATTTTTAGGTCTGAAACATAAGTATGAGTACTAAAATCCTTGATACATAAGCTTGATTATTTATTGTTATGTATGTGTTACTGTAAAACATCTGCACCTATGGCCAATTTTCTCAGCTCAACTAATGTCATGGCAGAGCAATGAACCTAAATTTTATAAACTTGTTTTTAGCATGTTGGTGCATACATTTAACTATTAACCTCAACACAACAGTATGTGCATGCACTGCATTGAAAGTCGCATTTTTGTGCTTTTGTAAAATCACTAACACAACTTCTCATTCATACTGAATTATCAGAGGTGAAGTGGTTGGCCATTGAGAATAGTTCATTTCACTGTGTCGTTGGCATGCGTATGCCATTCCTTTATACAGTGAGCGTGCATTTAAATATTCAAATAGAGCAGTCTGTCATTATAAACTAGAATCAGCCCATCTCTATTTATTTAATAGTGCTGTCAGTTGAACTGAGATGCTCATTCAGTCAGTAGAAGCTTTTTATTGGTGACAGAACGACTCTTAGAGATCAATTAGAGACGAGCAGTGTTTGATGCGTCTCATCAGTCCGACTCTCTCTCTCTCTCATATGCCAAGATTTAGCCATGACCGGTTGCCATGACGCCTGTATGGAATGTTCAGTCTGTGTCTTGCCTATTATGAGTCTAAGGGAGAGCGCATTGCTTTTTTCTGAGCGAGCATCGTGCAATTGCATTGCATACAGAGCAAACACAAACACGCACACAAATTAAATGATGGATAATATGTTGCCGTGACCCACTGCAGCGAATGATTTGATGCTTTCATACAGCGTGTTTGACTTCCGCGTGATGTGGCATGAGGGCTATTGATTGAGTAGCGTGAGGCCGCGTGCATTTCACTGTCAGCTCTCAAACATCTCCATTAAACATCACTTCTTGCCTATGGATTTAAACAAACTTCTAACCCTAAACATTCAACTTTCTTGTGTCATTTAAGGTACGGACATTAAAGATGCCTTAAATTTTGTGGATCGTTGAGGAGAGGTGTGCTATTGCATTTTAATAGGAGACAATTTTACTGCATTATAATTTACCTTCTTTTGACCAAATTCTAAGGCAGCATCACTTGTATCTCTCTTAGAGAAAGCTATTCCTTAATGCATTATGAAAAAAAAAAAGAAAGTTGAATGATGACAAAAATGACAATTCTAAATACAGTACTGTACTGTACATGCAAAGTACAGATATAAAATAGTTCAGTTTAATTAAAAATATATATAAAACATTCATTTTGTATGTGCTTTTTATGTTTTTCTGCTTATTTTCAGTGGCATTAGCGTAGAAACATACAACAGAAAATTATTTTTGAATTGTTGTCTATGTAGCAAATCAGCCAAATCTGCCTTAGAAGGAAATAATAATAATAATAATTTTATATATATATATATATCTACCCGCATGTATATCTTTCACACACCATTTTTTCATAGAATTTTATCTAATATTAATTCCATTGTTTTATCATCTATATCAGGGGTCTCAAACTCAAATTGGCTAGGGGCCATTGCTGTGATTGACACCTCATAGGAGGGCCATTTTAACATTCAAGCACAACAATAAAGCAGAACATTTCTGAAAATTTACTATTTACTAAATTTAATATTTTTGTCAAACTTAACAAAAAATGTAAACAACAGTGTCTCTATCGTTGTTATAACAGTATATATTAGTTTTTAACAGGTAGTGCAAATATTTTCCCCTTACTTTATTTTAACTTAAATAACTTAAAACCTTGCACTCAACTAACAACATTGCACTGAACAAATGCAAACCCTGAATACATTTGTACACTATTCTATTTCTTGCCAGACACCTGGCAGCGCTTCTGCTCACACAACTGAGCCACATTTGCCCTGATGGAGGTCACAGTTGAAACTCTGAGTACAGCTTCAAGATGGACATCACTAAGCCTGGACCTGTACTTGCATTTATTGAAGTTCATAGTTGAGAAAAGTTTCTCACACAGATATGTGCTTCCAAAAAGGCACATTACTCGAGTGAACACTTTGGACAGCTCTGGGAAGCATGGAGGTAATTCTCTCAAAAACTGTCTAGTATTGTCTGCTTGTCCCTGAGCCTCTCTGAATTTAGTTTTTAGCTCACTTTTGCACTGCAAGCTAATAAGTTCCATTTGCAACAAACTTGGGACACTCTCCACATCAGCTGAGAAGGGGTCTGCAAACAGCTGGAAAGTGTCACGATGTGCCTTGAAGTCAGCAAAACGCTGATCAAATTCCTGCAGTAGGTTTTCAATAGCAGAGGCATATTCATCACCATTGAATGCTGTGCCCTCCTCCACAAGAGATCTGCATGTTGGGAAATGACTGAGATTTTTTGCTGAAAGCTGAGTTTTCCACAATCTTAGTTTTGTGGAGAAGGCTTTCACACTTTCATAGGCTGCTGTGATGAGCTGACCTGGGCCCTGGAGCTTCAGGTTAAGGACGTTCAGCTCCTGTGTTATGTCAACTAAGAATGCAAGATCCATGACCCATTTAGGATCATCAAATTCAGGAACATCCATTCTGCCATCTTCCATGAATCTCTTCACCTCTACTCTTAACTCAAAGAATCTCTTCAGGACATCACCATATGTTGACTCAATTTCTTCTAAAAAGGCCCGAAACTGGCGGTGCTGTAAACTCCTAGACCTGATGTAATTGATACATTTCAGGACAACAGACATGATATGTTCATATTTCAAGCATTTGCTGCACAGTGCCTGTTGGTGAATAATGCAGTGCAGAACAACTGCTGGATCTGCATTTTAGTCTTCTAACTTTCTTTGTACTAGTGCTACCAGTCCATTTTTTTCCCCAGTCATAGACGGGGCGCCATCAGTGGCAATGCCGACCAGCCTGTTCCACGGCAAACCAGCGCGCTCAATTGCGTCACACAGCTGCTGAAATATATCTTTGGCTGTGATACGGCCATGCATTGGACACAAACTCAGCAACTCTTCCGTCACTTCAAACTGGTCATTAATACCCCTGATGAAAATTGCTAGCTGAGCACTGTCGGTTATGTCTGTGCTTTCGTCAAGCGCCACAGAGTATGCAGTGAAAACTTTAGATTTGCTGCGTAACTGATCATAAATGTCACTCGATAACTCGCTGATCCGCTCTGCCACTGTGTTTGCCGACAAAGATAGATTGTTGAACAAGTTTTTCTTTTCTGGACAAAGAATATCAGCGACTTTCTGCATGCAATCCTTTATAAACTGCCCTTCTGTGAATGGCTTTCCCGCTTTAGCGATCAACTCACTCACCACATAACTTGCTTCAACTGCAGCATCAGCATCCTTTTTGGCTTTATGGAAAAGATTTTGCTGGGACGTTAGCTCTCTCTCTCTGCACTAGCGTGGCTCGTCTTTTTCTCTCTGTCCTTCCTGGTACTTCTCATAACTGTCTCCATGTTTTAGTCTATATGGAACGCTTGAGAATTCTATATTCCTTTAGAAACGCGACTTTTCTTTGCATATCAGAAGGTTCGTTTCCATTAACCCTCCCACAAAAAAATACTGCAACCGCCATCTTCTTGAAACTGTCGTTGTTCCTCATCCACTTCCTTGCGGGGGGGGGGGGGTTTGGAAAGCATCTTATTCAATTTCGCACTTCAGCAAAGCCAACAACATAAACTAACGAAGCCCCGAAACCAGCTATCTTCAAATCTGCCTGCATGCGCGTTTTTTAATTTTTTTCGATTTTTTTATAGAATCATGTCATTGTTTTGAATATGGAATATGGTACGAGACAACTAGAAAATAATAATAATAATTTTATTTTGTATTATGTTTTATTTTTGACATCAGTTGCGGGCCGGGTGGAGGGGGAGGGGGGGCCGTAAATGACCCGCGGGCCGGCAGTTTGAGACCCCTAGTCTATATTTTTTATCTTCATCTATATTTTAGAGTCTAATACTTTTATATAACATAATTATATAACATATTCTTATTATTAGTAGTAGTTGGTTGTAGTAGTAGGAGTTTTATGTAGCGCTACTTCAGGTTATTATATTTAATGAAAAGGAACTAAAATCAAAACCTTAAAATATAAAATATAATTTTTTTATTTCAGCTAGTTGCCGTGGCAACATTTTAATTTAGTTTAACTTGATGAAAATTAAGACTAAAAAATATAAAACAACCCCAAAAAACACTAAAAATTACAAAAAAAACAACAAATTACTAATTGTTTTTAACTAAAATTAAAATGAAAACTAAAAAAAACGATGTCAATACGAATAACTATGATCTTAATGACACTAAATAACCTGCTCAGTTTAACATTCAGGTCACTTTACAGACATGAAGCATTAAATAAATAAATAAAAATAAGAAAAAATATGCAAATCAAATATAACTGAAATGAATAAACCTCAAAAGTAAACAACAGTAGACCATAACAAGAAGGACATATTATAGAGGGAAAAAAGAGAATAATCAGATTTCCAAAGCAAATATTGAAGAGAAATGGAAAAAAAAGAATGGTAAAAGAATAATTAACCTGGTGCAATGATGGGGAACACCCTAGAAACCATCTAGCAACAACACAACAACCAACACACACATAGCAACACCCTGGAAACCACCCAGAACACCTCAGCACTGTCTATAGAAAATCTAAACCTCTAATTATTTGTATTTCAGTGAGATCCTGCGGTAGCAGAACTCATGTTTTATAAACAGGAAGTTATGGAGTCTCATCACCTCTTGATCGGTCTAGAGTTAATTACGGCTCTCTAAGTAACGTTATTAAAATTCAATAGAGCACCATCGAGGGTCATCATCATTAAAGGTGTGACAGTTTATCTCGGCGTCCTGAAGGCCATCATAGCGGATGTCACAACACAGCTTTTGTTTTCAAGCATAAAAGAGATGCATTAATAAAACTTGTGCTGCCTTTTAACTATCCTACTTCTCATTCAGAAGCAGTCTGGTCAGGGTTTATAGTGCCTGCCCTAATTGCTATGTGCACAGCAGTGAAATACGTTTGTTGTTATTATATCATCTGTAAATGCTAATCTAACAGCCATCATAGTGTCAGTATATTGATGCTAATTCTAATGTAGAATGCAAAGATTTCATTTCTGTCACTTCTGTGGCGATTTGTGTTTTGAATGCAAATAAGCGAAGTATACTCAGATGTATAGATCAGTTTCTCCTGATGTTTGGAGTAACAGAGCGCTGTCCATTCATTGTGACGCACGCACGCAGTACACCACTTAATTAAATCGCAGCCTTTTGTGGTTAAATAATCAATTTTAATTGTGCAGCTCTAATTATCAGAGTGTGGAATTACTTCATCATGTCTGTTTGTCTGTTTGTGTGCCAACATACATGCAAAGAGTGAGAGAGAGAGGGAAAAGAGAGGAAAATTGATCTAGATGAAGCATGAATGCTTTGAAGTTTATGATATGACGTAATCATTAATGTTATTTTCAAAGGCATCATATTTTTATATCAGGGCATTGACATGTTTTCCCAAAAATGAAATGACACAGTAGATGGATATAGAGTATCTGTCCTGCTTTCCATTTTTGGTCCTTAAAAGGCTTGTAGCACAAATAAAGATATATTTGCTATGGACCATGACTGTCCGTTTACATTTTCACAACTCAATTGAATTAAATAGCCTGTATGTCTTTAAATCGACCTTTTTGTCATTGCATGTCATTTTATATAATATCTACTCATATATATATATTATATATAAATAAATGACTGTTTGATGTTTTATTACATCATAAAATACCCACAATATTACATATTTTATCAGACAAGACAGACAGATAGACAGATAGATATGGATAGTTGATGGTTAACTAAGAGCCACAAACGTTGCACAAGACTAACCTTTAATTAATTACGTTCTGAAAATTTCGATTATCATCCAGTGCGGACAAATATTTCATGTTTACAGTGTTACATGTTGTCACTCTGACTGATATGTGGGTCTAGCACTGCTCATAATATATAAAACCTGTGCATAATACTGCTTTTTGTCTGCACCAATAGCTATGGAAACCAATTTTAATATGACTGGAAAAAATTGTACGGCAAGACAGTTGCCGTATGGTAATGTCTGCGCTAGTGACAACCAAGCTGCAACAGTCAGTCCATCAGATATGAATGACTAACATGCTAATTGGCGCTGTCTGCTGCAGCTGGACCGATGCGCCAGTGACGTTAAAACTGGCAGATAATTTGTTATAAATCATAATTAGCCATCAGTTGTTAGCAAAGAGAATATTACTGTCCTTATGATTTACTGTTGATGTTTAGGACCGATCCAGACTGCGGCTGTGCGGCTGTGCACATGAGGTTGAGTGAGGATACATCATTCTCACATCATTCTTCTATCCGGTGAGAAGAGCTGCTTCTTTAGGAGGATGTTCACTGTCTGCACTTGCAGCAGTAGTGGTAGTTTGACTCAAGTGTGCAGAGACTATGATGCAAACACACAGTCTCTAGATGTGCAGCAAAAAAAAAACGAGTCAACAGGTCATGTGACATCCATCATGCATCACCAGTGTGACTCAGACCCTGCATAGATGTTCACTATACATCACCAGCAGCAGTTCACTACTGCAGCTAATACAGATCGCTTTCACATTTCACATCAATCAATCAATCAATCAATCAATCCATCCATCCCTATCTATCTATCTTATCTGTTTTATTTTATTTATAGAGCACAATTAAAACAATGCAAGGTTGACCAATGTGCTGTACAATCAACTAAGGGTAAAATAACAAACTAATAAAATAACAGCTAATAAAAACAAGACCAACATCTCAAAAAGGAAAAAGACTGATAAATGAATAAGCAAATAAAACAAACATCACAGGAGAAAAGAGCCAAAAGCTAAACATAGTCTCAATTTTTTTTAAAAAGAGTCCAATGAAGGTGAAAGTCTAAGATATGAAGGCAAACCATTCCAACGCTTTGGGGCCACCACTGAAAATACCCGATCACCACTCAATTTTAATCTTGTCCTAGGGACGTCTAAAATCATCTGGTTAGATGACCTTAGATTCCTTGGGGGTTTGTGTACATGTAAAAGATCAGTTAAATAAGAGGGTGCCAAATTGTGTAAAACCTTAAGATAAGTCATTTAAAATCGACCCTGTAATGAATTGGAAGCCAATGTAAAGTAGCTAAAATAGGTGTTATATGCTGGTGTTTATGAACACCCATCAATAATGTAGCAGCAGCTTTCTGCACTAATTGTAAGTGAGTTAACAGCGATTGGCTCTCACCCGCATACAAGGAATTACAGTAGTTCATTCTTACAAAAATTAAGGCATGAATAAGTTTTTCAAAATTGCTAGATGACAGAAACGGTCTACCTATATGTAATATCTATTTGTCTATCGTCTATCCATCCATCTGTCCGTCGTTCTGTATGTCCGTCCGTCTGTCATTCTGTCTGTCTGTCTGTCCGTCGGTTGCTCTGTCCGTCCGTCCGTCCGTCGTTCTGTCTGTCTGTCTGTCCCGTCCGTTGGTCGCTCTGTCCATCTGTCCGTTGGACGTTCTGTCTGTCTGTCCATCCATCCGTCGGTCGTTCTGTCCATCCGTCGGTCGTTCTGTCTGTCAGTCGGTCGTTCTGACCATCCGTCGTTCTGTCCGTCGGTTGGTCGTTCTGTCCGGCTGTCCGTCGGTCAGTGGTTCTGTACGTCCGACGGTCGTTCTGTCTGTCCGTCCGTCGTTCATTCTGTCTGTCCGTCCATCCATCGGTCGTTCTGTCTTGTCTGTCCGTCTGTCGTTCTGTCCATCCGTCCGTCCGTCGTTCTGTCCATCCGTTAGTGATGGGCGCATTCGCAGTGTTTTGGAGAGCGTATAAAACCGGCCAGGTCACGTGATTTTAGCAAATGAAGCTTCGTTACGTCACACTGTTTCAAAACGTTTCAAAACTCCGATGGTTCACCACTAGGGGGTGTTGATCTCAAAGTGAACCCATGAACCACTTCTGGTTGCCCAGTTAATCATGTGACATGAAATCCCACAAAATTTTACAATAAAAAAAATGAAGAATTCAGGGCCAGATGTTGTGGATTAATAAACAAAAGATAACTTCCCTTTAACACAGATGGCTATATAGTTTAAAAAATGTGTAAAGACTTTCAACCTACAAATCACATCATACCTTAAAAATAACAAAATGAGCTCACGATATAATTAAATCCACCTCCTTCTCCTGACCGATAACATTACTCTTGCCTGCTGGTTTTTATAGACAGCTCTAATGAAAACACTTAATTAAAAAATTACATAAATCAATTAATTCATTGAAAGATTAATTCATTGTGTGTTAAGTTTTTGATGATACTTAAAACACATAACACAAGCACTAATATTTAATAGTATTTAAGTGTTTATTTTTTATATAAAAAAAGGTATTTCTAAAAAAAATATATTTCCATTTGTTTTGTAAGTTTGTTCCGAGTTCTTGATGCTTTTACAATGTTTTCACCATCAGGTGTCGCCAGCATGTGCTGTTTCAAGTGCTTCCAAACATCGAATCATTTTTTTTTTTGAAGCAATTGGTTCAATTGATTCAATGCTTCGAAAAGCTTAGTTTCCCCCATCACTACCATCCGTCCGTCCATCGTTCTATCGGTAACAAGGGAGGTGTGACAGCGAAGTGAGGATCCAAATGCAAGGCTTTAATAAGAGCATAGTCAACAACAGCAAACAACGATGGCAGTGGCAAGGCAAAATAGTCATCCAAAAAATCAGGCAATGGTCAGGGCAGGCAGCAAATCAATCATAAGCGAGAAAACAGTCCAGGGATCAAAACACGAAGGCAAGGAAACAGAGAAAATAGAAACACGGAAAATTAGAAACCACAGAAGAGCTATACAACATTCAATCACCAGCAAAGACAGAGAGTGTGTGTTTTACTTTTAAAGTCCTTCTAATGTGAGACAGCTGTAAACTGATGATGAGATCAGATGAGATACAGGTGATGCACTTGAGTCTGGGCAGAGGATTATGGGAAATGGAGTCCGGGGTGAGTGGTAAAGGGTACAGGATGATTTTTAAAATTCCAATTAGAAAGGTAATTCTGCATCCCTACATCAATTCAAATTTAACACAAATATTGCCAGGAAGTTTTAGGTTCCCACAAGTAAGTAAGTATATAAATAAATAAAGAAGAGCTAGACTTCAAAACAAAATCCACAATTAAACTTCTGGAACGCAATGAAACCCGGTGCGCGTCTCTTGCGGGATCATCCAGTGAGGTAATGCCTTGAAATGCTTGTGATGTTTGACAGAATCGGGTTGCAGGCAGCAAACTCCGCCGCCACTAGAAAGGGAACGTCATTAGACACTCATCACTCTAAATGCCACATCTCTATTCACACGAAGGACGCCACTGCAACCGTGCATCTGCCTAATATCCCAGATTAGAAACTGCTGCCGTTACACTTCTAATTAATATTGAGCAGCACCCTCATGAGTAAATCTTCCTCTGAGCGCTTTTTTTGTGGTAAACAATGAAGTGGGCTCGTTGATTATCAGCTGTCTGGAACTCTGACTGCTCGGGTTGTTCAGTTCGACTGCGTTTCTCTGGCATGAATGATGGTTTAGTCATCTTTGGGTGACACACACTCACTGTCTCAACCCACACAGACACCCGTCTAATTTTAGACCGCACGCACTCAGTCTGTGAGGTAGCTGCCAATCAGCGATGGAGGCCTCTGTTAGAGTCTTACATGACAGATGCTGAATAGTAATTGTGTGCTGTGTGGTATAACATATGTGATACACTGGTGATAAGGGAGTTATTATCTTACCGATGGAAGTTTTTATCTTGCGCATCAAGTATGGACACTTTTCACAGACTGTGATGACGCTGAACATAATCAATCTCTCTGTTTTTTACGTTTTGGAAAGTCATAGAAACACTTTTGTGGAATTTTTCTTTTCTTGGGGAAAATGAGAACGCTATTTGTTGTAGTTGTAGAATGCAACATCCGTGTATCAGAATAAAATCCCATTCATTTTCTGTAGAGATTGACAGATATTGATTTTTGTGTTACTGATCATTTATATGTTATTATGCTTAAGTGTAACCGATATGCAGAGCCAAATGGTTTGGTTTTTACAGGCATGTGGTCATC
Organism: Sinocyclocheilus anophthalmus; assembly: GCA_018155175.1. Taxonomy (NCBI): domain Eukaryota; kingdom Metazoa; phylum Chordata; class Actinopteri; order Cypriniformes; family Cyprinidae; genus Sinocyclocheilus; species Sinocyclocheilus anophthalmus. Next base: position 535,792 of record JADLZN010011290.1, read on the forward strand.
GTGGATATATATATTTTCTTTTGGACACAAAACATTTAAATTAAATTTATTTAATATTATTTAAATTATTTAAAGTGATATAGACAAAAACGGCGTGTTGTATGTCGCTGGAGTTAATAAAATACGCGGACAAAAAAAAAAACATAAATGTTAACAGATTTGCCATTAGATCTGAGGTTGTTTTTTTTAGTAATTATTTATTATACTATTATAGTTTTATATTTGAAATTAGCTTTATTTTGTATATTTTATTTAATTGTAGTGAAATGGAGTAGTAATTGTATGTGCCATTTTTTTAATTTGCCATTAGTTTTTTAATCATCCAATTTATTTAGACTTTAATTTGGTTAAATATGTAAAATGCATAAGGCAAGTGTTTATAAAGTTTAAAACATTATTATACACTAAAAATGTATATAACCTTTTACTAAAATAGTTTGCCACTTTACTCCAGTTTGGCTAATCACTAAATATTTTCTGGTTTCTAATTTTAGTAACTTCAAATCGTAAATCATGATCTAGTTTTTGGGCAAGGAACGGGAAAACAAATCAATAATCTTACATAAACAGCAGACAATCACTGAAACCTAACTAAACTTTGAGAAAATTCGCGGGCTTGAAAGGTAATATTCTTTGGGAAAAATAACGTTATTGAATGAATTTATTGGAAAATGCATTATCATACACAATTTTTTTATTTTTATTATCTAATTTAAAATCATATATATATCAAGATTTTAAGAAGAAATATTTAGGTGTTACTGGCATTAAAAAGTTTGAATAGCCCTACACCTTTCTAATTTTGCTCGGGATTTTCTTTTGAAGTGAGACGCAACAAATTGTTTATGTCTTTGTGCATTATGAATGAGACAATTTCTTTTGTACCAGAAACATAAACAAGAGCTGCTTCAAAGATCCTCCCAGACATCACACTGAAGACCTTTAGGCACATGTATGAATATGAAAAATACGCCAAGAAGATCTATTGGAGAAATAATGAATAATAGAGCCTGTGTGTTTTTGTGTGTGTCTGTGTGTGTGTGTGTGGTGTGTGTGTGCTGTGAGGGCTTGCATAGACCCCCCTGACACCCTCAGCTCCCAGAGCTTGTATTTAAAGATGAAAGCCCGCTTGCTTTGCGAGGTGCCTGAGCTGTCGAGGGATTCTGCTCCGAACAGAGCTCGGCGCTTCCTCACCTAACTTTTCGGTGGCAATGGGGAAACTACAGACATACAATAAAATATCGCATTTATGAATAATGTCCACGGTGGCATTGCTGATTGAACGGAGGTGAAAGTCCTGAGTAGCCACAGACGTGCGTATGGAAGGAGCTCTGAGCAGGCAGATCAGCGAGCTGCAAAGTTCACAGATCATTCTCTGAATCTTCGAAGATTGAAATACAGACCTGCCGGCTTGTGTACAGTTCCAATCGTTCCTCCTTCGCGCTTCTGCCATTTTCAGAGGTGTGGAAAATGCGCTTATTGCAAATATTGGCCTGTCTAGCAACCGCAATGCAGATCTATCATCTTCTGTAAGTATGGGCACCCCATAATTTTCCGAGTTCTGACTCAAGGATGGAGGTGCTTTGTGCATTACACCTTCCTGACAGCAATCTTATAAGAAAAGTAGGGTTAGTTATGAGTCAGGGTATTAAAACAAAACATTCTTACAATAACTATTGGAGGTAGATATTAAACAATTTTATCAAGTATGTATGAAATGATATATATATATAAAAAATTTTGGGTATAATTTTAATGTAACTAATATATATTTAGAGAAAATGAATTCTATAGTTTTAAGAAACTAATATCCTTATATTAACATTATGGTGACAATGGACCCAAAAACCAGTCATAAGGTTCAATTTTTCGAAATTGAGATTTACACATCATATGAAAGCTGAATAAATAAGATTCCATTGATGTATGGTTTGTTAGGATAGGGCAATATTTGGCTGGGATACAACTATTTGAAAATTTGGAATCTGAGGATGCAAAAAAATCTAAACATTGAGAAAATCGCCTTTAAAGTTGTCCAATGAAAGTTCTTACGCAAATGCTATTACTAAGAAAAAATTAGGTTTGAATATATGTACGGTAGCAAATTTACCCAAATATAGTCTTCATGGAACATGATCTTTACTTAAGTCCTAAGAATTTGCCATCAAAAAGAAAAATCAATCATTTTGACCCATACAATGTATTTTTGGCTATTGCTAAAAAATATACCCAAGCGAATTTACCTCGGAAAGCTTTCTGTGTCTTCAGGGTCACCATATTTGTGTAAAAAAAAAAAAAAACCTTACCAATCTCAAACTTTTGAATGGTAGTGTACATAATAGAAACATAACTTATGGTTTTTAGCTTAGATAAATTTAACAATTTAACTCGAAATACATTTTTAAATGTTATTTTCTAAATATCAATATATTTTTCGTATATAAATACAATATCGATAATAAATAATACCAATATAAATTTTATATTTTAAAGGATTATGAAGAATATTTTTGTTTTGTTAATTAATTGAAAGTGGGTTATGTGTGTCCTTCAAAAACAAAAGCTTTGACTGAACGTTACCTTTATCTTTAGTTAGATTTGTAAGAAATAGACATATTTCAGGAATAATCACTTAAACTTTCAAGTTATAAGTTATTATAAGTTAACACTACAATAAGAGTATACGCTCTTGATTTATACAGTTTATTTGTCCATAACAGGGTGGACATTTTAAGTCAGTCCAACTAATTGCTTTACAATTATGAATGCATTATGAGACATTTGCTGATCTCATTACTGTATGCAAATGCATAGTTATGCAACTGAACTATTGAAGCACAAGTAAAGAATCAATGCACACTTATTACAGCATGATTCTGGGATGTTTAACCTGATCTGAATGTCTGAATGGATCGCTTAATATATTTAAATCATCAGATTTCTAAAAAACAAATCCAGAGCTTACCTCACAACCTAATATCCAGTTATTCTTCCGATCTTGTAACAAAGTCATGAAATTTGTAGCATGCAGTCCATGTCTGTTAACTTGAGCTTTACTAAAAGTGACAAAACATAATTATTATCTTGGAAAAAAAACCACATTTAAAATATACACTCTTTTTCTTCCAGGTAAACGGACTAAAAATATCGATGAGAACATCTTGCAGTGGTGTATGCGGGTTTTGGTCCAATCAGATTTAGTCTACAATGACAGTGCCACATAAAAATAACAACAGCTAACACTTCACCGAGAAATAGTTTATGTGAGATGTTTTTAACTTCAAAAAGTTGCTTGCAGCTAACATAGACTGGAGTGGTGTGGATTACTTGTGGATTCTTGTGATGTTTTTATCAGCTGTTTGGACTCTCATTCTGACGGCACCCATTCACTGCAGAGGATCCACTGGTGAGCAAGTGATGGAATGCTACATTTCTCAGAATCTTTTCTGATGAAGAAACAAACCCGTCTATAGCTTGGATGGCCTGAGGCTGAGTACATTTTTCAGCAAATTTTCATTTTTTGGTGAACTATTCCTTTAAAATGAGAACACATGGCTTACAGCAGTGGAATTTGGTGAGTTTAACATAGAAAGCGGTGCTTTCAAACACAGATCCTGGATCAGATTCCATATGCCAGTCATTTGAGTTCACAGCTTCAGTTTGCACACAGCGACTGATGGAAGAACAGTGTGTTTTTTCCACTGTCGTTCTGGAGAAGATCAATGTGAGCTGCAGCAGTCGGCTCCGTGTGCGGGGTACTGAATAGCAGCCAGATATGTCTTCCTTCTTTCATGTGTGTGTGTGTGTGTGTTTGAGAGAGAAAGAGAGCATGTATGTGTGTGTGTGTAATGTGTGTGGTGGTGTGGTGGTGTGTGTGTGGTGTGTGTGTGTGTGTGTGTGTGTGTGTGTGTGGGGTGCTGAGGTCTACAGCCTCAGGCAACAGCAAGTTAACAAATGTACAAAGCGGGAATGAAGCCTCATTTCCATAAAGCACCCAATGTAGTAGAGCGACTATTTAAATGGACTCCTTTGTTTCTAATTGTGTTCTGCTTTCTTGCTTGTTCTCCATAAAAAAAATAAATTAATTAAAAAAAAAAAAACTCTCAAGTCCTGCACTGACAGGACTCAGTTACAGTTTACTTAGTAAACCATCTTTTAATGAGCTGCTCAACCGAAATGATCTTCACACCACAACAGTAAAGATTTATTAGCTATCTGTGTACGTTTATTGGAAGGTCTCTGAATCACTGACTCTTCAGTGCAAATGGATCTAAAGACATAATAGAGCAATATTCAGTGCAGTAAAATAGGAAAACAGACTGTGATTATCACAAGAGTGTAGTTTATGTCCCATTATATTGCGTATCAGTTGTATGTGCAAATTTAGCATGCCGTAACAGCATATGTTAGGTTTCTTCAGTCCATGTGCAATGATACTGAATCGCTTTTGCCTCTCAAGCACCTTACAATGAATCTTTTTCTAATGATATTAATGTATGTCGATACAACCCCTCACCTTACTACAAGAGAGAGTGTCATGTTTAAACAAATGTTAATAAATGCCAGTCACAGCATATGACTCATGCCATGGCTAATCGCTGAATTAGCTACTGCACTCTAAAAAATGCTGGGTTAAATATAACACAGCGCTGGGTTAAAAAGGGACAAACCCAGCGTTTGGGTTGTTTTGAACCCAGCATTTTTTTAGAGTGTGGCATAAATATTGAAATAACATGCAACTATGAGTGAATCTCACAAAAACATGTCTAAAGGAAAAATGGTTTATTATAAATTGTTATGCATTAATACAAAGTAACCTACTGAAATATTGAAAGAAGATTTGCAGTGAGACAAACAAAAATAAATAAATCATTCAAATAAATCATCATAAATTAAAGGTAGTACAACAAATACTAGATCATTTTATTTATTAAATTATAAATGTAGTTTGTTTAAAATTATAAATAGATTGAATGCATAACTGTATTTATTTACTTATTTTTTTGTTTGTTTGTGTTGTGAGAGAAATTCATGAGGAATCTGATGGTAAACTCTGCTGGATTGTCCGAATACTACAATGCAAAAAATTCTTAATGGTCTTAAAATCAACCTTTTTTATTCTTAGAAAAAATAAGGAATTAATACTTTTTATTTATAATACAATACAATACTTTGAAAACTTTCCATCATTTATAATTAAATAAACTAAATGCATTTCTAAAGTCACAAAATTCTATTTCAAATTAATTGTTCTTTTGAACTTTCTATACATCAAAAAATCATGAACAAATGGTATAGTTAATTTCAAAAAAAAACAGAAAACCGTTATTTTCATTTTGCAATAATATTTCACAATATTAATGATTTTACTGTAAACATTCTTTGATCAAATAAATGCAACCTTGTTGAGCATACAGGTGCATCTCAATAAATTAGAATGGGCGTGGAAAAAAGTTCATTTCAGTAATTCAAGCAAATTGTGGAACTTGTGATTAAAAGATTCAATGCACACAGAGTGACGTAGTTTAAGTCTGGTCTTTAAGTTGTGATGATTTTGGTCACGATTTAACACAAAACCCACCAACTTAAGATCTCAACAAATTAGAAAATTTCATAAGACCAATAAAAAAAATTTTTTTTTAGTGAATTGTTGGCCTTTTGGAAAGTTGTTCATTACTGTACATGTAATCAATACTTGGTTAGGGGCTCCTTTTGCTTTAATTACTGCCTCACTTCGGCGTGGCATGGAGGTGATCAGTTTGGGGCACTGCTGAGGTGGTATGGAAGCCAAGGTTTCTTTGACAGTGGCCTTCAGCATCATCTGCATTTTTTGGTCTCTTGTTTTCATTTTCCTCTTGACAATACCCCATAGATAATCTATGGTGAATCAGGTCTGGTGAGTTTGCTGGCCAACACCAAGCACACCAACACCATGGTCATTTAACCAACTTTTGGTGCTTTTGCAGTGTGGGCAGGTGCCAATCCTGCTGGAAAATGAAATCAGCAAAAAGCTGGTCAGCAGAAGGAAGCATAAAGTGCTTCAAAAATTTCTTGGTAAACGGGTGCATGTGACGTTGGTTTTCAAAAAACACAATTGGACCAACACCAGCAGATGACATGACACCCCAATAATCACTGACTTCGGAAATTTCACACTGGAATTCAAGCAACTTGGGCTATGAGCTTCTACACCCTTCTCCAGACTCTAGGATCTTGGTTTCTAAATGAAATACAAAACTTGCTTTCATTTGAAAAGAGGACTTTGGACCACAGGGCAATAGTTCAGTTCTTCTTCTCCTTAGCCCAGGTTAAGACGCCTTGACTTGTCTGTGGTTCAGGAGTGGCTTAAAAAGATGAATACGACAACTGTAGCCAAATTCCTTGACACGTCTGTGTGTGTGGGGGCTCTTGATGCCTTGACCTCAGCCTCAGTCCATTCCTTGCGAAGTTCACTCAATTCTTGAATCGATTTTGCTTGACAAAACTCATAAGGCTGCGGTTCTCTCGGTAGGTTGTGCATCTTTTTCTTCCACACTTTTTCCTTCCACTCAACTTTCTGTTCACAGAGTGCTGTATCCAAGCATGTTAACAGCCAGCTTCTTTGGCAATGAATTGTTTGTGGCTTACCCTCCTTGTGAAAAGTGTCAATGATTGTCTTCTGGACAACAGTCAGATCAGCAGTCTTCCCCATGATTGTGTAGCTAGTGAACCAAACTGAGAGACCATTTTGAACGCTCAGGAACCTTGCATGTGTTTTGAGTTGATTAGCTGATTGTCATGTCACCATATTCTAATTTGTTGAGATAGTGAATTGGTGGGTTTTTGTGAAATGTGACCCAAAATCATCACAATTAAAAGAACCAAAGACTTAAACTACTTCAGTCTGTGTGCATTGAATTTATTTAATACATGAGTTTCATAATTTGATTACTTGAAATAATAGAACTTTTCCACGACATTCTAATTTATTGAGATGCACCTGTATAAGAGACGTCTTGCAAAAAAAAAAAAAAATATCTTAAATTATGTATAATCCAAATGAAAGACGACACATATACAGTATTAATTTGTTTTTTAAGATGAAATATGACCATACATATTCTTGGTTTTATGATCAGGCTTCCATGTTTAGTCTGGCCCAGCGATTTGCATTTTGTACAAAGTGTCTAATTCTTATTTATGTTTATAGTAAATTACAGTCTCTAAACACATTGCAAGAACAATGAAAATTCCATTAGCCCTCTTTACTTTAAATGGATCTCTTTGCATGGACAACAAGGCTCCCTCAGGGGATACCGCGGTAAACATCACTGTATAATTTGCACGCCTCGAGTAAGCCTGCTTTATGAATGCTGCCCGTGACCTTTTACAAACATATTCTTCTTCTTTTGGCATTTTCATGCTGTTATTCAGAAGCCTGTGACTCTTCCTAACACTGATGTGGAGTATGGAATATATCAAGGCTGCGTTTATGTTTACTCACGCAGACACATCGGCAGAATGACATCTCCCTCAGATATATAATTATTCCAGGCTACAGTTCCTGCAGATGAGACCTGGCGCTCTCAAGGTTGCTCTTTATGGCTCGGCGTGACACATGATTTATAAGGTTAAACACAACCTTTGCCATGTTTTGGGGAAGCTACTGGCTCTTCTCATAATTTATAGTTAAACTAACATCAAGATACACTTTTTAATAAAACGTAAACACTAAGTTACTAACAAAATCAGCAGTATATTTAGGCACAAAAATAGTGAGGATGTCAATACTGCATAAACTGTGATACTAACTAGAAAACATCCTAAATGTATATTATGGAGTTGTACGAACTGCAGGAATTATCTAAATATTTTGTTCACACTTTATTTTAAGGTCCAATTCTCATTATTAACAACCAATTAACTACGACCTCTGCCTCAGTAAGCTCCTAATTTGCAGCTTATTAATAGTAAGGTAGTTGTTAAGTTTACGTATTATTAGGGATGTAGAATATGGTCTGCAACATGTGCTATAAATCAGAATAAGCAGCCAATATGTTAATAAGCATGCAATACTAAGTGTTAACAATATTTTCAATCAATGTATCATTCATCTGAATTAGTAAAAAAAATAATACCATGACAATATACTGTATATACACTAGTCAACATTTGAAGTCGATCAAAACATTTCATCAAAGGTGTCCTAAAACTTCAATCCAAAATGCGTTCTTGTCTTAGGACAACTTTGATGAACTTTTTTGATTCACTTCAAATGTTGACAAATATATACATAGCTTCAGCTCAGTTTGTTATTTCGCATGTGCAAATTAATGTCACTTGACAAAAAATAAAACAATATACCATATTGAGACATTACTTGTTGAAAGCGTAGCTTGATATAGGAGCTATTCTGTTTTAAAAACAGCTAATACTGGAAAAACTGTAGTTAAATTAATGTCATTACGTCTTGCTAGATAAGCACAGAACCTCTGGAGTGTTATAATTGTTAATAAAAAAATGAACACATTAAAAATTATTATTTGTTAACTAAAAAAAAGGAAATAAACGGAAATAAAATAAAATATGAATAGATGAAAAACTTAAATGAGAAATGTTGCATTGATTAGTTGAAATAAACTGAAATAAATTAATTTAAAGCTGAATAGAAATATAAAAAACAACTAGGAGAAATTACAAAAGCACATAATGTTACTAAAATAAAATGAAAACTAAACTAAATAAAATAAAACTAAATACTACAATAGTATATAAATAATACTAAAATATTATTGTTGTTAAGTTGATATAGCAGCCTTTTCTTGTAGATCTCAATTGGTCACAGTCTTTCAAACAGCCTGTTTACTGACGCATAACTGTTTAGAAAACCCTGCACGGCCATCTGGAAAGACGAAATGTTTGCGCTATGTTGTACACCAGTAAAAACACTGACACTCAGAGAAGAGAGCGTCCAATGAGCGACTCAGTTTGGGCGGATCTCACTGAGCAACGTTTCCACTGTCGGGCCAAAAGCCGGTGTGTTAGTGCGTGCCCCAAGGGGGCCAGTCACCTTTCCACTATCACTTCCGGGGCTTGATCGTGTCTCGTCGGTGCTTCCTCGGGAAGTGGGGGTGCTGAGGGTACAGCAGCACCCCCTGTTTTTTTCTGTGGGCAACTGTTTAACTGTTGGGAATAAAAAAAAAATCGGTGTCTATTTACACTAAGTGCAAATAGCCCACCTTGTTGGCAGATGCTATTTACACTAACTCCACCCACCAACGTGTGATTGGGCTAGTCAACATTACAAAAAGACGGTCATCAATCGTCAGATTCAGTGGCTTAGATGGTCGCAATTGACCCAAGTTCGAATCTGCCTTTTGCTGAGCTTTTTTTCCCCTCAATTTTTAAATATCATATCACATCGGAAAAACATTTATTTTCAATAAAAATGAAGGAAATAATCGAAAAATTGAAAATAAAGTATCGGGTAGGGTTAGGTGTATGGAGGGCTTTATTGTACCAAAAAGCCGACATCCATTTAATAATTTGAATTAAAATTTACACTCGATGGGCTCTGATTGGTTAGCTAGCCCAGTGTGTTGTGATTGGCTAAACCGCCTCTGGTGCGCGTCTAAACGTCCCGTTCCCTCAACTCAGCGGCATGTGATCCGGTTGTATTGTAAACAGCGGCATCATTAATATCGCTTATCAGTTTGAGCCAGATTGAGAAGCAGAGGATAGTATTGAAGAGGATCGTGCAGAACCTGTGCAAGCATGGCTTTTTATGGTAGGCCTATGTTTTTGGTTTGTGGGTCTCATACTTGTAGATATGCTGTTATTTGTAAATGCTACTGCTTATGTTAGCTTTCAATATACGGTATTATTTAAAGCTGATTAAAGCTTTAATACAGTACGGCAACTGCACGCGCGTCCATGTTTAACGCTTCTCATGGCGATGTGAAAATAAGTGTATAAATGGAACAGGTCATTGTTGGAGCTGAGATGACTGCATGAGAGGAGGAGCGATGAGAGAGGAGAGAGAGGACGAGCGGGGGGACGCGAGGAACAGTATTAAGAACTGCTGCTTCAGAGCATTGATTTTGAAACTTGTGAATCCATTAGAATCGTTAGAAGACAGAATCGCGATTCATATATGAATAGATTTTTACGTGCACATCTAGTTTTCTCTTCCTCTTCTCTAAGCAGCGCAGCATGGCCTCACCCCCTTTGATGCCTTTTCCCGAGGGCGGGGTTTATTATGGGTTTGTGACGTCACGGACCCGGGAAGAAGCTTGTTGTAGTCCCTACCAGACATTTTTGTAGGCATTAAACTGCCATAAATTTAAAAGACAACATCTTCGTTTGCATTGAACTTTCAGCACCGCAACTTCGCAGATATTGTTTATGCTCAAACAGCAAAATGGCACACTAACTAGCGTTAAAAAAGTTAAATCGCAATGAACCACCCTTTAACAGTTATAACACCAGCATTAAAGACTTTTAAAATAATTTGAACTCAAAACTCACTTTCAGACAGCAGCAAATAACTTCTGTTTGAGATCTAATGTGGATTATGATCAACATACAAGGCAGAAATAGCAATTTATAAGCGATGCAAAAGACTATGCACGCTAGACATTAACGTTACCATAGTAACATGGTAAATACGACCGCTTGAAGAAATCAAACATCAGCTTCTCATTTTCTATCACAATCGTGTATTTATTTATAACATATTTTATTTGTCATAAGTCTCGTCTTGAGACTTTAGCTCCGCGTATGTCATAAAAAATATCATAATAGTTTTTGTTCGGGAGCTCCCTCTGCTACTCGGGTCGTATTTTTGTTGGAAAAAAAATATAGAATTGATCATTCTTTCTAAATGCGATGTATACTGTGACTACAAATAAACAGAAACAGACTGAATAAGTAGGCTATGTGTCCTCTTTCTTTTGTGAAATAACGGTTCATACCAATTTATTTCTGAGACTAATTTTCAATCCTGATAAATTAATTCATTATGATCAATGTATCACTTATTATTGTAAAACATCAATGCTTTTGGATTTAAAGCTTTAACAACGCATACAAACAAACGGCCGCTTTTATCATGTTCGTTTTGTGATCGCGCTAGTTCCCCCCCCCCCCCCCCCAGTGATTTCTAGTAAATTTTCTGATAATCTTCTCTTTGTTGGTGAAATGATGGGGTTGCGTGACGTTATTCCTGAGAGGCGTGTAAAGGGTGGGTTTTAGTGAAGCGCAGCGGAGCTTCTGGAATGACGGTGGAAACGCAGGATGATTTTGGGCTCGGTGCTACAGGTCCGAGGCTATTACTCCCGCCCGGCCCGTTTAAAGCACTGGCTCGCACTGGCCCGACAGTGGAAAAGCGGCTATTCACTCTTTAGTTCTGTTCCAAAACCTTTCTGTCTACTACCTACATAGGAAGATGCCTTCTAAGGGAGCATCATAACTGTAGTAGACCAGTTTGTAAAATCCTACCATAGGCAGCTGTTGTCTTAAAACACCATGTGAGGCAGACAAGAAACTTGAATTATAGTTTGCACGTGGTGTGATTTTTTATATTTATATGTTATCGCCCAGCTCTTTATATAAAGTTGAATATATATAAATATGTCCAACTTTAACTGCATAAACTGGTTTGGTCGCGTGATTGTATATAGCAAACTCTCAACTGCTTGATGGATTGTACTCTCACACAAATGTAAATCTAATTTATATCAGCTTAATCTGGCTAAATGTGCTATGAGGCATATGACCCCAAGATATTTAGAATTATAAACAATTAAGATCATGGTTTCTGTAAAGTTGCTTTGTAACCATGTGTATTGTGAAAAGCACTACACAAATAAATCTAAATCGATTAGACTAAAACTAACGTGATGCTCTAATAAGCCTAAAACACATAATATTGAGTATAATACTTCATTTTAATAAGTATATTTAACATAATTTCTATGCGATACAATAAAGTTACTTTAGAAGCAACTTATGTAAAAAATATTTTATAATTTATATAAATGTGTTTTGTCACTGTTTTACACCTATAGTTAAAAACAAGATAAAAAAAATATAATAAAATACATAAGATATGCATAAAATACACTCGCATTAAAGTTGTTCTTCTAAATTACGTTCTAATCATTATTAGATATTTTTACTGCAAAAGAACAAAAAATACTCATAACAGGATTTTTTGCAGTGCATTTTATGCTGTTTTATCAAATATGAGTCATCTTAGAAGGCTGCCTAATCATGCAATGATGCCTTAAAGTGCCACCTACCTCTGTAGGCTGCTGACTGTGTTTTGGAAAAGAGCCTTTGTGTTCATTCCCCGGCCCTTCCTCCCTCCCCCTCTGTAATTCCCTCCCTGTCTGTGCTCTTGCATGCTCTTTCTGTCTCTGTCTCTCTCTCTGGCTCCAGTGAGACTGTGTGTTCACTGTACTTTGCGGTTGCCCTGGCTTTCCCGCTCGGCAGGCTGCAGTACGAGACTCGCTCGCCTGTCATGCACTGATCTGACCCCTTCTTCTGTGGACCAAACACCCCTCGACGTCTAGCAGCAAAACACCGAATTACTGCAACATAAAAGAGCAAATGCAGTTCATTAGAGTAAACATTGAAGGAATAGTTCAGATAAAAATTAATGTTCTTTCATTATTTACTCACCTTCATGTCGTTCCAAACCCATTTGATGTTTTTTAGTGGAGCACGTAAGGTGAAGAACATTTATGCAGCTTTTTTATTATTTGAATTGCAATATTGAGATATTTACAACTTGAAACACAATGAGTATTTTAGGGCTGCCCTCGACTAAGGATTTTTCTGGTCGACTAGTAGTCGTTCTTTTTAAGCATTAGTCGACTAATCTCACGTTTATTAATAAACCATTTAAATCATTTTAATGAGCTTTTAATTGCCTACATAGCCCAATAAGTGCTCAAGCACACGCATAAAGCTTGCCATAGCACACCGGCAGAAGAAATTATTACATTTACATTTACATTTAGTCATTTAGCAGACGCTTTATCCAAAGCGACTTCCAATTGGGGAGTACATCAAGCGATTCGTCTTAAAGAGGCAAATAGACACAGGAAGACGCTCGTAATACCAAGTTTCAAGCATTGCTCAAATAAGTACAAGCTAGAAAGGGAAGGAATAAATAAAGAGAGAATTTTTTTATTTTTTTTATGATGAAGTCAAGTAGCTTCGAAAGAGATGAGTTTTCAGCTGTCGCTTGAAAATTGTCAGAGAATCAGCATTCCGGATAGGGGTGGGAAGATCGTTCCAGCAGCCAGGAGTGGTGAACGAGAATGTTCTGGAAAGTGATTTTGAGCCTCTCTGTGATGGTACCACGAGGCGTCGCTCACTAGCGGATCTCAGACTTCTGGAGGGGATGTAGATTCGTAGTAGTGAGTGGAAGTAGGCGGGTGCTGAGCCTGTGGCTGTTCTATATGCAAGCATCAATGTCTTGAACTTGATTCGGCCGCAACCGGTAGCCAGTGCAAGGAAAAAAAGAGAGGTGTAACATGGGCTCTTTAGGGCTCGTTGAAGACCAGTCGTGCCGATGCATTCTGAATCATTTGTAAAGGTTTGATTGTGCTTGATGGGAGTCCAGCCAGAAGAGCATAGCAGTAGTCCAGCCTAGAAATGACAAGGGCCTGGACAAGAAGTTGTGCAGCATGCTCCGTTAGAAAGGGCCTGATCTTTCTGATGTTGTGCAATGCAAACCTGCAAGATCAAGGTCTTTGCAATGTGGTCTTTGAAGGTCAGCTGGTCATCAAAGGTTACACCAAGATTTCTGACCAAAGTTGATGGGGTAATTGTAGAAGAACCTAGCTGGATGGAAAAAAAAAAATCATACTGTAGAGTTGGAGTGGAAGGGAAGACAAGAAGCTCAGTCTTTGACAGGTTGAGCTGCTGGTGATGTTCCTTCATCTATGCCGAGATGTTTGCCAGGCAGCCTGAGATCCATGCATCTACTGTTGGATCGTCTGGTTCAAATGAAAGATAGAGCTGTGTGTCATAAGCATAGCAATGGTAGGAGAAGCCATGTGCCTGTATGATGGGACCCAGTGATGTTGTGTATATGGAGAAGAGGAGGGGTCCAAGAACTGATCCCTGAGGAACCCCAGTGACAAGTTGATGTGCTTTGGATACCTCCCCTCCCAAAGACACCCTGAAAGACCTACCAGTGAAATAGGATTCAAACCAACGAAGTGGAATCCCTGTGATGCCCATTAAAGAGAGGGCAGACAGGAGGATCTGATAATTGACAGTGTCAAAAGCAGCAGAAAGAGCCAGCAGTATAAGGACTGATGATTTGGAATCAGCTTTTGCAATCCGCAAGGCTTCCGTGACTGACAGTAGCGCAGTCTCAGTTGAATGGCCACTCCTGAAACCTGACTGGTTAGGATCCAGTTTGTTGTTCTGTGAAAGAAACAATGATATCTGGTTGAAAACAACTCTTTCGAGGGTTTTCGCTATGAATGGAAGGAGAGAGACAGGTCTGTAACTATCTATAAGTGAAGTGTTTAATGTAGATTTTATGAGCAGTGGGGTTACCCAAACCTGCTTGAATGCAGTGGGGAAGGTGAGGAGAGATGTGTTGATGATATGTGTGAGTGGTGGTAAAAGTGTAGGAGAGATTGCTTGGAGGAGGTGTGAGGGGATTGGGTCTAGAGGGCATGTTGTGGGATGGCTGGAGAGCAGAAGTTTTGATACTTCTGTCTCAGTGAGGGGACAGAAGGAGAAGATGGGAGTTTTTGCAGTGGGTGGGGTTGGTTTGAAGTCCTGTGTGTGGGGCTGAGAATTGACTACTAATTGTTCTAGTTTTTTCTGTGAAGAATGTGGCGAAATCATCAACTGTTATAGAAGTGGTGGGAGGTGGTGGAGGGGGACAGAAGAGAGAATGGAAAGTTTTGAAGAGATTACGTGTGTCTGGAGCGCTGTTGATCTCATGTGGAAATATGAAGATTTGGCAGTATGGACTTCAGCAGAGAAAGATGAAAGCAAAGACTGATACATACTCAGGTCTGACGGATCTTTTGATTTGCACCATTTTCTCTCAGCTGCCCTGAGTTTGGTCCGATGTTCACGAAGAACATCGGATAACCAGGGGTTAAAAGGGGCAGCCCATGCTGGCCTGGATGAGAGAGGACAAATATCGTTTAGACAAGAGGTAAAGTAGAGCATAAAGTGTCAGTTGTTTTTTTTTTTTTAATGCCATTCACATCCAGAGATGAGAAATGGGTAGGTGAGGGAAGAGAGGCGGATACAACGGAGGAAAGATGGGAGGGGAAAAGGGAGCGTAGGTTTCGTCTAAAAGTAACCGGTATGGGGGGTGGTGGCACACAGGTAGCAAAATGTAGTTTAAATGTAATGAAGAAATGGTCAGAGATATGTAGGGGTTTTACCAAAATGTTGTCTACAATACAATTGCGTGTGTAAAGTAAGTCAAGTTGGTTGCCTGATTTGTGCGTGCTTGTGGTGGTAAGTCGTTTGAGATCAAATGAAGCAAGGAGTGAATGGAAGTCTGTAGCATAAGGCTTGTCCAGATGAATGTTGAAGTCGCCAAAGACTAAAAGTGGACTGCCATCCTCCGGGAATGAGGACAGCAGCCCATCCATCTCTTCTAGGAAGGCGGATAGAATTTGCCCAGGAGGGCAGTAAATTACCACAACCTGGAGTTTTAAAGGAGCTGTTATAGTGATAACATGAGATTCAAATGAGTTGTAATTGCATAGGGGAGAGTGGGTTGAGTATTTCCAATTGTTAGAAATGAGCAGACCAGTGCCCCCACCCCGGCCAACCCGACGGGGGGTATGAGAGAAAGAGAAATTGTTCGAAAGAGCAGCTGGGGTTGCTGAGTCTTCTGGACGAATCCAGGTCTCAGTCAAGCCCAAGATGCTAAGTGTGGAGTTTAAAGAAAAAGAAGAAATTAAGTCTGCTTTGTTGACAGCTGACTGACAATTCCAGAGACCAACAGAAGAAAGAGGTGTAGTAGAGGATGTAGAGATAGGATGCAGGTTAGCAACATTGCGTTGCCGTTTGCGTGTGACCGTAGAGCGTCGGCGAGAGACAACCGGAATGGTTTGGAAACACATGATAGAGGTGGGAAAGAGAGGACAGAAAAGGAGAGTGTGTACAGGGAAGAGCAAAAATATACTTAAGTGCCTGGGCGATTTCGTTGCTCGGTGAAGTTGCGCAGGTAGAGTCGATGGTCTTTACACTCGTTGGTCTTTACACGAGGAGGTCTGAATGCTTCCGCTGATGCTTCCGCGTCAGCGCACAGACATCAGATAAATACACAGTCTAAGACACTAAAGTGAAACAGCTGTGGCCGCCTTCTAATTAGCACAGCCAATAGTCTATAGCAGGGCAATTCCTCCAATCGAAACTACAGTTCGCACTTCAACGCAGGAAGGGAGCAATTAAATTACACGCGCTCCTTCTTAGCCGAGGGCAGTTATTATAATTACCAGAAAGTGCAATCAAAAATACAAACGCAAACAAAAATATAACGTAGAAATAGGCAGAAAACGAAATATTCCTTCTTAGCAGCAAGTAATAATTCCAACAGCAGATCTATAACCAAGTATTACGCAGGACACTCACGTGCAGCCGTCTGTCTCTTCTGTTGACTAATCGCTTGACCCGATTATTATGAATGTGTCAGGGAAGAACAGTGAGGAGGCTGCATTAACATTTTAATAATTTGATAAACTAGTGCTTTCTTTGTTTTCGGCTTAAGTCGGAAACACTGACTCGTCATCTCCGCATTAGTGGACGCGCCTGTATGTTTCATACGGATGACATAATCTGAGAATATTTGATTTCCATTTGAATTGGTTCATTTGAAAGTAGACATTCAACTATCTATAGATATATTTTTAATGTCTGTAATAAGGCAAGCATACACAGAGTTTCTCGCTCAAGTTCACACAGTCCGAGACGGCAGAAAGCGCATCCTTTTTGCTTTCATTATTTTACAAAAGCGCGGTATTGTGAGTGCACACAAATAAACGTAGAGTCTTTACAGATTTGAAAGATGTATTACTCTTATCTGTTTGACCAAGAACGATGGAGTATTTTAAGAGAAAGTGAGCGCTCCGGCGTCTCCATCTGTCCTGCAGTGAACTACATTTCAGCTTCTACTCTTCGCACAAACACTTGAATTTGAATAGCGCAAATTTCTCTAGGTTAAACATTAGATTGAGCGGCTATGTAACGTTGTTAATAATTACATATTTCAGATGATAAGCCATATTTGAGGTCGATGAATGATAGGCAAGTGTTTGGATGTACTGTCCGATTTACTATATTACCATAGACTAGCTGTTAACGATCTGTCCGTCACGGACTGCGTGACTTCGCCTGTGGATTTATTATTTTTTTTCTGCGACTAAGCGACTATTAAAATTTTTGTCGACCAAGTCTCTTCTATTCGACTATTAGGGGGCAGCCCTAGAATATATATATTAGAGCCCGACTGATATGGGTTTTTTGGGGCCGCTACCGATACCGATATTTGGGAGTAAAAAAAAAAAAAGGCAGATATCGATATATCGGCCGATATTCTTTGTGTATATTATAGTACGGTACCAGTCAAAAGTTT
This sequence comes from Sinocyclocheilus anophthalmus, assembly GCA_018155175.1. Taxonomy (NCBI): domain Eukaryota; kingdom Metazoa; phylum Chordata; class Actinopteri; order Cypriniformes; family Cyprinidae; genus Sinocyclocheilus; species Sinocyclocheilus anophthalmus. Next base: position 553,403 of record JADLZN010011290.1, read on the forward strand.
GGACACTTTACCATTCGTGTGTCCAAACATTTGACTAATACTATAAGCCTATATAGAATACAGTATATACATAAACACATATACAGTGGGTACGGAAAGTACTCAGACCCCCTTAAATTTTTCACTCTTGTTATATTGCAGCCATTTGCTAAAATCATTTAAGTTAATTTTTTTCCTCATGAATGTAAACACAGCACCCCATATGACAGAAAAACACAGAATTGTGACATTTTTGCAGATTTATTAAAAAAGAAAAAATGAAATATCACATGGTCCTAAGTATTCCGACCCTTTGCTCAGTATTTAGTAGAGAAGCACCCTTTTGATCTAATCAGCATGAGTCTTTGTGGAAAGATGCAAACAGTTTTTCACACCTGGATTTGGTGGATCCTCTGCCATTCCTCCTTGGATCATACTCCAGTTCGGTCAGGTTAGATGGTAAACGTTGGTGGACAACCATTCTTAGGTCTCTCCAGAGATGCTCAATTGGTTTAAGTCAGGGCTCTGGCTGGGCCATTCAAGAACAGTCACGGAGTTGTTGTGAAGCCACTCCTCGTTATTTTAGCTGTGTGCTTAGGGTCGTTGTCTTGTTGGAAGGTAAACCTTCGGCCCAGTCTGAGGTCCTGAGCTCTCTGGAGAAGGTTTTGTCCAGGATATCCCTGTACTTGGCCGCATCATCTTTCCCTCGTTTGCAACCAGTCATCCTGTCCCTGCAGCTAAAAAACACCCCAACAGCATGATGCTGCCACCACCATGCTTCAATGTCGGGACTGTATTGGACAGGTGATGAGCAGTGCTGGTTTTCTACACAAATACCGATAGAATAAGGCCAAAAAGTTCTTCTGGTCTCATCAGCCAAGAATCTTATTTTCACCCTCTCACCAAATCCATGCGGGGGCTTCATGTGTATTGCAAGAGGAGAGGCTTCAGTTCGGGCCACTTGCCTAAGCCCGACTGGTGGAGGGCTGCTGATGGTTGAACTTTCTACAACTTCCCATCTCCCGACTGCATCTCTGGAGCTCAGCCACATTGATCTTTGGGTTCTTCTTTACCTCTCTCACCAAGGCTCTTCTCCCACGATAGCTCAGTTTGGCCGGACGGCCAGCATTAGGAAGGGTTCTGGTCGTCCCAAACGTCTTACATTTAAGGATTATGGAGGCCACTTAGGAACCTTAAGTGCAGCAGAAATGTTTTGTAACCTTGGCCAGATCTATGCCTTTCCACAATTCTGTCTCTGAGCTCTTCAGGCAGTTCCGTTGACCTCATGATTCTCATTTGCTCTAACATGCACTGTGAGCTGTAAGATCTTACATAGACAGGTGTGTGGCTTTCCCATTCAAGTCCAATCAGTATAATCAAACACACCTGGACTCAAATGAAGGTGTAGAACCATCTCAAGGATGATCAGAAGAAACGGACAGCACCCGAGTTAAATATATGAGTGTCACAGCAAGGGTCTGAATACTTAGGACCATGTGATATTTCAGTGTTTCTTTTTTAATAAATCTGCAAAAAATGTCAACAATTCTGTGTTTTTATGTCAATATGGGGTGCTGTGTGTACATTAATGATGGGAAAAAATTAACTTAAATGATTTTAGCACATGGCTGCAATATAACAAAGAGAGTGAAATTTAAGGGGGCATGAATACTTTCCGTACCCACTGTATATAAATAAACACATTTTTTGCAATGATCACTCAAATGTGGTGATCAAACACTTATAATGATGTGACAAAGATATGTAATGATGGAGGCAGGCCATTTAACAATAAATTTTATTCAAAATGAGTCTGACATCAGTGCACTGAACAGTAAAGTTTAAGTTTATTCAACTTTTTCAATTCAGTTCCATTAAACTTTATTCTGTTGGGAGTTTTTCACTTTGGAACATTCATTCACGGATATGCGCTACTGTCTTCACACACAGACGAAACTTACTCACAAAGTGTGAAGTGTGACATAATATACCTCAGTAAATAAATATAAATTCACGTCTTGCACACTTTAATGCCCTTTGAATGTAACATGTACGTTCCCTTGGAACTGGAATCATGGCGGAATATCATGTGAAAATAAAGTTTCAATGGTTTTCCATAGACTTAAGCTTTAAAGCGTTTCATCCAGGTCGCCAGAAGCAAACAATGAAGCGCGCTCTGCTGGACAAACTAGGTAATTACACCATTTCAAGCATTTTATCTGCGTTATATGTTCTGTAAAAAAACTGTTCATATCGGCGGATCTTCGCCAGCGACAGGCTCATATCGGCCCATAATATCTATATATATATATATTAGCTTGACATAACTACAAAAATATTTATTATAAAAATTCATGGAATTTTAAGATTTTATTAATTTACATGACTTTTTGCAGAATTTTTCATGAAAAGTCAGGTCTTTTCTAGAAATTATAGTCAAAATTAGGCGCATAAACCCTGGTTTGATTTTTACTAATTTAATTTTTATGTTGTCTTATTTTAAATTGTCTTGAGGCCACCTGGTTGAGAACCAATGCTTTACAGTCATCACAAAATGCTCATTTTCTTCTGTAACTTGACATATTTCCTAGATAAACAGAACATTAAATGAGAACTAAATGATTTTATCCATTGGATTTTAAAATGTGGTCTCTGTATTGAATATGTTTAGAAGTGTCAGGTGAAAAAGTGAGATTTGTAATGTCATTTCTGGGGCGGGACAGGTTATTATATTTATTTTAAAAAAAGTATTATTATTTGTCAGCATACACATGAATTGACCACAAAAAGACAACCAACATGAGTTAAGTAATTTTGATGTCATATTGACTTAACAAGCATCCAATTTCATATGTACATAACACAGTATTACCTTCTGTTGAATTCACACACCCTTTGGGTTTGATTATGGGCGTGACTCACACAAGATCATCTTCCAGCCATTAGTTAGTGTTCGTTATCTGGAGGGCTGGGGAAAAAAGGCACACTGGACTGAACTGTATGACTCAGTGTGCTGATTTCCCAGGCCTGAGGGCAGGCAGAGGTTAGTATGGTGCTAATTACAGACCACAGAACTACTAACATCCTATAAAACATTCAGTAGGGATGCCTAGACTACGGAATGAGGGTGTCGACTCGAGACTCAAAAGCCCTGCACTGAAGAGAAAACTCAAAGGTTACATCCTCGACATGCTCAAGGCAGAGACGTGTTCCTTTCTGACGGTCATTGTGTGAAGATACGAGTTGTTTTGAGCACCATCCACAGGCCTCTCAGTGACACACTTCTGGTTTTGTTCTTCGAGTTCAAACGGAGCCAAGAAACGACATTATCTTTAAAGCGCTCGTAAACTTTAATCACTGCGGCTGAGTCATCGCTTTAGACTCTGAATGAGTTGTTTGAGAATGACGTAAGCTTTTTTTTCTCATTCTGTCAGTCAAGACTTGGCTTATTGTTCTTCCTTGAAAGTTTATCAGCAGTACTACCACCAGAAAATAGCGTGCTAAAAGCCATCCAGTTATTACAAAGCGCTTTTAAATTCCTCAGGCAGCAGAAATAATGACTTTTTTTTGGCTCCGGCCTTCCATTTTTCATGCCGCTGTCACAGCCAATTATTTGATTTGGAACCAGACTGCTCATTTGCATATGGCCTAAATATAGTCAGAGAATGTCTATGCAAACAAAGTGCAATATATTTACATTCTCTATATTTCTCATATGCACGAAATCACAAAATAGGACATGAATATAAGCGTTCGAGCAATACAGTCACGGTCTGTTACAAAACCTAGTGAGCTGCCTTCTTATGAAATGAGACTTCATAAGTGGCTGATTCAAGACATTCTACATACACAGCATCATACAAATTACTTATGCACGTTATTAAATTACTTTTGCAATAAAGTGCACAAGATTTTGTTGTTTTATGATATGATAATTACTGTTTCTGATGCCTGATGACACAAATTCAAAATCAGACATTGTTGCTGATTTTTCTTTTTTTTATTGTTTTTACTCTTTTAAATATTTGTATATTATTTGATCATGTTATCATTTTTATTTATGATTTTATTTTAGGATTTTTTTTATTCAAACGGTACAAAACAGGTCTTAAGTTTCTACTTGTTTTAGAAAGCAGCAAGAAGAAATGTTAAGATAAATAATAATAAAAAAAGATGAAAATTTAAATTAAAAAAAAAAACACAAGGGTTTTGCTCACAGAAGAAAAATTGCATAATGTAAGACTTTAAACAGATTGCATAATAAGACGTTCAACAGATTTCAATAGCTGATAAACGAAACAATTTCTTATACATATTAAATACACAAACAATTATGTAAAATAGATTTTTAAATCACACAGTTTATTATATTACTAAAAATTGATAATATGAATTACATTCATTTTACCAATTTATAATCTATTGGTAAATATTAATTATATATTATATAATATATGTATATATGTTATAATGAATATATTTTTATTAATAAATTCAACGTGTTAATCTACCTATATATTATAATCAAAATTTCTTTCACCTTGTATACCATCCTGGATTTTTTTCACTGTGCACAGCGAAATGCATTATGGGATTGACTTGTGTACCAAGAATACATGCTTCATCTTAAAAGGCAACATAATCATGCATTTCAGAACTGCATTCCCGCTGTGAGGACTTAAAATGCTACCCACATAGGCAGTCACTGGTTTGGGAACAGAGCCTCGTGTGGTGTGTGTTTGTGGTGTGTGTGTGTGTGGGTGTGTGGGTGTTGGGTGTGTGTGTGTGTGTGTGTGTGTTTGTGTGTGTTGTTTGTGTGTGTGTGTTTGTGTGTGTTTTGTGTTTGTGTGTGGGTTGACCGCCAGTCATATGTTTTGCATCTTTACGTAATGGAGCTCCTGGTACGATATCCCATAAGAAAGAGAGGGAATGCAAATTAGATATGACTGTTATACAATAGGCAGCATTCCAAGATGGAGAGGAAACGAGAGAGAATAATTAGATTTTTCTGGTGAAATCAAGCACTGAGCCATTCATGACTCTCTGTTCTGTTCTCTAATGGGTCACGGACCCGCGAGGCCATAGATTCGAGTCAGGATAAACATTTTATATGGAAAGAAATGAAGTATTCGATCATTTACAGTGGATAAGCAGGAAGCAAGAATGTGCTACTGTAATACTGCAAAATTCTCAATGTCACAAAAGCTTTTAATGGTTAGTTTTCCACAAATCAGATGGTAACATAGAAGCTCTATGCTGTCTCCCAAGACATTTTCCAAAAGAAAACCTGGTCCAGGATAAATCCATCTGCGGCCAGAAACGCAGCTCTGATTTAAACCTTTATTAAATCCAAAACACACATTCAAGCGCTTTCCTCCTGAAGCCAGCTGCCTTTCCACTGAAACAGTTTAAACACACTATGAAATCTGTTAAGGGTGGGATTAAGCACTTTAAAATGAGCGATTGGTGCTTAAATATTCTTTCTTTGAAGGATTTGTTGATTTAGAGGCTTCTCACATCATATTAAGTCCATCCTTGTTTTAAGCAAGTGGAAATACAGTACTATTAGCAGGAATTAGATAGGCTTAAAATGAATAATTACAGCAGGAATTAGGCTTTCTGTTGCAGAGAGGTATATTGACTGTTTGCCACATTTTTAATTGCTGGACTTTACTTATTACTCGAGAGAGTCTAATAAGCGAGATTTAGCTTTGAGCAGAGGACGAGTCGTCCCGCTCCGCTTTCACTGCAGCGGCCGTCACACAACGCTGCAAAACTGCTTTGACACTGCATTTATTCCACCTTTAATAGCTGGATGACCACACTCTCTGTTTGTGTTTCTCTGTGCCGTTTATGTGCCGTTCGAGTGGAAGGATTTCCTGAAGCAAGAACTCTAATGCTAAAATTAACGATAGCTCCACAGCTCTACTCCCAGGAGCTTTCTAGACTAATTTAGATGCACTCTTAACCCAAATTCCTGCTTTATTTACTGATCATGTGGAGGGCCGGGTGTATTATATCGCAATATTTTTTAGCCTGTTTGAGATATTCAAGATATTTAAATATATCCATGGAAATGATTCATTCAGAATAACCGTTTCAACCAAATAAGCTATTGTTCACAAATAGATTCAAAATGATTCAACCAAGAAGTAAAATACAGGGGGGGGGATTGCATTAAAGGGGTCATCGGATGCCCATTTTCCACAAGTTGATATGATTCTTTAGGGTCTTAATGAAAAGTCTGTAACATAGTTTGGTTAAAATGTCTCAATGTTAGTGTAGAAAACACCTTTTTTACCCTGTCAAAAACAGCTCTTTTCAGAGCAAGCTGTTTTGTAGCATTTTCCTTTAAATGTTAATGAGCTCTGCTGACCCCGCCCCTCTCTTCCGAGCTGCTCTCAGAGGGACGGTTTACTTTAGCCGCATTCATCGTGAAACTTGCTAATTAGCACATTATTAGGAAAGGCGATTTGCAAAGATTAATTAAAAAAACCTTACACTCACTTCTGTAGGTGAAGCTGGATCAGGAATGATTTGCGTGCACATAGACGCATTTATGTAGATCGGGGTCACATTCCCTTCAAAAACAAACGAAATCCACAGCGTCTTCAGCGGCTCAGATGTCGTGAGTAAATGCTGCTTGTAAAAGTGCATCAAACATGTAGCATCCGATGACCCCTTTAAATGAAAGTAAAAAATGTCATATATATGCCCCAATAAAACACTAAATAGTCATAAACAACAAATTTGCATGCATATATTCATACGAAATATTTTAACGTATGAAAAATGCCACATAAAAGATGTCTGTGAACATTCTGTGATGGCACAACGAAATCACTGAATCAGAGTTTTGAATCAATTCACTGAACTAATTCGGAGAAATGAATCAAACAACTCTAACACTGTTTTTGTGACTGAAGTTTAAATGAAAGAAGCCATTAAAATTTGTTTTTGAAAGGCATGAGACAAGAAAGGAAAACAAAACTAGTCAAAACTTAATGGCTGGATAAAATAATCATGATATTCTAAATAATTTGAATTCTCTCTGCATAATTTTAAATCGTCAGTAAAAGTATGCCATGAATATTGGATATAGTCAAACCTAAATGTGAATATTACTCTCCAGAACTGTCATTACATTGTTTTTTAACACTCTTTTTGTATTAATCTTGTATTATATATTATTTAATGAGCAAACTAACTAACAATATATCTTACAATAAATGTTTTTTTGAAATGCAACAGAAAATAGTTTGATTAATAATTATTCATGTGGTGATGTGTGTTTGTGGGTCATCCAGGGACTCAAATTCTTCATAAATAAAACCAACTTCATCTCATTTGATTATTCAAACAGATTGCTCCTATTCTAAAGTCTGATTGGTTGAGGCACATTTAAAACCCTCCAGTGACTGTGCATCAATTGAATTCTGTATTAATGCAGTGAATCATATTGTTACTTGGCAACCGTCAACAACTAGCGTTTCGCTTATCAAACATACATTTTTCTCATATTAAGAAAATTATGCACTTTTCTGTTTGTTTACATTTAAATATCAAAAAACAGCCTTGCCCTCTAATAATCAGAAAAATGTACACTCCCATTTAAAAGTATGTTGTTCTTTTAAAATAAAATTGATCAAAAGTGACAGTAAAGACATTTTTAATGTTACAAAAGATTTCTATTTCAAAAAATGCTATTCATCAACGACATGAAAGGAACAAACTGCTTTTAACATTGATGATGATAGGACATGTTTCTTGAGCAGCAAATCAGCGTATTAGAATGATTTCTGAAGGATCATGTGACACTGAAGCCTGGAGTAATGATGCTGAAAAATCAGCTTTGCATCACAGGAATAAATTTCATTTTACAATATATTCAAATCGAAATCAGTTATTTAAAATTGTAATAATATTTCACAATATTGCTGTTTTTACTGTATTTGTAATTAAATAAATGCAGACTTGGTGAGCAAAAGTGACTTCAAAAACATGTAGTGTATACAGTACAGTACAAAAACATGTAGTGTATACAGTACAGTACAATAAATACCAGCTCATGCATTTCTACCATCACACTGTATATTCAATTACAGCATCCAGCTCTGATGTTTAATGTGTTTGAATGCGAGACTGCCTGTGAGTCACATCACCCGCCTGGAAAGGAGTATTTATGAAGCACAAGTGCAGCACAAGTTCATTAGCACAAATCCCATTGAGCCCAAGTGTGTGTGTTTGACTGTTAATATGAGTGTTTTTGGCTCCTTTCTGGTTGCCCTCATTCACCTCTACAGATTATGGTGCTGTGCCTGCTATCGACTGTCTCTCCGCTGTCTGTTTTCCCTCTCGCTCTCTCTCTCCCTCCCTCTGATGATGGTAAAAATATCTGCAGGAGCACAGGCACAGCTCTCTCTCTCTCTCTCTCTCTCTCTCCCACCCATGTGATCTCTCAGGCAGGCGTCGCTGTGCACAATCTCCAGCCCTCCGCTGGCTGTAGCTAATGAGTCTTTGTGTGGCTCGAGCGAATGAGAGCGAGTCTTCGGTCTGTTTTAGACCGGAGCGTATGCTAACAGCAGTGGAGACCGGGTTTACCGCTCTCGCCCCGGTCTCCTCTCGAGTCCCAGTGCAATGGAGGGCCTTCATTCAGACCATCTCATCTGGCTCTGAACGGCGTGAGGGAGGAGTGTAAAGCGGCGGCGGACGCAGGTTGGTGCATTTTGAAGTGAAGCATGACTCGTGCCCTGTGTTTCTGTTCTGATGTGTCACGCACGGCCTGATGGGAAATCTGAGGTTAACTTCTGAGCACGCTCGCTGCTGCACTATATGAGATGCCAGTAGGAATGTGTTAACCTGTAGAGATTTTCAGATTATAACGTGGTAGATTTGTGTCTCAAACCAGTCAAGATGAGGAACTTGTTGTTAAGGGGCTTTAAGTTAACTGTATACGGTTGCCAAGCAACTTTATAACTTGCTTCATTAATGTAAAAAATTTTTTTTTAATGTGCATCATAGGTGTACATTACTACATTGTCTGTTTTATTATATTAAAAATATCTCAAAACAAAAAAACATATTAATATATATATACCGTATGAGAGAGAGAGAGAGAGAGGAGGAGAGAGAGATGAGAGAAGAGAGGAGAGAGAGAGAGAGAGAGGAGAGATGAGAGAGAGAGAGTAGATTGTCATTGTTTGAATACTCTTTGGTCAGTTCATCAGTTCCAAATAGAAGGGAAAATTATCAATGAACTGTTGAAATGACAGCGCTTTCAATTTATTAAGATTAAATAAATTATAGATTATCTGAAAATAGGTATTACCACATTAAATTGTATTTATTACAAACATGTTTTTATAGATTAATTAATATATTAAACAGAGATGATTCCAAATAGGTATTAACACTGACTTCAAATAAACTAAAAAAAAAGAAAAAATTCTGATTATATATATATAAAACATAGATGATCCTAACATGTGTATTATCAAATAGTTGTTTTAATGTACAATTTTTTTTATAGATTAAATATATATTATCCCAAAACAAGTATTAACACATGATTGTAATAATATTTAAACTATTTTCATAGATAAATCACATATATTAAATATAGATTATCCCAAAATATGCTTTTCCACAAGATTATATTAATATATAAACCTTTTATATAGATTCATTAAATATAACAAATACGGATTATTCCAAAATAGATAACACCACAGAGTGTATTAATATATAACTGATTATGTCACAGATTAATTAAATATATGAAACATAAATTATGCCAAAATATGCATTAATACATGATTGCATTAATATAAAAACCTTTATTTTAGTTTAAATGTAATACATATTGCCACATTACTGTACTGAAATATAAACCTTTATAAAAACATCATTAAATGTGTTAAAGAGAGATTATCCCAAAATACGCATTTCCACGTGATTATATTAATATACAAACTTTTATTTTACATATTAATTAAATATATGAAATATAAATTATGCCAATCAGACATGATTGTATTAAATAAACCTTTTTTATTTTATTTAATATTACCACATTACTGTATTAATATATAAACCTTTTTTGTAAAATAATTAAATGTGTTAAATATGGATTATCCCAAATGAGGTATTACATCAGGATTGCATTAATACATAAATAATATTTTTCTGTTGAATTTGAAGAAAAAATAACTATATTCTTATATGCAGTTAGTGTGATATAGCATTTGTCACATCGTGATATAAGATTGTGGTCATCCTGCCCAACCCACTATAGGTCTCCTCAAACCGCTCAGCATCTGGTGCCAAGAAGTATTGATCGCTGAAGGGTGTCAGTGCTGCATTGACAACGCTGAAGTGCATGTGCATCTGTACATGTGTATGTCCGTATTGTACAGAGCTCCTCAGGGGAGTGGCTGTTTTTGTCTCTGCTGGCTTTTGCTGCAGGATTTTTACTTGTAATATGCTGCAAGTGTGCGGTGGAAAACTACAGCAGCTAAGAGAAGACAAAGGGAGAGAGAGAGGGAGCGAGAGCTAGAGATGTAGAGGAGAAATAACTAGTACAGCAGTCAGCTCCGGTTACCTCGGGTTAACCAGCCGGAGATGTCATGCCCATTCATTGCGTCAAGAAATGGGAAAAGTTGCTCCTCTGGCTGTAGTCTCGGTCGTGAGCGTGGGATCTTCAACATCGACCGCTTTAAAGCTGCAAGTCGCATCTGCTGTAAGAAAATATAATAATAATGTCATGAAATTTAGCAGCGTACGTGCAAACCCGAATCGTATTCCTAAATGATTTTTTTCACAGTCATTTCACCAGTGAATTCCCTCTGATTACAGATGTGCTATTGCATGAGCGTTTATTTTTTAATCTTGGATGTGTGTGTGTGCGTGCGCGGTAGATGCCCCACAAATGAAAAAAAGTGAAATGACTCTCAAATGTGTCACTATTTGTGCTAGTGTATTAGCGTCTCCATGGCAACCGCTTTGGGTATCGCAGAGTAGCACAGCATCCGCTGAGGATGGAAAATGCGAATGGATTTTCAACAAGGGGAACTAATTATGGTGATTACGAGAAAATTGACTTATATTGTGTCTCCAAAACTAGAGAAGCCATTTCCAATTATTGCGAACCTCCCGCATCTCGCCGGACTGCTGCGGGATCAGCGGGATTCAAACAGATCTGGGGCTTAGATCAAGGGAATTTCTGGTGCTTTCAGGAACGATGTTTCTCCATGCAGTCCTTGAAAGCTTAGAAAGTCTATAATGCAAAAAAAAAAAAAAGATAACAGTTAGCATTCTTATTGATCTCAAAACCACTTTTGCTTCTGTTTTAGCATCTAGCAGACAAGATGGCTAAATTTCATTGAATTAAAAAACACAATTACACAGTAATTTCAGGTATCATGTCGGAATCACAACCGGTGTTCACTGTTATGCAGCAAAGTTCAATACACTGGTTTAAGGTTTTCTTGAGCAAGAGTCAAACTTGCATCTCTCTCTACAGTTGTGCACTAATCAATAACTTCAGATAATTCAAAAGTGGCACCCGATATACAAATAGAAATCAGTCTAGATGGTTACTTTAAAACCCTTATAAACACTTTAAAAAATTATTTTTTCAAAATTGTAAATAAAACAAAGATTATTGGAGTAAGTTTTACAAGAAAATACTATTTCAGTCGTTCTTCTTCAAAATAACTCATGAGAATTCATTGGTTACAAACTGTGGGAACCATTGTTTTAGTATCACTTAGATACTGGTATAGTTTTTTGTTAATATTATGCTTTATTTTTTTATTTTCCATTTTCATTTTATTTCAAGTTCTACTAGTTTTGTAATGTGTTTGTTTACATATTTTCTGTTCAACTTTATTGCATTTTTTTCATCAAGTTAAACTACATATATATAAATCTCTATATCTATATTATATCTAAGTATGTTATGTTATGTTAATCATTAAATAATGATCTTAATTTAAGGACATTTTTATTTTATTTAGAAATAATGTTTTTCTTTTATTTATTTATTTGTTAAAGGGTTACTCCACCCAAAAAATGAAATTTCTGTCATTAACTCTTTCCCCGCCAGCATTTTTGAAAAAGTTGCCAGCCACCTCCAACATTTTTGATGATTTTCACTAAAATTTGATGGCCTCCAGTATATTTTGCTGTATGATTATTTGAATATGCAATACACCAAAATAAAGATCAGATCAAAAGATAAAGATCACTTTTAAACAAAAAAAATCTGTTTTAAAAAACAGAGCTTAAAGCATTCTTTTTTTTTATCAACACTTAAATATAGGTAGGTTTCATAAAAAATTCATAATTTTGAGCAAAAAGGTGAGAAATCAAATTTTTTATCAAAAACTACATCTGGATAATGTTCAGTATGATTATCAAAGCATAAATCCAGTAAATCGACACCTCCAAATCTTGCACAGACATATACCACTTCCTGAATTAACATTTTAATCTGTAACATTATGCAGTTTTCATTTGTATGCTGTCTATCGCTGATGATCGCATTATTTTTCATATACATCTGTTTACATAAGAGATAGCTTGTTTCTCCGTCCTGTTCACGTGAGTTTTTGTTTGGGAGGTTTTGTACTCATTCAGAAGAAGCATAATAGCGCCCCCAAGTGTATAACAGTGAAAACAAGAAAAGCTGAGAATCCTCGTCAATGGCGGGGAAAGAGTTAATCACTTACCCCCCGATTTTTCCAAACCGTACAGCTTTGTTCGTCTTCGGAACACAATTTAAGATATTTTGGATGAAAACCGCTGATGGCAGATGTACTATTCTGACGATGTCTTTCATACTTTTCTGTGGCCTTTAACAGTGTTATTTACCTGGCAAGTCATGGGACGTCTACAACCTTCCCCTCCCGTTTTACATCCAGAATATCTTAAATTGTGTTCTGAAGACGAACGAAGCTTTTACGGGTTTGCAACGACATGGGGGTAATTGATTCAGACAAAATTTTATTTTTGGGGTGGAGTATCCCTTTAACACCAAGGCCATGAGTCTGATTCCCAGGTAAAACAAGAACTTATAAAATGTGTACCTTGTTTGAATGCACTATGTGTTGGTTTGGATAAAAGTGTCTGTTCCAAAATGCATAAATGTAAATGTAAACTACCCTGGTGGCCTATTGGAATCAATAGATTCAAGACAACTACTGGGATGCTGCCTTAAAGGAACACTCCACTATTTTTGAAAATAGGCTATTTTTCCAACTCCCCTAGAGTTAAAACAGTTGAGTTTTACCGTTTTCTAATCCATTCAGCCGATCTCCGGGTTTAGCACTTTTAGCTTAGCTTAGCATAGTTCATTGAATCTGATTAGACCGTTAGCATCTCGCTCAAAAATGACCAAAGAGTTTCTGCAAGACGCACTGCGTAATATCATTGCACCTGCTGCACCCATGGTACGGCAGCAAAGTTCCTTGATTATTACGCCGGAATGAGAGTATAGTTCCTAGCCATATCGACCTAGAAAATCTCAACTTTTCATTTTCCGTCGGTCTTAGTACACGATGTAACTACAGAAGAGTGGAGTTCTAAATAGGAAAAATATAGAAACTCTTTGGTCATTTTTGAGCGAGATGCTAACGGTCTAATCAGATTCAATGATCTATGCTAAGCTACAGTTAAAAGTGCTACCGCCAGACCCGGAGATCGGCTGAATGGATTCGAAACCGGTAAAACTCAACTGTTTAACTCTAGGGGAGTTGGAAAATGAGCCTATTTTCAAAAATAGTGGAGTGTTCCTTTAAAGGTAACCTAGTGTCCTTGTAGGGCATACTGTAGTACAGTTTTCAGTGGATTCAGTTGCTCCAGAGGTTGAGAGTAGGTGCTTTGAGTGTGTCTGTGGAGAACAGAGCCGTGTTCTGTCCTTATAGGAGACACATTCCACAGCGCTGCTGTGGTTTGGAGGCTCTCCAGCTGCTGTGTTCACCACACACACACACACAGAAACAATAGGCCTCAGCTGAGACCCATGCAGCCTGCGGGCTGAGGCTGGTCTTGCCCAGGGGTTCAACTGGGCCGGAACGAGCAGGAACAATGTTCCGGTGTTATGCGAGATTCCATTCTGCTGCAGAATCCTTTGATGCCATTTATTTTATTAATGCATTTTAGTCATATTTCATACATCATGTTAACCAAAGATAAAAATTATCCAATCCAACATGTCTTGTTTAGTTTTGTTTTTCATCAAATAATCCTGTAAAAAGCATCACAGTTTTCGCAAACAACATTTAGCAGTAATAATAAGAAATGTTTCTTGAGCAGCAAATCATCATATTGATTTCTGAAAGATCATGTAACACTTAAGACTAAGTTCCCCAAGGGCCCTATGAGGGAATGTTCTCAGAACATTCTGGCAAGGTTGTGAACATGAAAGGTATGCATGTTTCATTTAAGTTTTTTTTTTTTTAAGTTCCGGTTCCAATAATGTTACTAGAATGTTTGTTCAGTTATCTGGTCTTAAATAATGTTCTCAAAATGTAACACACAAAACCATTTATACATTCAACCATTCTGAAACAATTTATTTGGGTGTTCATCTAACTTTTTTTTTATGTTAATATTTTTTATAGAATGTTCAGAGAACATTCAAAAGAAACATTCTCATAATGTTTGCAAAATACTGAAATAGAATGTTCCAAAATAAAAAAACATTTAAAAAGGTGGTGTTTTAACATCAAAACCATTAGAAATAACATTTCATACTTAATGAAATGTTACCACGTTCTTAGAATATAGTTTTGTTTACTGGGGTAAGGCTTAGCTGAAATCTCCGGGACAGTTGTTTGCTAGATTTCATAGTATTACTGTTTTTACTGTATTTTTGATCAAATAATCGCAGCCTTTAAGTTTAGTTTCTCGATATTTAAAAATAATAATTTTCAGTTGATGAGTGAACAAAACTTCACTCAACGTGTAACGCCCTTACCATCCAATTTTCGCATTAAACTTTGCGTTTTGTTTTGATTTGAATTTTAATATGAAACAATGTCTGAACTTTCAAAATTGTGCCAATTTTTCACGATATTCCACAATAGATTGGTTTTGGCGCTCTATAATGTGTCGTGACAGATTGCTGTATTTGCCTCAATTCAAGCGGCAAGTGATCCAATCATCGCTTCCTCTATATTGCAAGTTAAAACAAGAGAGTAAACAAATAACATCAAAGGTAATGTATTGTGAAACATCGAATCCTACTGAATGTGTCATGCCTCGTGTAATCGCTCAATCCGTGTTTCTAGCGTGGAAACACGTCAACAAAACTTGTTGTATAAACTTGTAAATATGGAAGGCAGATAAGGCCAAAAGTTTTTAAACAGAAGATGTGAAATCTGACCGTATCATACTACCTCAGGAAAGCTCTTCAATGTGCCAGAAACCCATAACCTAACTCCCGAGCACAGCATTTTTTACAATTGTTCTCTATATTACATATTCATTATATTTTTTACCAGTTCTTTAATTTCGAATGTATGTTTGAATAAATGTGTCATGAAAACGTGTTTATTATCATCAACGTTTAAATGTTTATATTTCAGCAACCAGCTAGAAATATAGGATAATTATATCATTAAAAAGTAGATATAAAAACTTCTTTACATGCAAATTAAAGATGAATAATTAATCAAGTAAATGTGATTAATTATTCGGTTATAAAATAATAAAATTGTATTTTCGTTTTCATTGTGTCAGTTTCGGTGTTTCTAATTTTAACAATATGCAGCTGTTATGTTTATTATATATTATTTATTTATTCACTTTTATTTATTTGTATTTTTTTGAGGATGGGGCATCATGTAATCGCCATCAGATTTTATTGTTCCCCTACCTCCAAAATCTCAGTTGATCAGCAGCTCTGCTGGGCTTCAGTAGTCATCCGATGGCTCTGTGAGGCTTGCAGTGTGAAACAACACATTCCCTCCTTCAGTAATGAGGCTGCCAGCCAGCCTTCCCCTCTCTCTCTCTCTCGCCGACTCTGGCGCCTGCTTTCTCTGGTGTGTGTATGTTGTGTGCTGTCTCTTTTTTCACTCATTCCTCCTCGCTGCTCAATTCTACTACAGAACCTAGCAGAGAACAGGAGGGAAAAGATACTGTCGGATGTGGCTGCTTGCTGCAGGTTTAGGGAATCTGTGTGAAATCTGTCCAATCCAGCAGGCTCAGACACGCAGGAACGTTTCTTCACGCCGAGCAGAAAACTAGATTTTCACATTTTATAAAGACAATGAAAGTGGTGCTTACCTGTGCAAAACTCACCATGCTGTGGATGGTTGACAGGGCATTGCTATGTGGTTGCTATAATGTTCTGAGTGGTTGCTATTTTCATTTGCATGCTAGGATTCGCGCTGTTTCTTCTGTGCAGTAGTAAATTGGAGCTAGAGGTTGAAATGAGGTACAGCACAATCCAATTCAATATTGGAAGAGTTATTTTCTCCTATCCCCTCATCCCTCTACCTCGCGAACGTCCCAGGACGTTGCCAGATTGGGACAAGCAGAATTAGTACAATTGACCCTCCACAGTGAGTTTGACTGACAGGTGAGTTGACAGGAGAATAGGTTACCGTCGGTGGACTTGAACTTGAAAAACTGTGTGTACTGACGTTTTTCCGCGGTTGAAATAAAATACCTTCTCATGTTTATTTCATGCTATAAATAGTAAAAAGGAAGAGATGATCGGTTCACGTGCCGCTTGAACTGAGGCGCTGCGGCGATCAGTCACGACACGAAAATGGTATTATTGTTTGAATTTCTTAAAAAAAAAAAAAAGACAATTTTAAAGCTGAGACTTTGATTCATACCAAAAGTAACCTGCTCTGCTCTGTCCTGTCTGTAATGGCTCATATTAATTGTCCATCATTTGCTCCACGATGTGTTTGTGACTGTATGTAACATGATGTGTGGCGTGAGAGCGGCTTAGCTTGTCAAACATAGCAACAGTAACTAAGGGGGTCGGGTCTTTGCGAAGGGTCAACTGATAGTAGAAGGGGATGAGTCTTCTACTGAAAGTTGATGAGTAGATTTATCTGCGTTTTAATATTTCTCTGCTCACATAGCTTTTTAGTTGGATGCCAAGATTTTTTGAGTCTGGTAGAATCTGCGATCTCGGACTCAGTTTGTTTGCTGGCGTCCATGGCTACAATACGCTGTGTTTTCCACCAACTGGCAACCCTGGGAGTCAAAATCCTATTGGGTAAACTGGCATTGGGCAGTATTTTTATACAGCACCTTTCTTTTTCTCCTGGATACTTCATTGTAAAAACAAGATTTATTTATTTTTTAGTCTGTTCTTAAGATCCGAGCAGCATTGAGCCTTTGAGTCTGATTTCGTGTTATTTTCAGTCATGCTGTGTCCTTGTACTTTGATTAATACATTCCTGAAGCTGAGGTAGCCGCTTTATGAGTGCAACTCTGAAAACTCATCTCAAGTTTCCTATTTGTTTTCTTTCCTGAAGACACTCAATCAAACACAGACAAAATGGACTTCCTGGAAGGTTGAGGTAGAATTCAATTAGTAGTTTGTTTTTTTCCCCTCTGCTTCCATCTGGGGTCCTGTGAGGCCTGGTGATCAATGGCAGTGAGGAGGAGGACAGGAAAGCAGAGGAGGATGTGTGCTCTAACGCTTATCACTAATTGAGTGCTTTGAGGATCGCAGCGAGCATAAGCTTGATATAGAGCAACAACGGCTGACCACTTCTTCAGTGGCCTGGGTTCTGGAAGTATATTTTCCCCATTTATTTTCTCCATATGTCAAACCAGCTCTGAGACGAAAGTGTGTGAAAACACCAAAAACTCTTTTATGTGGGAATCTTCCTACTGTAGCATACGAGATGGATTAGAGTCAGAAATTTGACTGATTACCGATTTGAATTATATTTGAATATATACCTGTATATATATATTATATATATATCGACAATATTTTTGTCAGATACACTATTTGAAAATCTGAGGTGGCAAAAAAAATCTAAATAGTTGGGAACATCGCCTTTAAGATTGTCCTCAAATGACGTTCTTTAGCCAATGAATATTACTAATCAAAAATGTCTAGATTACAGTAGCAATTTACAAAATATCTTCAATGAGCATGATCTTTACTTAATATCCTACTGATTTTTGGCATAAAAGAAAAATCTATAATTTTGACTCATACTATGTATTTTTGGCTTTTGCTACAATATACCCCAGCGACTTAAAGACTGCTTTTGTGCTCCAGGGTCACATATATACAGACTTTAAGTAGATGTATATATTATAATACTATTTATAATCAGCTTATAATGGGTACAAAAGATATTTCGAATTATCTTTTATTATTTCATGTCTATTTCGTTTATATTAATCATAATTAATAGCATTTTATTGGAGACTATTCAGGGTCTAAGATGAAAATGGGTTTTCAACTCTCAACAGTAAAAGTATAATAACGACCCCCCCCCCCCCCATCCCCCTGTTACATTAGAATGTTTCCTGTTTTCTTTTATTTTTCGGACCAAAAATCTGACTGTCATATATTTTAACTGGTGATTTACAAAAGCACCCAGTAAGGATATCGCGAGTGTACAATAGTTTACATACAGAATTCTTGTCGGTATGTTTTAGAACAACACTCGGTAGATTCCATAAAAAACTCTATTTAGGATCACAGTGCAGTCCCTAAAATTACTTTAATTAACTGTATTTTAATCTTTTACCAATCTATTCTTCAATCACTAGGTTTTTACCCATTGTCAGCCGGTAATTTTAATAATTTAAAATATTAATACAAATGTAGTATGATCCCTTTCCTTTTACTATATTTTAATAATACAGGTCAGAATAAAGAACGTTATTTAGTTTACCTAAATATATCTGTTAGTCTCATGTGATGGCCCCATACAATTGACATTATCTTTCACAAGTTATTTTACATATTAAAGTAGATACTTTACTTGCTTTAATATGCTTTCTATGTTATCTAAAATCCTTTTGTAAATACAATGTTTGACCCAGCTATAGTTATTTATATCTAATATATCGCACTATTTGCAATACTAAATATAAATATTAAAACAATAAATAAAATGTAAAAATATGGGAGACTTGATTACATCATTTGCATGGTTTATGGAAGTGTAAAGTCACATATGGATGTGTAATGTTATAGTAACAGTGACTTGATCAGTGAGTCTCTTTCCAGGATTATTAGTAAATACAATTTTCTGGAAATGTAGTTGAAATCACACTGACTGAAACATGTCTCATCCAAATGCACTTATCACTGGAATAACACAATATGTCATTGAAATGAATGGGATTTTTTACTTGCACTCTCTGTCTGGTGCAGCCTGACGGCAGCCATGAGTGGAATTCTGAAGAGGAAGTTTGAGGAGGTGGAGGGGGCGTCACCCTGCTCCTCACTGAGGGAGTCTGAGGAGGAGGAGATATCCAGCACTGAGAGCGGAGACAGCAGCGACAGCGTCAACCCGTCAGCCTCGCACTTCAGCCATCCTTCAACAGCATCATCCTCATCCTCAACACACGCACTGCAGCGGACAGGTGAGACTCATATCAAACGAAATATTCAGAAAGCTGTGACAATCCAGCATTATTACAGATCAAATATCTAAATGAAAGAATAACAGGCTTTCTGCAGGATTGATGAAGATAAATGGAAGACTTTTGAAGACCAAGAAAATTTAAGGACAAAAAAAAATGGAACATAATACATAAATATCGTCTATAAGTGTAAATTGCTAAAATTGTTTAATGGATCAAAATTAAGTGAGTTTTAGGCTTGCCAGCCGCTGCTGACGGGTTATCCGGTGTTATCGCGCAACCACACCGGTTCCCCCCCGTCACTTGCCTACCGCGTCACCGATCCCCACCGTTGTTTAGATTTTTTATAGTAATAAAAATCATTTAGTTCAGTAAAAGAACAGACACTACAATTAAAAACTGAACACGGCTGCTCAATGCAGCGTGCCGAACGACAGTCACATCACAGATCAGATTTCATTTCTCCAGTGAGGAGAGCGAGTCGAGCTGACTGACGAGAAGAGTGGAGACAGACAAGACGATCGCGGATGATTTAGTTTCAAAACGAGATGCAAAAGCGCCTGTTTGGCAATATTTTGGATTTTGAAAAGCTTGTTGACTTTTGCCGTTTATCTAAGGTTGATTTTGGAAGTTTTTTTAAACATTATTTTTTTTATTTAATTGGTTCCACATTGTTTGATGATTTTTACTTTTTAAACTTTGTGTCATTTATTTATTTTTATCAAGGTGTGCCTCCAAGCTTTCTTACTCGTTTTGCTAATAAACGTTCTATGTTTCTTATTTATTTGGTTATATATTATGCATGTTTACTTGTTTCCAGTTTTGAACATTTAAACTTTATGCAAGTTATTTGTTATTTTATATTAGGCATAGCCTGCCCTATAGCATGGTGTATTTTTATTTGTTTTGTTAATAAAGTTCTATATTTTATATATAGGCTAAAGTGAGTTTAACGTTGTATTTTGTTGTTGCATTCAAGCAATTGACGCCGAACTGACGCTAATTCAAAAGTGAAAGTAAAATGTGCATGGCGCTTTTAAGCTATTTAAAAGCGAAGGAAAGCGAGGAAAAGAGGGAAAATTCAAACGAACTAAAAAGGAACAATTGCTTTACTCCGAATTGCCGCTATTTGAAAGTGAAAGTAAAATGCGCACGCCGCTTTTACAAGCTATTTAAAAGTGAAGGAAAGCGAGGAAAAGAGGGAACGCCCCCGCAGTGATACTGGTATTACCGGTGGTTGTCATACACGTCGATTAACCGGTGGGAATTTCCTCACCGTCACCACCCTAAGTGAGTTTATGATTAAAACAAGAACAGATATCTGCCAATGGGCTCAGAAAAATCTACTTAATTTAAAGGGAAAACAAGTTTTCATTCCCCATCACTGATATTTGTTCTTGTTTTAAGCATAATCTTAATAATAATAATCTTTGTTCAAATTTAAAAGACTTCACTTTACATTTGCATCTCCAATGTAATGTATCTTGATTTAAGGATGCTTTAGATATTTGTATTAGAAAACAAAAATGTGTGCAATGCATTCAATGTTTATGCCACAACTTTAAGACAGTCTGCTCTGATTTAAGTTACTTTTTTCTACCACGGAATTAAAAAGGGTAATTGCGACTTTTTATCTCACGATTCTGACTTTTTTCTCACAATTCTGTCTTTTTTCCACAATTGGAAGATATATATAAACTTAGAATTTCGAGTTATGAATAACTTGCAAATCCGAGAAGAAAAGTCAGAATTCAAAAGAAAAAAAAAAGAACTCTCAGAATTGAGTTTATATTTTGTATTTATACTCATAAAGAGAAAAGCTGCCAGGTCTTAAAACTAAGAATTAATGCAAAACATGTCTCTGATGTTAAAGTAGTAGTTTACCTAATGTGTAATTTTGTCATTATTTACTCACTGTCACATAGTCCCCAAAAAATGTATTCTGTTATTTTTTCTGTTGAACACAAAAGGATATAGGGAAGAAAAAAAAACACAACATTCCATTCCACATATGAAAACAAATAACATGAAAGTAAACACTTTTACTTTTTGGTAAGCTGTTCCTTTAAAACTAATGACAGCTGGCATTAAATTGTTGTGTTGTTCCTTTAAAGCACTGAATTGTGGGTATATGAGAAAGAAGATGGGAAATACTGTTTCCCAGAGAATGTCCCCAGGGAAAACTCTAGCTCGAAATTGGTAGCAGAAAAGAGAAAATGGCCCTTTGAAAGGAAAATTCATCACTGAGATTTGATATTGATCGTCATCATGCTTGTCTGAAGGGGGCTTGAGAAAATATCCATCATCGCAATGAACGTAAAACATCTGGCCTCATGCCGCTAAGAAGCTGAAGTGCGCATGAGCCCGCATTTGACTTCATGATAAGCTGAAGAGCAGTTCACCTGAAAAGCATCAGTCATCATTTCTAGAAAGATGCAGTATTTGGGAAGCTTTTTTGTCAGCAACTTCTAAAATAAATAGAGATTAATTAACGCCCAATAAAGGAGGGCAGTTGACGCTCTTCAGCTCTTAGTTCTCCATCACCTCTCTTTTGTGACGCTCATTCACTTTGATTCTGTCATTAAAAATGTGCACCAGATGTCTGCGGATGACCCACGCTGCAGCGAGTCCCAGAGGACGTCTGTTTCCTCCTTTAGAAAGCGCTGCTCTTTCAGCACAGCTTCAGAGAGAGGTGATGGGAAATGTAGCTCATAATCGTAAATTACTGACAATCAGATCAACCTGCTGAGCTGGATCCTTGGAACTATTTTCAGCAAAGTAAACATGATGAATAGCCAGTGACTGTTAGATGCAAACCCTGTGGCGCATCTGAGGGCATTTCACATGGTATGATAATGATTGCCATATTCATATACCTAGGTATGCACATGATATTGCAACCCATTTAAAAGTTTGGGGTCGGTAAGATTTTTTTTAATTATTTGAAAGAAGTCTCTTCAGCGTCATTAGGCTTGCATTTAAAACACAAAGAAAAAAAACCGTAAAACCAGATTATTGTGAATTTTATTAATTCAAAAAATAGCTGTTTTCTATTTGAATATATTTTTTAAAAATGTAATATATTCCTGTGATCATTACTCCAGTCTTCAGTGTCACACGATCCTTCAGAAATCATTCTAATATGCTGATTTGCTGCTCAAGGAACATTTCTGATTATTATCAAAGTTGTGCTGCTTCATATTTTTGTGAAAACCCTTTTTTCTAGTAGAATCATTATATGATAAATATAAAGTTAAAAAGAACAGCATTTATTTAAATATAAATTATTATAAATATCACTTTTGATCAATATAATGCATCCTTATTGTGTTTTGCACATAAACTGATGCCTATTTTAGGACTTTTTTTTTGCATTGAGACATTGTTTTCTTAAAGTTACTTAATTACAGTAATGAGAATCTAATGAGAATCACCACTGAGAATAACGAGAAGCACAAAGAAAATACAAAAGTAAAACATTTAGATTCATTACTGTATTGAGAATTTGGGAGGAAAAACGACTTAATTGACATGAAAATAATGAAAACCAGCATCAATTTCTTTATGCAGAATAAACTATTATTTTTCTCATTTTATTTTAGGGGTGAAATTTATGGAAGCTTACTTCTGCAACAGAGTATATTTAAATATTTACATATAATTTGCAATTGCAATTTAACAATTGTGACTTTATCTCACAATTCATACTTTTTTCACAGAATTCAGATTTTATATCTTGCAATTTTGAATCTTTTTTTCACAATTCTGAACTTACATCTCACAATTCTGACTTTTTTCATCAGAAATTCCCAGGTTTAAATCTCGCAATTCAGATTTTTTTTTTTTAATTCTCAGAACTAGGTAAATACTAGAAAAGAATGTCCAAAGAAAAAAGACTTTTAAACAAGATACATATCACTCACACCTAATTCTTCTTCCACACTGAGCCCCTGTACTTAGAAAGCTCTGTTTGCAGTGAATGGCTGTGCTTCAGTTCTGCTGGAGTTCCTGAGTCAGACTGGGTTAAGTGCAGTGCACACATTCATGTGTGTCTGTGTAATGTATTCTGCTGGTGGTTCTGGGCGGGGGACCGGCAGCAGCAGATGGTTCTTATTTGTCCTGTTTGTGTCAGACATGAAGGGAGCTGTGGGAGAGAGTATCAGGGAAACTCCACTCTTGTGGAGGCCAAAACTGGGGATATTTATACAGGGTATATTTACCATCCCCCTTTAAATAGCCAAACAATAGGAGCCGGTGGCGTGCAGAGAACTGAAGGAGCCGCTAGAGGCGCACTGAGGAGGATAGCTTACTAATACAGCTGCATGACATAGCTTACAAAGAATATATTTCAATATTTTAATAAGTAAACACTACTGAAAAAATATTTCCATTTCAAATAACTGCTGTTTTTTTTTCTATTCATCAAAGAATCCTGAAAAATGTATCAAGGTTTCCATAAAAATATGAAGCAGCACAACTGTTTTCAAGATTGATAATAATAAGTAATGTTTCTTGAGCATTAAATCAGCATTTTAGAATGATTTCTGAAGGATCATGTGACACTGAAGACTGGAGTAATGATGCTGAAAATTCAGCTTTGCATCACAGAAATAAATTACATTTAAAAAAATATTCACATAGAAACCAATTATTTTAAATATTTCACAATATTACAGTTTTTAATATATTTTTATCAAATATGTAAAGCCTTGGGCAGCATAAGACACTTCTTTTAAAAATAAACAGGAGTGTTTCTGACTGTTTTTCACTACATTTTTTTTTAAATTCTTATCCACCAATATAATACCTAAAAATCTATCTATCTATCCATCCATCCATCCATCCATCCATCTTTTTTACACACATTTTAATCGAAGAAAAATAAATCATGCAGATCAATGTTATTTAATTGTTAAGATCAAAGATTTTTGAATACTTATTTGATCTAAAAGAACAGATTTGTTGACTCAGACTTCTGAACAATCTCAGTTAGGAGGTTTAAATCAAAGCCACTATATACTGAATATGCATTATTGTATGGTGCTAGCAACGTCAAGGTCATGGGTTCAATTCCCAGGGAATGCATGAACTGATAAGGTAAACCCTGAATGGAAAAGGTGCTTTGGATAAAAGCATCTACCAAATGCATAAATGTACATGTAAATGCATACATTTAATATAAATTAATCATTGTGAAATTCACAATATCAGTACTTTTATATAGTCAATAAAATCAAATATATTGTAAATATTTAATGCATCACCCAGCCCTATTTCCCAGTCCACGAATCGCTCAAGACGTACTGCACTGTTACTGGAAAGATGCATATCAGTGTCCTCCAAATTGAATAACCGAACTGTAATTTTATTTACCTTTAATGTCTTTCTAGCGTCCTCGATACTGAAGCGGGAGAAGCGGATGAGGACGAGGAGGGTGCACTTTGAGAAGGTGACGGTGTATTACTTCAGCCGGAGGCAGGGATTCACCAGCGTGCCCAGTCAGGGTGGCAGTACGCTGGGCATGTCCAGCAGACACAGCTGCGTGCGGCAGTATACGCTGGGAGAGTTCGCCATGGAGCAGGAGAGAATCCACAGAGACATGCTCCGAGATCACCTGAAAGAGGAGAAACTCAACTCTATCCGGCTGCGGGTAAGCAAACGATTCTTTTGTTACACATATATTGCTGTGCAAATGTCTTTAATATTTCACCTTTCGTATCGTCCTCAGTTGACAAAGAACGGCTCGGTTGAGTCCGAGGAGGCCAATGCTCTCACGCTGGACGACATCTCTGATGATGACCTGGATATTGATAACACAGAGGTGGATGAATACTTTTTCCTTCAGCCATTGACCACTAAGAAGCGGCGCGCTCTGCTGCGCTTATCCGGCGTCAAGAAGCTCGATGTGGAGGAGAAACATGAGCTACGGGCCATCAGGGTGTCCAGGGAAGACTGTGGCTGCGACTGCAGACTCTTCTGTGACCCGGAGACCTGCACATGCAGCCTCGCTGGCATCAAGTGTCAGGTATGATCAGCAAACACGCACATTGCACACAAAACATGATATCATTGCAGAGGAATTCTAGTGTGAGTTAATTATTTATATAATTCATAATTTAATAAATAAATATTCAGGCTGGTCTCACAAAAAGATACCTGGGTCACCTTTTCACCTTAAAAAAGCAATAATGATGAAGTGTGTATTACTTTTAGGTAATAGCATGCTAAAATTATTTATATCACCATTAAAATAATGCACTTTGTCATTTACATTTTTATTATGTATACATTTTTATATTTACTATTAATGTTCATTATTTTGTTGTATTATGCCATTATTTAGCTCCCAAATTTTTATTACCGTACCAACATTTTACTTTAGATATTTTTTTTATTATTTTGAGGTGAACTATGAGCCCAACATGTTTGTGACACATTGTATAAGACTCAGGTCAGGAGCTGATTTGCATTCCTCAAGAGAGCCCTCCTTCGCCATACTGTAGTAAAACAAACCCTGTCAAGGAAATTTAACATGGCAGACTAACAAGCATAAATGATTAAGATGTCCAGAGATAAAGTTTAATGGAGGTATGCCCTGATAGAACCGATTAGATCTGACAGATACAGCTGGTTAAATTTTACTCAGTGCATCAGGCCTTCAGAAGAGCGAGGAGCTTTATTTAGACCATTCCTGCTGTGTGTAATTCAAACCATTCAAAACTGGCCGGTGCTCAAGTGTTATTGGATGTCCACAGGTGGACCGTATGTCGTTCCCGTGCGGCTGCACAAAAGAGGGCTGCAGCAACGCGGCCGGCAGGATCGAGTTTAACCCCATCCGAGTTCGAACTCACTTCCTGCACACCATCATGAAGCTGGAACTCGAGAAGAGCCGCGAGCAGCAGCAGAATCCCGGCGTCGTCGCGCCGACCGGCAACGGTTTCCACGGTGACCCAAACGGTCACTGCAGCCCGCTGGCGACAGGTCAGCATGCGCTGGAATACGCGATCCCGGACAGAGTCCCGCAGACCACCATCATGCACCTGCAGGCCGGCGACGACATGGACGACACCTTGGAGGAGGAGGAGGAGGAGGAGGAGGAGGAAGATGACGAGGATGAGGAAGAGGAGGAAGATGACGAAGAAGATGAGAACGATGAGGACGAGGATGAGAGCAGCAGTCTGTGCAGTCTATCCGATTCCAGCACGCAGAGTTTAGCGAACAGCGACTCTGAGGAGGAAGACGACAATGAGGATGAAGACAAGACGGAGGAGTTTGACACAGGATTGGCCAATAGCGAAGTGGCTCCGCCCCCTTCCGTGATGTGTTACTCTGAGAATACGGTCGCGTCCGACAACCAAACTAATGGCAACTCCTACTTCATCAACTCCACCGCGGAGTACTACCAAATGGAAAACGCTACTCCGCCCACACTTTTAGCCTCCGTCAACCAATCTAGTGAGCCCTACGTAGGGGACACGGCATCTTATCAAGACAAGGTTAATGACTCCAGTAGGGTCATGTCTCAGGGTCCTTACAATGTGACCGCTGACCAATACACAGACTACTCCCAGCAGCCCGAGCAGCCATTTGCCAATCACCACCTGGCCGTGATTGGCTGTTGCGCCTCAGAGCCGGATAAAAGCGTCCAATCCAAAGGGACCTTCCTCAGCCAATCAGGAGAGCTGAGCCAGATGGAATTCCAAAACTATCTGAACAACAATACACAGGATACGAGTTACAACGCCAACGGGAGCTGTTTCATAGCTGAACAGCCAAAGGAGATGTCTCACAATCTGCCCGAAGTTTCGCTAGCGGACAACACGAAAGGACCTACTTT
The DNA here is from genome assembly GCA_018155175.1 of Sinocyclocheilus anophthalmus. Classification (NCBI taxonomy): domain Eukaryota; kingdom Metazoa; phylum Chordata; class Actinopteri; order Cypriniformes; family Cyprinidae; genus Sinocyclocheilus; species Sinocyclocheilus anophthalmus. The sequence goes on from JADLZN010011290.1 coordinate 580,803, forward strand.
ACTGGACGCTTTCGCTGAGCCCACTCCGGTTTAGATTCAGAGAGCGGAGCGAGAGTATAAAAGCAGCTTTCGATTCTGCACATTAACGTTTCGTTTTCCTGTTTAACGTTTGGCGGATCCAAAAATATGTATTTTTACTGAGCTTTGCAAAGAACAAAAACGATTTAAATACCGCAAAATCAGAGCGTATGAGCTTTAGGTTGGAAACACTCTACGCAAGTACGTTAACGCAAACGCTTCTAGCTACGCAAGCTTGATTTCAATAATGAAATGGGTCTTATTCACTAATAATTGCGTGGAATATTTTGCATTTGTACAAACAGGAGAACTGCCTATGTGCGTTCTCAACCTCAACTGACTTTAGAAATTTGCATAAAACACGCCTAAGCCATCTCCATATAAGGGTATTTTTCGCACAACCTTTTTTTTTTTTCTTCAACATTCTTTTATCGCTTTCAGCCAGGGTCATCTGTAACGGGGAGAAAGGTGGTGACAATCCATCTTAACATGATTATAAAATGATTAATTTCATCTTAACATGATTATAATGCCACCAGTATTTGGTTTTTTCATACATGTGGTTTCAGTTGCTCCAATTTTTTCCCGTAAATTTACATTAAATTTTAGTACGAAAGTTCTTGATTTGTTCATGAAACATTCGTACACAGATTTCAAGCACACATTCATGCATACAAGTGCTTAGTGATAAATGAGACCCATTGTTTTTAAATCAACAGACATTAGTAGGTATTATAGCGCCGCCTTGAGGTTTATTACCACTAGAGCAAGAACTTAAAGGGACAGTCCACCTAAAAATGAAACACTGTCATGATTACTCACCCTTACGTCATTCCAAACCTGTTTTGGACAGCAAAAGAAGATATTTAAAAAAAAATGTGTCCATAAAATTAAGGTAAATAGGGTCCAATATTGCTTGGAGTCCAATGTTGTTCACACTAACTTCTTGTATGTTCTGCAGAAGAGAGAAAGTTTGGAAAGACATGAAGGTGAAAAAAAGACAGAATTGTAATTTTTGGGTGAACTTTAGGTCCACGCTTGCAAAACGTTGGCCAAGCGTTTACGTACTGGCATAAAGTATATTCCTGGCCTTAGGCTCGTGCAATGTTTCTTGTAATTTCAAAAGTTCTAGTTTTGAGCAGAGATGTGGACAGAACTTTTCTATGTATCTGTGTCAGTGGTGCAAAAAAAGAAAATAGAAAAAAAGATTGTTCCTGTTAGTGTTCTGAAGTAAGTCTATATCTAAATGTTTGATAAAAGCATGTTTTTTTTAAGCTTTCATCGCTGGTTTATGGTTTTGTAAGAGTTCGATGTACTGTAAAAGAGAAAATAATACTGTTGCGTTTTCGTACACATACTTCATGCTTTAAAGAGTTGGTGAAAGCATGAAAACGGCTCTTAAAATGTGTGCTGTTCATTTGCCTTTGCTTACAAAACCAAAACCATGACATTTAAGTTGTGAACACGATACATTTCCTCAACATAATTGCACTTTTCCATTGGCTGATATTATACAGAATTGCAACCAATTGTTACCTGAGCACTAAAGGGGGCGGGGCTATCTGGTACCGTGCCATGACTATGGCTGTGTTCGGAATGGAATACTTGCTGACTACTTACTGCGTAGTATATGATCTGTATACTATGGAAGCTTGTTTCCACCACAGGATAAAAAAAATTTTTATTGCATTTTTTATCTCAATTTTTTTTTTGCTTATAATTCTGAAGTTATCTCACAATGGTGACTTTTTTTTCTCAGAACTGCAAGATATATATGTCAGCACTGTTAGCCTTGTGGGCAGTGCGTCGGCTCGAGGACCTTTCCCGATCCCGCCCCCCTCCCTCTCCCAATATGCTTCCTGTAAACTCTAAACTATCCTATCACAATAAAAGGAAAAAATGCCAAAAATAAATATAAAACGATGATATAACTATTTTATGACTGAAATGAATTCACAATTCCGAGTTTATATCTTGCAGTTGTTTTTAGTTTCCGCCCACAATGAATTAAAAAACCGGAATTGAGGGACCTTTACCCTCGTTATATTCAATTCTGACTTTCTCGCAATTGGTGTTTATAATCTCACAACTCTAAGTTGAAATCTTGCCAATTCTGCAGTTTATATCTTGCCCATATTTTTTATATTTCACAATTTGGAGACCAAAAAGTCTGAATTGTAAGATATAAAGAGATATTTACCTTATAATTTTTCATCTCGTGGCAGAAACAAGCTTTCACTAGCAACTATTTTAAAATAATAATGAAAAATGGAAAAAGTTAGTTTACCTATTTTCATATAAAAAGTCATATGAAACATTTGAGATTAAATAATGTCTAGGAAAACAAAAATCAAGAAAAACAAAATTGTCCCTCATGTTACTTTTGTGAAGTGCACCACATTTTTGGATACAGTATGGTGTGCAGTACATACTGTGTATATACAGTGGGGCAAAAAAGTATTAAGTCAGCCACCAATTGTGCAAGTTCTACCACTTAAAAGATGAGAGAGGCCTGTAATTTTCATCATAGGCGTATACCTCAACTACCCCCCCCCCCCCCCCCGCATGAGAGACCGAATGCCATGAAAAAAAAAAATACAGAAAATCACATTGTAGGATATTTAAAGAATTAATTGGTAAATTCCTCGGTAAAAATAAGTATTTGGTCACCTACAAAAAAAAGCAAGATTTCTGGCTCTCACAGACATGTAACAACTTCTTTAAGAGGCTCCTATGTCCTCCACTCGTTACCTGTATTAAATGGCATCTGTTTGAACTCGTTATCAGTATAAAAGACACATGTCCACAACCTCAAACAGTCACACTCAAACTCCACCATGGCCAAGACCAAAAAGCTGTCAAAGAACACCAGAAACAAAACTGTAGACCTGCACCAGACTGGGAAGACTGAATCTGCAACAGGTAAGCAGCTTGGTGTGAAGAAATAAACTGTGGGAGCAATTATTAGAAAATGGAAGACATACAAGACCACCGTGGGGTCAAAATGATCACAAGAACTGTGAGCAAAAATCCCAGACCCACACGGGGGAACCTAGTGAATGACCTGCAGAGAGCTAACAGAGAAAGTAACAAAGGCTACCATCAGTAACACACTGCGCCGCCAGGGACTCAACCCCTGCAGTGCCAGACGTGTCCCCCTGCTTAAGCCATTACATGTCCAGGCCCGTCTGAAGTTTTGCTAGAGAGCATTTGGATGATCCATAAGAGGATTGGGAGAAAAGTTAGAGAATAGTCATATGACGGCAGATGCAAACCAAAATAGAACTTTTGGTTAAAAACTCAACTGGCTCGTGTTTAGCGCAGGGAGAAAAGAATGCGGAGGTGCATCCAAAGCAACAATACCTACTGTGAAGCATTGGGGTTTTTTTTTTTTTTTAGGGGGAAACATTATGCTTTGGGGATGATTTTTACTGCCCCAAATAGGCGACCAGCGCCGACTGACAGCCGTGGCTAACGCGAAAGAATGACAATGCGCCCGGCCAATTGTATTGTGATAGCTTTTGACGATGAAAACCTCCTGCCATTCATGCGTTAAGGGCATGCCAAGCATGAAACGTGGACCTGGTCTTTCAGCATGACTAATAGATGCCCAAACACGACTGCCCGCTGGCCCAACGAAATGAGGAGACCTAGGCCTTCTGTAAGAGACATTTCAAGGTCCCTGGAAGTGGCTCTGCCAGGCTCTCAGATTCAGACCCATAGAAAATACTTTGGAAGGCAGTATGAAAATCCGTGTTAAGCCACCCAGCGACAGCCCCAAAACATTACTGATCTAGAGGAGATCTGCATGGAGGAATGGGCCAAATACCAGCAACAGTGTGTGAAAACCTTGTGAAGACTTACAGAAAACGTTTGACCTCTGTCATTGCCAACAAAGGGTATATAACAAAGTATTGAGATGAAATTTTGTTATTGACCAAATACATATTTTCCACAATAATTTGCAAATAAATTCTTTAAAAATCCTACAATGTGAATTTCTGGATTTTTTTTTTTCCATTTTGTCTCTCATAGTTGAGGTATACTATGATGAAAATTACAGGCCTCTCACATCTTTTTAAGTGGGAGAACTTGCACAACTGGTGGTTGACTAAATACTTTTTTTCCCCACTGTATAGTAGTATGTTAGCACGCTATTCCGAGCACAGCCCTAAATTATGTTTTAATAACATATCTCCAAGTTTTTAGTGGAGACATGAAGGATGATTTTTCCATGACACTAACAAAAAAAATATATCATATCTATCTGCATTTGTTTAAAATGGCAGATAGTAGACAGAAGGTAGTTAGATAACAGATTTAACTTTTTAAACCAGATTACCATAATGAAAATGATCAGACTCTTTGTCTTATGAAACTCTGAGATACTAAAGTCTTAAATTATCTTTGGGATTATACAGGGATTTCTGATGAAATGCACTTTGAAATGCATCAAGTTACTGCGAACGAAGCATTCCGTTTCTGTCAGGCGAAGATGATTTTTAAAAGTGTTTAAATGACGAAGTCTAGAATACAAATGAACTCATATCAGGTTTGTACAAGGTAATACTTTACATTTATTGCATAACTGAAAGCATTGAATGGATGGAGGCCAGGAAGGTGATTTTTCTCAATTTATAGTGATAAATATTTTATGGCATGATGTGAAAATATTCTCTCAATAGCTTAAGATTTTGAGAGGAAAAAAGAGAATAATTCTTGTCATGGTTATTTAATTTAAAAATCAGCTTTGACTGAATAAATCATTCTGAAGAGTAATTTGTGAAGTGCAATAGTTTACAGTGTGATAATGCCACACATGAAAGCTAATGTTCACTGAAAGGAGTGAATTTATTTCACATCAGATTTCCTCCCGTGTTAAAGGGAAAGTTCACTCAAAAATAAACACTGTCATTATGTACTCACCCTCATCCAGGTCATTCCCAACTCGAATGCTGTTCTTTTGTCTCCTAAAAAAAAGAGAAAACTCTTCATGCTATGACATGAGGGTGTTTAAATAATCACAGAATAATCATTTTTGTGTGAAATATTACCTTAAAGCACTGACGAGTTGAGATGAAGCTGTTTTTAACGCACAAACCTTATGATGCATCTGTCAGTTTGTTTATCCGCTTGATGAAAGAGAGTCATTGTCCAATGGAGAATGTCCCTCAATAAGCTCAAGACAGGACAATCAAATGCCTTTTATGTCATCAACATTGTAGCGTGACCTCACCTCGTGGGGCGGTAATGAAATAACCAGATCCTTAAAGGTGAAGTGTGTCGTTTAAAACTTCCCAGCTTTAACATGCAGAACTATAGGTAGGACCTTTAACCTTTCACATTAAACAACTCTTTATGCTACAAACATGAAATATACCTCAAAATGCTTTGCTTTGAGTGGTGTGCGATTACCTTTCCGTATGGAAACTCATTTTCGGCACATAATATTATCATACATTTCATAAATATGACATTTTAAATTATGACTAAAAGTTAACATTTAAAAATCATAATTGTGACAAAATCATAATTATGACATACTAAGTCATAAATATGAGATAGTCAAAATTATGACATACTAACTCATCAATATGATACTAAAATAATCAAAACTTTGACAAAATTATAATATAGTCGTAATTGTGACAAGTCATAAATTGCCGTAAAAAGTCATAATTTTGACTTTTTGTCACTTTCCCCTTTTGACATCATAATTATGACTTTTTATCGCTAAATTCCAACTGTTTATCTAATCATTTTTACTTTTTGTCAATTTTGTCTTTGGATGTCATAATTTGGACTTTTTTCATCTCATAATTCTGACTTTCATCGACTTTTTTGTCACAATTGTGACTTTATACCTCAGTATTTTGTCACTTTTTACTTTTAAAGTCATATTTAAGACTTGTCATATTATTGAACAATTTCACAATTTTGAGCATCCACCCAAAACATCCTAAAAAAACACCCGTGGCTGCCACTGCCAGTGGTGCAGAAATGACATACTTCGCCTTTAAAGACAAAACAAATAAAGAGATTTGATGTGTTTTCAAAAGACTGAAAATACTGAATGTTGTGATGGTAATCTGGGCAGCAGCATTGGATCACTGCCTTGGCTTAAGTAACCAATGGTTGACTTAAAAGCGAATGCCTTCATTTTCTAATTCATTTTTGCCATTGTTTCAGATTCTACGAAAGCAAATTCACTCTGTGTTTTTGCCTTCTATGATTTATTGTCTGGACATTGGTCCAGATTTGTCTTTACTTCACCTCTTGATTTACACACACAGTGCTGGTACAACAGACCTCAGTCTTTGATGCATTATGGGATATGAAAGACACGTGTACAGATGTAATGTCATTGAAGCCTGTACTACAGCGGGACCGGATGAACTGGCTGCAGACAGGAGTCGTCATATCATGTTACCAGTTAGAATCGCAGTTCTCCTTCTGTTTTCAGTATTTCTTATGAATGATCTATTATGTGTATTTATTGTGCGTTCCTTAAACGGTATGTATTGAATAAAAATTCTCTTTGTTAAAGCGCTTCTTGTTGCGTCATAAATCTCTAAATGGGAAAAGGAGTAAATGGGAAGTTCAGACAGAACAGACAGAGACAGATAGATGGCAGACAGAGAGACAGATAGATGTCAGACAGACACAAAGACAGACAGACAGACAGACAGAGACAGAGTGTCAGACACAAAGACAGAGAGACAGACAGACACACTCAAAGACAGAGAGACAGACAGACAGAGACAGACAGACAGACAGACACAGAGACAGATATACAGACACAAAGACAGAGACAGACAGATGACAAGACAGAGAGAGACAGACAGATGACAAGACAGAGAGACAGACAGACACAGAGACAGATATACAGACACAAAGACAGAGACAAACACACACAGACAGACAGACAGACACAAAGACAGAGAGACAGACAGACAGACACAGAGACAGACAGACAGACACAAAGACAGAGACAGACACAAAGACCGAGACAGAGACAGACAGATGACAAGACAGACAGACAGATAGACAGACAGATGACAAGACAGAGAGACAGACAGACACAGAGACAGATATACAGACACAAAGACAGACAGACAGACAGAGACAGATAGATATAGACAGACAGACAGACAGTCAGACACAGAGACAGACAGACAGACACAAAGACAGAGAGACAGACAGACAGACACAAAGACAGAGAGACAGACAGACAGACAGACAGACACAAAGACAGAGACAGACACAAAGACCGAGACAGAGACAGACAGATGACAAGACAGACAGACAGATAGACAGACAGATGACAAAGACAGAGAGACAGATAGACAGATAGATAGTACCAATAAAAGCATATCTAAAGCATTAAATTTCTCCATCTTTAATAGGAACTCTTAGTTTCTTTTATGTAATTCCGAAACACTCTTACAAAAATTAATTTGTTTTTTGTTGTCGTTACAAAATATATTCTAAGCAAAGACAATTAATCTACATCTCTTCATGGCATTATTATGGAACGGTGGCTTATAAACCAAATTTGTGAATCTTCTGATCATGTAAACACCTGATGTCATTTTTAAAAATAGGTTTCTGGCCTGATGTTTTGTGGTTCATTCTGTTCTTCATGTGAAGACTGAATGTTCTGAAGGCAGACGCTTGTATAACTGCGCCCTCTACTGCCGGTCTCTGTCATTCACTGTGTGATCCTGTCCCTTCAGGCTCTAATCAAATATTCACAATGTTCAACAGCATGTCAAAATATACAAAAGTAACATCTAATAAAACACAACATATTTCAATTTGGTAAAATAAAACAAAAAAATGGTTTAAATGGCTAAAAACATAAAATCATCCCACAGAAATTCCATTTAAAATATTTGACCTGTAATGAGAACTTCGTTTCACTACATTTAAAGAAAAAAGAAAAGAACAAACTCACTTTGTGAAAAGTGAATATGAAACAAATACTTTCAGGAAGTCTTTGGTGCTGTAAAATCTGCATGTCGCGTCCTTAATCTGCAGTTCATTCAGAGAATGCGACTGATACTCAGCATCACTGTGGTTGAGCTCATCCGGTATAAAAACTAGAAAAGTCACCGCGTGAGGACACACGTCCTGTAGTCTTTCAGACATAATGGAGTGAAATGGAGAGAAAGACAGAGAGAAAATAAAACTTCACATCACTGCACACGTGCCTCGGCCCCTATAGCCAGGAATGTCTGTATGTGCTCCGCTTTTATATTCCAACTTCTCCAGCAGCAATATTTTCCACATACTAAAATAAATTAAAGGTCTGTGTCATACAGAAGACTCTTGTGCTTGTGTGTGTTCAGGGTCCAAAATTAACACTTGCAATGCATCAGACACAAATAACCAATTTGCTTTGGCAAGTAAATAACATGGTTTGTCTTTGACTTTATAAAGATCCGCAATATTACTCCGTTTAACTGTGACTGATCGTATGATCATAAATCATAAAAAGGGAGTTGCTGAAAAGGAAGGCGATCCCATTATGCACTGCAAGACGCTCTGTGAAAAAAGTCTAAGATCCACAATCTAAGATGGTGAATGAGTTAAGATAAATGTTAATTAGAAATAAGAATGGGAATTTGATTATTCTGCTCATGTTTCCAATACTTGTGATACAAAGATGCCCCCAGTTTGGTCTGTAATCACCTTGATTTGGTCAGCCATGCTATATCAGAGGAAGATGATTTAAAAATATATATATATAAAAAAATAGGTGAAAAAAAATTCTTATTTATATTTTTTGTTGTTGTTTGTTTTATTTTTGCATAGGAATAAAAAATTGCAGCATTTCAAAGCAAATTATTTCAATTGTTCTTTACTTAAAAATTGAATACATTTTAATATAGTTGAATATACTGCAACATTTACTTTTGGCCCTCAGTCAAGTTAGATTTTTGGCTCTTCATATTAAAAAGTTTTGGCATCTTTGTTTTAATATTTTTAAGGAATTCCCAAATATACTAAATTTCAATTCTAATTGAAAACACGCATTTTAAACAATACTTTTTCTGCTGGAGTATGTTAACACAAACTCTACTGAACAACCTGTACAGTGCAACAGTTGATTACGAGAGTAAATATTCCATTCATATGCACTCTTAAAAATAAAGGTTCTTTATTGGCATCAATGGTTCTATGAAGAACCTTGAACATCCATGGAACCTTTCAAATGCAGAATAGGTTCTTTATAGTTGAAAAAGGTTCTTTAGATTTTTAAAATGTTCTTCAAAATGGTCCTTTTAGGAACTGTTCACTGAAAGGTTTTTTGGGGAACCAAAAATGGTTCTTCTGCTGCATCGCTACAAAAACCCCCATTTGGAACCTTTATTTTTAAGAGTGTACTGTAGAGATATTAATGGTTAACAATTTCTTATGCTTTTATGCTCATATGCTTTTGTTGAAGCAATCAGTCTGCATTGCTTAAATTAAATTTTAACTATTTAAATTATTTAAACTTATTTAAACTCTTTTAAATAGTGAAATTCCTGGTGAAAAACTAGATTACACATGATTCTGCAGAGAAATCTGTGAGAACTGTGACAAGATTAAGTACACAGTCTAGAACCTTTGTCTTTTTGTCTGATTTCTAAACTTTTTTAGTACACATCTAAGTTTGTAATGTGATTCACCTTGTAGACCGGTTAAAATCTGAAAAATGGAAAAATGTATGGGGAAAACACTTCTAGAATGAAGGATATTGAAAAAGTGGACAGGCACTGTGTTACAAAGAGCGTTACAAATCAGTCACTTCTGAGGTTCCATGACCATCAGGATACTCCCTAAGAAGGCAGCTTCTATGCAGGTTTTGGGAAAGAGCAAATGAGTTGCACTGTTCGTCGAAATATGCTTTGTAATTAATTGTCATATGAATAAAAATTAATTTTTATTTAAAAAATACTGTAAACTACAGTTTCATGGCCAGTAAGAAATGATTTTGGCATGTAAACTTTCCTGAATTCATTGGCAGCTGTGGCAAGAAGTTAAGTTTTGGACCCTGAGAGTGTGTGTGTGTGCACGTTTTTGTGACAAATGAGGACATCAATTTGTATAATGACAAGGGTATGACATAGGTATTACAAGGAGAAGGTGACTTTTCAGGACATTACCCCATGTCCCCACTTTTCAAAACACTTATAAATCACACAGAATGGAGTGTATTGAAAATCTGAAATAGCAGAAAGTCTCCTGTGAGGGGTAGGGTTGGTGTAGGGCAATAGCACATACAGTTTGTACAGTATAAAAACCATTACGCCTATGGGATGTCCCCACTTTTCACAAAAACAAACGTGTGTGTGTGTGTGTGTCACTGGTTCCGCCGTTCATGTGAAGACCCAGAGCTGGTACTTGTCAGCTGGATTGCAGGGCACTAGAGAGGGGTTCTCATGTCGAGCGGTCAGGCACTGTTTTGAGCCCTTGTTATAGAACAGTTGATCCTGCAAAGAGAATAAAATAACAGCAGGATCTATCAGTGCTGCAGTCCAGCCAAATCACAAAACCAACTCTCGGGCTTAAATTAGCATTAGACAGATGGCAAGCTCTTTTCTCTCGTTTTCTTTGTTCTTGAATATATACTTTGGTTTAGTCTGATCAGATAGTTTAGTTTTGACGTTACACAGGTGAGCTGCCTATGTAGGCTGCATTTTAAAGCATTATAGGTGTGTGCTGAGGTTTATTTCAAAAGGCCAAATTTGGCACACAATCCCATAGTCTAATGCCATAAGATTGGTGAAAAAGAAAACATTGAAGATGGAGCAAGAGAAATGTTGATTATAAATGTACTTTGAATTAATTCTATTAACTTGGCAAATTAATTTCCATAAATTTTATTTGTAGTTTTAGTTTGTAGCTGGATCTAGCTGTATTTCTAGCTCTCTATACAAACCCACACATACATATACATATATGTGTGTGTGTGTGTGTGTTTGTGCATATAAACTTGAACTGATCACGTCTCTGAAGACTGGAGTAATGATGCTGAAAATTCAGTTTGCATCACAGGAATAAATTACATTTTAAAATATATTAAGACAGAAATTTTCACAATATCATTAATTTCCATAAATGGAATATAAATATAGCCATTTGTAGCTGGAGCTAGCTGTTTTTTCTAGCTCAGTGAGGATTTTAAATAAATTATACAAAAAATGCACAAGTATTTTAGAGCAGAAAATGACTTCAATAGTTCTTTTTTCTTTTTTTGTTTTTTTTTATTAATTAACTTACTTTTTGCAAATAATTCTTTTTGAAGGATCATGAGACACTGAAGACTGGATTAATGATGCTGAAAATTCAGCTTTGATCACAGGAATAAATTACATTTAAAAATATATTCATATAGAAAACTGTTTTTTAAAATTGTAATATTTCACAATATAACAGTTTTTTATGTAAACAATATGAATCCATCCTTGATGAGCAAAAGAGACTGTTAAAAACATTTTTAAAAACGTACTGAATTATATATATATATATATCAACTGGCATGTATTTTACTCGATATTTGGTTATGCTTGCTAGAGTTTTGCATCATTGCTGCTCCAAATCTATCACTTTTAAGGTCACATGATGGTTTGGATGCTCCCTTAGAAAGCTGCTGTCTCTGTAAACAGCAAACAGCAAGGAGGCGCACTAGTTTTTGCAACAAAGCCAGACATATTGCAAATCAGTGTTTGAGTTTTGATCAAAACCAGCATTAACAAGCACAACGGGAGATGACAAGTCTCTAAAGACAATGTTGGCTTAGAGAAGAGTGAGCTGAGCAACACAGCACGGCCTCGGGCTGTTTTGGAGTTGAGTCTAAAGATCAGAGGCTTGTGAAGAAGAGAGAAAGCGAGAGCTCCAGCGTTCTACCTCTCTGAGCTCCCATCTCTGCTGAGGTCCTGTGATGGTGTTGTGACCTTTATACTGGCACTCCTCTAATTTGACGACTCCATCCGTCCCGTGCAAACAGAGCTCCTTCTGAATGTTGTGCCTGATCTCGTGATGGGTCGAGTACTCGAAATACTGTACGAGCAGAGGAGAGAAATGACCTTCACCACGAGAAAACATTTCATTAAACATGATAAAGATGTTTGCCTGGAAACTCCTGAGAGCTTCTGGAAAACATATCAAGGGAACTAATTAAAATGATATTTGAGATGCACCCATAGAAAATCATTCAAATATAATTTATGCTTGTGTTCAAAAAAACAGCACGCTTTGAAAACGATTTGCAAACAATTGAAAATAAAATGAAATAAAATCAACTCCACGGATTAACAATATTATATAATCAAATTGTAATAAATATTATTATTAACATAGTGCTTGAATTGTAAGCTGTTTTGTATTACATTTTTTACGTCTGTAAGGGAACAAATACATAATACGTGCATACAAGACTGTATGGATATTTTGTTCACCCCCCCCCCCCCTCCCCCCCCCCCCGTTTTTGTTATACCGCCTCCTTTTGAAAAAAATAATAAAAAAGCAATTTATCCGTTTAAATATTACAGAATATTAAATAAACTGAATTTAATTATTATATCATATAGTGTTGAATTATATGGACTGCTTTTTTTTGTTTTTTTATGTACTGTACCAAATAAAATAAATAAAACATCAAAAGCAATGTAATGGAACTATGTTTTTTTTTGTTCTTTAATGAAAATAGAAATAAACTATAAGATAAACTAAAATAAATACCTCAAAGCACCTTCATGAGTAAAATTTTTATTATCAATAATAGAGTGCACTAAATTGTATGGACTTTTTTTTTTTCTTTTTTTTTTTTATGTTTCACTATCCCCGTAACTGTCACCCCCCATTTTTTAAACTAGGCTGAAATGTGCACTATCCAAACTTAAATTGTTGTAATTTATGAACACTTTTTTGGTCTCTTTTTAAAGAAGAAAATCAGTAGATTATCGCAAAAGTGGAATTTAAAAAAAAAATTTAAGTATCAAAAAGTTATAGAAGTTTAAATTTACTGTAAATAAAATGCACTATATTCATTTTATTTTATTTATAATAAATATTTTACATAACAGGTTTTACTCTAAAATTGGTATAACATTAAAGCCTTATGTCTAAATAAGTTAAGTTCCAAATTTGAAGTTGATATAAAAAAAAAAAATCCTGTGAGATTTTATTTAGGACGTTATACCACAAACAGCCACCGGGTGCCATCCAAACTACATTTAATTTTTTTATGCATTTTTCTGTCACAAATGTCTAGATTTCTCTGTCAATATTACAATCTCAAAATAACCACCAAATATGGAATCCTGAGACCTTTCCAATGATATGTTTTTTGTCAAGATTATAAAAAGGTTTGATTCTAAAAGACCGTAATGCATTTTGTAATATGACACTGCCCACTAAGGGGGAGGAGACCACCAAAAGATTTTAAATCCCATTTCCATGGTAAACAAATGTCCTGGATTTCAAATGGGTTTCACATGAGGAAGCTTGGGCCTTCTAGTCAAAAAAGACTATATAATTCATGCTGATTACTTACAGGACTGATAGAGAAAAAGGACAACAAAAACAAAGATGCGCCAAGCGTCCACAGTGGGACGGGGACCAGTTAAGGGGCTAAGGAAAATAAAATGAAATAAATAAAAGAAGATAAAAGTAGTACGTTCAAAAGCACTTCATCTGATTTTCAATATAAATTAATAAATTTTAATTAATAATTTAAATTTAAAAAAATCTTTTAATTTAATATTGCTCAAATTGTAAGGACTAATTAAAAGAAAATAATAAATCACTTTCACTTGATTTAAATTATTATTATTTATATGTACCAAAACGAGAGTGGTTTATATGTCCTTTTATCAATTCCATTGATTCATTCACACAGGACAAGCTGTTCCCGCTCCAATTACCTGGTTTCCTCCCATCCCGTGGCAGGGGTACATAATGAGAGGTTTCCCTCCCTCATTACTCTCTCCCGCGTCCAAGCAGGCCTCCTTCCCCACGTTCTTTATCTGGAGGGAGACAGAAGGAGGGCTGAAGGAGGAAATGGAAGGGATTTGCGGTGTCGTAACATGAAAGCTGTTAAAACAAGGTTTTACAGAACGGCTTTCTCCGGGAAACCACAGCGGCCAGACAAAACACCGGAGAAATTCAGGGACGTCCCAGCCACTGTACACACACTCACCGCGCCAAACTGCAGCGGGCTGAGATCGGGCATGAAGACCTCTGGATAGACGTTCTTCAAATACCAGGAAAAGCTCTTACACTGGAGTTTGTCCCGGAGATCTACACGCTTGGAGACGTCTCCAAAAGAGCGCTGTGGAGAGAGACGGTAGCTTCATTACAGAAACTGCCTTTGAATCTCATATTAAAGCTGCCCACAGGCTGTCTGAGGCTCCACTTTAAAGCTGTCCGTCTACGCTTATGAACCAGCAGCAGGTCTTGGCTACACATTGAGAATGTTAAGGGATTTCTGTGGTTTAGGTCGCAGAAGACCAGCACGATGAAAGCCTGGCAAAAGGCCTTAAGACTCTTAACTCTTAACTCCACAATGCCATTACAACAAGTGCAGGCAAAACCAATTTGTGTAACACAACTGTAGGGTGGCAGTTTTCATTATTTATGTAAATAAAATGTAAAAAACATAAAATAAATCATTTAGTTAATTGAAGTTATATCAGTATAAGGCTTTATTTAGTTAATTTTTGTATTGGGTTTTATTTAAAAAACAATTTGTGTAACAACATAAGGCATTTTTAATGACTTATGTCAATAAAATAAAACAAAAATATAATAAAACATACATTAAATAAATGTAATTATATCAGTGTACAGCTTTATTTAAATATTTAATTAATTGTCTAATTTATTTAAATCATTTTATTTGTGTAAAAACAATCGTAGGTAAACACCAATTTGTGTAAAACAACTGTTGTGTGGCAGTTTTTAATTATGCAAATAAAATACAAAGTATTAATAAAAGACACAAATATAAGAAAATACGTAGTAAATTATACTCAAATACGATTTATTTAAATTATTTAATTTAAAACAGTAATGCTAAATATTAAATCATTTAAAATTCATTTAAATTTAATAATTTATTTTAGAAACAAATAAAACTTAATTTTATGTATTTATTTAATTAAAATCATTTTTAAAGATCTCTTATTTTTTATGATTATTATTGTTATTTTGTTATTACCCTTTGACATTTGAAAGTAAAATGATATTGGAATGTATATGTTACCCATTATACATTTGGATGAATATATTATATATAATTAATATAGATGATATATAATAATTTTACAAAATACATTGATTTAAAAAAAAAATGGTTACTTTAAAAATTTTTTATATTTATTGTATCAGCATTTTTTTTAAGAAAAGGTATTTATTTATTTTTTGCCTTCATTTGAAAGGACAGTAGAGCAGTAACAGGAGTGAGACAGCTCTTCATATGCTGGAAGCAGCACACTACCCTTTGCTCCTTACTATAGCTCCAATTAAATCCATCATAGTATCTTAATAGAACTGCAATTTTGCTTTTGTTACAAAAATGACTGGGAATTCTGGGAGCTGTACCTCTTTGGCGATCTGAGCAGCCTGCTGGTTCCTCCGGTAGAAGATCTCTTTATAGTCGTCCATCCAGACCTCAGCCAGACGCACCTGGTTGCGAGCGATCACCTGCGTGCCTTTAGGGAAGGTGTGCGGACTCTTTGTGCGAAACACGTGGCCCACGACTGAACAGGGGATGATTTCTAGCTGCCCGCCACACTGCCAAACCTGAAGGACAAGAGCAGCAGGTCAGGATGTGAACTAATATGAGAAGAAAAGGAACCAGCTTATTATTCAAACACAGAAGGACTTCGGAACACTCATGGCCAAAATATTAAAATAAAAACGGTGTCATTAAAGTCATTTTTTGATCCTTCCTTTTGATATAGTCACTGATTTAAACTTTTAAAGCAGAAATGGTATAGAGCTGGAAAAGTTATTCATTTCCATGAATCAGTTTAATTAAATGAACTGATTAAAAATTCTGACTCAACAATTCATTTGCATCACCAATCAAAAAAGTTCACAAAAGTCCTAATGTAATATAAAATGTAATAATTTCTCAAATAACTTGAGAATTTATCTACCAAGCAAGGAATTGAACACCAATGCAATCAATATAATTTTCTTGCTGTGAATCTCTAAAAGTGTTTCATTCATGACATCAAGCGCAGAAAGTCTTACTTCATTAAAATGTGACTTAATCGATATACACTAAGCTTGGGTCAGTGGGATGGTTTTTTGTATGTTTTGAAAAGAAGTCTCTTATGCTCACCAAGGCTGCATTTATTTGCATAAATATATCAAAAATACAGTAAAAGATTAATATTATAATTTAAAATGACTGTTTTCTATTTGAATATATATCAAAATGTAATTTATTCCTGCGATGATCAAAGCTGAATTTTCAGCATAATCACTCCAGTCTTCAGTGTCACATGATCCTTCAGAAATCACTCTAATAGACCTGCTATATAGATATATATATATATATAATATACTATAGATACGGAAAACAGTGACTAGTATTTTCTTACTGTGGGTTTACATATCAGGAGTCTTTGATGAATGAACAGTCAAAAGAGCAAGCAATATTGATTTTAAATATAATTTTTTTTTAAACATTAAAAATTCATTACTGCACTACTGATTAAATGTACATCCTTGCTGAACTAAAAGTAAAAAAGTTCTTTAAAAAAAAAAAATATAAACTTATATATATACGTTTGAACCGTATTGTACATGTGCTAAGATCGAATAAAAGATGTGTGCAAAACTAATTTTTGACTCACCCTGAAGGACATTTCAATATTTTCTCCTCCCCAAATCTCCATCTCCTCGTCATAGCTTCCTACATGGTAGAAATAATCTCTGGAAATGGAGAACAATCCTCCTGCGAACGTTGGCGTCCTGTGAGGGCAAATGTGATTAGAATGTTTCTTTGAATGTTTTCTCATTAGACAGAAAATGACTGAAATGTGTGTTTTGTGTGTGCACTGTGCATGGATAATAAAATCGTTTAATGGAAAACAAACAATGAAATCCAATGAGCACCTGAGTATTATCAAATCTATTTATTCAAATCATTTAAAGAATAGTCATGCTGTTCCAAACCTGTATGACATTTTCTCTTCCACTTAAAGGGCTAGTTCACCCAAAAATGAAAATGTGATGTTTATCTGCTTACCCCCAGGGCATCCAAGATGTAGGTGACTTTGTTTCTTCAGTAGAACACATTTGATGATTTTTTACTTTAACCGTTGCAGTCTGTCAGTCGTATAATGCATGGCAATGGTAACAAAATCTATGAGAGTAAAAAAAACATGCACAGACAAATCCAAATTAAACCCTGCGGCTCGTGACGACACATTGATGTCCTAAGACACGAAACGATTGGTTTGTGCGAGAAACCGAACAGTATTTATATCATATTTGACCTCTAATACACCACTATGTCCAACTGTCTTTGGGCGCGCGCACGGCATCCGGTGCGTGAGGTGTGTACGCGCTCTGGCGTAGTTTACGCAAGCGCCGGAAGTGATCTTTCGCGCGTATACTTTATTCATTGTTTACACAGTGCACAGTCATGGTAGGTCGAGGCTAATCAAAATGGTACTTACTTGCCCTTATCCGGATTGTTCAAACCGACTTAAAACTAACAGATTCCGTTCTCTCGCTGGTTTCTGGCACAAAATGATCGTTTCGTGTCTTAGGACATCAAGGTGTCGTCAAGAGCCGCAGGGTTTAATTGGATTTGTCTGTGCATGTTTTTTTAACACTCATAGACTTTGTTACCATTGCCATACATTATAAGACTGATAGACTGCAACGGCTGGACTTAAAAATCATCAAATGTGTTCTAATGAAGAAACAAAGTCACCTACATCTTGGATGACCCTGGGGGTAAGAAGATATAAACATCACATTTGCATTTTTGGGTGAACTATCCATTTGGAACACAAAAAGAGAAATGATTTCTGAAGGATCATGTGACATTGAAGACTGACGTAATGATGCTGAAAATTCAGCTTTGCATCACAGGAAATAATTACATTTTAAACTATATTCCAACAGAAACTTGTTATTTCAAATAGTAATAATATTACTGATTTTACCCATTTTTAAACAATTAAATGCAGCCTTGGTGAGCCTGTCAATACAGCAATAAGCCCCAAGAAGCTGTGGTTACAGTGAATTTATAACAGCTAAGGGGCGTTGTTAGGCACGACGAAGCTGTTATAAATTCACTGTAAACCACGGCTTCACGGGGCTTATTGCTTTTATAAAACGGTTATTCCATATACGTAGTAAGGTTTCACAGAATAAAACAGAGCAAATAAAGTGTAATGATATAAATAAAAACAGTATTCTTCCGCCAAACAATGTAGTTCCTCAGAATCAGTTGTGGATCCAACAAAGTGTTTGCCGAGCAACACACAGAAGTAAACAAAGGTGTATGTTTGTAGTGTAATTTACAACAGCTTCGAACGCGGCTCAACCAATCAGAATCAAGGACCGGAACTATCCGTTTTATAAAGGGGAGTTCAAAAGTTCTGGAAAGAAGTCATTGTAGGAGTAAACAATGTTTATTTTTGGGTGAACTGTTCTTTATTGTAAACCAGAGTGTTTTCTTACTTAATAGGGTACGTCTCATCTTTACGTCTCCGTTTCTCATGATCCGGAAGGGTCTCCCAACCAAAAGAAAGGCCCCAGTCGAAATTCCCCCGGTTATGATGCTGTCCATACGGTGAGGGTTTCATGAACTCAAACGTGTTCAGGTCAATGGTGGTGATGTCGGGACTCACTACGGCGGTGGAGTTCTCTGCTATCCTGGCCAGCAGCGGCTCAAGCCATCCATGGAAACATTCACCTAAACAAACCAAGCAGGAATTGCATGATAAAATCACTTTGAAGTCTTCCAGTACATTCCAGACCCTAGGCTACACCATCACCTCTTAACATACTTACTTACAAACACCCTAATGCATAAACACAGCCCAGATGAATAAATAAGACTGTCTTCTAAATCGATTTGAGTCATTTCTGCATTCTGGCTGACCGTCTCCCAGTCAACCACACCAGCGGAGGACACAAACACTTTCTTAAAAACATCATGAATGTTTAACAAGCCTAAACTCAGACGGAATTAAAAAGCATCTGATTCTTTCCAGCGCAGAGTAGCTCTAACTGACCACAGGCTTGTTATAAAGAGTGTGTTTTTATTAAGAGACAATCCCTATTCATGTGAATCCAGCACATTTGAGGGGGAGTGATTGGCTCTTTAAAATGACTCACAGTGGGCATCCAGGAAGGTGAGAGTTTCGCCCGAGGCCATGGAGGCCCCGAGGAGCCGCGCAGTGATCAGGCCCTTTCGTTCTCGCTGACGGACCACGCGAACGATGTGCAGCCGTTTCAGATACTCGTCCAGTTCGTCCTTTAGTCGCTCTGTGAGAAAGAGAAATGTCAAAACAATGTGTGTGTGTGTGTGCATTTTGCAGTCAATTTTTGTTGCTTTCTTTTTGCAAAATTCTAAGCAATGTATTCTTTCTTGGAGAAGGGAAGCTCAGAATGCATTAAAATATCCATCCAGATGGTGGACGAAATTAGACAAATGGCTATTATAAATATTTCATTTGAATACATTCTAGCTATTTTTTCATTTTCTATCATCAAAAAAAAATGATCACAGTTTCCACAAAAATATTAAGTCTTTCCAGTATTGATAATAATCAGAAATGTTTCCTGAGCAGCAAATTAGAATATTAGAATAATTTCTGAAGGATCATGTGACAATGAAGACTGGAGTAATGCATCCAAGAAATAAATTCATTTTATAAAATAGATCCATAGAAAACCATTAGTTTATATTATAATAATATTTCACAACTTAATAATGTTTTTATGTATTTGATTAAATCAAGGCAGCCTTGTGTTTGGGCCCTTAGAGGCTTCTTTCAAAAACATCAAAAAATCTTACCAATCACATATTTGTGAACAGTAATATATATTTAAAGGGATAGTTCACCCAAAAATGTCATTCCAAACCTGTAAGACCTTCGTGCATCTTCAGAACACAAATTAAGATATTTTTTTATGAAATCCAAGAGCTCTCTGACCCTTCCATAGACAGCAAGGATCCTAACACGATCAAGGTCCAGAAACGTAATAAGTTGTTTACATTGTTTGCGCTTTGATCTGAACGTAAACAATGTATCCGCATACATACGTTGCATACGTTGCTTACGTATGTGATACTCTCCAAAATAGTGCTATAGGGTGACGCGGAGGAGACGAATTGTTGAATAAAGTCGTTATTTTTGTATCCTTTCATTTTTGGGTGAACTATACCTTTAATATTTGTGTGTTACGCTTATTCAAATATATCTATGCTTATTAAGCATCAAGCATATGTGGAGGCACTTCAGTTTGGATGTTCCCTTAAAAGGCAGCTGCCTATGTTGCATACAGCGAGGCTGCTCAATAGGTTTTGGAACACATTTCAGATTTATTTTACAGTTGGTGCTCTTCCAACTTCTTCCAAAAGTGTTACTTTTAAAAAGGTGTATGATTAAATTGAATGTTTTTCTTTCAAACTGATTCAGTATTCTGTAAGGGTACATTTTAGATTCAGTATGCGGGGATAAAAGACATAATAATACTCTTTTAGCAAAGGAGCAGGACAAAGCTCAAGCAGCACCTTTAATCTAGTAGATATGGGTCTGTACGTATTCATTAAGAATAAATATCTCCTTTCATGAGTCTGCAGTCTCCCAGCAGCCCTCAGGGCAAAGCCAATGACTAGCACTTTGGTATAATATTATATATTATACAGAACTGAGGAGTAACTAGCTAAAAATAGAGATGCATACTGTAAATCTAAAGCAAAGTGTCACTTATGCACAACTGAAATCAGTTTCGGTTCAACTGGTTTGGCAGAGCAATGGAATAGTCAAAACTTGTTTAAAAAAACACATTCATTTGAATCTCTGTTGAGAAGTCTTCATGTTAGCATTTTTTTAAATCAATAACTTGAATAGTAGTGAATTAGCAGTGAATCTAAGTACTAAAAAGGACAGTTCAGCCAAAAATTGTAATTATAATTTACTCAAGTTGTTCCAAACCTGTATGAGTTTCTTTTTTATGAACACAAAAGAAGATATTTTGAAGAATGTTGGAAACCAAGCAATTAACGTAGCCATTGACTTCCATAGTGTTTTTTCCATACTATGGAAGTCAATGGGGACCATCAGCTGTTTGGTTACCAACATACTTCAAAATAGCTTCTGTTGTGTTCAACAGCTGATAGAAACTCTTACGGGTTTAGAACAACTTGAGGGATTAAATAATGACAAAATTTGCATTTTCGGGTGAACTATCCCTTTAAGCTTCATTACAAGTTGAACTATTCAAGCTACACTACAAATTATCTGCTGAGAAAAGAAAAAAAAAAAGCTTAAACCAGTCTGGTTTGCTTGGCTTTAGGCTGGTCTCTCAGGCTCACTAACTGACAAGTCCCTGAAAATCCTCATAAACCATCACAACAGGCCAGCCTAACCTCTTTAGTCTGGTTTACGCACTTTTTTAATCAGCAGGGAGGGTTTCTTGACCATTTAACTACTTTAAATTATGAGTCACTTGGGAAGCTGCAGTTTAATAGTGGCTTTCCCAACCCAGACATTGTGATTTATAATATCACATAATATGTATTATCCTCCTCAGAATCATTTAAGAGTAAAGGTGCAACACTAAGCCTGCTGAAATGATTCACAGCAGCGCAGCGGGACGTTCTATAGGTTTTGGCTGCCTCCAAGGGTGGGGACTTACACACACAAGACTGGTCTTTCTCAGCGGAAGCTGGAATTGCTTGAGAAAGAGAGTCGGAGGGTGTAATTAAAAGAAGAGGGAGCGTAAAAGAATAGTTGAAAGCCAATTCCCTGGCTTTTATTTCTCGCATGGCGTGCAGCCAAGAGAGAAAGTTCAGTCCCTGCGTGATTCAACCAGGGGAACGGATAGATCTAGTGCAGTGGTTCTCAATCCATAATGGATAGTAGCAGGTCTGTTCTGATCTCTCTTCACTAGGGTGAAAACAATGCTAAATGCAAATAATTAAATGCAACTAATGTACAGAACCATCAAAACCAAATTTTTTTAAGAAATTAACATTTTCTTTTCTAAAGTTCTTTTGGACTTTCATATTCCTCATACAATCCTGAAGAAGAAAAAAAATCACGTTTTCCACAAAAATTGGTGATAATATGTTTTTGAGCAGCAAATCAGAATATTAGAATGATTTCTTAAGGATCATGTGATACTGCAGACTGGAGTAATGATGCTGAAAATTCAGCTTTGCATCACAAGAATAAAATCAAATAGAAAACAATTAGTTTAAATTGTAATAATATTTCATAAAATTAATGTATTGTGATCAAATAAATGCACCCTTGGTGAGCATAAGATACTTCTTTCAAAAGCATTAAATAAAACCCAAACTATTGGACAATAGTGTAATTGTGCATATTTAGCAAAGAAAAGAATCAACACAGACTCATTAACATTTAAAACAATGCTTCATATGTATTTTGTTGTTGTTGTCAATTTTAAGCACAATCAAACTCTGTGGTGGTATTTTGATGCCAACTCATTTGCCATTCAGTCAAAGTTAGTTAAATGTCATTGGCAGGTCGTGCAACACACCCTCATCCTCAAAAACCATGAATAAAACTACACAAGGTGAAAGAAACCAGACATGGCCACATGCAATTGGGTTACGGACATAATATGGTTTAGTTGCTGAGAAACATTTAGTCGATTTAGAAAAATCATACGCGTATTGATATTGCTGGAATTTAAATGGTAACGCTTTACAATAAGGTCCTATCCATTAATGCATCAACTAACATTGACTTACGATGAGCAATACATTTGTTACAGTAGTTATTCATCTTTGTTAATGACCTAATGATAACAAATGGGAACTTATTGTAAAGTCTTACCATTAAAATCCACGCACCGCCAAATTTCAGCATACGATTGTAAAGATATTACAGTTTTAACAAGCAAGCGATTTTTTGTGTTTTGTTGAGTCGCCACTTGAGGTCTAATGCCAAATATGGCTTCTGAAGCAAAACCAGTTGGGAACCACTGCTCTAATGCTCATTTTCTTCTTTGCATTTCTTGTCAAAGATCTGTTTTTAAGAGTCCGCTGATAGGCCTCTATACCCCAGACCCCCTTCACCGGCTGAGCAAAACTCCTCTGAGAACATTCCCAAACAGCTCTGTTTCCTGTAGTAACCTGCTTCACGATCGCCGGGTGTTAGCAGGCCTACAGGAATTCAGTAAAGCGGGTTGCTTGAGTGAAACCGGACGCCCATTAAAACACACGGACGGTCTGGTGGGGCTGCGTGCGCACTAGAGGTGAGTTACCGTCATAGCTGGCGTCATCCACGAGGATGATTTCTTTGAGGAGCAGTGCAGGGGAGGTGTGCAGGACGCTGTAGACGGTCCGCAGTAACGTGCTCCACGCCTCGTTGTGGAAGACGATGATCACGCTTGTGGTCGGCAGGGGTGGACAGCGTCTGAATGTCTGTTCGATGCATCTGTGAGAGGAAAAGAGAGACAGACAGAGAAATGAAGGGAAGGGGGGGGGGATGTTTTATTCAACAGATGTCTGTGAAATGTCTGGATTAGGGCTGGGCAATATATTGTCCCCAATTGGCCAATGTATTTCCTAAAGACTAAAATGAAACCTTTAAAAATAAAAATAATTTTTTTTTTAAAATTGAAATAAAATAAACATTGATTGAAATATCAATACAAATATAAAATTTTAAAAAACTAAATAAAAAAATAATGGTAACATTTTAGAAAGGTTTTGTTTGTTAACATAGGTTAATTTAGTTAACATTAACTAACAATTAAAATTCTTCTAAAACAGTTATTAATCTTAGTTTATGTTAATTTCAGCATTTATTAATACATTATTGAAGTCAAAAGATGTGCTTGTTTTTTCATTTGTATACAAAATAACTAAAACTGAAACAAAAATGTATAAAAACTATATAAACAAAAAACAGTAACTAACGAAAAAGACAAAGACACACAGCAAAATTACTAAAACTTTAACAAATTAAATGAAAATGGAAAATATAAAAAAAAACTAAAGCAAAATAAAAAATATAACAGTATCACAATGATTATAAATGAACACATTTGCATTTAAACTTACGTAAAAAAAAAATAATAATAATTCTATCTATATTTCTACAGCGTTAATAAACGGCATGATTATGAATCAGTTCAACATTGATTCAACATTTCACCTTAAAATACTTATGTTTAGTACTATGCATTTTTGTATTGGTGCACATAAGTAATATTACATAACATTAGATTGTCAGTGTATGTTACTTCTTGCAATTAAAAATTGAATTAATTTAGCTCTAATGGCTGTTTGGTTGAATTGATGATGAATTACAATCACCCTTCTAAGCCTTTTTAGAGTAAAAGCAGACTCCTAATTGTGTGTTGTGTGACACTTTGTATAACAACGAGCAATAGGAACTCTGGTTTTGTGTATATCACCCCACTAAAGCAATAAGGGCAAGAACAAACGTGTTTAATTAGAGAGAAAAGCTCATTTTTATCTCAGTCTGCAATTAGTAGCAATATCTGCGTAGACATGTTTAAATAACGTGTCTGAGGACAAGATTATCCTGACAGATAAACAGATTCTCCTCTAGATTCTATGCACACTAACATTCTTGGTAAATTTGTCAAAATCCTTTCAAACATACTTTAGATTGTGCACTTTATATGCCACATAACAAATACTAAAAACATGAGGTGGTTAGATATTAAAAATGAGAAAAATGCCAAAAAGTCTCAGACTTTTGGACCTCATTGTATTTGTGTGTTTTTCTCTGCTGGCAATGGAATTATACTACCACTTCGATCTACAAGGTGGTCTCCTCAAGTTATTTTTGGTTAGTTTTGGATTGAGTTTTGATAACCAGAGCTGCAGAACCCACATCAGAAGGTGATTCAGCAAAAAAAGCAGATCACACCATTGCATGTTAGTTTTACACAAGGATCTTCTAAAATGTTTACTATACTTGCGTTTCAACATGACTGTATTTGCAGATACATTTTTCAGCTTAACATTAAAGGGTGCCCACACTTTTTGACTGATGAATCTCCACTTCTACGTGACTTTTCTTGTCGTACAGTCATGCTTACTGGATACTGATTTTTTTTTTTTAAATCTAGGTAAAATGTCATAAAGATTGCATTTACAGGGACTACTATATGAAACAATTTAATTATTACATAAATAGTTTTATTGATCTAAATGCAAGAATGTATGCAAGAATAGTTTAATGCACATCTACTTTACTCATGTTTCATGAATGACGATGAGCGCAATATTCATCATATTAAATCATTAAAAGCTAGGCATAACTAGAAAAATGTGGTCACTTCATAAAATTTGTATGACCCTGGATTTTATTAAATACAATTTTAAAATTCCTTGATATTTCTGTGGGAACCCTGAATATTTAAAAGTGAAAGAGACAGATATTGCATCCAAATAATAACTCGCACACCCCAACTGATGAAAAGAAAAATGTAAATTTGCTGAAAATCTTCTCACCCTCAGGCCATCCAAGATGTAGATGCGTTAGTTTCTTCATCAGAACAGATTTGGAGAAATGTAGCATTGCATCACCAATGGATCCTCTGAGGTGAATGGGTGCCGTCAGAATGAAAGTCCAAACAGCTGATAAAAACATCACAATAATCCACACCACTCCATCAATTAATGTCTTGTGAAGTGAAAAGCTGCATATTCGTAAGAAAGAGTCCTTAAAGGGTTTTACCTTTAAAACATTGCTTCTGGTCAAAATACCAGTCCACAGTCTATAATAAGGCTTCCTCCAGTGAAAAAGTCCCTTTCTCATCAAAATCCACCAACATATATTGGTTTCAAACTGTTATCGCTTGTAAACAGTGTTTGATCTGTGCATATTTCTCTCCTGATTCAAAAGTGACAACCTTTTACTGGAGAAAGCAATATTATGGAACGAGGACTCATATTTTAGCCAGAAGCGATGTTTTAAAGTTAAAACGTCTTAATGATGGATTTGTTTCTTGGAAACATGCAGCTTTTCTCTTCACAAGACATTAATTGATGGATGGTTACTTGTGGTTATTGTGATGTCATATCAGCTGTTTGGACTCTCGTTCTGACGGCACCCATTCACTGCAGAGGATCCACTTGTGAGCATTTATCCAAATGTGTTCCGATGAACAAACAAACTCATCTACATCTTGGATGGCCTGAGGGTGAGAACATTCTCAGGTGAACTATTCCCTTAAAATGTCTGTAGAAGTGTCTAAAGCAAACAGGTAGTACGTACTCTGGAGGTCTCGTATCGGGGCCAAGGTCTCTGCTTAGTGAGATCCGATCACTGGCGTACAAGTTAAAGCAGTGCTTCTCTTCTCCCCTCTCCTTTTCTTTTTGCTCCGATGAGCTCAGATTGTCAGTGTGAAAAGCCTTCCCAGAAGCCCCTGGGGCAGTGGGGTTTTGCGGTGGTCTTTCAAGGACCGGTCGGAGCTCAGCAGCCGTGTAGTATCCGGCCAGACAGGCCAGACTGCCCTGGCTCTCCTGCTTCCTCACCGGAGCTTTTATCTGCATCTTGGGCATAGCGTCCCGGAAGTTATTCACCGCACCCATGACCATCTCAAGAACGCCGTCCCGTTTCTCCACAATCCCTTTGAGCCAGGGTTCGTCCTGGGGGCTCTGATTGACCACCTCTCGCTGCATCAGAAACAGGAACGTCACGAATACCAACGCCACTATGGCCAGCTTCCATGGGTGCAGTCGTCTGCGCAGAAGCCTGCGGAAGAACGTCATTCTTTTGAGGCGAAGCCGGCACTCAGAGTGTGAGAAACAAAGCTACACCTGACACACACCCTGTGCGTAACATCACCGCCTTGTCAAACCTGTGAATGGGACAAAAATACGACACTGATATATGAGCAGCAGAGCACCGCGAACAAGTTCAACACTCCTGACGACTCGTTTGAGAACGGAAAAGTTGGGAACTCCAGTTCTGAACGTCCAACATAAATGTTTTCTTTGATATTTAAGCCTCTTTTAGGTGGCTGGGAAATCATTCTTCACTTGAGAGGTAATTTTGTGAACTTAATTTCTTTAACAACCTTCTCTTGGAGAGAATTTTTTTACAGAAACTTTCCAAATGATAATTGGCCCTTTTAACCAATGGAAAAGTATTAATCATATTACAAATATCAGACTTGACAGTTCTGTCTATCTTTTTAAAAATCACATTTTCATGAGGCATAATTCTTCTTTGTTTGTACATTTCTTTTAACCCTAGAATGCACAGTGTATATTGTGTAGGCCAAAATGAATCCAAAATGATATACAATTACATGCATATGCTTTCCTAAAAACATTTTTCAGACAGCCAATTGTGTGCTGTTTGACACTTTGAGAAACAATAAGCGACAGAAACACCTGGCTTGGTTTTGTGTCCGCAAAATGAAATTGCAAACAGTTTTCAGTAACAAATATGGATGTAATTGTATCTAATTTCTGATTCACATTATTTTGCCATAAACAACATAAAGGGGAAAACTGAACATGTTTTTCGTTCGCTCGTTTTGGTTCTTTCAACCCTAAACTGCATGCAGGTTTCCCCCTTTGTAATGTGTAGGCCTAAATAATAATCGAAATTCATAAATAGATGCATATTCTTTAACAAAACGTGTTTTTATCAATGAAAAGATATCTTAATGATCACTTAAATGTTGTGCCAGAGGAGCTTTCACTGTATTTGGGAAAAAAGCAAATGACAGTTTGCTATTTACTCTCTTACTAAATATTAATCTATACATGAAAATAATATATCATTCCATAAAATGGAAAATGGGGGGAAATCCATACACATTTACCATTTAGACACTTTAATTGAGATATTCCTTTTATATCAGATAAAAAAGTCAATTTAACTAGACACATATTGCTTTATAGCCGTCATTTTAGGGTTAATCATTAGCACAATAACACCATCTGTCCAAAACTATGAATCAGTGTCCAGTTCTCGTGCGCTAGCACGTAAACAAAGCCGAGAGAGCAAAGAAACAGTAAGACATACCGAATGCGTTTAAATATCGATTAAGTTCATATCCAAGAAAGTTCTGAACTCCCACAGCGACTGTCCCACAGTAGAACTGCTGTCCACGGCGATGTCAGTGTAGTCATCTCAGCCGGACTTCCGCGTCGTTGGATCCAGGTGCGCGTCTCTCAGGTAAAGGGGCGGGACTTGCGTAAGGCGTGCGTAAGCGCCACATGTGCCTTCATTCTGTTAGGGTGAGTCCAGCAACGTCAACTTTGAACAATTAAACAAAATGTTGCTCTTCCACTTATTAGGTTGAGTATCTTTAATTAGGGCAACATTTAAAGGGGTCATATGATGCGATTTCAAGTTTTTCTTTCTCTTTGGAGTGTTACAAGCTGATTGTGCATAGATAAGATCCCTGAAGTTGCAAAGACTAAAGTCGCAAAATCGAAGAGATATTCTTTATCAAAGTTAAGACTCTGCCACGCCCCCCTAAAACGGCTCGTTCTAACACGCCCCCACATATCTACGTCACTATGTGGAAATATTTGTGTAATGCTGCCCAAATGTGCACGCAAAGAAAGAAGGCGTGGTTTTAGTAACCGCAGTTATTGTTGAAGCAGCATGTCAGGGAGACGATGTGTTTCAGTGCGAAAGCAAAAGCAAAAGCACTTTATTTGGCCATCCGAAAGTAGATGCAATTAGGAATCTTAAGATTACTTTCAACAGAACAGCAATGCATTTTATGGAAGACCGTTTCGTGAACCTAGGAGTGGAGGTAATTCTGACTTTGCTATGACCATCTGGCGCTTCTGAATCAGCTCCGGTTTTGTTATCAGTTTAAGTATTTGCTATTGACTGTTCAAATGTGGAGTTTTGCGCATTGTGTGAGTGTGTGTGGTGGAGAGAGAGAGAGAGAGAGAGCATCCTCACGTGGATTCAGCTGTCGTGTACTGCAAACACATACCAGCTTCATCACTTTGTCTGTCACGCGACTCTGTTCCCCTTCGGGCTTGAACTGATGGTAAAACTGTAATGACATTATTTACTGTCTTTACATTTATTTTGAAATATGAAGCTTGCGATTATGGTAAGGGGAGTTACATTTTTCCGACGAGTGCTTGTGGTGTTCGTCCAATCACAATGCGCTGGGTCAGCTGGCTAATCAGAGCAGACTGCGCTTGTCGGAGGAGGGGGCTTTGTTGAAAATGATGTGTTTTAGAGAGGCGGGGCATAGAGGACCTACCATAATGTACAGTATTTGAAAAATAATGTGTTTTTTTGAACATTAAAACATGTCAACATATTCTGTTACACAAATACACAAAATAATTATCTTTAAAAAAACATCATATGACCCCTTAATGAAAAAAAAAAAACTTTTCTCTTTATAAAATTTAGAGGTTTTATTTTTGGGGGGGGGTTGAGTTACGACGTGGGGGGGGGTGTCCTTCTAGACTCTGTAGCTTCCTCTCTATAACATTTATGGACGAAGCTCTCCTTTTTATTATACTTTCTACACATTGTCACGGGTGCCGGGATGTTGCTAGTAGACAAGAAGCAGGAACGCGATCTAACAGCATCGAATCACGAGCAAATCACTCTTCTTTTAAAAAAATCATTTATTTGAGTAATTTAAATAAAACAAAAACATTCTTATTTGCTTTAAATAAATAATCTAAAATCAACAATAAGTAACAAACTAATAACTCACATGCTAAGATAGACTGCATACTTTTAAGACCCCCTAACCTTTTGTTATGAATTACTTTTGGGGATATTTAAACCTTAATTAGTGGAGTCAGATCCCCATAATAATTCGCACCCTACATTCCCTCTAAATATTTATGCTACACAAACCTAATCATCCACAAGCGAAGGGTCCCGTTACTGGCATCACCTATTTCCATGACTCGAATAAATACATTTGTGCATGCAGAATCACTTTGCGCGACATCTGACATCAGTGATGGGTGACATTCGACTACGACTACGTTAAACTCACTTAGTATCTCACTTAGACGTATTGCCACAATAAATTAGCCCTATTAAACCGAGGGTAGATGTAGAAAACACTCACCAGACATGCTCAGCCTGAGGATTGTAATCACCGTGTCCCCGTGCACATGGACTTCATAAAGAGCTTCTGTGTTTGCAGGGCAAAGAAAAGAAACCGGACACGAACCGGACAAGAGAAGAATACCAGAGAGGCTCAAGAGTGTTCATCTGTAGGATACTGGAGATTTAGCTTCGCCTTGAATCTCTCTGTGTAATAGTGTTTAGTGAGAAAGTCGGACTCTTGCTGGAGGTTGACATTTGAACTGCTTGTGATGAAACTCAAGAGTTTATTATTTGACATCAAACTGATGTGGATTTATTGCACAACTGAAGTTCTTTTCTGCAACACTGTCAAGCTAAAAGTTTATTCTGTAAATCTCGCAAAACCCACATCTGAGAAACTAGATTTGGACAAATTCCAGGAAATTGATCCCTGGGTATATGCCTTCATATAATTTAAAAAGTACAATATAATATAATATATTTAAATAATAAATGTAATTATAAAGAAAGCAATATTATTTAAAATGTATGTGTGTGTGTGTTTATATACAGTCTTTTTAACCTTGATGGTGTGATGTTGCATCCAATCCATCACCAATATAAACAGTTTTGGGGAAAGTTACTTTTAAAAGTAATGCATTACAATATTGCATTACTCCATAAAAAAGTAACTAATTATGTTACTTAGTTACTTTTTATGGAAAGTAATGCGTTACGTTATTTTTGCGCTACTTTTTAAATCTAGACAGGGCTTGCTTGTTTGCTTTTAAAATAAAAAAGTTATATTTTTGCAAATATAAAAGCCTTTTCACAGCAAAAGTGAAATGAATAAGCCTCAGGCTGAAGGGAAAGTAAATTTACGTCTTTACAGTAGAATGCAGAAGAAGACATTCAACACACTTCAGCAATAAACAAAAAAAGACACAAATGTTTGTCTAGATTAATTTTTGCTTATTAGTACAGTTGAACTGGATCATCGAAGGTCAGAAGCAAAGACATTGGTTTATAGAATGGGATTAAATACATAAAGGATGTTTGTGTTATTTAACATATTTAATTCTTGCAGGTTTGCGTCATATTCTGAGGTGCATTATTTTTATTCATTTTGAGGAATACTGAATCTGTGTTTTTTTTTTTTGTGAGTGAGATGAATTAATGCATATTCATATTTATTTTAGAACTACAGTAACATCTTCTGATTTCTCTCAACAAGGAGACAGGAGAGCCGTCAGTCAATAAAAAAAAGTAATCCAAAAATTTATTAAAATTAATGCGTTCTTCTAGTTTACACACACACACCACGCACACAGGCTATATATCTATATATTATATACACACACCACACCACACACAGACACACACCACAAACACAGTGGTGTGGAAAAGTGTTGGCCTCCTTCCTGATTTTTTATTTTTTTGCATGTTTGTCACACTTCTATGTTTCAGATCATCAAACAAATTTAACTATTACACAAAGATAATGCAAGTAAATACAAATTGCAGTTTTTAAATGATGATTTCATTTATTAAGGGGGAAAACCTGTCCAAACCCACCTGGCACTAAGTGAAAAATTATTGCCCCCTCCTGTTAAATCATGAAGTAACTGCAATTAACCACATTATTTTAGAAAAAAACTGAGTTAAATTTCACTAGCCACACACAGACCTGATTACCGCCAGACCTGTTGAATCAAGAAATCAATTAAATAGAACCAGTCTGACAAAGTGAAGCATGCTTAAATAGCAACACATCATACTGCGATCTAAAGAAATTCAAGAACAAATGAGAAACAAAACAGTTGACATGTATCAGTCTGCCATTATCTAGGCTTTTTTTTGGACTCCCAGCGATCCTGGGAGAGCCTTATATCCACAATTGAGAAAACTGGAACAATGTGAACCTTCCAGGAGTTACCAGCCCACCAAAATTACTCCAGAGCACAAACGACGACTCATCCAAGAGGTCATAAAAGACCCAGAACAACATCTAAAGAACTGCATGCCTCACTTGCCTCAATTAAGGTCAGTGTTCTTGATTCAACAATAAGAAAGAGACTGGCATCCATGGGAGAGTTCCAAGGGAAAAGCCATTGCTGACTAAAAAGAACACAAAGGCTCGTCTCTCTTTTGCCAAAAAATATCTTGATTATCCCCACGACTTTTGGGCAAATATTCTGTGGACTGATGAGACAAAGTTGAACTTTTTGGAAGGTGTGTGTGTCCCGTTACATCTGGCGTAAACCAACACAGCATTTCATAAAAAGAACATCATAGCAACAGTCAAACACTGTGGTGGTAGTGTGATGGTCTGGGCTTGCTTTGTCCCTTCAGGACCTGGACACTTGCCATAATTGACGGAACCTATGACTTCTGCACTCTATCAGAAAAGCCTGAGAGAATGTCCAGACCCATCAGTTTGTGACCTCAAGCTCAGCTCACTTGTTTATTGTACGACCATGATCCCAGCACACCAGCAGTCCCCTCTGAATGGCTGAAGAAAAACCTAAATACCGGTTTTGGATGGCCAAATCAAGGCCGTACTAAATCTGATTTGAGATGCTTAACAGTCCATTCATCTTCGAAAACCTCCATGTGGTGAATTTAAAACTTCTGCAAGAAGAGTGGACAAATTTCCTCCACACGATGTGAATACGCATTGCCAGTTATCAAAACCTTGATTGGAGTTGTTGCCTCGCAAAGCTGTGCCAACAACCATTATTAGATTTAGGGGGCAATTACTTTTCACGTAGGGCCAGGCAGGTTGGACAGCTTTTTTCCCTTAATAAAATAAATAATCAGTTCACCATTGTTCCAAGTTTTCTCAATTTGTGAATAATGGCTCGGACCATGGTTCTCTTGAGTCCCAAAGCCTTAGAAATGGCTTAGAAATTATACACGTCAACTGTTTTGATTCTCATCTGTTCTTGAATTTCTTTAGATCGCAGTATGATGTGTTGCTATTTAAGCATGCTTCACTTTGTCAGACAGGTTCGATTTAAGTGATTTCTTGATTCAACAGGTCTGGCAGTAATCAGGTCTGGGTGTGGTTAGTGAAATTTAACTCAGTTTTCTAAAATAATGTGGTTAATCACAGTCATTTCATGATTTAACAGGAGGGAGCAATTAATTTTTTCATGTAGGGCCAGGTAGGTTTGGAAAGCTTTTTTCCCTTAATAAAAGAAATTTATAATTTAAAAACTGCATTTTGTATTTCCTTGCATTATCTTTGTGTAATATTAAAATTTGTTTGATGATCTGAATCTTTTAAGTGTGACAAATATGCAAAGAATTAAAAAAACAGGAAGGGAGCAAACACTTTTTCACACCACTGTGTGTGTGTATATACACACACACATATACAGTATATACAGTTGGTACGGAAAGTATTCAGACCCCCTTACATTTTTTCACTTTGTTATATTGCCGCCATTTGCTAAAATCATTTAAGTAAATTTTTTTATTTTCCCTCATTATATACACCAGCACCCCATATTGACAGAAAAAACACAGAATTGTTGACATTTATTAAAAAAGAAAAACTGAAATAAATATCACATGGTCCTAAGTATTCATACCCTTTGCTCAGTATTTAGTAGAAGAACCCTTTTGATCTAATACAGCCATGAGTCTTTTTTGGAAAGATTCAACAAGTTTTTCACACCTGGATTTTTTTTGGGGATCCTCTGCCATTCCTCCTAGCAGAGCCTCTCCAGTTCTGTCAGGTTGGATGTAAACGTTGGTGGACAGCCATTTTTAGGTCTTTCCAGAGATGCTCAATTGGGTTTAAGTTAGGGTTCTGGCTGGGCCATTCAAGAACAGTCAGTTGTGAGTTGTTGTGAAGCCACTCCTTCGTATTTTAGCTGTGTGCTTAGGGTCATTGTCTTGTTGGAAGGTAACCTTCGGCCCAGTCTGAGGTCCTGAGCACTCTGGAGAAGGTTTTCGTCCAGAATATACCCTGTTCAATTTATCTTTCCCTCGATTGCAACCAGTCTTCCTGTCCCTGCAGCTGAAAAACACCCCTACAGCATGATGCTGCCACCACCATGCGTCACTGTTGGTACTGTATTGGACAGGTGATGAGCAGTGCCTGGTTTTCTCCACACATACCGCTTATAATTAAGGTCAAAAAGTTCTATCTTGGTCTCATCCAACCAGAGAATCTTATTTCTCACCATCTTGGAGTCCTTCAGGTGTTTTTTAGCAAACTCCATTTGGGCTTTCATGTGTCTTGCACTGAGAGGCTTTCGTCGGGCCACTCTGCCATAAGCCCCGACTGGTGGAGGGCTGCAGTGATGGTTGACTTTCTACAATTTTCTCCCATCTCCCGACTGCATCTCTGGAGTTCAGCCACAGTGATCTTTGGGTTCTTCGTTACCTCTCTCACCAAGGCTCTTCTCCCCCGATAGCTCTGTTTGGCCGGACGGCCAGCTCTAGGATGGGTTCTGGTCGTCCCAAACGTCTTCTTTTTAAGGATTATGGAGGCCACTGTGCGCTTAGGAACCTTAAGTGCAGCAGAATTTTTTTTTGTAACCTTGGCCATATCTGTGCCTTGCCACAATTCTGTCTGTGAGCTCTTCGGGCAGTTCCTTTGACCTTATGATTCTCATTTTCTCTGACATGCACTGTGATCTGTAAGGTCTTATATAGACAGGTGTGTGGCTTGCCTAATCAAGTCCAATCAGTATAATCAAAAACAGCTGGACTCAAATGAAGGTGTAGAAACACCTCAAGGATGATCAGAAGAAATGGACAGCCCCTGAGTTAAATATATGAGTGTCATAGCAAAGGGTCTGAATACTTAGGACCTTGTGATATTTCAGTTTTTCTTTTCTAATAAATCTGCAAAAATGTCAACAATTCTGTGTTTTTTTCTGTCAATATGGGGTGCTTTGTGTACATTAATGAGGAAAAAAATTACTTAAATGATTTTAGCAAAATGGCTGCAATATAAAGTGAAAAATTTAAGGGGGTCCGAATACTTTCCATACCCACTGTATAAGCTAGTGCGATTTGTGAAAAAAGTAGAGGGGGGATGATTTTGAAGTATAATGTTAGTGTAATCTGTTAACAAAGCATATCATAAACCCGTATTTTTAAATAAATACCAGATAATGCGTGTCATTTCACGAAATGTTTTTAATACGACTGAAACTAGGCTATTTAACGTGATCACAATTTAATAAAAACATTACGTTTAATTTCAATGGTTATCCAAACAACAAATAAATTATATAGGAAAGTGAGCAAAGAACATACATTTTACAGTATCAACGGAGCTTTCTGAAACTCAGAATCAGTTAAACCATTGCGTCGCAAAACAAACAAAAAAATGATTTTTTTTTTTAATTCACTGTCGGCATTGCGTATTCACAAATCTTTATCAGATCGGGACTTTTCCAACCGCGTATAACAAATATATTGATTCAGCACAGGACTTAAAAGCGCGTATCATGAATCATTTGATTCATATCGGGACTTCAAAGCGCGTATCGCAAATCATTTGATTCAGATCGGGACTTCAAAGTGTGTATCGCGAATCAATTGATTCAGATCGGGACTTCAAAGTGCGTATCACAAATCATTTAATTCAGATCGGGACTTCAAAGCACTTAATGCGAATCATTTGATTCAGATCGGGACTTCAAAAGCACGTATCGCGAATCATTTGATTCATAATTTTAATCTGCTTGACTTTCAAGCGCGTATCGCGCATCATTTGATTCAGATCGGGAACGTCCAAAGCGCTATCCTGCAATCCATTTGATTTCAGTCAGGGTGACGTCAAAGTCGCGTATCACGAATCATTTGAATTCAGTCTGACTTCAAAGCGTGTATATCGCGAATCATTTGATTCAGATCGTGCCTCTAGCTCCAAAGGGCGTTTTTTCCCTGTTATCTTTCGCAAGATCATTATTGGATTACATGCATCGGCTGGGACTGTCAAAGACATCGTTATCCTGCCTGTTGAAATCATTTGATCATATCCCTGTGACTTCAAGCACTATCGCAGAATCATTTGATTCAGATCGGGACTTCAAAGCACTTATCGCAAATCATTTGATTCGATCGGGACTTCAAATCACGTATCGCGAATCATTTGATTCAGATCGTGACTTCAGATCACAAATCATTTGATTCAGATCGGGACTTCAAATCGCGTATCGCGAATCATTTGATTCAGATTGGGATTTTTACAAGTGCTATCGCGAATCATTTGATTCAGAACGGGACTTCGTGCAGATTCGCAAATCATTTGATTCAGATCGGGACTTTGGAGCGTGTATCGTGAATCATTTGATTCAGATCGGGACTTTGGAGCGTGTATTGTGAATCATTTGATTCAGATCGGGACTGCAGAGCGTCAGTATCGCGCGAATCATTGATTCAGATCGGGACTTCAAAGCGCGTATCGCGAATCATTTGATTCATATCGGGACTTCAAAGCGCGTATCGTGAATCATTTGATTCAGATCGGGACTTCAAAGCACGTATCGCGAATCATTTGATTCAGATCGGGACTTCAAAGCGCGTATCGTGAATCATTTGATTCAGATCGGGACTTCAAAGCGCGTATCGCGAATCATTTGATTCAGATCGGTACTTCAGAGCGCGTATCACGGATCATTTGATTCAGATCGGGACTTCAGAGCAGATTCGGGAATCTTTTGATTCAGATCGGGACTTCAAAGCGCGTATCGCGAATCATTTGATTCAGATCGGGACTTCAAAGCGCGTATCGCGAATCATTTGATTCAGATCGGACTTCAAAGCCGTACTCCCCCCCTCCGCAATCATTGATTCCGATCGGGACTCAAAAGCACTATCGCGAATAAGTTGATTCAGGATTGGGATTTTTAAGCACGTATCGCAAATCATTGGATTCATACGGACTTCAACTCGCTATCAGATGAATCATTTTCGATATTCATATCGGGTACTTCAAAGCGGGTATCGTGAATCATTTTGATTCGATCGGACTTCAAAGCACGTATCGCAAGATCATTTTATTCAGATCGGACTTCAAAGCCGGTAGCGCGAATCACTATTTGATTTAGATTGGAACTTTGGAGTGGGTTTGTGAATCTTTTGATTCAGATCGGGACTTTGGAGCGCTTATCATGAGTCATTTGAATTAGATCGGGACTTCGGAGCGCTTATCGTGAGTCATTTGATTCAGATCGGGACTTCAAAAGCACGTATCGCGAATCATTTGATTCAGATCGGGACTTCAGAGTGCATATCGTGAATCATTTGATTCAGATCGGGATTTTTTAAAGCACGTATCGCAAATCATTTGATTCATTTCGGGACTTCAAAGCGCGTATCATGAATCATTTGATTCAGATCGGGACTTCGGTGCGGGTTCGGGAATCATTTGATTCAGATCGGGACTTCAAAGCACGTATCGCAAATCATTTGATTCAGATCGGGACTTCAAAGCGCGTATCGCGAATCATTTGATTCAGATTGGGATTTTTAAAGCACGTATCGCAAATCATTTGATTCATATCGGGACTTCAAAGCGCATATCATGAATCATTTGATTCATATCGGGACTTCAAAGCGCATATCATGAATCATTTGATTCATATCGGGACTTCAAAGCGCATATCATGAATCATTTGATTCATATCGGGACTTCAAAGCGCATATCATGAATCATTTGATTCATATCGGGACTTCAAAGCGCATATCATGAATCATTTGATTCATATCGGGACTTCAAAGCGCGTATCATGAATCATTTGATTCATATCGGGACTTCAAAGCGCGTATCGTGAATCATTTGATTCAGATCGGGACTTCAAAGCACGTATCGCAAATCATTTGATTCAGATCGGGACTTCAAAGCGCATATCATGAATCATTTGATTCATATCGGGACTTCAAAGCGCATATCATGAATCATTTGATTCATATCGGGACTTCAAAGCGCGTATAACAAATAATTTGATTCAGATCAGGACTTCAAAGCACTATCGCAATCATTTGATTCATTATCGGGACTTCAAAGCGCGTATCGCGCATTCATTTGAGTCAGATTGGATTTTTAAGCCCGAGCTCAAATCATTTGATTCAATCGTGACTTCAAAGCGCATAGCATCATGTGATTCATCTCGGGACTTCAAACGCGTACGTGAATCTTTTGATTCAGATCGGGACTTCAAAGCGCGTATCGTGAATCATTTGATTCAGATCGGGACTTCAAAGTGCGTATCGCGAATCATTTGATTCATATCGGGACTTCAAAGTGCGTATCACAAATCATTTGATTCAGATCGGGACTTCAAAGCACTTATCGCAAATCATTTGATTCAGATCGGGACTTCAAAGCACGTATCACGAATCATTTGATTCAGATCAGGACTTCAAAGCACGTATCGCGAATCATTTGATTCAGATCGGGACTTCAAGAGCGCGTATCGCAAATCATTTGATTCAGATCAGGACTTCAAAGCACGTATCGCGAATCATTTGATTCAGATCGGGACTTCAAAGCACGTATCGCGAATCATTTGATTCAGATCAGGACTTCAAAGCACGTATCGCGAATCATTTGATTCAGATCAGGACTTCAAAGCACGTATCGCGAATCATTTGATAACAGCTAATAACAGCTAAGGGGCATTGTTAGGCACGACGCAAAGTGGCTTATTGCTTTTATAAAACATTTATTCCATATACGTAGTAAGGTTTCACAAAATAAAACAGAGCAAATAAAGTGTAATGATATTAATAAAAACATTATTCTTCCACTAAACAATGTAGTTCCTCAGAAACAGTTGTGGTTCCAACAAAGTGGTTGCCGAGCAACACACAAATGTAAACAAAGGTGTATGTTTGTAGAGTAATTTCACAACAGCTTCGAACTTGCCTCAACCAATCAGAATCAAGGACTGGAACTATCCGTTTTATAATGTGGAATCTGTAGCCTGACATTAGTGTTTTTTTCAAATGTTTATTTATATCTGTGTACATAAGGAAAAATATTGCACCATTATTAATGCTTGTTTTTAATGTTGAATGAATACTGCATGTAGTCATATCAAAATATTTCATATACTGACACTTACAAACGCAATTTATATGAAATTACAGACGAGATCACAATTGAGCAACAGCACACAACACACCAGTCCTTCTGTCATGATCTTAAAGCTGCTCTTGCTTTGTCCAAGATGTCCTTCCTGATGCGTGGATAGTTGGGGTGTGCATCCAAAACCTGAGGGTATGAGACGCAAGAAAGAAAAAAAGATGCAACAGGGACATTTAAAAATTTTTTTTAATTGCATTTAATATATTGTTATTTTAGGCATATTTTTTGTAAAGTTTTAAATATAATATAATAAATTAGATACAAATTATATTATAACAATTCAAATAAAGATGATACAAATATAAAACTACTGACTATACAATTGATTTTAAATATGAAATATATTTTACATTTATTGCCAAATATATAAATATTGCAGAATTGGTTGAGATTGCAGAGAATAGGCGATTAAACTTATTATCACTGAATAGTTCAAGGTATGGTATGGTCTGTCTAGAAAGGGTTAAACATTATTTGTAAAAACTTTTTTTTCTATGGAAAAAATTTATGGGATTTTGCTTCTGGAATCTGACTGTTGGTCTCAGTACAGTATTTACTAATTTAGACGTTTATATATTCGCAGCAGGATTTCTTGCGTACTCACTTTATGGCAGACATCTATAGCATCCACGTGTCTCTTGGCCTTCAGGTAATTGAACGCGAGCTTGTAGCCTGGTAAACAAACATCATGCTGATGTCAATAAGAGATGTGAACACACACACATGAGAACAGTACAGAGCGTCTGAGGGGCTTTAATCTTACCGATAGTGGGGTTGGTTTGATTGCTGTACTTCCAGGCCATTTCATAATTCATGGCAGCATCTCTGAACGACTGCTCCTTCTCCATAATGTAGCCCATGTACTCGTACGCCTTGCAGCAGGACTGATATAAAACACGTTAAGACATCATTCTGTAACAGTTTTTAATATTTTGGAGATTCCAAAAGGTTTGCAAGCAAGTTGTTGTTTTAGGGTTTCAGCACACTTTTGGTTTGTTCATCAAGTTACAAATAAAAAGAGAAAATCAAAAGTGCTGAAGATTTAATTCACTGGATCATCTAAAAAGAGACCTTTTCCCCAGTAGTCACTCATTTTTACTCTTAAATCTCATTTTTATAATCAAAATGTCATATTTAAACATTTGTAATTTCTTCATGCCTTGAATATAACTCTGCACCCTTACCTCATTTAGTATACACAGTTTCATGAATATTTAAATTAGTCCCCGCCTCCATTCAATCACACCATCTCTGACTACATGCTTCATTTTTGCTTTGGTAACTGTTCATGTGTTTTGGAGGAGGCGTGGCTTTGGAGAGTGATTTGCAAGGAGGGTGGGATCTTATGCTTTCAAAGCTTGCTATTGTTAGCCTCTCAGAAATCACCTACCCTACCTTTAAATATACTTATCTCTTACCATTTTTCAGCTGAATTCCCAACAGAAATTGTGATATATATATATATACTGCAGCTGAATGAATTCAGTGTCACCTTGTTGTGTCGTAGACATCTCTTCAGCAGCTCTCCTGCCATGTCGTATTTTCCCGACTGGATGTAGATGTCGGCCAGAAGCAGCCAGCTCTTTTCAAACTCGTCCGCATCTATGATGTTCCAGTTCATCTTGGCGATGCGTTTGAGCTGGTTTCGGGCTCGAGGGGTTTGCTTCAGGATCATGTAGGCAGTGGCCATGGCCAGCAGCGCAGGGACATGATCCTTCTGTAACGAACAAACAGACATTTAGAGGTAGTTGAGTAAATGTCGTTGTGAAGCATTAAAGAAGAGGATTGAACAAATAAAGGTAAAGTTTGGTGTAAGTGATACTGAAATGGA
The DNA here is from genome assembly GCA_018155175.1 of Sinocyclocheilus anophthalmus. Classification (NCBI taxonomy): domain Eukaryota; kingdom Metazoa; phylum Chordata; class Actinopteri; order Cypriniformes; family Cyprinidae; genus Sinocyclocheilus; species Sinocyclocheilus anophthalmus. The sequence goes on from JADLZN010011290.1 coordinate 622,021, forward strand.
GATTTCTGGCAAAAAATATTTTTCGAGAAAACTGCCTTAAAAGATATGTATTATAACTGAAATCTACAGACACAAATAGACAAAGTATAATCAAATAAACACATAAATGGGTATTTTGGAGGCTTTCTTTCTACTAGTCTGAAGAAGAAAAAAACATGTTATGGAAGACCAGTGCCTGAAAAAAAAGTTTTGCCAAGTGTCTTGTCTTTATAGGAGATAAACAAGCCTGCTGAATATCATGTATTGTTTAAAGGGATAGTTCACCCAAAAATGAAAATTCTGTCATTAATAATTACTCACTTCAAGTTGTTCCAAGCAGGGGTTCAACCGTAATTTAAGAAGCTACGAGAATACTTTTTGTGCGCAAAGAAAAAAATAACGACTTTATTCAACAATTCGTCTCCTTTGCGTCACCCTAGGCATGGGCGACATTTGACTCTTGAGTCAGGGGGGGCAAGAAAAAAAAAGAAAAAAAGAAAAGCTAAAAAAAAAAAAGAATTTCGGATGTAAGCATCAAAACAATGCCCTACCATATTGCAACGCATCAAAGCAGTCAATCCAACACAGTCAAGAATCATTTAAAGAGGTTGCCACCGTTTAGTAAACTGTGGAGCTTTGGCTCTTGCTGCTGACTTGAATGGTGATGCTTCCCATTTGTCAGTTGATGGTCTTTCATTTTTAAAAATTTTTTTGAATGCTGCTTTTCTGATGTTCACTGAAGTTTTCCGTCTTTTTCCCGTGTCACTTGAAATGTTTCCGTTTTGAATCGTTGTTACCAAAGGCTAATAAACGATCAGTTGTGGGACTATATTCTGTCATAAATTGCATACCATTCACTGCTGAAATCTCTACCGTCCGTTACTGGAAATGGAATTAAATTACTGGTTGATATGTCCCGATCTCAATAAAGTTTGCACACGCTTTTGGTCCGTGAATTAGATCTCGCTCGGGACGCGCGCTGTCTGTTGAGGTTTGTCCAGGACCGGTTCCAGAATTAAATCACTGAGGCTGCTTTCACATATATATTTATGTTCAGTGCCAATAACTGCTATTTCGAGAGTGAATTCCACATAAATATGCGGATGTCATTCCCGAAAATTTGCAGGGTGTAGCCTGTGTCCGGAAAGCGAAAATTTCATACAAATTCTGAATGGATTATACCCTAGAAAGTGTGCAAAGCGCGCTCCCTTTATCATAAAAAGCGTCACTCATCTTCGTTCATCGCGATCTTACAAAGTTCCGTTATAATCAATGAAGCTCTCTAAACTGCACAATTAACCTCTTATTTACATCACGTCTGCACTTAGTCATGAGATGATTCACGAGCATGCAAAACTGCGGCGCTTTCAGCGGTGAGTGAATTCTGACAAAACGTTTCTGATTGGCCATTGCGTTCAAGAAATCAACAGATATGTCTGTGATTAGCTAAATTGCTCAATGCTGCAAAAACACAGTGAGGGTATATAGCGCTTGGCTAAGTGCTCCAATTGCAGTGGGGCCGAGATCAGGGATTCCATGACTAACAATTTGGGGGGGGGGCAATATAAAATCGGTAGTTGCAAATCACGTGGATTTGATGACGCAATGGCAGCTGGAGGGACAGGAAGTGATTTTTTCCCTCGACTCATAGCAGCAAACTCAATGCCAGTGTTTTGCGTTGTCTTAGGATGCTCAAAGCGGACAAACCGAGGAAAACCAAAGAAGCTTTTATCCGTGTACGAAAATGTGTGCTCATAAGGGGGGGGAACATTTAAGGATTGGGACTGAAAACGCTGGAAAAAGTGGCTTGTTAACCTGCGTCTTTGCAGGCGGGAGGAGGCGAAGACCGGATAATGCTCGTGTGTGGCAAAGGGTTAAATAAGATAATTATATATAATAAAGAATAGTATAACTCGATCAGGGTGACACGGTCAGAATCCTGATATGACTAAACGCAACACATAGACACGATGTACATAGGATATTGTTTGCAGTTCAAGAAATGTGAGATTGTGATAAATTGGAGTGAGTGACAGCTTTTTAGTGATTAGCGTTATATAAAAGCAATATTTGCTCGCTTTCTAGGCTATAATCGATTCAGAATTTAAATAAAATTTGGTTTACATGCTGCTAACAGGACCAACAGCAACATAACCTGTAACTTACATGCAGCAAAGTTTCAGGAGTGAAATATAACCCGCATCCCTCATATAAATGTGGGATTCACTTTCAAAATAGCTTGTTTACAATCAGGGTTAGTTGCTTAGCCTATATCCATCGCCTTAACGGCAGGCAAGTATTTCAATTTATTTAAAAAATCGCTCCTCTTTATAACATAAGGATCACGTTCAACATGTTGTGATTATCAATACCTTTCTTTGTAATAGCGTGGGTGGTTGAAGAGAGATCCCCTCATTGATTGTAAGGCGGTTGGGTGTGCAGCAACTAATGAAAGCATTATTATTATATATATATATATATAATGGATATATATAATATAGATATTATATATAATATAAAATATATAAATACATCAGGCCTAAAAACATTAGTACATTACGACTTTCCTGATCTCACCCGTTCTTTTTCAGTCAATATGAACTTGCTGCCAGTACAGGGTGTTATGGCTGTTGGTCTGTTAGCACAGTAAAACAAACTTTATGAAATTCTGAATGTTATAGCTCTAAAGCGAGGCAAATAGCGCTTTCATTAATCAAAATAAAAAGCCGTCACGCACTTCAATTGACCCACAATCTTCACGAGTTCCGTTATATCATGAAGCTCTCGATTGCAAAATAAATCTTATTTCGTGTTACGTTGTGGAGATTTAGCACTGAGGGAATTCTGACTGTCACAATGCTTGCGTGAGAGGTGGCAGCCCAATCTATTTATATCTTAATAAAAATATTAATATATTATTATATCCTATAATAAGCATTTGCACGCACGAGCATTATCACACAAGCTTCGCTCCTCCCGACCGCGGACACAGGTTTACAAGCCACTTTTTCATTTTTTTTTTCGGTCAAATTCTTGACTTTCCCCCACTTATGAACAACACATTTTCGTACACTATAAAAGCTTCTTGTGGTTTCTCGGTTTGGCCAATTTAAGCATCCATAAACAACGCAAAACACTGGCATTTTGAGTTTCTGCTAGTGATTTCTATGGAGAAAAATCACTTCCTGCCCTCCAGCTGCACTGCGCGCGTCATCAGTGACGTCATGTGCAAACAACCTAACCTATCTAAATTTGTCTTGAAGGAGTGATTCAGGCATATACAAAAGCGGTGTGCATGTGTAGGTGTGTGTGTATTTAACATATCCATCATGTGATGTCCACACACCTCACTGTTTGCGATCTCAATGAACACGTTGAGAGCTCTTTCCACATTGGCTTTCTGTTTGGTGGCCAGATAGCAGTAGTTCTCCAGGATGCGCAGCTGTACGTGTCCCGCTGGGGTTTGTGGCTTCAGCTCCTTTAAGAGCTTCTCCGCTGTTCTCACGGCCAGCTGCTCCGACTCCTGCTTCTCTGTAGAGTTTCTGAACACAAACAAATGAAATGCATCATTTGTGAAAGTGCATGTGTGCATTACAGCATATACAGAATAAAGGACACTAATGGGATCCATCTTGAGGACACACCCCACGTCTCCATCCAGGTTCTCAAACACCTCTCCTCCTATGGTCTCATTGTCAGGGTTGAGACAAATCTCAATCATGTTGTACACTGCGTTCTGGCCCCAGTCGTTGTCCTTCCTGGCTTTGTTAAAGTGACGTAACCCATCGTTAGGTTCACCAGTGTACCTTTGAGAAGCAGATCAACATTCATGTCCTTATTGCATTCAATTCAGCAATCAAAAGCTAAGACTGATGTCATACATTTATCATATGCATATGACTAATCACAATCAAGTATTCCAGAGAAATAATTTGCAAACGATGTTGTCAGTAATACTGTGACATTTTTTACAATTTTACAAAGTAACTGTTTTCTATATGAATACATTTCAAAATGCTAAAATGTTCCACGATTCTTCAGAAATCATTCTAATATGCTGATTTGCTGCTCAAAACATTCATTATTATTATCACAAAAGTAAGCTCATTTGAACAATTTGATTTTCATTTAGTTTTGAAAGATATTTAAAAGGATACTTTGATGAATGGAAAGCTCAAAAGAACAGCATTTATTTGGAATATAAAATGTTTTGCAACATTATAAATGTCTTTACTGTCACTTTTGAATTATTTAATGCATATATCTGAATAAAATAATTAATCAATTTCCCATTTTGAACAGCTTGAAAACTTAGAATCTATAATTTATATTTTTAATTATATATTATATAATGCTATCAAATGATAAAATCGCGATTAATGCAAAAAAATGCATGGAAAATAAAAAGTTTTTGTGAAAATGTTGTGTGCATTATAATGATATATAAATACACATGCATGTTATAGGCTATATTTGGAAAAATTTACCTGTATATATTATTAAGTATATTATATATAAAATATATTTTAATTATAAAAATAAAAATATTCGTCTTAAATATATACGTGCATGGGTGTGGAATTTATTTATACATAATAAATATGCACAGTACACACACAGTAATCTTATGTAAAACAAAAAAATATTTTGCAGGTGATTAAAGTTTGACAGCACAATATATATATATATAATTATCTATATAGTATGCTGTGAATATATACATAACTGATACATTTTTGTAACAATGTAAAGGTCTTTATTGTCACTATTGAAGAATTTATGTAACTTCTTTAAAAAATATATTATTTTCTTTAAAAATGAATATATTACTGACCCCTTTGACATAAAATATTTACTAACCCCTGAAATTTTAAGTTAATATTTCAATACTTTTCGCATGTTCATGGTTTTCTGAAGTCAGTTAATGGTCACATGACACAAAGGTATGCAAATAAAATGTAACTCGTTTATGAAGTGTATTATTTTGACTGTAAAATTAAAATTAATTCATAATGAATAAAAACAAATTATATGATTTAGTATATTAGCTTTCATAAACTAATGAACCCCGCGGGGGTTCACAAAACCTTATATTACCATCATAAAGCATAACCCTCTATTTCATGTTTTATAGTCATACCACAGGTAGAGCCCTTTGCAGTAGTTGTATCCAGGCTCAAACTTGGCCCTCGACGAGTGTTTCTCTGCCATCTCGAGGAATCTTGGAACCTCCTCCAGTTTGCCGGCTCTGCGCAGCAGATCAATGAGGCGGGACAGCGTCGGGTAGTTGTCTAGGGAAAGAGATTAAATGAGTTCATTACAGCTTCCTGGTTTCTTAGGTTTCCCCTGCGTTACAGACGAGTATCTGGAAGGAAAGCTGAGGGGGCTGCTGCAACAACGGTGTAATCATTTGAAAGGTCAGGAGATGAACGACACACCTGGTTTCCTTTCCAAGAGCTGCTGGAAGTGAAATACAGCCTGTTCATAGTCCTGCTTCCTGAACATAAGATCTGCCATCATCTAACAAACACAGAGAAGAGAAGTTCACCACATATCTGCCTAGCAAAGCTATAAGAAAAGGAAAAAAAACAAAAGAGCTGTGGGAGAATATGCAAGTTTTAGTGTAGAAAATATCTTAACTGAATTAAAAAAAAATAAAACTTTTTGGAAAAAGTTTGACTTGAACGTCTATATGCTACTGTTTCAATCAATTTCTATGGAGAAAATAAATGAGAAAATGAAAGGATTGGTCCATTGGTATGAGGTTATGAGAGAGGAGCATCTTTAAGGAAACTGACCAGTGTAGCCGACTCGTTGACCGGATCGTTCTTCAGAATGGCACTGCACTGCTGCTGACAGGCCTCGACATCATCCAGAGTAAGATACAGCTGAGCCAGTTCCAACATCACCTGCTCAAACACACAGACACACACATTTACTTGCACAGCTGTTCACAGGGGACCCTGAAACGTCTGCTGCTTTTGAAAAGAATCATTATATTCTGTCAAAAGTTTTACATTTTTATTGCATGCTTTTTATTTAAATGCATTCTATACATACATAAAAAAAAAAAAAATTATTAACTTGCACATAAAAAAAAAAGAAAAAACCAAAAAAACATTTAATAATTTGGCACATGCTTTTAAGTAACTTTGGATTAAAGTATCTGCTAAATGCATTAATGTAAATGTACTGTACTTGAATGCTTATAATTAGCTGGTTGACAAATGTAAACTGTGCTTAAGTGTGAATTAACAAAAATAAATGTTTTTTTTAAATAACAGAATAAAGCAACTAATACATATTAAGTTATTTTTATTTTCCTTTTACCGACACTGAATAGAAATGTGCTTTTAAGTTCTTAAGTGTTATTTTAGTATAATTTTGGTATATTACAGTTTTTATTCATATTTTGAATCATGTTACTTTTATTTTTCATTGTAATTTGTGTTACAGTTTCAGTAATTTTTTGTTTTTTTTTCAGCATTTTTAGAAGATTAATGCATGTCTATAAGTTTTGATTTTTAGTTAGTTATGTTCATCAATCAGTCAACTAAAAAAAATGAGGACATGACTGCCTAGGAACTAGCTGACTAAAAGGTTTTTATATATATGGTATTTTAGTTAACATTGAAATAAAAACATTTTTTTGTTTGTTTGAATTTTACTTTTAGTTTAAGTTTTGGTTTTGGTCATGACTGCCAATTTTATAGTATTATGTATACTGTTTTGAAATCAAGACGAAATAAATTTGTGTGCTTTTGTGTCAATCCAGTTCCAAATAAAAAGAGAAAATAAAATTAGGTGAAGCACCTTTGATTTGCAAAGTGTGTACTTCAATTAATTATCCCACATTAATCCTCACCACACACAGCAGCTAGTTAATATACACAAATACATCAGCTATTTAATAATATTTAATGTAGTATATATTTATTGTAAAATACCTTTTTTAAAGGGGTCATATGATGCCGATTTCAAGTTTTCCTTTCTCTTTGAAGTGCTACAAGTTCTTGGTGCATAAAGAAGATCTTTAAAAGTTGCAAAGACTAAAGTCTCAAATCAAAGAGATATTCTTTATAAAAATTAAAACTCATCCACGCCCTCCTAAAACGCCTCGTTCTAACACGCCCCCACATATCTACATCACTATGTGGAAATATTAGCATAATGCCACCCAAATGTGCACGTAAAGAAAGTAGGCGTGGTTTCAGTAACCTCAGTTAGTGTTGAAGCAGCATGTCAGAAAAATGCTGTGTGTTTCTAGGCGAAAGCAAAAACACTTTATTTGACCTTCCAGAAGTAGAAGCAATTAGGAATCATAGGTTAAGATTTATTTACAACAGAACAGCACAACACAGATGTTCGAATTTGTGCAACGCTTTAGGCGACAGGTTTTGAACTAGAAGAGTACAGGCTGGCTGTGCACAAAGGCTATTTCTAAAAAAAATTTTTTAAAAAGGGTAAATTCTGACTTCCAGACAATCTGGCGCTTCTGAATCAGCGACTGTCAGTATGTTTTGTTATTAGTTTAAGTAATTGCTATTGACTGTTCAAATGCAGAGTATTGCGCAGAGCAGAATAACGCGTTGTGTGTGTGTGTGTTTGTGTGTGGTGTGTCTGTGTGTGTGTGTGGTGTGTGAGGGGAACAGGGTCAACATCACAGGAGAGGAACTGACTGTCAGAAATCATAGCACGTCAGCTGTCTTAACCGCGGCTTGTGTACTGCATCATCACTGTCTGTCACGCGCGACTGTTGCTTTCGGGTTTGAACTGATGGTAAAATTAACGACATTATTAACTGTCTTGATATTTACTTTGAAAAATGAAGCTCACGATTATGGAAAGGGGCGTTACATTTACAACGAGTGCTTGCAGTGTTCGGCCAATCAAAATGCACTGGGTCAGCTGGCCAATCAGAGTAGACTGCGCTTGTCGGAAGGAGTGACTTTGTAGAAAACGAAGTGTTTGATAGAGGCGGGGCATAGAGGACCTACAAATAATGTACAGTATTTGAAAAATAATGTGTTTTTTGAACATTAAAGCATGTCAACATATTCTGTTACACCAAATACACAAAATAATGATCTTTAAAATAGCATCATATGACCCCTTTAATAACTGGAAGGCATTTTTAATATGGTCTATGAAGAGATTGATTTGTGATGGTTTGCAGTCAAATGCAGGCCTGTGCCGTGTTCAAATGCAGCACCACACACGGACCGATCCAGCTGCAGAGGAACACACTGGACTCACTGATCCGGGCCACACTGACCTTGCTGTCACTTTCACAGTACACAAGCGCCTCTTTGTAGAACTTGACGGCTCGTTCGTAGCCGCGCTGGCTGCTGCAGTGCTTGGCGATTTCGCTGCAGATCTCTGCGGCGAGCTGCTTCTGCACGGACACCGAGTCGGGCTGCTCCAGCTGAACGCGCTTCAGAACCTTCGCCTGCACATCTCTGGCCTGAGGAGGAAGAACAATTTCACAACAATTCAAACAATTGCTTTGGACATGAAATTAAAGGAACACTTCACCTTGAAAATTAAAATTCTGTCAGCATTTTCTCACCCTCTAAAGTATGTTTAGTTATATACTTTGTATACTACATGAAATATAAATTAGTAAATGTAGCGATGTTGACTGTAAAATTGGTTTGGCTGTGTGGGGTTGAGGTGAGGGTTGGCGCTTTCAGAGTAGTATTTTTTTAGCATTATTAACATACGATCAATTGATATTTTGAATTAGCTTTTATTTTTATATTTTAAGTTTCCATTTTAATTTTAGTTTACATTTCAGTAATTTTCATTTTGCGGTTGGTTTGAATGCTAATTTAATTAGGCTTCCAGTATTGATATTTTTAATATTATTTATTTTTATTTGTATTTGTAGAATAAATAAATCTCCATAAAATATTAATTTTCAATATAAGATATAATATATTATAGATTTTCTAAATATTCAGGACATTAACATATTTTTCCTCCCAGGTCGCATTACAAGAAAAAATAACTAACTCAACAATCAAGACCTTAAAAATAAAACATGGTTACACAAAAAATTCAACCAATGTGTTTCTTATTTTAGCCGAAATTCTCATTTATTTCAGTTACATGCAAAGACTACATTTCTAAAAGTTTTTAAATTGAAGTTTTTCATCTACTATTAAAGGTTTATGGTAGTTTTTTTAAGTGCCCCTATTATGGATTTTTTTTTTAATTACCTTTCATGCAGTGTGTAACAGAGCTCTAAGTGAATGAAAACATATTGCAAAGTTTTAAATCTGAAAGTGCAATGTATATAAAGTTATTGTCTCTCAAAAAGAAAAGTCGACACTGTGACGAATTGTGAATGAAAAAACGAGTCGTTTTAAAACGAATCCCAAGCCGTTTCATGTTGATGTTAACATGAAACATTAGCATATTGCCCGCCCACTTGTTGGTCTTTTCGTGTTGGTCTGAATGAAAATGCAAATTCATTCTTTGCCACTAGGTGCCACTTTTGGAGCATTAAAATAGCGGTTTCCCCGGTAACGCTGTTCACAAAGCAGAACTGCGCTCACAAACGCAGCTTTTATTATGAAATGGAAATCCAATCGACCAATCACCGCAGATTAGCGTCACACAAAGGAGGGGTTTGGGAAAATGAATCGTTGAGCAAGTAAGGTAAAACTAAATGCATATTATAAGACAATGAAAGTGTTTTTTGACCTTGCATGCATGTCAACCTGTTGTTGGGAACTCCTGAAACCAATTATGAACCGTTCATTACCCATAATAGGGGCACTTTAATTACTAAAACTAATTTTTAAATAGTTTTAGCTAACAATAACAACACCGTTTCAGAGAGAAAGACACTCAACTCACTCTCTGTAAGGACAGTAGCGCTTCATCATTTTTATTGACTTTGCTCTGGACTTTGGCGAGAAGCACAAGATAGCGACAATCTTCGGTAAGAAGCGGCAGTTCATTCACTGAAAAATAAAGACAAAATTACGCAACTCGTCGCACTTGAAGAAAAGCAACTGCACTGTGTATTACACAATTTTTTAAAATTACATTAAGCTGAACCAGCTTCTAAACATCAATCAAACGTGCACACCCATGTTCTCCCATGACACACCCAAAGGACTTTTCTGACAGTCCTGATTTAACTCGTCAGTCATGTGACATGTTGTTGAATACACACCCTGAAACATACAGTGGGTACGGAAAGTATTCAGACCCCCTTAAATTTTTCACTCTTTGTTATATTGCAGCCATTTGCTAAATCATTTAAGTTAATTTTTTTCCTCATTCATGTACACACAACACCCCATATTGACAGAAAAACACAGAATTGTTGACATTTTTGCAGATTTATTAAAAAAGAAAAACTGAAATATCACATGGTCCTAAGTATTCAGACCCTTTGCTCAATATTTAGTAGAAGCACCCTTTTGATCTAATACAGCCATGAGTCTTTTTGGAAAAAAGTTTTTCACACCTGGATTTGGGGATCATCTGCCATTTCTCCTTGCAGATCCTCTCCAGTTCTGTCAGGTTGGATGGTAAACGTTGGTGGTCAGCCATTTTTAGGTTTCTCCAGAGATGCTCAATTGGGTTTAGTCAGGGCTCTGGCTGGGCCATTCAAAAACAGCCACAGAGTTGTTGTGAAGCCACACCTATTTTAGCTGTGTGCTTAGGGTCATAGTCTTGTTGGAAGGTAAACCTTCGGCAAAGTCTGAGGTCCTGAGCACTCTGGAGAAAGTTTTCATCCAGGATATCCCTGTACTTGGCCGCATTCATCTTTCCCCTCGATTGCAACCAGTCGTCCTGTCCCTGCAGATGAAAAAAAACCCCACAGCATGATGCTGCCACCACCGTGCTTCCCTGTGAGTGCAACCAGAGATGGACACACGCGCGAGATGACAGCCCGTGATGGTTTTCTCACACCATACCGCTTAGATTTAAGGCCAAAAAGTTCTATCTTGGTCTATTCAGACCAGAGAATCTTATTTCTCACAGTCTTGGAGTCCTTCAGGTGTTTTTTTCATGTGTCTTGCACTGAGGAGTGGCTTCCGTCGGGCCACTCTGCCATATAGCCCCGACTGGTGGAGGGCTGCAGTTATGGTTGACTTTCTACAACTTTCTCCCATCTCCCGACTGCATATCTGGAGCTCAGCCACAGTGATCTTTAAGTTCTTCTTTACCTCTCTCACCAAGTCTCTTCTCCCCCAATAGCTCAGTTTGGCCGTACGGCCAGCTCTAGGAAGGGATCTGGTCATCCCAAACGTCTTCCATTAAAGGATTATGGAGGCAATGTGATATTAGGAACCTAAGTGCAGCAGAAATAGAAATTTTTTGTAACCTTGGCAGATCTGTGCCTTGCCACAATTCTGACTCTGAGCTCTTCAGGCAGTTCCTTTGACCTCATGATTCTCATTTGCTCTGACATGCACTGTGAGCTGTAAGGTCTTACATAGACAGGTGTGTGGCTTTCCTATTCAAGTCCAATCAGTATAATCAAACACAGTTGGACTCAAATGAAGGTGTAGAACCATCTCAAGGATGATCAGAAGAAATGGACAGCACCTGAGTTAAATATATGCGTTTCACGCAAAGGGTCTGGGGAATACTTAGGACCAATGTGATATTTCAGTTTTTCTTTTTTAATAAATCTGCAAAAAAATGTCAACAATTCTGTGTTTTTCTGTCAATATGGGGTGTTGTGTGTACATTAATGAGGAAAAAAAAATTAACTTAAATGATTTTAGCAAATGGCTGCAATATAACAAAGACTGAAAAATTTAAGGGGGTCTGAATACTTTCCGTACCCACTGTATAATTCAGCATTTCTAAGGTATAGTAAATATAGTGTAAAATACAAGTGAAAATACCCAGCAGACATGCAGTATTCCTATTTATTGCTTAAACACATATTTTATCCCTTATCATACTTAAAAACATCACGGACAAAATCTAAACAAGCTCAAATCTCCACTAATTTTTTTTTGAAACAGCACTTTAAGTTCAATTTGAATGAAGCACTAATAAAAACAAAACCTATTTTTAGGGGTGACTGAAGCGAGATGTCCCCATTTCACAATAACTTGAGAATTTCTGAACTGTTTCTCACCAGGATCATGTGTGAGAGCCTCTTGCAGGACTTTTTCACAGCGTTCGTACTGTCTGAGCTTCATGAGCAGGTCAGCCAAGTCATAACGCAGAAAATTCTGCTGCCCGCTCTTCAGCGCCGCCTCATAATAGTTAATTGCCTGGGAAAAGTTATATAGAGAAACTGCATTCAGGAAAATGCTCCTAACAAGGAAACTAAGTTTACTCTTACTGACAATCCCCACTGAATAAGACCTCTTTTTGCATTTTGAAACAGAAACACACTACCAGTCAAAAGCTTTTGAACATTAAGAATTTTAATGATTTTTAAATAATTATCTTCTGTTCACCAAGCCTGCATTTATTTGATCCAAAATAAAGCAGTAAGGTGTTGAAGATTTGTATATTAAAACAACTGCTTTTGCTTTGAATATATTTTAAAATGTAATGTATTCCTGTGATCAAAGCTGAATTTTCAGCATCATTAATCCAGTCTTCAGTGTCACATGATCCTTCGGAAATCATTCTAATATACTGATTTGCTGTTCAAGAAACATTTATTATTATTATTATTAATATTTAAAACAGTTGAGTACAACATTTTTTTTTTTGTGATATGAAATTAATATTTTATTTGCAAGGATGCTTTAAATAAAGGATGATAAAACCTTTATAATATTTATAATGATTTCTATTTCAAATAAAGGCTGTTATTTTGAGATTTTTATTCATCAAAGAACCCTGAAAAAATTTACTCAGCTGTTTTCAACAATCTAAAACAATAAATTGTTCTTGAGCAGCAAATCAGCATATTAGAGATTAGAAGGATTCATGTGACTGGAGTAATGATGCTAAAAATTCAGCTTTGAAATCCCAGGAATAAATTACATTTTCAAATATATTCAAATAGAAAAACAGTAATTTTAACTTAGTGTTAAAAAATTTCCATTAATTTTTACTGTTTTTTCCTGTACTTTGGATCAAATAAATGCAGGCTTGGTGAGAAGAAGAGACTTCTGTAAAAAACATTAAAAATCTTACAGTTCAAAAAACTTTGCTGGTAGTTACCTTTCCAAAATGAGCTCTTGAAAAAACATTTGAAAACTCACACTCTTTAGGTTTAAAAGAGATATTTTCGCAAAGACTCTTCTTCACTTACCTTTACATAGTTGTGGGTCTTGATGAGTGCTTTTCCAATCTTACTGGCCACAGCTCCATCTTTGGGGTTTTTCTTCAGGGCTTGTTCATACACCTCAATGGCCAGCTCCGGCTGTCAGCAGAGAACATTATTTTCATACACAAACACCAATGTGATGACAAAAAATCAATATGTCCATCTGAAAGTTTAAAGTTTTTTTTACTCATTAGACATGACAGATACAATGTTTAGGTGGAAATATTACATTTACATACTTTTAACAGTATTACACACATATATGTAAGTATGGTATATATATATATTAATTATTATAGAAGAAGGGTAGATATATAAGATCTATATATATATATATATCTATTATATATATATATATATATTATATATATATTATATTAATATACTAGATTTAAGTATTATAGATGCATATACAGTGGGTACGGAAAGTATTCAGGACCCCTTAAATTTTTCACTCTTGTTATATTGCAGCCATTGCAAAATCATTGAAGTTAATTTTTTTCCCTCATTAATGTACACACAGCACCCATATTGACAGAAAAACACAGAATGTTGACATTTTTGCAGATTTATTAAAAAGAAAAACTAAAATATCACACGGTCCTAAGTATTCAAACCCTTTGCTGTGACACTCATATATTTAACAAAAAACAAACTCAGGTGCTGTCCATTTCTTCTGATATTCTTTGAGATGGTTCTACACCTTCATTTGGTCCAGCTGTGTTTGATTTTATTACTGATTGGATGATTAGGAAAGTGTCACACACCTGTCTATATAAGACCTTACTGCTCACAGTGCATGTCAGAGCAAATGAGAATCATGAGGTCATAGGAACTGCCTGAAGAGCTCAGAGACGAAATTGTGGCAAGGCACAGATCTGGCCAAGGTTTAAAAAAAAATTCTGCTGCACTTAAGGTTCCTACGAGCACAGTGGCCTCCATAATCCTTATATGGAAGACGTTTGGGACGACCAGAAACCTTCCTAGAGCTGGCCGTCCAGCCAAACTGAACAAAAAAAAAAAACAAAGGATATCGGGGGAGAAGAGCCTTGGTGAGAGAGGTATAGAAGAACCCAAAGATCACTGTGGCTCCAGAGATGCAGTCGGGAGATGGGAGAAAGTTGTAGAAAGTCAAACATAACTGCAGCCCTCCACTCCAGTCGGGGCTTTATGGCAGAGTGGCACGACGGAAGCCTCTCCTCAGTGCAAGACACATGAAAAGCCCGCATGGAGTTTGCTAAAAAAAAACACCCGAAGGACTCCAAGATGGTGACAAATAAGATTCTCTGGTCTGATGAGACAAGATAGAACGTTTTGGCCTTAATTCTAAGCAGTATGAGCAGGCACTGCTCATCACCTGTCCAATAAAGTCCCAACAGTGAAGCATGGTGGTGCAGCATCATGCTGTGGGGGTGTTTTTCAGCTGCGGGGACAGGACGACTGGTTGCAATCGAGGGAAAGAAGAATGCGGCCAAGTACAGGGATATCCTGGACGAAAACCTCTCCAGAGTGCTAAGGACCTCAGGACTGGGCCGAAGGGTTACATTCAAACAAGACGATTGACCCTAGAACACAGCTAAAATATACGAAGGAGTGGCTTCACAAACCAAACTCTGTGACTGGTTCTGAAAGGCCCAGCCAGAGACCTGACGTTAAACCCAATTGAGCACTCTATGGAGAGACATAAAAAGGTCTGTCCACCACCGTTTACCCTCCAACCTGCCAGAACTGGAGAGGATCTGCAAGGAGAAATTGCAGAGGATCCCCAAATCCAGGTGTGAAAAAACTTGTTGCATCTTTCCCAAAAGACTCATGGCTGTATTAGATCACAAGGGTGCTTCTAATAAATACTGAGCAAAGGGTCTGAATACTTAGGACCATTTCAGTTTTTCTTTTTTAATAAATCTGCAAAAAAATGTCAACAATTCTGTGTTTTTCGGTCAATATGGGGTGCTGTGTGTACATTAATGAGGGGAAAAAAATTAACTTAAATGATTTTCGCAAATGGCTGCAATATACCAAAGAGTGAAAAATTTAAGGGGGTCTGAATAATTTCCGTACCCACTGTATATATATATAAATATATATCTATATATATATATATATATAATTTTGCTTCATTATATAACAGATTTAGCACATTTAAATTGTAGTTCTCATATCTAATGCAAATAAAAAAAAATAAACAAACTATAACATATATACATAATAACATTAAATTATGCAAAAAGATATATATTTGAGTGTATAGTATTTTTAGACCATTATTTTATATAGAATTTGTTGGATTGCCTTTAAAATGCAAATTTAAATGGAAAAATAATCACCAGTGAGAGCAATGAGAATTAAAGTAGAAATTATTTTTTATAATAATAAACTGTAATGATAAAAATTGTAAAAACCACCCAAAACCAAAACTTAATGGAACCCTGCTTTAAAAAAAGGGTTCCGCAATTTCAATGAATTTTCCCATCAGATAATGAATCACTGTTTACACTGTGTAGTAAATATTTGCGTGGGGATTGAGAGAGACATCATATTAAACAAAAAACACATATTTGAGTTTCTAAACAAAGATCTTTGCTAACTGCGACATTCAACACAAATGTAAACATTAGAATAAACAACTAGAATCTCTCCCACCTCCTGAATGGTCATGTAGGCATCGCCGAGTAACAGGAAGGTATGAGGGCTCGGCAATTTGTCCACCAAATCCCTGATGAGAACAGATACATTAATGTTCTGCATGAATACAAGTGTCTGATGATTGTTTGCACAGGTGTATCAGAGCTTGCGTTAAAGCTTGTCAACACATATAAATACCAACCTAGAGAGGCAGGCCTTGTGTTACACACCTAAACAAACAGGTCACTTAAACACTATCACTATTATCAAACAAATTAGTTTGTTTGATGAATTACAGTTACAGTTATAATATTTTAGGGAAAATGTGATTGTCATGAAATATTAAGTTGAATATGCAAAAAAAAAATCATGTAATATAGTAATTATGTATTATTATTATGCAATAATTATGTAGCATAAGTTTTATGTAAAGTATATATGACCCTGGACCACAAAACCAGTCATAAGATTTATACATCATCTGAAAGCTGAATAATTAAGCTTTCCATTGGTGTATGGTTTGTTAGCATATGACAATATTTGGCCGAGATACAACTATTTGAAAATCTGGAATCTGAGGGTGCAAAAAAAAAATCACAATATTGAGAAAATCATCTTTAAAGTGGTCCAAATTAAGTCCTTAGCAATGCATATTGCTAATCAAAAATTAAGTTTTGATATATTTATGGTAGGAAATTTACAAAATATCTTCATGGAACATGATCTATACTTAATTTCCTAATGATTTTTGGCATTAAAGAAAAATCGATAATTTTGACCCATACAATGTTATTGTTGGCTATGGTTAAAAATATACCCCAGCGACTTAAGACTGGTTTTGTGCTCCAGGACATGTTGTTTTGATTTTAAGGTAAAATGTAACCTGGACATGAATTTATGATATTCACCCATATACTGTGAAAAACATATTCTGTAAGCTATAATACATGTAGTGACTATGAGGAGTAAATTTGACAAATGAAAATGCATTACCTATAGCAGCTCACGTAAAGGCGTTTCTCTTTCCTGTGGTTCAGGTAGATGACTGCCATTTTTTCTTTGGCCTGTATATAGTAGGGCTGCTCTGGTGTGATGTTTCTGAGCATGCTCAGTGCCAGCTCTGTATCTCCTCGCATTAGCGCCAGGTCTGCATTGGCAATAGTAACTCGAAGCTCTTCTGGAGTGCCAGTGAACTCATTTATGGCATCCTGCATCATTTTAGCTGCCTCGTGCTGGAATTCAGAACAACTTTTAACCCCAAAAACAAAGCACTAGCAAACACAATATTAATTTTACTACAATACAGACCAAAATAACACTAATAAACCACACAATGTTATTAAATAGTGAAGATTTATTAAAGGAATAGTTCACCCAAAAATGAAAATGTGCTGTTAATTTACTCACCCTCAGACCATCCAAGTTGTAGAGGAGTTTGTTTCTTCATCAGAGCAGATTTTGAGAAATGTAGCATTACATCGCTTGCTCACCAGTGGATCCTCTGCAGTGAATGGGTGCCGTCAGAATGAGAGTCCAAACAGCTGATAAAAACATCACAATAATCCACAAGTAATCCACACCACTCCAGACCATCAATTAACGTCTAGTGAAGTGAAAAGCTGCATGTTTATAATGAACAAATCCATCATTAACACATTTTTAACTATAAAACGTTGCTTCCAGATAAAATACGAGTCCTCTATCCATAATACTGCTTTCTATAGTGAAAAAGTTGTCCTGTCTGAATCAGGCGAAAAATATACACAGGTCAAGCACCGTTCACTAGTGAAAACAGCCCAAAACAGTTCTAAACAAAAATGTAGGTGGATTTTAATGTGAGAGGACAACAAGGGATAGACTTTTCACTGGAGAGGAAGCATTATTCTGGATTATGGCCAGTAGCACAGGTTCATTGTGGACTTGTTTCTTACAAACATACAGCGTTTGGCTTCACAAGATGTTAATTTATGGACTACTGTTGTGTGGATTTCTTGTAAACTATTGTGCTGTTTTTATCAGCTGTTTGGACTCTCATTCTGACGGCACCCATTCACTGCAGATGATCCATTGGTGAGCATGCTACATTTCTCCAAATCTGTTCTGATAAAGAAACAAACTTGATTCTTGGAGGCTGAGATGGGTGAGCAAAGTACGCAACTTCATTTTTGGGTGAACTATTCCTTTAAGGAAATGAATAAATGTTTGGGGAAAAACAGTTTTAACGTTAACCGCTAACCTGTTCTCCATTGAGCCACAGAGCCTCAGCTAGTTCCAGGAACACAGATACGCAGTCGGCCGAGCTGAGCTCAACTCTCTTACTCTGTCTTTTGGTTGAGGAGCCCACTCTCTTCACGGCACACAGACTCATGGCCATCTGCAGCGTCTGAATGGCCTCCTGAATCTGCCCCATCTTCCTTTGAGCCTGAGCTTTTATCAGGTGATACAGAGGATGCTCGCGGATCTTAGCACAAACAAACCACATATTCAGTCCCATCAAATCAATACATCTAAACTGGTTTCCTTCTGCAGTTCAGTATGGCTGGCAGTGGTTTTGTGTCACCTCAAAGTTGTGGCTGAGGCAGAGTTCCAAAGATTGGGAGGAGAGCTTGAAGTTGCCCTGCACGAGATGGATCTGAGCCATGAGGAGATGGGCGTCAGCATGGGCCGGGTTCTGATCCAAACAGTGCTGCAGGCTGCTCTGGGCCGCCTCGATATCTCCTGTAGGGGGACAACACATGAAGAGAGCATAAACCTGGCTAACTGAATAAATTGGCCAAAAATAAGAAATGATATCTTATATTAAAAAAAGTGATTGGACCATTTTTGCATTGTAACATTATTATTTGCATGATAAAATAATTAATTTTTTAGTGTTTTATTATTATTATTACTTCCCATTATCATCATCTGTAAAATAACAGTTTTATTTAAATTAACAAGACAACAAATGCTGTATAAAGCACTTTGCAATTTAAACAATATATGATTTTTCCCCCCATTACAGTAATGAGAATAATTTTTTGTTTGTTTGTTTGCTTTTTTTAGATTTTATGTGGGGGGGCAATTGTTTATTTGATTTTTGGGGTGAAATATTACTTGGAAGCAGTCTTAATATACGGTACCTAACGAAAACTTCAACTAAAAACAAACAATTGTGTTACTTGAAATAATATAAACGTTAACTAAAATAAAAAAGTACAAAATAGCAACATTTATCATTTTCATTTAGTTTAACTTTATGTACTAAAATAATTAAATTGTGTTAATTGAAATAAAAATTAATAAAAACTATACAGATATATTAGAAAACAAGAAATAAAAATGACAAAAACATACAAAAAACACTAAAACTTTGTCTAAAATTTAAATTAAAATATAAAATCCAAAAATAAAATCTAACTTAAAATATTCATAAAAAACCATAATATCTCAGTTATACTAAAATAATACTGCCTGTGTGAAAGAAGTTTGAGAGATTCACCCAATTAGATCAAGCCAACAATGTCATGATGTCTGATAAAAGATACCAATACAATCATACGAATCAGAAAATAGAACTCAGCCATGCACACACCTGACTGAAATCTGACTTTGGCCATTAGAAAGACAGCCTGCAGCAGTCCAGGCACTACTTTGACCACCGTGTCCAGCACAGATGCACAGTGCTGCAGCTGAGGTGCAGGAGGCTGACCTGGAGCTGGAGCCTGCAGAGAAAACAACATCAGCCAATAAACTACACAAGCAATCTTCATCAAGACTCACTCAGAATCAAGGCTGCACAAAAGACAGTTGCTAGGATGTTGTTAGGCAGCATACAGTGTGTTGTGATTGTTTGCAAGGCAGCGCAAGGGAGGGAAGACCTTGGCAGGAGACAGCGCCAGGTATTCCTTGGCGATCTCCAGCAGGAAGTCAGGGTCGAGCTTCTCAAAGTACTCAACGCTGAGAGGCAAACCCTGCAGGACGGAAAAGTGTGTGTCCACAGTGTCGTTTAACAGATTGGTCGCCTCGTCTGGGGGCCGACGCTTTTTCACAGCCAACAGCGCCCGTAGATACAACAGCTCCTAACACACACAAACACACAGGTTAATCAAGCCTTAAAGATGATTCTGTTTATCGTGTGCTTTAAGACCATGTCATGTGCTAATGAATCTGTTCACTAATGTTGTACAGTTTAATTCCTCAGGCAAAGCTCAAAATAATAAAGAAAGAAGCTTCATTTTTGTTATACATCTGTTCGTCTACAAATACAACGTGGCAGCTGCTTTTCGCTAAGCAGATGTGCGTGTTTGTTTAAGCGTGCGCTAAACTGAGTCTCGGTTCATGTAAACAGGCTCTGTTACGCACTGTGGATGACCCAATGGGTAAACACAACATCAGTGGATTAATAAACCAGATCGCTGTTGAATCTGAATCAAAGATAGATATTATTCTACAAAAATGCTTTTCTTTATCTTTTTATTTAACTCTGTGGAAATATTCTGGAAATGGTCTCTGTGTAACATTGTTCCAAGAGCTCACATAGTTTTTTTAAAGCAGCACTATGTAGTTTTTCGACCTTAAAATAATGTCTCTAAAATTATTTCAGTGGTAGAACAACTCTTAACCGGACGAATTGTACTGCCGCTGCTACCTGAGCAGCCTCCTAGCAGCTAAAACCAGACTCTGTAAGTTTCGTGATCGGTTCACAATTTATAACCGTAAGGTAGCCGAGAGGTAAGGTAATGTTGCCGGTCTCGATAGCTTGCACGTTATGATCTTTCGATAGCTAGCATGTCATGCCTCGTCTCGAATTTATTTACAACACTGGTAACAGACAATTGCGCTTATCAACCACATGGGGAAACCGTGAGCAAAAGTTACATAGTGCTGCTTTAAGATAACATAAGTAGTCATTGAAATGGTTTCTCACCCCTGATTTGCCAATGGACTGCTGGATCTCTGCTAGGAACTCCAGCTGCTGTTCTGCATCCTCTATGTGTCCCTCCATGAGCTGACACCTGATGATACCTGCACAAACAACAAACCCCAAAACCACTCATTTAATGCTCTTTCTAGTAATGCATTTGAAACATTTAAACGTCACATATTTTACACCTTTCTGGAGTTTTATTGTAAGTCTTGATGTCCTAAGAATTTATATTTGCGGTATAAGTACCAAAACCATCTCAATTTATTTTTACAGCTCCTTTCTCAGGAGCTCTGCATATAACAGGTCGATTTTGGCCTGTCTAATTAATATTCATGAGCTTCTCTTCTGATTGGCCTATTGATTTCTGAGTGACGCACAACCAGGCCAACCACAGGTAACTGGGGTCATGTATGCTGTAGCCTGCTGTGGATTGGTGATACTCACAAGTAAGGTCAATAGAAACACCGGTAATGATAATCACTGCTGAGGGAACTGTTGTCCGGGTTTGAGCTGAACTCAGACCCAGAATCGGCGACGACAGGAGACAACCAACCACCTTCTCAAACGCGCTTACAACAGGATGTTTCAGAATGGTAATTTAATTCATGTTTTTTTTTTTCAAACACCGAATGCAGTAAATAAAAACCTGACCAGCCGAGTGTTTGCGATTACGTGAACTTGAAGACACTTGTACAAATGCTGATGGGTGACATGAATGGAAATGATTCCATGATGGTGACTGAAGGCGGTGACTGTGTAGTTCTGACGTCACCTTTTTACGGAAGTCACAAAGGTTCGTGAAAAATCACAGCTACTTTAAACAGGCTGTGTGAATTTGACTGTGGGGATTGACGTCTTGAAACTTTATAGGTAGTACATATCACTAGACTCAGTTAAGCCCAATTTATACTTCTGCGTCGGACCTACGCCGTATCTTACGCATAGACGCACACCCATACACCGTAGCCTGATGTGCACCTCTCCAAAAATCTAACAGCGCGTCAATTCTATGCAGACCACAAGCGCAGTGATTGGTCTGCAAGAACCCCTCCCTCCATATGTACTTGAGTTTTTATGTGCACTTTAATATATTTTAATGATACACCTTCTTATATAAAATAAAACAAAGCAAAGAACAAGTGTTTTATCATTTATTATACTACATAGCATTATACATCAGTAGTTGTCCGCAACAATGTTGATCTGCCGTGGTACAAGTCCTTGTGCAGATTGAAAGAATGCCATCATCTCCTGTTCCGTCGTTGTCTCCTTTTTGTAGTTTTAAATAAATTATCTATTCTTTTATATTTATTTGCCACCGTCACGGCTATAATGCTTCTCCGAAGAGCTGCTTCTTCTTCGGCTTTTGCTGTGGTACTGCGGGTTACACCAGCAACATGCTCGTGGACACTGCAGACTAGCAGTTTGCATGTGTACTGCACGTCGTACTGCACGGTCAACGACGCAGAAGTATAAATGAAAACTGAAGCATAGCCTACGGCGTAAAGGCTACGGAGTAGGTCCGACGCAGAAGTATAAATCAGCCTTTATCATGAAAAAAAGCCAGGCAAATTTCGTTTTGACACTTGGGACCTGTAAAAAAAAATACGGAAGGCATGTAGACCGTAGACTTGATAGTACTTTTATATTTTTAATTGGCTTTTATTTTTACATTTTCAGTTTGTTTTAGTAATTGTTATTTACATTTGTATTATTATTTTTTTTATAATTCTATTTAGATTTAATTGATTTATATTTCAATTTTAGTTTTAGTCATTTTAAGTACATCCACTTATTTATTTCTTTTAGTTGGTTTTAAAGTGCCCCTATTATGGATTTTTGAAAATTACCTTTCATGCAGTGTGTAACACAGCTAAGTGAATGAAAACATCCTGCAAAGTTTTAAATCTGAAAGTGCACCGTGTATAAAGTTATTGTCTCTCAAAAGCAAGAGTCGACTCTGAATCATTGAAACGAGTCGTTTTTAAAACGAATCCCAAGCGTTTCATCTTGACGTCAACATGAAACATTAGCATACTGCCTGCCCACTTATTGGTCTGAATAAAAATGCAAATTCATTCTTTGCCACTATGTGCCGCTTTTGGAGCGGTAAAAACAGCTGTTTCCGGCTGTAAACAAAGCAGCACTGTGCTCACAAACGCAGCTTTTATTATGAAATGGAAATGGAATCGACCAATCACCGCAGATTAGCGTCACGCAAAGGAGGGGTTTGGGGAAATGAATCGCTGATCGAATCGTTTGGGAGTCGTTGAGCAAAAAAGGTAAAAATAAATGCAAGTTATAAGACAATTAAAGTGTTTTTTGACCTTGCATGCATGTCAGCCTGTTGTTGGGGACTCCCAAAACCAAAATATGAACCTTTCATTACCAATAATAAGGGCACTTTAAATGTTTAAGCTTTTATCTGATATTTATATTTTCTTTCAGATTCATATTAATTACCCAAAATTATTTTTAATAGTTTTAGTAAACAATCACACACTGATCCTAGACAGTCTTTTAATGAAGTTTCAAGTTGCAGCAAGTTTTCTTTAATTGATAGTTTGATTTGAATCACTCACATCAATTCAATGCAAATGTGTAAAAGATTGCTTTTATGAATTGACAGCAACAGCAATTACTAAAGACAGACAATATATACAATATATAAATACAGGTATTGATGATTAAAATCGTTTTTAAAGACATTAAAAAAAAAAAATTTCATACAGTAAATAATTCATTAGTGTAACTGTAGGCTGTTTTCAGTTGCCACTTTGCACATTAATACGTATATAATTTGTTGTCACAGATGTGCATTTAAAGACATTTTACAAAGGCTTTGAATGCGACTTATTCATCATAATTTATTTGATAAGCCCTCTTTATGTCTTTCAAACTGCTCTTACCTATCAAAGCGGAGACGCTGCTCTCATCGAGAGTCATTGCTGTCTTGTACCATTTCATGGCCTCCTTCACCCTTCCCAGAAGGACCAGCTGGTAGCCCATCTCTGTGGCCAGTTCAGAGTCGCTCGAGGCCTGTGCAAATGCCCGCTCCACCATCCTGTGAGTGTGCTGAAGGACCTTCTCAGCTCTTCCACACTGCAGAGGGATCAGATATTCACATCAACACATCTATCTGCAGCATCATTTCTTTTATGAAACAACAGCTTATCAAAACATGTTATTTCCTGCTCAGTATGGTTTCACTTGTGAGCATGTCACGTTTATATATAACAGCATGTGGCAAATCCGTCTGGTTTGTGATGTGCAGGATTCTAATCTTCAAGTTCAAATGAATATTAAGTTGTGCGTCCATGGATGAGTATTACCACTCGAGTGAACGCTAAAGACATCCTGTAGAAGAGCTCTGGATTGTTCGGTTCTTGAATGTCCAGATTACTGATCAGATTTGATAGTTGATTTACACACTGAAAAAAGAAGAAAGAAAATTAATGAGAATCCTTAAAGAGAGAGAACTATATATACACAACCATTCAAAATTTGAGGTCGGTAAATCTTTTAATGTTTTTGAAATAAGTCTCTTCAGCTCTCCAAGGCTGCATTTATTTGATCGAAAATACAGTAAATACAGTGACATTGTGAAATATTATTACAATTTAAAATTTGTGATGCAAAGCTGAATTTTCAGCATCATTACTCCAGTCTTCAGTGTTACACGATCCTTCAGAAATTATTCTAATATGCTGATTTGCTGCTCATTTCTTATTATTATCAACGTTGAAAATAGTTGTGCTGCTGCACATTTCTGTGGAAAGCGTGAGACATCAGGATTCCTTGATGAAAGAAAAAATGTTTTACAGTCATTTTAATGGGATTTAATGTCTCCTTGCTGGATAGAAGTATTAATTTCTTGCAAAATAAATAAATGAACAAATCTTACTTTTGAAGAAGCAAACTTCTGAATGACAGTGTATGTATTCACTAATTCATAATCAAATTTATATTCCCAAAATATGATTCACAATGACACCGCTCAAATTCATAAATGTTGACTGTTTTTACATTTACAAATTAAATGTTGAATCCGAATCGTCAAACATCACCGTATATCAGATTTCGAGACTTTTCTGACAGGTTTTGATCACAAACACATCCAAAATATGAAGCAGAACTTCATGAAGGACTTATGCCAGGTTGAAGTCTAATAACTCAACAGGCACACAATTTAATGCAGTATTCTTGTGACATACACTTTTCATTGCGATCCACAGACTATCTGATCCCATAAGGAATGACTTTTCTGGCATTTAATCGGAGTAAACGCACATATGTTTGTAATGTCAAACCTCTCCAACATCTCCTTCCCTGCAGAGAGAGTGCAGCGCCAGCATCCTCAGAGCCTCCAGGTTATTTTTATCTCGCTGGAGAAGCCTGAAGTTCAGAAAATGAAATTAAAGTCAAAGTCTGTTGAGGTGTAAAACAGATGTTCTGAGATGTCTTTGCATAAAGCATTTTTTCCCTGAATATTTAAGATATACATTTTCAATATCCATTATAAACATTACTTTATTCTGTGACAAACACCACATTATAAACTTTTCTGCTTGTTTATTTCAGGGAAACTCAGCTCACAAATATCACCTGCTCTATCAGAATCAGAATGAGCTTTATTGCCAGGTATGTTTACATATACGAGGAATTTGTTTTAGTGACAGAAGCTCCACAGTGCAACAGAATGACAGAGACAAGACAAGACACAGATAATAAAAGAACAGTGTTGGGAGTAACGCATTACAAAAGTAATAATATTACAGTAGTATATTACGTTTTGCTGTAAAGCAGTAATATAACGCATTACTAATAAAATTTGGGTAATATTATTACTCGTTACAATCTCAGTAACGCAAGTTACAACAACATATTAACAACACCGCAAAACAGCACCAGAGAAAAAATTCCACGGGTAAAATAGTTTGTCTATCTCCTGTTGCTGGAATTAGATGGTTAAGATGACTGCAGAGAAGGATTCTACATTTGTGAGATGTACACACTCCTGTTATTTTCAGTTAATCTGAGAAAAGGATAAGAATGCATAGTCAAATATGTGCGACACCAAACTCTCAACACGGAGAAATAGCAGGAGTAACACCTGGAAACACCTGGACTGGTGCCACAAACAGTAAGCTATCGGAGAGAGCTGCGGGGTCGGAGAAGAGAAAAAAAGCGGTGGACGAGCGCAGACAAGCAACAAAAATTAAGTTTAACTAAAAAATAACAAAATCTGTTTTTATTAAATCATAGTCTATATATATGCCGTTCCGCACCCATTTGGCGCGCTGTGAGGCCAATTAAAATTTAGGCTATTAGCTTAGGCTACTCATTGAAAATGTTTTTTTTAAACAGGTCTTTTAATTTATACAATTGAATTATAGGCCTGTAATTAAAATTATTAACACTGCAGTCATCAATGAAAATTAAGAGCAACTTTATTTCGTGCACAGATTTTCAAAAACAACCTGTTTAACACGAAAAACGTTTCTTCTCATGATTTTCACTATAGGAAATGGGCCACAAGATAAATATTAAGGGAATAATTTAAGACAGTTATATATCATCAGCCTAGGCCTATATTGAAGTAATTTTGTCTCTTGTTGTCTAAGAGAATATGCGCCGTTAATGCAGCGTTAAAAAGCGCCGTCAGTTTTTTTACTTTCACTTTCTCTAAAGTGAATTGACTGACGTTCACTGGCATAACTCTTGCACAGTTTGCGCGTTGCTTGCTTGTGTTGCTTGACCCCTCCCCCATAATATCAATTGTTTATAGGCCACATATTAGGCATTTTTTTTTATGTTTATTTTTTTTAATGTTAATGAAAGTGACACCAAAAATAAGGGAACATAATTACTAAATCCTTGGGGGGGCTGTGCCGGGGCTAAACAAGTTTCTGATGGGCCCCGTCAAGCGCCGCCACTGATTAGCCTAATTCGTTTTGGCTTGTTTAGCAACTTATATTTTTCATTATTGTTTTTTTCTGAAACCGTTCAAAATAGCCTATATGCTAGGTATCGTGTATATTGTTTGTACATTATAACATTTCGCTATATTTAACGGTGTTATTTATGAATGTAATAATGAGGTTTGTGCTCATGTGTTTTTAACCTAAACTACAACGTAACATTAATGTAGACCTACATACCGTATCTAAATATGATTTTATAATTGTATGCTATATAGACCTACCACATTACCCTCCACTGGATGTAGAATGAGCAGCAATAAACTACATTTTGGCATTTTATAATATTTCTGTGGATATTTTGGTGAAAGTAACTCAAAAGTAACTCAAAAGTAGTGTAACGCATTACAATTCAGAGACAGTAATATTGTAATGTAACTAATTACTTTCAAAAGACAGTAACTAGTAATATATAATGTATTACATTTTGGAAGTAACTTGCCCAACACTGTAAAAGAATAATATACAAATGTACAAAATAGCAAAAACACAATATATAATATAGACAATTATGTATGTACAGTAGGGCTTCACAATTAATCTGTGCCATTCATATTTTTACTTTTTTTATAATTTAAAGAAGAGACCAATCCGATGTATATTTGACATTTGAGGCGGAATACTATAGAAAAAGCACTAAAGGTTTTTCAGTTAGAGAGTTTTCAGCTCGTTTATTTTCATATAAATACATGGCATGCAGTTGCATCAAACAATGGTATAAACATCATTCAATGTAAATTGTGAAAATCGTAATTAATAATCGCAATTACAATTTCAAGGGAATAATCGACAATTATGATTTTTGTCATAATCGTGCAGCCCTAATGTACAGGTATGATATGTGCAAATTATTCAGGCAGATGTGCCTCTCATCGGTTTTTATTGCAGAAGAATTTTATTATATTGTGTTTTCATGTTAAACAACTAAACTTTCGACAGTCCTTTTGGTGTTAGAGTATGATTTATTTCAAGGAATCAGTTTAAATGGTCAATCTCAAAGAATCAATTCAAAGTGATTCAATTCAACAATGTATTTGCATCAGCACAGCAGTTCCCACATTATATTTTCATGTTTTTAAAAAGTATATGGAAGTGAACGTTGTGGTGTTTATTATTTCTTTATTGCTATATTCATGCATATTAATGAAAATGTTTAAATATTATGTACATTTAGTGGAAAACAGTGATTATTTGACTTGAGTTTTCTTCACGTATTTTACTTCTTGCATTAATTTTATTTGATCGGTAATGAATGTTTAGTTTAAATCATAGTCCCTCTGATTTACAAAATGTCTCTTTAAAGCAATTTTAGAGCAAATACTGTACATAAATTAGCTTGAATAATCACAATCCAGCTCCACCTGAGAGAACTGGTTTTCACACAGACCCTTTGAGGTCTAAAAGGCCCTTTTCATTCTGCCGCTCACTGGCCCTCATCCAACAGGGAAAGAGAAACAATGATCCAGTCTTTCTGTACAAATCCATGGAATCACATCTAATTTCCATTTGCACTTGAATGCAGCTCGCTTCTGAAAGTCTTTGAGAGCTTTTAGAGTGCATTTATGTATTAAAAAAAACAACAACAACAACAAATATTCCTTAAACCATTAAATTAAGGTTTTACCTTTGAGCTGCATCCACAGTTTGTTCCCAGTCCTGTAGCGTCAACAGCAGCTTCATCTTCTTGACCAGGGCAGGTAGAAATGACGGGTAACTCACAATCACTTGGTTGATGGTCTCTAACGCACCAGAATAATTCTGACGAAATTCATAATAATGTACCTGACAGAAAGACACAATTAGAGCATTACAAAACAAATTGCATTGCCTTTCATTTATGCACAATACAATATTTTATTTTTATTATTGCTATTTAATTGCCATGAAAATAACGCAGCCTCCTTTTTCATTATCTCTAACATAGTTTCCCACGTTTCTTATGTTTTTGAGATGAAGTGTAACCTAGACATGAAATTTCACTTCAACATTTATCAGCCTCTGAATCACTTACTTTAAGCTGATTCTACATGGTATTTTAAAAAGTATTAATATTAAAAACATAAAAACCAACCACCTTTAAGATGTAAACCTTTGAAAAACGTCAATCAAAAATGTGCATCTATACAACTGAACATCAATCAGGACATTTCTGTTTGTTGAACTATTAAAACGGTGATCAGAAATAGAGTTACCTTCCCCATCAGAGCAAAAATGTCGCTTTTCTCCTTCAGAGCCTCGTCAAAGTATTTCCCAGACTTCTTCGCATAGGCATCTTTGTTAGATCGTAGATCAATCCAGCCTTTCAGTACAATTCCCTACAAAACAATGATCCCAATATTAAATAAACAACAAAATATGTGGACAATCTGGAAATCATCAGTGTTATTAGTTATCATAGAGATTCCTTTTATTAGTTTTAGTAATATTTTGAATTAGATTGTCATTTTTCGTTTTCATTTTAATTAGATTTTTAGTAATTGTGTTGTTTTTTTAATATTTGTTTTATTTATTTTTATTTATTATTTCAGCACATGAAATTAAGTTAACTAAATAAAAATGAAAAAGGTTTTGGTTTATTTTATTTTTTTACTATAATAGCCCTGATAATCACTACATTTAAAGGAGTCATACTATACTTTTGGAGCCCTGATGTTTAAATAAATATTAATATATATTTTTTATGAACTGAAACAGTCATAGTGTTATATGATCACCATGAATGAACAGGCCAAATTTAAAAATGCATCTTGCTGGCATAATTTGCAAGATGCAGAACTTTTTCCCGCTATTAGACTTATGCTTATATGATGCAGGCAGATTGATCAGTCCTTTCGCCATCATGAAAAGCTGCCTCAGCAGAAATCTAAAGGGTAGATGCATTAGAAAAGTTCACCTCTTTAGAGCCACTGGAGATCTTGATCATTCTGTCCACATACTCTCTGGCTTTGTCATTGCGACCCAGCAGCCACAGCAGCATGCCAGCGTAATACAGAGCTTTGGGACTCGCCGTCTTCCTCTCCTCCTTCACCCTTCCATCCAGCTCCTGGATCACATCACGGTCTACAGGCAAGACACCTTTTGTCATTATTTATTCACATTCATATCATTCCAACCCTGTATGCTAATACATTTTCCATGCAACACAAAGGATTTTTAAAGAGACATTTAATACTGACATCACAGTATCCGCAAAATCCCCCAGCCCTCCACGCATTAACATCTTGTGATGTAAAAAGCTGCATGTTTGCAAGAAACAAATCATTAAGATGTGTTTAGCTTCAAACCCTTGCCTCTGGCTAAAATACAAGTCTTTGCTTTCTTCGGTGAAAAGGTCATCTCGTTTGAATCAGGAGAGAAATATGCAGAGATCAAGCACCGTTTAAAAATTAAAACAGCTATTAAATATAGCTCTGAGCAAATATGTGGGTAGATTTTGATGTGAGACGACAACAGAGGATACGCTTTTTCACTGGAGGAAGCATTTTTATGGATTATAGACTTGTATTTTGGCCAGAAGCAACGGTTTAAAATTAAAATGCCTTAATGATGGATTTGTTTCTTAGAAACATGCAGCTTTTCACTACATAAGATGTTAACTGATGGGCTGGAGTGGTGTCTGTGGATTACTGTGTGTGATGTTTTTATCCGCTTTTTGGACTCCATTCTGACGGCACCAATTCACAGTAAACTATTCCGTTAATCAAGACGTCCAAAAGATCTACCAGGGTTTGGTCTTTTCTTGTGGGCATAAACCAGAGCCATGAGCACACCGAGGGAAACGTCTCCTCTCTCCTTCAGCTGCTCCAGCTCCTGAATGGCATCCAACACTTGCTCTACAACAATAAAATAACAAAGAAAAAACAGACGCCAAGGGATTCAGATCATTTCTCAAGACATCACATGAAGACTAAGATGGAAAATGGCGGGCTTTCCTCACCTTGCATGAGCAGCCCATAAGCGTGGAGGAATGCGAAGACTGAATCATGACTGAACTTCCGTTGAGCTTCACTGGAAACATCTACAACATGACTGGAGTACTTTTCCTGGCAGTAGTATAAGATCAATGCCTGAAATTTGCAATAAATTCAACGGGGTTAACCGAAAATGTAAGTATGTCTAATAGTACACTGTGTGCACTGACTATATGTATGTGTATATTGCACATTGTCATCTGTTGAGGTCTGTATGTTCAAAAAACACATTATTTTTCAAATACTGTACATTATTGTGGATCCTCTATGCCCCGCCTCTCTCAAATCGTTTTCTACAAAGTCCCTCCTTCTGACAGGCGCAGTCTGCTATGATGGCCAGCTGACCAGTGCATTGTGATTGGACGAACACCACAAGCACGCGTCGGGAATGTAACGCCCCTTACCATAATCGTGCGCTTCATCTTTCAAACTAATGTAAAGACAGAGCCCGAAAGGGGAACAGAGTCTCGTGACAGACACAGTGATGAAGCTGGTATGTGTTTGCAGTACACAAGCCACGGTTAAGACAGCTGACTCCACTGTGATGTGACCCTGTCTCTCTCTCTGTCTCTCTCTCTCTCGCTTGCGCACACACACGATGCGCAAAACTCATTTTGAACAGTCAATAGCAAATACTTAAACTAATAACAAAAACAGTAGCTGATTCAGAAGCGACAGATTATCATAGCAAAGTCAGAATTACCTCCTCCTCCCAGGTTCACGAAACGGTCATCAATAAAAATGCATTGCACATGTTGTAAATAAATCTTAACCAATGATTCCTCATCTACTTCCGGAAGGCCAAATAAAGAGCTTTTACTTTCTCACTGAAACACACAGCGTCTCCCTGACAGGCTGCTTCAACACTAACTGCGGTTACTGAAACCACGCCTTCTTTCTTTGCGTGAACATTTGGACGCATTATGCAAATATTTCCACATAGTGAGGTAAACATGTGGGGGCGTGTTAGAACCAGCAGTTTTAGGTAGGTGTGGCTGACTATGAACTTTTATAAAGAATAACTCTTTGGATTTAAGACTTTAGTCTTTGCAACTTCAGGGATCTTATCTATGCACAATCAGCTTGTAACACTCCAAAGAGAAAGAAAAACTTGAAATCGCATCATATGACCCCTTTAAAAACATCTTGAATGCTGTTAAAGATAAAGTTGAAATTATATTACACAGTCCAAGCTAAAAAAGAGAAAAGCTGAGAGGTTTTATCAAAGCATAGCTCAGTAGTGTATTACATGTAAGATACATCAATGTAGTTTCATTTATCTGAGTACAAGGTTTTATTTTTTCAATTTTGCACCCTGCTTAGTCCCACTTCTCAAGAATGCCTGTTTACTGATTTCATAAAGTAAACATAAGAATAACTTCTCTATTGTTAGTAATATTTCAAGATGAACACGTACTGGACTGAACTTGAAATTATTGGGCATAATTATCCGTACCAAAAAAGTGAGTTCAAACATCATAATGCTCTTGAGGAACGTATTTGTTTATATCTCAATCATCATTGTGAGTATGAGCTCCATCACTATATCATATTATTATTATTATACGAGCCATAAAAGCTTGATGTTGCAAATATGATAACATAATAAACTGTTCCATTACTAAAATAGATTTTTCCAACTATTACTTCATGTGTCAGGCTTTACAGGGTTGCTTTTTTTTGTCTGAAACAGTACGTTAAGTTATGTTTCTTTGAGTATGACTGTTTCAAATGATATTTAATTTAATTTTAATTTAGTCCCTTCCTCTAACTTATGCAGATCTGAAACATCTCACAAACTACATGTATTTCCACAAAACATGCTGCATTGTTATTATTATTATGAGCACTAAACGATCATTTTTCATGACTTACAAGCGCGCATTCCTCATCATCAACCCCCGCCATAATGTCACACACTGCAGCCGTCAGAACAACCCTGGAAACATACAAAACAGACGCTTCTGTGCGGAGAGGCTCTTTCTATCCCGTTCTCGCCACCTTTGATACGCAGATGAAGCATCATAGTAACCAAACAAACTCCGCTATTTCCGCTTGGAAACCAGGAAGTGACGACTCAGTGGAACAGTGGCGCACTTCTACTTGCTCACCGCAGGGTGGCGCCACAATCTCGTTTTTATCAGTTACAAATATTTAGAACATGTACATTTATGAATATAGGTTACTCTTTGAACTTAGACCCTTCTCACTGTAAATTTATTATTAATATTTTGCTATATCTTGCTACATTTTACATTCATAAGTGTACATTTTCAAAAAGAAAACTCCCTACGTTTTTTATTTTAAGGAAAGATTTTGATGTGCATGTAAACTCTTTAAGAAACTCTAATAATTCTATTGCATGTAAGACTCTTTCATGGTGTGAGTCTTATAAGCTAACATAGAATGCTTTGGACTATCGTTTGTAACCCTTATTGTCTTTTGTTCTTACTTGTCTTTGTAATTGTATTTGTTGTTCTTCTATTGCATAAAAAAAAAAAATTATGAATATATATTCATATGGCGTTAAAGGATTTTTAGGCTGCATTAATTAGGTCAACCAGAACCGGGAACACTTCTCATAACACCCGATGTACTTGCTACATCATTAGAAGAATGGCATCTACGCTAATATACATTTTTTCATTATTATTCTGAGGTCACTGTAGCCATACGAATTCAGTCTGTATCCAGATCAGATGTTCACTGCAGTCACCCGGATTCAGTACGTATCCAGCCCAGATGGTGGATCAGCACCTAGAGAGGAACTCTACAGCCCTGAAAGACAGCGGAGACCCAGATACAGATCCCCTGTAAAGACCTTGTCTCAGACGACCACCGGGACAAGACCACAGGAACCAGACGAATCCTCTGCACAATGTGACATTGCTGCAGCCTGGAATTGAACTGCTGGTTTCGTCTGGTCAGAGGAGAACTGGCCCCCCGACTGAGCCTGGTTTCTCCCAAGGTTTTTTCTCCATTCTGTCACCGATGGAGTTTTGGTTCCTTGCCGCTGTCGCCTCTGGCTTGCTTAGTTGGGGACACTTCATTTCCAGCGATAGCGTTGACTTGATTGCACAGATACTATTTAAACTGAACTGAGCTGGATGTTGACATCACTGAATTGAATGATGAACTGTCTTTAACTGAAAAATGAGTGTTTACTATTGTAATTTTGCATTAATGACAAAATGTATTTTCCTAATTAATGCTGTTCAGTTGCTTTGACACAATCTGTATTGTTAAAAGCGCTATATAAATAAAGGTGACTTGACTTGACTTGTTTCTAACATCAAAAGATGTCATTTATTAATACAATATTTTATAAAAAGAACCAAATCGTTTTCTGAATTACATCTACCTTTCACCTGGTGACATAGCCTAGCTCCTTCACTGAGGTGATGCTTGACTTCGGCTCTTTCCCCTTTTGCATTGATCTGCATGTAAAAGTGAGCTCGGGCTGTTTTGAATAGATGCAAACTGTGCTGCTTCTGCTGTGGCGGTTCAGTCTCTGAATCTCTGAATCTCTCAGCTGAATGAGTCTCATCAGCACACGGCTGAACTGTGGTCAGAGCTGAAGTGTGTGGCTCACAGATTGCTGGTGTTTCAAAACCCATCCATCTCTGGGCACTGCACTGGTTCTCACTGAACTGGTTTTGCTTCAGGACTCAACTTCATAACTGTTACTAGGATATAAAATCAAAGTATTTACTGAAAATGTATGAACATTGGCACAAAATATGGGTTTCTAAATGTCTTTTGAATTTAATGTCATGCTATATATTTATATATAGACAGGATCAAGATAATAGTGGTCCAAAGGTTTGGGGTCGGTGAGATGTTTGTTTGTTTGTTTATTTATTTGAAGTCTCCTTTGGTCACCAGGGCTGCATAATTTGGTTAAACAAATACAGTAAATACAGTACTGCTGTGAAAACAGACTTAGTTTACAATTTCAAATACTCCGATGCAGTGTTTTCTATGGAAAAGGTTTAAAATATAATTTATTCCTGCGATGCAAAGCTGAATTTTCAGCATCATTACTCCAGTCTTCAGTGTCACATGATCCTTCAGAAATCATTCAGATATGCTGATTTGCAGCTTAGGAAACATTTCTTATTATTTCAACTTTGAAAACATTTTGTAGCTGCTTAATATTTGTGGAAAACTGGGAAACTGTGAATGAAAATACATCGATTTGGCAAGCTCTTTTTTTTCTGTTTAAAAAATTTATTAAAAAAAAATAAACTAAACTGTTGAACAGTAAGCATTATATATGATATGAGTAACTTTTTAAGGGGTCATAGGATGCCCATTTTCCAAAAGTTGATATCATTCTTTAGGGTCTTAATGAAAAGTCTACATACTAACATACTTTGGTTAAAATTTCTCAATGTTAGTGTAAAAAAACACCTTTTTTACCATGTCAAAAACAGCTCTTTTCAGATCAAACCATTTCTGTAGCATTTTCCTTTAAATGTTAATCAGCTCTGCTGACCCCGCCCCTCTCTTCGAGCCGCTCTCTGAGGGACTGTTTACTTTAGTATTTAGTGAATTCATCGTGAAACTTGCTAATTAGCAAATTATTAGGAAAGGCGATTTGCAAAGATTAATTAAAAAAACCTTACACACTTCTTCAATAGGTAAAGCTGGATCACGAATGATTCACGCGAACACAGACGCATTTAGGTAGATCGGGGGCGCATTCCCTTCAGAAACAAATGTAATCCTCTGCGTCTTCAGCGGCTAGAGTTGGGGAGAGGAGGGAGTAAATGAGTACTGCTATGTTCATTATTACATCCAATAACAGAACACTTCAATCGCTTAGGAGTCATTCTTGTCTACATCTGCTCCGGTGTTACGAGATTTTCGGTTTCCGAGATTTTTGGTTTCAGTGGGCTGGGCACACATGAATATTCATGAGTTTCCCGGACATGCGCGTGGAACCAAGTGGAACTGAGAATTTCAGTTCACGCTCCTTGTATCTCAGCAGGTTTAATTAAATATTTTTTTTTAAAAGGTAAATATATTTACAGTGTTGCACAAACTACATTTGTTTATCATTTCCTAACAGTTTATAATGTTTTTATTAGTTTACAGTGCACGCTTTGTGCAGTCGTCCCTGACTGAATGATTGCAGGCATTCTTTGTGTAATGTTAGGATAAAGCACAACAAACTTCAGTACCGCCGCCCTGCACCAGCCTATACTTGATTTCAGTTCGCTGTGCTCTCGTTGACCCCCGCCCCCCCCCCCACCTCCGCTTGCAATGCTTTAAAACTGTGTCTGTTATTAGTTGTTATCATTGTTGAATACATCACTGCCTGCAACAAATAAAATAAACCTACATGAATCTGTGGACATATGTTTGTATACTAGTGTGTTAACTTGCCCATTCCGAGTCAGACAATTCAACATTCTCCATGTTGTCTTGGTTGTGAACTGTCTGCTGTCTGGTTGTAAACTATGATACAATCATACACTGCTGCAAAAACATGTTGAAATTTCTTTCTTTTTTCATGTTTCCAATGTAAAATAGTTAAACATCTTTACAAACAAATGTAAATTTACCAATTAAGATTATCACAAGGTTTATGGTTCCATTTGCACAGTCAAACCAACAATCCCAGAACACTTGGATGATTACAGCTACACAGATTTCCAAAAGTAGCGCAGACAGAACTAACTACCATTTCAAATATTTATTTTTATGCTCTTCTGTTACCTTTTAAGTTTTAAAACTGTCATCTTCTGGCAATGAATGAAATAACATTCACCACCATATCAGTAGCCTAATAAACTTTTTTGCAACCTACACTGATGTTATTCTGTCATCTGTTCTTTGACCATGTGTCGCACTGACTGTACCTGGATGATACACAATGATCACTGATACAAATGCATGGTCTATTTTGATGCACAACAAACACAAGGCAACATTATTTTATAGGCTAAGCATAAAGTTTCATAAACATCACACTATAATCTTAATTACGGCCCCATCTCCTTTTCGCCTATACATAACACTGTTCCCTCCTGGTGGACTGACCTGCCCAACTCAATTCGAGCAGCTGAGTCTTTAGCCATCTTCAAAAAACGACAAAAAAAACCCATCTGTTCCATGTTTATTTGACGCTCTAACACTTCACTCTGTTGGTTTCAATGACTTGTGCTCTTAAAAAAAGGCCTTAACAATAGCTGTCTCTATTCTATTACTTGTTTCTTTTGTGTGTAGTTGGGTTGTGTGAATGTTGATATAGTGGAGACAGTGACTTTGTTTTTACAATATGAATTAATCGGGATCACATCAAAATCCAGAAAGGGTAGGTCAGGAGGGATGCGATTAATAAAGTAAAAGTTTCCTGATTTGAGCAATGAACATTGAATCCTTGTTTACAATTCAAAGATGTCTGCCACAAACAAGGGGACAACAATGGAGACAAGAGGTGGATGTAATCCTTGTAGAATCTGCTAAATAAAACATAATGGGACATAATAAAGCTTAA
Source organism: Sinocyclocheilus anophthalmus (assembly GCA_018155175.1). Classification (NCBI taxonomy): domain Eukaryota; kingdom Metazoa; phylum Chordata; class Actinopteri; order Cypriniformes; family Cyprinidae; genus Sinocyclocheilus; species Sinocyclocheilus anophthalmus. The sequence goes on from JADLZN010011290.1 coordinate 659,258, forward strand.
AAAACAATTCTTAACTTGATTTTGGTACATGACATTACCATTCAAAGATTAGGATTACTGAATCTTTTTTTTTTTGTTTGTTTAAGAAAGGTATATTTTTGCTCTTCAAGAATGCATCAATTTAATAAAAATGACAGTTAAGACATTTATAAATGTTACAAAAGATTCCTATTAAAACAAATGCTGCTCTTTTGAACTTTATATTCATCAAGGAATCCTGTCGATGTATAATGTTTCCACACTTCATATAGCAGAGTACAACCATTCAGCATTGATAATAGTAAGAAATGTTTCTTAAGCGGCAAATCGGCAAATTAGATTTTTTTTTCTGAAGGATCATGTGACACTGAAGAGGAGAAGTTGAGATCTGACATCGCAGGGGGGAAAAACTTTATTTTAAATTGTAAAGTGATTTCACAATATTAATGTTTTTTAATATTTTCAATTGATGCAGTTGGTGACATGAACAAAGAACCTTACTAATACAAAACCTTAGAACAGTAATGTATCATAATATCAAAACAAGCACACTTATGAACATCTGTTAATAAAAATTTTTTTTAACATGAAACAGCTTATTTCATTCCGTAAAATGCAGTGAAGTATTTGTTTTCTCATTTACAATGTACCAAATATAGGCTACTTTTTAAACTTGTGTCCATACAATTTAGTTTAATCCAAAATTGTACTTATTAAAGGAACACTTCATGCTCTGCTGTGTGTGGTCTTAGAATCCTATTCATTTGAAATACGCCCTAAACAGTTAGAACAATTACCCCAGGAGTAGATGAAAAACGATCCGCAAATACAAGTTTATTCAGCGTTGTATTTAAAAAGAAAACAACTAACAACAGACCCAGTTTTTTTTAAAGCCTTGCCAAGCTACGCACAACGAACTGAAATCAAAGTACGTTACATAGCTTAAGTGTGCTGATGCCTGCAATCATTCAGTAAGGGACGACTGCACAAAAGCGTGCACTGTAAACTAATAAAAACATTGTTACGAAATGATGAACAAATGTAGTTTAGACGTAGGTTTGTGCAACACTGTATATATATTTACCTTTTTTAAAATATCCCAATAAACCTGCTGAGATACAAGGAGCGTGAACTGAAACTCTCAGTTCCACTTGGTTCCACGCGCATGACCGGGAAACTCACGAATATTCATGTATGCTCCGCCCACTAAAAACCGAAAATCTCGGAAACCAAAAATCTCGTAACACCGGCGGTGAAACAATGACGGACTGATGACAGTCACTCAGAGCGGGTCTAAGGTAAGACACCAGTCCAGTCTGTGCTGAAACACTACTGTCAATCAAACTATCATGGGAGGGGCCTGTTTTTGTGATGTCACACAGACAGGCATCTGAGATCGGCTCGATTTGAGAAAGGGGAAAACCTTTAACCAGATTTTTAAAAAAAACACCGGGTGGATTTTTTATCGTTATAGGGTGGCTGTGTACACACACTGCCAACACACATTTCAGTTCAAACAGCTTATAAAAGTGCATGTAGCATCCTATGACCACTTTAAATAGCCTATAGGCACAATACAGATTTATGTCTGGTACAAAATATATCGATACATACCGGTTTATCAGGTTAATTATAGTTTTTGGTATTTCATAAACTCCCTATCAGAGGTCATTCAGTACGCTTGTACGTTCACATTGTACGCACAGCATGTGAAATGTGCTCTCATCCTCATCAGCCTTAATGAGAGACTCAGGATTACACAACACAGTCTGAGCTCGTTGATCACGTAAATCAGCCCAGGGTTTGTCCTGGACGCCGGTGTCCTCAGCCCTGGTCCCAGTCTAAACACACGGGGCCTGTCCGATAACAGTTCCATATACACACTGACAGATCATCATTATCAGCAGAAGCAGGCATCAAACGCACAATGATCAGACTGCTGTCCGCACATGATGGTCTGATAGTGATACTCGTCATATGTACATCAGTTCTGAATGACTTTGAGAAGGTTTGTATTTTCCATAATCGAGAAACTACTTGATGATTCTGTGCACATAAAAGGAACCGGGAATTCTCTATAATGGAGCACTTAACAGCCTGTTTATGATAATGATAAAGTGCTTTCAAACGATTAATCGCATCCAAAAGAAAAGTTTTTTGTTAATAATATGTATGTGTACTGTGTATATTTATTATGTATATATAAATACACAAATACAGTATATTGAAAATATTTACATGTATTTACATTTATAAATGTATTTCCTATAAGGTATATTAACCCATATAATATAAATTATAACATATTTTTCTTAAATATATACATGCATGTGCGTGTATTTATATACACATAATAAATATACATAGTACACATACATATATTATGTAAACAAAAACTTGTAACTTTTATTTGGATGCGATTAATCGCGATTAATCATTTGACAGCACTATTTAAAAACCTTATTTTTCAGGTAAGAACGGCCGCGGTGCAGGGTTGCCAGATATTCACAATAAAACAAGCTCAATTGCTACTCAAAACTAATCAAAAACTAGCCCACTAGGGGGTATGTTTTTTTTTTTTCCTGGTAAAATTCGTATTCCAGAGGATTAATGTCACGTTATTTGGGTCGCTTCAACCCGCGGACATGAAAAACAACCCACGGCAACGGTTTAGGCCCAATGCTGTGGAAAACCGCGGACTTGTCAACAACTGCGCGGATGTGCCAGACTTCCAGTTTCGCTTCCAGTTATTTCTCATGCACAAAAACATCCCATATAATGTTGCTTGATGTTGCAAACTAGCATTTTTCATCATATTATTGTAAGTCATTATCATAATCATAAAAACACTCTACTGTACTTTACTATTCATATTTATTTATTTACCTACCGAAACTAATGAATGGGAAGTCTCGCTCATTCAAAGAAAATAGATTACTTTCGCGTTGGAAAATAAGGTGGTTGATTGGGAACGCAATCAGGTGAGATAGCTCAAGATAATTAGTTAGTCATTGTTTGTCCAGTTATCCAATCATATGTCCTTTTGAGGCAAACACAAACATATTTTTATAAGAACATTTTTCGAACGTTCACATTATGAAAACGTAATTTCTTCAAAACAGTTTAGAGATGTCTATTTTCTGGGTTATTGTAAATGTTATAGATTAAGGAAAATAGTTGGAATGTAACTTTTGAATGTTCTCTGAACATTCTGAAACAAGTAGTAATTTTTTTTGCAAGTGTAAAGTAACGTTTAAATACAAGTTAAACCTGTCTTGATGGATTTGTTTTTAAAAGAATTGCAGGTTTTTGCTGCACAAGAGGTAAGTGATGGACCTGGGAGGTGGTCCCTTGGGATAATTGTGGATTAGGTTGTGTTTATCAACTGTTTGGACTCTCATTCTGACGGCACCCATTCACTGCAGAGGATCCACTGGTGAACAAGTGATGCAATGCTACATTTCTCCAAACCTGTTTACATGAAGAAACAAATTCACATAGTTTTTCGATGGCCTGAAGGTACATTTTCTGCAAATGTTCATTTTTGGGTGAACTATTCCTTTAACAATTAATGCACATCATGACTTCCATTCGATGTTTCAATGCAATGCCCAAAATTCACATAAAAATATGTGGATTGAAACAACGAGAAGGTTTGCTGCTGGTGAAGATGTTGCGCTTTTATGACCTCCGTGTCAAAAGCACTTTAACACGTTTAGGCCAATATACACAATTACTCAGACAGCCCAGGCTCGGATCAATAGCACAGTGAGTGCTCTTACACATTTACAACAGCTCCTTAAAGAACATTCTCAAACCTTATCGTAAGTCTGCTGTTTAGAGGCTCCTCTTGGCTCCATTTGCTGGATGTGTCTTACTGCATTGTGGTTTTTTCCTGTAGTTATCCTCATCGATCCATCTGGTGACCTCCAGGACACACTGTAAGGGCACTGTCAATAATTTAATCTCAAAAGATTGCATAGGCCTTTTAATCAAATATAAGTGACAATCAGTAAATGGATATTTAAATGGATCAATATTTAAATGCATCATTGAATATGAGCAATGCAATTTTGAAAACTGGGATTTGACAAGCATCAGTCATGAAGCACTAAATTGCTTTTTGAAAGTAACTTTGCAACTGTGATCTTGCTGTGCTTGTGTTTGTCTGTCTGAATGTATCATAAAATGTTACAGTACATGTGTCGAGTAGACTTGCAGTTAATCATTTGAGGTCAGTTTAGGTTATGATGCTTTGACACTTCTGTAAATGGCATTACTCAGTACTGCTTTCAGTTGGTTGCACACAAGAATCAAAACTGGGTATATTTGGAATTTAATAAGGAATGTTTCAAAAAGACTCATGCTACGTTATTGTCACATGACCTCATCACAATGCATGTGTATTTCAAACACTTATCATCATAAAAATTTGATTTTAACATACTTTTTTTTTTTTAAATTGTGATATTACGTCCGGTTCATCTAGGTATTGCATCATACATAATGTTTCCATACTATGCATAGCACATACTGCATACAAATTTCACAAATATTCAATAGACTGGGGTCAGGAAGTTCTTTTTCTCTCTTTTTTTTTTAGGAAATTAATACAAGTCAGCAAGGACACATTAAATTAATCAAAAGTGACAGTAAAGGCATTTATAATGTTTCAAATCTATGCTGTTCTTTTAAACTTTCTATTCATTAAAGAATCCCGAAAAAAATAAAATGTATTAGAAACACTGATAATAATAAGCAAATCAGCATATTATAATGATTTCATGACTCTGAAGTTGAAATGATGCTAAAAACTCAGCTTTGCATCACAGGAATTAATTACATTTTAAAATATATTCAAATAGGAAACTTGTTTTAAATTAATAGTGTTTCACAAGATTAATGTTTTTACTGTATTTTCATCAAATAAATGCCTTGGGGATCACTTACAAAAAAAAAAAAAATACAAAAGATAATATATAGCTCTGAATATGTAAAGACCAAACCAATCATCATTTAGTATGCAAATAGACATAAGAAATAAGACCAATCACAACTCAGTATGCAAATGAGAGGCCACACTGAACATTCGAATGTAAGTTAACAGGAGATTTTTCAAACTTCAGAATTGTAACTATTTTCTTAATAAGCAGATTAAATGTTTATAAACCCAAAATATCATAAGGCAGCAAAAATTTTAATGATTGACAAACCAAAGTATACGATATAAGAATAATTATAAGATAGAACAAGCCCTAACCAGACTGACTGAAGGAACACGAGGGCGGTTCTGCCTTGCAAACACTGTAGCTACATGAACGTCTGTGATGTTACGTTACTAAGCAACAGCGCGGGAGAAACTGCAGCATCACTTTTCATTTGAATAAGTGTCTGGAGCAGAGCTTCATGGGTCGTCCGATCACGAGGCCTTTAGCTTCTGCAAATATACTGACTGGCCCTACACCATCTGTGCTGCTGCTGCTGCGGCCGGCCTGCGGCTCTCGTCAGGAAACGTCTTGGTTTTGGTCACTTGCTTAATTGCGTTTTTCTTAAATTATTATCTTATTGTCTTACTGATGGGCTCAAAGGAGAGGCAGTCTGTGAAGCTAACTGAATTATTCTGCATTATCTAAAATGAGCATTAGTGGAAAACGGAAATAAACACCCCAAATGACACGATAACAGGGTGTGGTGTGGTGAAAAACGAGAACGCTGAGGGAGTTTTATTGAATAACTAGAATATGGCAAGATCATTTTTCGTTTTCTTTTCTTCTTCCCTGTATGCTAGGCTGGAGATTGAGTCATCTTCACATACGAGCTCATCTGAGTCTCAGACGAATTATTAATCAAGTCCTAATAGATCCAGCCAGCAGTTTCTGAAGCCTGTAAAGAGACAGATTGTCTTGATGATCTATTCGGATGTATTTTGTGGCCAAATGTGCTCTTCAGTGTTTGTGTTTACTAATGAATCCTAGATTTTAATGAATTATTGATTAAAATTTTCATATAATTATGATCTTATGGAAATTATATATAAATGTTAATGTAGGTGATTATTTGTAATAAAAAAAATTTTATAATAATAATAAATAATTACTAGATATACACACCCACACCCACACATATTTATATATATATATATATATAAGTATATATATATATATTGTGGTGAACCAAGAAATCTATCAGTAAAAACAAACTTTTACTTTATATAATAATAATAATAAATAATAATGTGGCAGATAAATAAAAAGTATATTCTATTTTTTGACCTGCACTGGCAATTACTCTAAAATAATAATAAAATAATATATTGTGATGACAACGAAAATATATAATTCCTATTTATCACATTGACATTTTGTAATAATATAATAATAATAAACTAATAATGTTATGATCAAGAAAAATAATTTTTTTTTGTTTACCCAAAAACTTCCCAACAGTGACATTTGTAGTAGTCATAACATAATATAATAATAATCAAACAATATCTGTTTTTTTTGTATTCTGACAATAATGCTAATGTTGTTATTATTAGCATTCTTTTTATTGCTTTTTGGATCAGGTCAGATTAATCATAATTATTATAATTATTAATATAAATATTAATTTTAGTATAATAAGACACAACCTAATAATCATCATCATCATTATACTACTAATCCTATTAGTTATTATTGTTGTTGTTTGTTATTATTATTAATAATTATAAATAAAATAAATGATGAATACCATTCTGTGATATGTAAAACAATAAAACAAAGAATATACACGATATATGGCATTTGCTACTCTGCAAAACAGACATTAGATGAGGATATGTGCGGTCAGACACATGTGCACTCACACACAAAACCTCTGAGGCCAACAAAATGAAGCATTTTCACATAAAAGCTCATTAGTAGAGAAACTGTGGTATTTTGCGGAAGTGGATGATTGTGGTGGAGTTGAAATGGTCAGGACTGAAGTTACGGGAGCTCTAATGTGCTCCTAGTTAGAGCGGACAGTTACTTGAGACCAGGGGCCAGCTGCATAAACATAGCCACTGTGTTAAGACTGTGTCCTAAGAACTAGTTTGACCAACTAGTTGTTAGCCAAGAGGTAATCAGACTTACTTTTTGGATTCAAATTAGACCATTCTCCCTTTTTATAACTGACTTTAAGAAATTATGACCAGTCTTAAAGAGAAAAAATTTGATGACTAACTTTTTAAGTCTAGTCTAAGCGGTTTATGCAACCGGCCCCAGAGCTCTGTCCATAAAACATCTCTCTCCCGGAGAAACATTACTATGTGTTTACGAACAGACATCAGGGCGTATAGATGCTGTCAAATGTGAATACATTTAGAGGAATCATCACTTAGAGCAAACGGTTATCGTTGCCAATTGGAAATGTTGATGTAAAAACTTTTTTATTATTTTTTTTTTTACTTTTTTCTATGGAAGATTGTTTTCTTAATGGGATAAAAAAAAAAAGGAAATACATTTTAAATGTAATTTAATTTATAAGTTTTTATTTTTTACTTTTTGTCTCTCAACCTTCTGACTTTTTTTTTCACACTTTCGAGATATAAAGTCAGAATTGGAAGATATAAACTTGCAATTCTAAGAAAAAAATGTCAGATTTGGGAGATTCAGAATTGTGGAAAAAAAGTCTGAACTGAGACACAAAAAGTCGCAATTACCTTTTCACCTTTTTTTTTAACCAAAGGCTTCGAGTGTTTTCCATACATTTTAGTTTTTATGAAATGCATGAGGATTTGGAAACCTGGTTGAACACAATCATAACTTTTGAATTTCACATGTTTTTTTAATGTTTTTGAAAGAAGTCTCTGATTTTTTTTGATGAAAAATACAGTAATAATATGAAATATAACAATTTAACAACTCTTTTCTACTGTAATATATTTTAAAATGTAATCTATTCCTATGCAGCCATTACTCCAGTCTTCAGGATAAAAAACATAATTATTCCAAATCTTTGGAGGGGAAAAATTTTCAATAATATGCATATGTGCTTTAACAGTTGAAACCAAAATTCATGAAACTAAAAAAAAATAGTGAATACACAGAGTTGTATCAGGTGTGAGGTATGTGATGAGTTTATTCTTTTAGCTTAAAGAACTGATCCATAGCAATGTCTCGCATGCAGTTTAACTCACAGACTACAAGCATGATGCATATAAAAGCTAGTGATTTATGTCTTATGCTGTTTTGATATTCGTCTCATATAAATTCATAATATACCTAGAATTCATTTTCTCAATACATGTCACATTCACATGGAGCAGTTACACTTACGACTGTGTTTATGTGGAGCATATGAGTCTCTGACATGAAACGAAATGTAATGATAACGTTCATAACTATAAAAATGTAAACAAATACACACTATCCCATCAGTCTTCAGTCATCGTAAAGACACATGTCAAACAACCTGTTGGCTAACATTGATAACAGAAATATATAGAACTAGAATCATCATTGGTGTAATATGCAGCAAACAAAAGTGGTGCATTTATATATTCCTCAGTGTTATTTATAAAAACCGAATGCATAATACAAATAAAAACGCCCATAGTTCACAATAACATTTTAGCTTCAACATAATCAAAAGGATTATATTTCCCATACAACTTCAGCATAATTTTGTATTTTAGCTTTTATGATGCATATAACCTTTTACTTTCACATTCCCTATATAGATTATAATCCATAATTTATGCATTATAGAAATTATATAACAGATTGCATGTTCCTACAAAATATTTACACATATGAAGAAGCATTTTTGAGAGAAATCTTTTCAAATGCAAAGATTCGAATGCTGAAAGATGCAGTTTTGGCTTAAGACAGCTACCTGACCAAATCAGAGTTCATATACAAAAATGAATTCACAACCATTTATGAATCCCGCTACGATGCAGAAGTCAAGATGTGAACGGATCTCTAAACGCTTTATTAAAGGAATAGTTCACCCAAAAATGAGAATTCGCTGAAAATGTACTCTCCCTCAAGTCATTCAAGATGTAGATGAGTTTGTTTCTTCATCAGAACAGATTTGGAGAAATGTAGCATTGCATCCTTTGCTCACCAATGGATCCTCTGCAGTGAATGGGTGCCGTCAGAATGAGAATCCAAACAGCTGATAAAAACATCACAATAATCCACGACTCCAGTAGGACTCTCGACTTAGCGGGCAACAGCTTGAAGTTAACAAGCTTTAATGATGGGTTTGCTTCTTACAAACATTTTTTCTCTTCACAAGATGTTAACAGATGGACTGGAGTGCTGTGGATTATTGTGATGTTTTTATCAGCTGTTTGGACTCTCATTCTGACGGCATCCATTGGTGAGCAAGTGATGGAATGCTACATTTCTCCAAATCTGATGAAGAAACAAATTCATCTACATCTTGGATAGCATAAGGGTGTGTAGCATAATTTTCAGACAATTTACATTTTTGGGTGAATAATGCAAGTGCAATATCAGTGATGCAGCTACAGAAAAGGCTGAAATCAGACAGGTTTCACAGTCTAGGATGTGACGGGAGTCTTGAGGTTTTAAGGAAAGAGTTTGCTGCAAGCTCTCGAGTAGGGAAGGCACGTGTGCGAATGGCTTTCTAGCATGTTGAAGAGAGACCTGAGAGGCACTGAGCCATTCTGAAATACTGAGTGGGAAACTTGTATGACTACAGGTGAGCTGTCATGCAACTATAATTACACGTGTATCAACAACCGACTGCAAAAGTGGTCTGCAACAGTCAATAAAAGAATGAAAAACCATCAACTCTGTCTCAAGTAACATAGGACAACGCAACCTCGCAACAAATCACGCTCAATTAAAAACAAAAACAAACAAGAGAAACGCAAAATTCTCTCAACAAAGAGAAAAAATTACATTTAAAGAGGAAGTGTGTCATTTCTGCACCTATAAAAGCACCAAACATTCCTGTTCAATTGCAACAGCGTTCTTGCTGAATTATATAATCTATATTATATATGCTTTAATTACACACTTTATTTTTGTATATTTTGCCATTAAGGTCTGGTGCCACTTGTGGCACAAGAATCACACACTTCAACTCTAAATGCAACACACTGGATGTATCTCCGACACACAAAGAAAACGCATCAGATCACAACACTTAAACAAAACGACAACATTTGGTACATCGCCATTTTCGCCAGCGAGTGAAACAGGTTAGGCGTAGCAGCTTCACTGCCTAACTCATGTCAATCACAGCTCCAGAATAGGCACAAAGTTCAAGTATGCTCAGGCAGAATGGCATAGACATCCACATCAAACAGACAAGGTCACCTGACCCTGACAAATAACTTGAAGTAAAAGTTGTAAACAATTGTTTGTAATGCTACTCTAAATGCCGTTTCCTTTGTCTTCCACTTCCTTCTCATGTTTGTCCTTCTTGTATTTGTTTGTGGCGTTCTGCGTCAGGCTATCATACGACAGCGGAGAGGACGTGGCGGGCGTTGCATCAGAGTTTTCCAAAGCGCTGTCATCCTCGCACTTTTCATTGTCAACAGATTCTTTACTCGGGACCTTCCCGTTTTGCTGCCTGGTCTTTCTGTACACATTACGGATCTTCTTCATACTATGTCGGACTATGTGGTTCCTATAGGCTCTCTGGATGATCGCAGCAGACATATCTTCATGCTTCCTGCGCAGGGTTGTGGTGATGGGCTCATAAGAGGACTTTGAGGGGTTGGCGGCCATGAATCGGTCTTCCATTTGTCTGTGAAGGATGTCCATCTCGCCGCCTTCCCCGAGAACCCGTTTGGTGAATTCGAACAAGATATCCAGACAGTGGATGCGTTCGCCGCTCACCATCGGCAGATCCATGGAGATCAGCTGCAGTCGGTTGGGCTTGGGGATTCGCAGAGGCGGATCCAGAGAATTGGCGAAGTCTGACAACTTGTCGTAATCCATGAACTGCGTGGCTTTCGGGTCAAACTTCTCCCAAACCTCGTAAAACCTATTGAAGTCATCTTCGCTCAAAGGCTCGGTGCTCTCCTCGGTGGCCACGCTGAAGTTCTCCAGGATGACGGCGATGTACATGTTCACCACGATCAGGAAGCATATGATAATGTAGCTGACGAAGAAGAAAATCCCGATGGGCGGGTTCCCGCAGTCGCCTTTAACCTGGCTGCCAGGGAAGGTTTTATTCGGGTTGCATTCGGATTCATTGGTATTTAACATGGGCGCCAGAAGGCCGTCCCAGCCTGCCGAGGTGGTGATCTGAAACAAACACAACATGCTGTTGCCAAACGTCTCGAAGTTGAACATGTCATCGATGCCGCCCGATTTTTTGACGTAGGCGAAGTTGGACATGCCGAAGATGGCGTAGATGAACATGACAAGGAAGAGAAGAAGTCCGATGTTGAAAAGGGCAGGAAGTGACATCATCAACGCAAACAGAAGGGTCCGTATTCCCTTGGCGCCTCGGATAAGACGTAGCACGCGGCCGATCCGGGCGAGGCGAATGACGCGAAACAAGGTGGGCGAGACAAAGTACTTCTTAATGACTTGTGCCAGGAACATGCCTGCAACGACAAGAGGTAAACGAATGTTGAAACAGCACTGTCTATATTCAGGAGGACATAGTGATTTTTTGCAAGCAAAATTACTGATTTTGTGATGTTAATTTCCAAAATTTTGCTGAAAATTTTTGATTTAAAAAAAATATAATTAGGTGACAATTTAAAAAAATTTAAAAATAGGCTTGTTTATTTTTGTGTCCTTCTCAATTCTGACACACTTTTAAACAAGATATTTTCAAGTTATTTTTGTCATTAAAAATACAATTTAATAATGTGCTGTGACAAGCGCTATATAAATTAATTTGACAGTAGTCGTATGTCCAAAAAAAAAATGCTGAAGGCTTATTTATTTTGTGTTTTACCAAACTACAACATAACTTTTAAACAAAATTGAATATGAGTAAGTGCATAGACGGCAGCAGGTTTATTAGGCTGCTGTCACTTTAAGACCTAGGACCAGATTTACTAAACAGGGCAAATTAGCACAAGAACACAATTCCAAAACAGCGCAGATGAGCGTGGAAATAAGCAGAGACGATGCTCATCAGGTGCGGGTGATATACTTACGACACAGCCGCAAAAAAGTTTAAGACATGCTTTTTTGAGCGTTAAATAATGGCGCAAATACCAGGTAATTTGACGAGCGCAAACGTTAGTAAACCACGTTGCATGAGTCATTTTAATACTCGCCTCCCATAAATTTTGCGTCTGAAAGGGAAACTCCTACAAATACATATTCAGTAAGGTCAGGCGCAAAAATAACTGTGTCCACACCTTTTCAGTGCTAATTCTTCACTGCACGTCTTTAGTAAATCCTTACAGTACTATTTTAACACCAAAAGACGGTTTGCGCTGGCGCAAGCTGTTAGTAAATCTGGCCCCTAATGCACAGATCTAATATACTGACGCACACTGAATTTTCTTCCAACTATTTATGTTCACAAAACATAACCGATAACATGTGATCATGGGTGTTTCCGGTTATTGCGCATAATTCTTTTTTACATCAAGCACACACCTCACTTTATTTTATCATTCATTCACGCTTCTTTATCACACTAATGTGTCAATAACTAAGTAGTACTGCACTTTTTGTGATTATTTTGCAGTTAAATGTTTGCTGGTTTGCAGAAAAGAAGATATTTTGTTGATTTTGCATTGCATTAGTTGATCACGCAACTGCAAAAAAATGGAGGGAGTGATAAAACAATTGCTTAGTAAAGGGTCAATTCCTCATCATACAGCAGATCTTACCAGCTATAGACAGGATGACCACGATAAAGTCGAATACATTCCAGCTGACGGTGAAGAAGTACTGCCGTAGCGCAGCCATCTTTAGCACACATTCGCTGGTGAAGAGCACAATGAAACCAACATTGATCCAGTTCAGCACTTTGCCCATTTCCTTGGATTGATCATCCGTCTCCACCATCATAGTGACCATATTGAGCCAGATAAGGACCATAATGAAAATGTCAAAGGCCTGGTTGGGGGGGGGGGGGGGGGGGGGGGGGGGGACGGGTCAAGATGATCCTTTAATCTGTTCGTAACTATAAATGAGAATTTATACATGAAAAGATGAACATCAAGTCATTCCAACCCCTTTTTGTTTTATACCTTCTGTGAAGCAGAATGTTTGCACTTCTCTATTCCATATAACAAAAGCTGTGGTGATTTATACTAGGAAATCTTAACAGCAGTCTATGGGCTCTATTATACACCCGGCGCCAAGGCGCGGTGCATGTGTTTTTTGCTAGTTTCAGCCCGACGCAGTAATATTTTTCACGTCCTGCGCCACGTTGTTTTAATGCATTTGCGCCCATTTGTGCACCCATGTGCGTGCTGGTCTAAAAAGAGGTGTGTTCAGGCGCATTGTTGGCACGTTGCTATTTTGAGGAACTGACAATAGACTGCGCCATAGACCAACTCAAACCTGGTCTAAAGTCTGGCACACTATTTTTTCTTTGTTATTTAAAGAGCACGTTAGTAATATGCGCCTATATTGATGTGTCTTAAGGTTCTAAGACACGAAACGATCGGTTTGTGCCAGAAACCGAACAGTATTTATATAATTTTTTACCTCTAACACACCACTATGTCCAACTGTCTTTGGGTGCTCGCACGGCATCCGGTGCGTGAGGTGTACGCGCTCTGCCGTAGTTTACGCAAGCACCGGAAGTGATCTCTCGCGCGTATACGTCACTCATTGTTTACACAGTGCACAGTCATTGTAGGTACGACGGCTAATCCAAATGGTACTTACTTGCGCTTATTCAGATTTTTCAAACCGACATAAAACTAAAAGATTACGTTCTCACGCGCGAACTCATTCGGGAGTGGTGACTTTCCACGTATTCTCAACTTCTGAGCCTGCTCGCCTGAAGTTATGCTTGATTGCTCTTCGGCTGGATATCAACACACCCATTAACGTAAACTACGCCAATGCGCGTACACACCTCACGCACCGGAAGCCGTGCGCGCGCACAAAGACCGTTGGACATAGTGGTGTATTAGAGGTAAAAAATTATAAAAATACTGTTCAGTTTCTTGCACAGAAAGAGTCGTTTTGTGTCTTTACACATCAATGAATCATTACGAGCTGCAGGGTTTAATTTGGATTTGTCTGTGCATATTTTTTTTACTCTCATAGATTTTGTTACCATTCCCATGCATTCTACACTGACAGAACGCAACGGCTGGAGTTAAAATCATCAATGTCTTCTACCTGAAGAAACAAAGATCCCCATCTTTGCTTGCCCTGGGGGTAATCAGATAAACTCAAATTTTCATTTTTTGGTGAACTATCCCTTTAAGAGAATAGGGACGACCCTTTTAGACCATGCGCCGGGCATGCCGACCATTTTTCCCGTCGTTAAACTAGCAAAAGTGGATTCGGACATGCCCTGAGTGCACCTGCGCCGTCTACTTTAGACCATGCGCTTAGATCGTTAAAATAGGGCCCTATACATATAGAAAAATCACCATAAACTTTAGGTTTACGGAATAAGAAGAGCTTAGACATTCTGCCTCATTTTGCATTTCATCGAAAAAATAAAAGTTCTGGCATGACATGATGACAAGCATGTAAGCTGTTTTTCAAAGAAATGCTTACTTTTGGCCTTGGAATGGGTTTTTGAGGTTTCTTTGAGCCGAGCTTCTTCATAGCGTTGTAGTATTTCTTCTGCTCTTCTGTCATGAAAATATCCTGACCCCCAAAGTAAAGACAGAAAAGACAGAAAGATCATTTTGGGACTAAAACGGCCTCGGTTTTATCATCCAAAATATGTACTTTCAATCGATTTAAGAAAAATAACTAATTAATCGGACATTTTTCTGAAATTAATCGCGATTCATCCCACTAACATTAAAGTTTTTAAATATACTTTTATTTTGCTATAATTTCACATTCAATCTTCAAATTTAATGTACAAACAACATAAAGACAGTATATTTTTTAAATATTTGTTTAATGGCATCTTTTTTATGACTGAAGGCCAGTATCAATAATACCAATACTGATTTCTCTATAAAATTGTTTTCCCTCCCTAATATTTAACCATTACTATAGCCATTCAACATTACAGTATAATTGAGAGCTACAAATTTTAACATTTATTAGAATACTTAAAATAACTTCTAATTTAAGTGAACTTACAAACATCTTTCATAAACCATAAATAAATGCCCCCCCCCCCCCCCCCCCCCCCCCCCCCCCCCCCCCCCCCCCCCCCCCCCCCCCCCCCCCCCTCATTATTTCCTGTGCCTTTCAGCAGAATATACAGAAATTTCAATTGAAGTTATCAAACACTAATTTTAAATTAAATATAGATGTATCCTTAAAGCTATAAAAGTTATTTTTTTCTTTGTCCTTTGATTAATAGACTTCACAGCAGCTGGTTATTAGGTTATTTGGGCTGTTATTTCTTTAAGAGCTGCGCTGCGGATCTGACACGCATCCTCTTTTCTCCTCAACTCTTTTTACCATTTCTGACCCACTCAGGTCTTAAAGTCTCTATTAATGAACTGACGAGTTAAATCGGGTGTGTTAGATGAGTGAGTATTTCCCCCCTTCTGGTCAATGTATCTGCTGACTTATTCCCCGTTAGGGATAAAAAAAAAAATATAGATATATATAGATATATATATACACACTCCGGGTGATTCTACATCACCACACCACCCACCAAGCTATAAATCCAAAAATCAAAATATTTTTTAAAACACAGCAATTAATACTGCAACATGACATACAAAAAACTATAAAATAAAAGGGACTTCCGCTGTCAGCGCTCCTCCTGCTAATAGAGATGCCTGTTTTTTTTATCCTGTTTCCCAAGCCTGAATCCATGCAGCGTTTCAGAAAGTCAGCGCGCGCTATTCATAGTTACCAGTATGAAATTAATCAGCGTTTTTGCTCAAACTCCTTACTTCTATTGTGACCTAATGCAGATTGTAAATAAACTGATGCATAATGTCTTAGATACAGAACGCAGAATTTACTGTCACCGTAATGTGGGAATTATGACCTCAATATTGATGTGGTTTGGCAGAGATCGTCTTTCCGTGAGTCATTAAGAAATGCTGGTTCTATTCTATTGTAAGAATAGTGCGGTAAAGTGTGAATACATCGCCAATGTGCGCACTTTGGAATAAAGTTTTTGTATGTTTTGTGTAGCACAGCACTGATCAAAATGGAGCCAATGCCGATTGAATATGTGTGTCTCGTTATTCTACTCAAATTATCATTAACTCCTGATTGATTTTGCATTCCTGGCAGAAATGAGAACTATTAGTGTCACTGTAAAGTATTATCATAATTAGTGGTCAAATATCGAAGCTATCCAATCTCAAGGTCAAATAAGAATATTTATTGTAAAAATGGTTTTGTAACAGCGGTCAACAAATAATCTATATATTTATTGCTGTGATTTGTGATATATTTTAAAGGAAGAAAATACAAGTCCCCCCCTCCCCCCAAAACATCCCCCTCTCTGGTTTGTTCACAAATCGCACCCTGTATATATATATATATATATATTTTTGTATATATATATATATATATAATATAGGGTAGCGATTGAAAAAAAACTACATACAGACATACATTCATATATATTTCTGAGTCAGAATAACAGAAACTAGCATTAAAAAAACCCATTCAAAATCAGAAGCAGATGGCATTGTTGTCAAGCTTATAGAATATAGATACTTATCTTTTTCTTCTGCTGATTGAAGTTGTCAATGATGACGCCAATGAAGAGATTTAATGTGAAAAAAGCTCCAAGGATGATGAAGATGACAAAATAGAGGTACATATACAGATTCCTCTCATACTCTGGTTGATCATTTACCTGCAGAGATGGAGATGAAGGGCAGCATGCACCGTACAGATTGATTATAAGAATGGGTATCATAATTTTGATTAATAGTTATTGAAGCAGCTGTAAAATGACAATCAAAAAAAGACTTACTTTGTCAGAGTCCACCGCTGCATGCATAATGGGCAACCACCCTTTAAAAGTGGCCTTGACAAAATGAAGAAAACTTGACATTTTACTTTTTGATTTTACGACCATTAATATTATTGCACTGTGAAATTATTTTTGCATGGGAATTAATATTTTGTTTTAAAATATTAGACATAATTTATTTATACTGTAAAAGCATTTAAAGGGGTCATGTGATGCGATTTCAAGTGACCCCTTTAAATATCATGGTACGATCTGATGTACTGTCTTACATTTAATTTTAAATTCATAATGTCAATAATAATCATATTTATTTATATTATAATACTCTACTACTATATTAATGGCGAGTAACTACAGGAAAACAGACAGAGAGATTTTCCAATGATGTTAAAATCCCTTCTTATGATGAAACATTATACATTTTCTATGTTCAAGGTTTCAAAAATAATAATAAAATCAAATCAAAATCAAAAACTAATCTCTCTCACATTTACTGACCATCAAATGCTTAGGGCAACCTTACCACTTGTAGCAGGGCCAGGTAACCATTTCCTACATTGTCAAAGTTAATCTTCACATTTCTCCAGACGAGTTCATTGGGGCTGTTGAGACAATCCGTTTTATTACCGATATCTGCGATAGACATGCGCTGTCCCGAGGTTTGGTTTACACATTCGTAAAACTTTCCGGCGAAGTAGTTGACGCCCACAATGCTAAAAATGAGCCAGAAGATGAGGCAGACCAGCAGGACGTTCATGATGGAGGGGATGGCACCCAGAAGAGCATTCACAACCACCTGCGTCAACAGAAACATCACAAAGGGTGAATGAATATTGTGCAATCGTCACGGAAGCACTTTGTTTTACAGCTCATTCAATGATTAATTTGCCGCAACTCAAAAATGAACAGTAAAAAGTATAAAAATATACGCAGGTAAAAATAGCTTCTTCTATTGGTGTTATTTTGTTCAAATATAATTTTTCTCATGTTTATCTAGTGTGGCAAACAATGTGGAAAACATGCCTTGAATATTTTCCGATTAGTCTTTTATTGTATTTTACATTCAACATTTTGAATCTTCTTAAATATAATGGCTGATTGGTTGAAATGATTATTCATTTGAGTGAAATAAAAGGTCATTTCAGGGTAAAAACATCAATATTGATATCACGTATCTCTTTCACATAACTTTTTTTGCCATATCACCCAGCTCTATTATAGGCCTGATATATGGAATTACTTTTGTGTCTTTATTATTCAATCAAACATTCGGTGTTTGAGAGTAAAACTAATTATTTTGTAATTAAAAAATAAAAGATTGCAAAAAAAAGTCCCTCCCCCCCCCCCCCTTCTTCTTGAGCCTAATTATTTGCAGTGCGTATAAATCTTTGAAAATTTTTCTTTTTCTTTGTGCACTTTAAACACTTTTCATTGCGAAAACACGAATGTGACTCTCTTCACTCGCATGCAAACTTTTCAACCTCGCAAACAAAAGTTTTAGACCCGCAAAAAAAGATGGCAGAAAAGTATGGAAGCCCGTTTCCGCCACTGAATAAAAAAATAAACGTGGTAATTGCAACTTTTTATCTGACAATTCCGACTTTTTTTCTCAGAACTGCGTGGTATAAACTCGCAATTCTGACTTTTTTTCTCAGAATTGTGAGATATAAACTCACAATTCTGAGAACATATCAGTCTTTTTCCCCCCCTCAAAATTGGACTTTAACTCGCAATTGTGAGTTTATATCACGCAATTCTGAGAAAAAAAAGTCATGGTGTCGGTGGGTGCGGTGACTTTATAATCTCGCAATTCGACTTTATATCTCGCAATTCTGACTTTATAACTCGCAATTGTGAGTTTATATCTCACAATTCTGTGAAAAAAAGTCAGAATTACGAGAAAAAAGTCGCAATTACCTTTTTTTTTTTTTTTTTTCAGTGGTGGAAACGTGCTTCCACAGAAAAGAGAGTCACATTTGTGGTTTCGCAATGAAAAGTGGTTAAAGTGCACAAAGAAAAATAAAAGATTTTCAAAGATTTATGCGCACTGCAAATAATTAGCCTCAAGAAGACTTTTTTTTGCAATCTTTTATTTTTTAATTACAAAATAATTAGTTTTACTCTCAAACACAGAATGTTTGATTGAATAATAAAGACACAAAAATAATTCCATACTGATACACCAGTAAAACTAAGTGCATCCGTTTTTTTATTCGGTTGACTTTTGGTAAAGAGAGGAAAACACATGAGTGTAATGAGAATCTGCCCAGTGTGTAATGGTTAGCAGGAACAATGGCAGGAGGACACATCGTTACCGGCAATGACAATAACGATAGAGGGGAGAAGCAGGGAAAAAAGAAAGAAGAATGGAGAGGGAAAGTTATTAGTGCACATCGATCTGTGCACTCACTAGTTTTGTCTGTTTTGCAGTTTGGATGATTGTGCAAAGTTCAGAATTGAAAGATCAGCTGAATTTGAAATGTGATCACACTATGTTGATTTGGAGCAATTTAAAGAAATTAGGCTGCAAATATATAAAATATAAATTATAAAACATATACAGTATAACATTTCAAATTTGAAATACATAATCTCTCTCTATAAAAATAAATTTTACCTGATAAAATGAGCATTTTGTGATGATAAATACTAAGATGATATTATGTATTTATATATATGATATAGTTCTAATTTATATTTTAATATATTATTTTAAATAATTTAGATAGATTTATATATAATCAATTCAATTGTCTACTTCAATTCATATTCAGGAACCGAAATGCTATTTAAATGCCTCTCAGTTCAGTTCTGAATGACACACAACCTTGACAACCTTGGCATGAAAAAGCATGACCTTTAGGAAGTAAGGTGAAGCCACAGTATTAACATTTACTGTAAATGAACAAACACAAAAATAAATGAAAGCGCATGTTAAAGGCACTCAGCAGCAATGGCACATCCGGATGCAGACACTGTCAATACAGACAGAGGAGAGATCAGTGATTGCCACGTGAGGGGAGGACGTCATCGCAACATCACATTCGTGTGGAGAACGTACGCAAGCGTTTGGTCAATAACAGTACTAATATAGTACTGAGCTTAATACATAAAGCAGCACGTCAATGCTCCCTACCATCGCTTGCAATTCACAGCTTTAGCAAAACACCACAGATGATGACCAGACACAGGATTATGTCACAGTTGAATTTCAATGGTCTCAAGCACCCTGCAGCCAATAAGTAGTTTTTGTTCATTGTCTTTTAGGACGAGTTCTTGTTAATCAATTTTACTCCATTTCTAAAAACATTTTTGTAGAAAATCAGACACAATCCAGCACAATAAAACATTTCTCGCTAGACGACTCTCAACGTCAACCTGAGCATTTGAAACCATTTACTTTCTTAAAGGGGTCATATGATGCGATTTCAAGTTTTCCTTTCTCTTTGGAGTGTTACAAGCTCCTGGTGCATAAAGAAGATCTGTAAAGTTGCAAAGACTAAAGTCTCCAATCCAAAGAGATATTCTTTATAAAAGAAGTTAAGTTAAGAGTCAGCCACGCCTACCTAAATCGACTCGTTCTAACACGCCCCCACATTTCTCGTCAGATGTGGGACGCTTTTCATACGCCTCCCATGTTCCGCAAAGAACGAAAGGGCTTAACTTTTTTATTCTTGCTGTTGCCGCGCCGCTGCCATTTTGTGGAGATGCTATGTTTTTCGTTGTGAAAGCGAAACTACTTTGTTTAGCCTTCCAAAAGAGGACACGACTAGAAATCAGTGGTTAAGTTTTATTTACAACACTGTTCCAGAACAGTTCAACCCAAACATTCAGATGTGTGCAGCGCATGTGATGGAGGATGGATGAGGACTGTTTCCTGAACCAGTAGCCTATTGCGTCTGTGGCACAAAGACCGTTTATATAAAGTTGGGCAGTTCCAACTTTGCAAGGACAGTCTTAAAAAAAAAAATTTTTGCCACTGATGATTCAAACGCAAGTTTTGAGCAGTGTAGAGTAGGCTTGTTGTTTCTCCAATCACAAATGCAGACATGGTTTTATGTTTATGCAGCGCGATACGGTACGTGTCCACAATCCACAAATTACTTACGTTATTCGGTTTATAAACGTGCCTGACACTCCCTCTGACGCGAAATAAAACATATCCGAGGTATTTCATTTACCTCCTAACAGTCTTGACCTGAACTGCTAAAAGAGAACCGATGATGGGATGTGCACGAGCAGAGCAGCTGGACTGAGTCTCGTCCTGCTGGGAGATGGCATCACAGTATTGTAAAGGGGTGTAACATTTCCGTCACACGCTTGAGGCATTCGGCCAATCACAACGCACTGGATAGCTGACCAATCACAGCACACCTCGCTTTTCAGACCGATGAGCTTTGTAAAAATCGCGCTGGCGTTTCAGAAAGGCGGGGCATAGAGGAGAAACAGATGTCAGTATGTGGAAAATAATTTTTTTTTGAACCTTAAAACCGTAAAAAAAAAAATACATAAAACCGTTGCAAGCATTACAACACACCAAATACACCAATAAGTTCTTTTTAGCAACATCATATGACCCCTTTAATGCATGTTTACGAACTTATTGTGAATGATTACGTGCACATTATACGAAAGCAGCGTTTCGTTTTTGTCAGCTAAACCACTTTGATCTAAAGTATACCTGAGATTTTAGGTTAATTTTTCAAAACAGTCACATGACATGCAGGTTAAACATAAAATATTTTCATTTTAAGGGGACAGTTCACCAAAAAAATGAAACTTCTGTCATTTACTCAATTTCTTTCTTCTGTTGAACAGAAACGAAGATATTTTTAAGAATGGTGGTATCCAAAGAGTTGACAGTAGCCATTGACTTCCACAGTATTTTCCCCATACTATGGAAGTCAATGGGGACCGGCAACTGTATGGTCACCAACATTCTTCAAAATATCTTCTTTTACAACTTCATACAGGGTTTGAACAACTTAAGGGTGAGTAAATGATGACCCTTTAATTATTTACTTTTTAAAAAAAAAAATTTTTTTAGATTTAATTAATTATTAGCTATTTATCAACTCTCAAAGTTTGGGCAACCCTGTACTAAATAATGATGTTTGAAATCTTTCATCGAAATGTATAACTTGCTCCTTTTTCTTTTCAGATTACATCAAATCCTCAACTATGTGACGACACGTGACTCTATTTTGGTATTTAACACCTACTTTGTATGATACAATCAATTTCTGATAGATAAATTCAAGCCCCACAATGTATTTTTTCCTCACTGCATGTCCTATATGTCAGTTTCATGTTGACTTCAATAAGCTGATCTGCTCAGAGGACTTCATTCACATGTCCAGCCAGAAAGAAACACAAAACTACTGAAAGGGGCTTTTCATACTGCAATAAACCTTGGGTTAACATCTTCTTAATTCTTTATTAAGCTTTAAAATTTTAATTCTGCTTTTACCAAACTTTCATCAAAGTACAATATTTATAAGAGAATTGACAACCTAAACTACAGAGAGCAACAGACAACCAGTAATGAATCAATCAGTGCTAGGCTCAGTAAATATGCATGCACTTCTCTTAAAGTTGTGCGTTTTTTGTCTTTAACTCTTCAGAAGACTTAAGCATGGCAACATCTTTTCAAAGATAAAACAGATTTTTAAAATAGACTGCATACTTGCTGCATGCTGTATTTATCCGATTTTAATTTTATAAATATAAAAAATTAGGGCTGTGATGAAAATATTGATCTCTCGATTTTAATGGATTCTTATTTTGATGAACCAAAATCGATTCTTAAATCCCAGGAATCGGTCTGTTTTCAGATGATGCATGAACAAAAAAAGCCATTCAACGTTTATAGATCTTTAGTCAGTTGGAAAAATGAACATTATGCTAAACTTACACACTATATTAGCCTATATATTCTTTCTTTTTTTACCTGTTTTTTAATATTTAATGTATGCTTGAATAAATCTATTATGAAAACAAGTTATGACATCCACTGTTTAAAGTGCTACAAACTGGAGAGGCAAGCGGGCGCGGCAGGGTTTTTCATAAAAACGTATTATCGGCATATAATACTTTTTTTTTTTTTTAAAAACAGCCTTATGTGCAATTTAAATGTTTGTTTACAAATCACTTTAATATTACAGTAAAGTTATATATTATTATAGTAATGTAAATGTTTTCCTCGAGACATATACTGTACGTGATTGCCTAAAGTCATTATCAAATCGAACTGAATCAAAATTGTAATTGAGTCAAATCACAATCAAAATAAAACTGAACAGTAAAATCGTTCTCTCTAATAGAAATCACAATGTTAACCCAGAGTTTACAATGGTAGTGTGAAATCTCAAAACCTGACCACCCAGGATTAAATACTAATCAAGATAACCCCGGATTACGCCAGAAACACACTGGACTGACATTTTCAAGTGTGAAAAGGCCAAAAGAACACCAAAGGCAACTAAAGGGTACATTTTCAATGAATTCAGGTCTGCTTCCTAGTCAGTCAGCCTTTCATTGATTGAATAAAGTCCTCAATACATATATAATTGATATGATTTTAAGAATAATGATTTATATATGTAAATGAATAAATAGTCCACATTAAGAGATTTTACCCTCATTCCCTCAAAGCGTGAGAGAGCTCGGAGCGGTCGGAAGGCTCTCAGGGTTCGGAGAGATTTGATGGCGCCCAGCTCTGAATAACACAGGGCGTTGGCCACCAGGCTGATCAGAGAGACCTACACACATCAACAGAGCTCATTAGGAGAAAAGCATTCACGATTCCCTTCCTTCCTGCTCCAATCTCAACTTCTCTGTGGGTTCTCATGGGAAAACGGCCTTTCAAATGTACAAATCTCACAACTGTTATAAACTCGCACGGTCTCAATACCCACATGCATAACACACACGAAAGCCATCATTTCCAATCAATCATTCTCAGTTCACTGATGCTCTCTTGATAATGGTGCTTTTGCCTGTGTTGTTTTAGCACCCAGTTCACTAATCAAGAACTCATGCAAATTACGCTGCAAACTTGCAGACAAAATGCAACCTGCATGGCAGGGCACCAGCCAAATAGTACTGTGTCATTCTACTGCCAAGAATTATAAGTGAAGGAATCATTTTTATAAAACTGATAGTTCTGGTCCTTGATCCTGATAACTTATAACTTTAAAAAAAAAAAAACATTAAAACTTATTTTATTTCAGCTACTGTAGTTGTCAAGGCAAAATTTCTCATTTTTACCTGATGTACTAAAATAAAAAGCAATTAAAAATATTGTATATATTAATAAAACTTCAAAAGTTAATCAAAATAGTAATGAAATCTATAATAGACTAATCCTAGTGATGAGACGAGCATCCTGTCAGTCCACAGATTGAAATGCATATACTGTAAAAAAAAAAAAAAAACAAAAAAAAAAAAAAAAAACAAAAAAAAAAAAAAAAAAAAATGATGACGGCATCATTTTCAGTTTTTGGTTTTACATACACCTTGCAGAATCAGCAAAATGTTAGTAATTAAAAAATATATATATTTCAGCACCCTGGCTCTTAATGCATCATGCTTCTTTCTTGACCATCAGTGAATGTTTGCATTATTTGTATGAGTCCCTCAATTAAAGTAAAACATCATATAGACACTGCTAGAATGGGTTCAAATATGCTGAAGATCCTGGAAAACCAAAAGACGTGCAGGACCTGGAGGATTTTTCTGAAGAACAGTGGTCAATGTACCTGCTCATAAGAAACAAGTGAGAACTATCGCAAATCATACAAGAAGTATCAAGCATATAGGAATTTTCGAACGGAGTCATTTTTATAAATTCATCTGTTATTTTTTCTTGTGGACTATATGTAAACATCTGTATGTGAAATAGTTTTTTCAGGACAACAACACATGTTTCCTGACCCCTCTTATTTCAGTAAAAATGACCATTTTGCAGATTCTGCAAGGTGTATGTAAACTTACGACCACAACTGTAAGTGTAATCTTGTGCAGCACATATAATATATCATCAAAAGTTGAACCTACATCAACAATAATAAAATCCAGCCAGCACCAGAGATTGGTGAAGTATTTGACAAAACCATACGCGACCCATTTCAGCAGCATCTCGAGAATGAAGATGTAGGTGAAAACTTTATCAGCAAATTCCAGTATGGTCTTTATGGTTTTCCTTGAGTCAAGGTAAATGTCCTCAAGTGCCTGAAAAACGTTTGAGATGTGAAGATATAAAGGATTAGAATTAAACCAGCATGGATTGCAACAAGTTGAGTGAAAAAATCCATCCAAGAAAAATACTGATTTTAAATGCCCATAAAATTAAAAACAGGTAATAAAAACAAACAATATTTGTGTGTGCCATGTATTATTCTGTCTAGAGTATTGTGGCATTAGCTTAGCAACTTGTTCACGTCAAACTCTATTGAAAGTGAGTCAAGGCTTCACCCAGTGACACACTGACAAACAAAACAACACATGCACTTCCCTCACCAGAGCGCCACTGCTAAGCAGAATCATGAAGACGATGAAGGTCTCAAACCAGCTGTGCTCCACTATGTTATAGCACGTCTGTCTCAGCAGCCACCATTTCTTCCACATGCCCTTTTCAGCATCCACCTGGCAGCACGGGAACTGTTGGACACACCCTGAAAAACAAAGTATAGATTTGGAGAAATTAACAAATAAGTTGGTGGATAAGTATAATAATGAGTTTGATGTAAAAGGCCAACGAGGGATGGACTTTTTCACATTATTATGGATTATTATTTTGTCCAACATAAAGCAACGGTTTGAAGTTAAAACGTCTACAAACACGCAGCTTTTAACTTCACAAGACATTAATTGATGGACTGGAGTGGTGTGGATTATTACTTCAGCTATCAGCTGTTTGGACTCTCATTCTGACGGCACCCATTCACTGCAGAGCATCCGTTGGTGAGCAAGTAACGCTACATTTCTCTAAATCTTTCTGAATTGTTTTAATTCAGCCACATTGGAGGGTTTTCAAGCATGAATGGACTGTTTAAGCATCCCAATCGGATTTAAGTCCGGACTTTAATTTGGCCACTCCAAAACCTTAATTTAGTTTTTCTTGAGCCATTCAGAGGTGGACTTTCTGGTGTGTTTTGGATCATTGTCCTGCTACATAACCCAAGTGCGCTTGAGCTTGAGGTCACGAACTGATGGCTGGACATTCTCCTTCAGGATTTTCTGATAGAGTGCAGAATTCATGTTTCCGTCAATTATGGCAAGTTTTCCATGTCCTGAAGCTGCAAAGCAGCCCCAGCCCATCACACTACCACCACCATGTTTGGAACTGTTTGTCTATGATTTTTTGGGGGTTTTTTCTTTTTTTTTAATGAAATGCTTTGTGTGTTTACCGGCCAGATGTAACGGGACACACTCCTTCCAAAAAGTTCAACTTTTGTCTGAATTTTGTCAGAATATTTGCCCAAAAGTCTTGGGGATAGTCAAGATATTTTTTTGGCAAATGAGAGACGAGCATTTTTGTTCTTTTTGGTCAGCAGTGGCTTTTTTTTGCCTTGGAACTCTCCCATGGATGCCTTTTGTGCCCAGTCTCTTTCTTATTGTTGAATCATGAACACTGACCTTAATTGAGGCATGTGAGGCCTGCAGTTCTTTAGATGTTGTTCGGGGTTCTTTTATGACCTCCTGGATGAGTAATCGTTGCGCTCTTGGAGTAATTTTGGTTGGCCGCAACTCCTGGGAAGGTTCACCATTGTTCCATGTTTTCTCAATTTGTGGATAATGGCTTTGACCGTGGTTCGCTGGAGTCCCAAACCTTAGAAATGGCTTTATAACCCTTTCCAGACAGATACATGTCAACAATTTTTTCTCATCTTTTCTTGAATTTCTTTAGATCGCGGCATATTGTGTTGTTATTTAAGCATGCTTCACTTTGTCAGAGAGGTTTTATTTAAGTGATTTCTTGATTCAACAAGTCTGGCAGTAATCAGGCCTGCGTGTGGCTAATGAAATTTAACTCAGCATTCTAAAATAATGTGGTTAATTGCAGTTCTTTCGTGATTTAACAGGAGGGGGCAATTAATTTTTCACGTAGTGCCAGGCAGGTTTGGACAGCTTTTTTTTTCCCTTAATAAATGAAATAATCATTTAAAAACTGCATTTTGTTTTTACTTGCATTATCTTTGTGTAATAATTAAATTTGTTTGATGATCTGAAACATTAAAGTGTGACAAAACATGCAAAAAATAAGAAATCAGGAAGGCCAACACTTTTTCACACCACTGTATATCTTGGAGGGCTAGGTTATACCTTTCAGTAAATTTTTTTGGTCCAATTCTGTAAACTATTCTCTTAATTTTTCACATTTTTCCAATTGTTAACAACTGTCTGCAGGTGGCGTTTAGTGGGTGTGCAAAGTCAGCCCTTAGGTTTACCTACATTAAATGTATTATTTGGAACGGAAAAGGAAAGACGTGACATGTGGCCAATTATGGTGTCCCATACGCAGAATTTGTGCTCTGCATTTAACCCAACCAAGTGCACACACACAGCAGTGAGTAATGAACACACACACACACACACACAAGTTGGGGGTTTGGCCACGAGTCACGACTGCCCTTTTAATACAAGGAACATCACAAGCTAGGTTGTTTATCACACTATCTATGAACATGCTACACTAAAGTTTTACAATCACAAAGTGGTGCCATAAATTGTGTCTTCATTTTCAGCTTAAGAATCTGTTTTAAAGGGTTATTTCACCCAAAAATGAAAATTAGGCTGTTTCTCACTCACCCTCGAGGCATCCTAGTGTATATGACTTTCTTCTTTCATACAAATACAATCGGAGTTATATTACAAAATGTCCTGGCTCTTCCAAACTTTATAATGGCCGTCAGCGGTGTTGCAGGCATCAGTCCAAATGGACAGTGAAATAAGAAATACGTCCAATTCATAATAAATGTGCCTCACACAGCTCCAGGGGGTGAACAAAGGCCTCCTGTAGCAAATCGATGCATCGATGCGTTTTTGTAAGAAAAATAACCATATTTAAAACGTAATAATCCATTTAATCTAGCTTGCGCTCACTGTTGTACACGGAAACAGATCCGGGCGGATGAAGTATGAGGTCAGCATTGCGCATGC
This sequence comes from Sinocyclocheilus anophthalmus, assembly GCA_018155175.1. Taxonomy (NCBI): domain Eukaryota; kingdom Metazoa; phylum Chordata; class Actinopteri; order Cypriniformes; family Cyprinidae; genus Sinocyclocheilus; species Sinocyclocheilus anophthalmus. The sequence continues at coordinate 687,431 of JADLZN010011290.1, forward strand.
GCCGCTCAGAAGTGATGAACATGGAAGCGCAGGGGAGAGATCAAAACAAAAAACGGTCACTTATTAGAAGTACAAAACGATGATTTGTAAAGAAGAATGTCGGAGGATTTCGATATAAGCCAAGAGGAACTTTGCTTCCTTTGCTAAAGTAAATAAACTTTGGTTTTCACGAGACTCACCAGTGCATGCGCAACGCTGAACTCATACGTCATGCGCCCGGAGCTGCTTCCGTGTACAACTGTTTCACTTCTTTTGGACTGATGCACTGCAACACCCGCTGAGTGCCATTAAACAGCTTGAGAGTCAAGACATTTTTAATATAACTCTGACTGGATTGTCTGAAAGAGGAAAGTCATATACACCTAGGATGCCTTGAGGGTGAGTAATTTATGGGCTAATTTTCATTTTTCGGTAAACTAACCCTTTAATGTTCCTGTTGTGAAATGTTTTTCTTGAAATGGGTAAAAAAATATTTCTTTAAGACAAACACCACTTTGTTATCCAATGCTATGACATTCAGACATTTTAAGCCTGACTTACGTTTCAAAACGTGTAATAAATCCATGCAAGAAACATATTATTAATAACCATAAAATGTATTCAATAGCAAAAAGCATTGATAAAACAGAGACGAAACCAAGAGTGATGCACAGACAAATAAAACAGCACGTGCATTTCCCTTCAGAATTTTTAAGCGTGACTTCAGTTTCAACTGTTTTTTTGGGCCCATTGTATATAACATGGCATTTCCCACTGATACTACTGAACTTTTTTGTAAGAGTTGAAGGACAGTCTTATTATGTATGGTAAGGAAACTATTAGCAGCATCACCTGTTGTGAAACAGGCTTCTGGATCAGTAGATTCCTCAAGTTCAGAGTCCAAAGAATCTTCTCCATCTTTTTTAACGAAGTGTCTGAGGTCCACCGTGCTGCCCTCCGAAGAGCTGGGAGCCACATCAGACAGCTTCTGCAAGAGCAGCACAGACACATCAATAACAGCTGATACATGTGCATAGTGCATAGTCACTGTGCAAAGTCTGAGAAGTAAGGCTTGCTTGGTGTGATATCTCGTGTGCTTAAAACCCTTCATCTTGAATGACGGTTTGGTACATACCTCGGTTTTTTTTCAACAGTGGTGTACTGAACAAATTGCCCTTTCTTTAAATAAATTCACTTATAAATAAAATTTTCTTAGGGATACAAATCTACCTCAGATTATGCTATATAAACTATAGGGAGCCATTTTACATTACTATAAGATTACAATTAACAACGGAGCCCAAACTTAAATTGAATTGCTATTTGATTTTAAATATTATAATCAACGCTCAACTTAAAAAAAATTATGCAAACATGTAAATTGCACAAAATGCAATTTTTAAATTAACTTCTTAATTATAAAATTTCTATTTGTTGTTGAAATATATTCATTTACACAGTGACTGTCATAACTTGTTTCATAAGAGATTTATTTAAACCAGTGCTGTCAAACGATTAATCGAGATCAATCGCATCCAAAATAACGTTTTGTTTACATAATCATTGTGTTTTTACTGTGTAATTTATTATTTATAAATAAATACCAACTGCCTGTATATATTGAAGAAAAAGATCTGGTGTTTTATATTAAATAAATTATTTTATATATAAGATATATAAAATTAAGATATGTATATAACTGTATAAACATGAAATATTTCAAAATGTATCCTGTATGTGTGTGTATTTATATATACAAAACAAATATACACAGTAAATATACATATATAAATAAACAACAATTTTTATTTTGGATGCGATTAATCGCGGTTAATCGTTTGACAGCACTAGTTTAACATACATTCCATAATTATTGACCTCACTAACACTAAAGTAAAATATGATGAGTATATAGTCTATTTCACGAAATGCTCTTCTCTAGAGTTAATTTCTCTAGCGAACTAAAGAGCTGTGAACACTGATGACTTGCCAGATGTAAATGAATGCTACGTGTTTAGAAGATTTTTATTTTTTTATTTTTTTTTACGAATAGATTTTTATTAAGTTTTATTGACGTCTTTCCGTGGTTGAACCACCGATTGAGCGATTACATGAGTCATGAGATGTTCATTCATGTTTATTTCATGTTAAAAGTAAAACTAGTAGTAAAGAGATCAAGCTCATGCTCTGCTGTTTGAACTGAGGCGTTTATACAACGATCTGTCGCGCCACATCAAAGAGCGTCAAAACGGCTTTTATTGTTTGAATTTCCTGAAAAAAAGGACGTCATTTGAAAGATGAGACTTTGTTTCTTATCAAAAGTAACAATATATAAAACTGGAAGTTTCCAGTGAAGTTCCAATTCGTGCAGTAGTTAAAACAATGCTGAATTTGTTCGGTGAAAGGCCCGTTTTGGAAATATCCAGTACGAACACGTGCACCGTTACACCCCTAGTATATAGCATACAGTAGTTCATATGCATTTCCAAACAGTTATACACCATTAACCACACCAATAAACTCTGAGATGAATCATGGCGTAAAACAATATACATTCAAAGTTTATTGCGAAATTTATTGTACACAGTGGCACCGTAACGGGGGGAAGGTTAGAACGATGGCCCGGCGAGGGAGAGGGGGCCCGAGTCAATGATGTTCAGGGGGCCCGGAAACCATAGCGGAGCCCCTGATTGTACAAACATTGAAAGTTGAATAAACACTGAAGTTGAAATCATATTAAGCCTGTCCTGAATTCATATGTTTCTACAGTTAATTTAGTCTTTCAGTGCACATCACCCACGACAACTTAACAAAGATAATATAATATCTATATCTATATATCTATATATATATATATATAATATAAGCTATATTATATTATATATAGTTCATGAGATTTCCAGTGCCAATTATTTAACAAGTTAAGACATTCTTTGTCTATACTTTTTTGGAAAATGCACTGATTTCATAGACTGAATGATCTACTATGATCAGTGTTAACTCTAATTACATTGCATATAACAACTACTAAAAACAACTAAAATTAAAATGAAAATAAAAATAAAACAAGCCCCTTCAACTATACGATGATAGTATATAAGTAAAACTATATAACACTAAAAACACTGATGGATAAGTGTTGACGGCTGCAACTATACCACAGACGTCGAGGCATAAGACCAACGATCTATAATTTGTAATAATATAAAATAATATAATTTACATAGACCAGAATAGCATGTATTTTAGCACATGCACTTTAGAGCATTTTTCAGCCAATTTTCATTTCTGGGTGAACCATTCCTTTAATTGCTGCATTACAGCAGGTACATGGTGAAGCTTGCTAAGCAAAAACCATCAGTTAGATTTTCAGCTAATGCAGCTTGTGGAATGATGCAAGCATGCTATGATGAAATGAATATGCAACCAAGACGTCTGGATGGCTCAAGTCCTTGTTTGGCCCCAGACCTTTTCTGTCTAATGTCATTTCGACAATCAGTGCAATAATGCCATTGGTTTGGATATCTACAGTAGTATGTTTCAGTAAAATACATGGAACTCCCAGATAATGGTGATTACTTTGGCTAGTTAGTGTTATGCATTTATGAATTTGGCAGACGTTTTTATCCAAAGCGATTTACATTGCTTTGAAAATATGCATTTTATCAGCTCATGCATTGTGTGGTAATTGAATCTATGACAATGACATTGCTAACACAATGCTCTACAAGCTGCTTTCATCAAAATCTTCAATCAATCCACTGATGTCAAACACTCTGTGATCCTTTATTAGGCTTGTCCAATTAATTTAATTCTGAATGAGAACCGTTTCTTGATTGTCAGCTCTGTATAGTGGTGTATGCATTTGCAGAGAGACCTGAAATCAACTGTAACTCAACGATTGAAAGAGAATGTTAACACCATTATCTATGACTGAAGATGAACAAGAATTATATTAGTGTTATGAATTTGGATTTGAAGTGCACAAACAATCCATTAGATAGAAACATATTATTTTTCATGCATGGTAAAAGCTGTCTTTATGGGTTGGTTGGGATGCATGTTAAAAAGGTCTTACAGGTCTCCTCTCATTGTGAAAACCTTGAGAGCGTCTCAGAAATGCTGCAAAGACAGATCACGTTAAAGATGTGAGACAGACAACAAGGAAAAAACACTCACTGTTTTGTCTAGAGGTAAAAAGATTGGTCAGAGTGCTAGAATGACAGATAAATCAATGGAGCAATAATACAGAATCATCTGTTGATGTCTAAGAGGCGATCAATCAGAGATAGGGTTGCAAAGGGGTGGAACATTTCTGGAAACTTTCCAAAAATCCCTGGAATATTCCAAAAAAATCCAGGAAAGGTTTTGGAATATTTCCTAAATTTACCTTTTTGCAACCCTAATCAGAGATCATGGCTCAGGTCCAAAACATAGTGAGCTGTCTTGCTGTCTGCTTAAATGCAACATCGTAAGCAACTGATCTAGAAGACTCTCATTAAAAAATTGTTTTAGAATTATATTTATATATTTATCAGCTTTATCCAGCAGCTCACTGAACCTGTTGCATTATGGGAACGCCTTCTTCACAAAGGATACATTCAATGCTGTCTCTTTTGACTGGATTATACTCTATGCAAGTATGTGAATGGATTTCAACTGTTCGGGAATGTTGATAACTCACAAATGTTATTTGTGAGTTATTATTCATTTGGATTTTTTTTTTCTTATTCCAATTAATTCGCTCACCCAATTTAGCTTACCTTCAGGCCATCCAAGATGTAGATGAGTTTGTTTCTTAATTAGAACAGATTTGGAGAAATCTAGCAATCCTGTTTGTTCTCTCATTCTGACGGCACCCATTCACTGCAGAGGAATGGTAAACACGTGATGTAATGCAACATTTCTCCTAATCTGTTCCGATGAAGAAACAAACTCATTTATATCTTGGATGGCCTGAGGTTGAGTGCATTTCCAGAGAATTTAAATTTTTGGGTTAACTATTCTTGTAATGTGCTGAATTATAGTAAATGCATGGTAAATTACAATGGCAATTCAGTGGCCAAAACCACAGACCTTCACATCCTCGTTTCCCAGCAGAAAGCAAATGAGCATGTTATCATGAGACTAACATTCACACTCAGCACTTAAATGGCAGATAATGCGATCTGAAGACTGATATTCCCTGACCTCTCTTTCATAATGGGTCAAGCTACATGTTGATGTAATCCACAATGCACTTACTGCAATTAACCCGACCGGAAAAAATTAGAAATTCAGTGACACTACTGAAAAGCTTTCATTTTTGGCACCATGCACGTGACAAAATGACTTTGGTGATGTAGTTGACTCACCAAAAGACATAATTTGCACTGTTATTCAGGTATTTAGACATGAACTAGGTCCTTAAGCTAACACAAATTAAATATGGCATCTTCCCTAAATGATGTGTGCATTATACCAGCCTGGAGCATGTAATGATGTAAATTATATAATATGCCATCAATAGCAGTTTGTTTCCACAAGTTAGGGTGCATTGCTATCATACTGCAAATAAAATTCACACAACCACCATTTGAAGAGGACTTGTGGGTGTGCACTAGTGAAAGTGGTGTCGGAAAACCACTTGTCAAGTCTGATGTCAAACAGACTTTAGGGTCCCCTTCTTGTGGTATTAATGCATTTTCAATGATCGGATAACGATCGGATTACACTTGACCACATCAAAAGCCAGGAGTAAATGCACCTAAGATGCACTGAGATCAGATCACTACAAAACCCATTTGTTGTCTAAAGACAAATGTTGATAATTTCAGTCATTTAAGTGCCATGTCAAATGTCGCTCACATTTGCTCACCTGGTTCAAATTAACAATATGCCATTATTTATTCAATTATTTCAGTGCATTACAACTTGGTATTTCACTTCTGTCCCCAAATACAATGACTTCAAAACCCTAATAACATCCTATACTGTGGGAATTTTCATAGAGAAGGGATGCAAAACCATACACTTTATCTTTATCCATTAAATGACAAAAAAACTGAATTATGTAATGTATCAATGTTTTAACAGAAATGCTTCTGACTCACATATTACCCTACCGTTCAAAAGTTTGGGGTCAGTAAGATTTTTTTTTATAATAATAAAACAAAAATAAATTAACACCCTTTTTCAGCAATGATGTATTAAATTAAGCAAAAGTGACAGTAAATACATTTATTACAATATTAATATTACAAAATAAATTATATTTCAAATAAATGCTGTACTTTTGAACTTTGCTAATCAAAATGTTCATCAACAAAAGCCACAGCACCAGCACAATGTTTTGTCCAACCTGATATAATATAAGAATGTTTACTTTTAGCAGCAAATCAGCATATTAGAATTAAATCAAATCTCTTTTCTATTACACTAAAGATGCATTAAAAACATTTTTTATGATGGATGGATGCAGTTTATTGGATGTCTATTGGACTATTGAATATCACTGCCATTATAAAGCTTGGAAGAGCCAGGACATTTTTAAATATAACTCGTCTTGATTGTATTCGTCTGAAAGAAGAAAGTCATAAACACCTCGGATGGCTTGAGGTTGAGTAAATTATGGGGTAATTTTCATTTTTGGGTGAACTATCCCTTTAAGGTCCTGAGTGTAGCTATATTTTATACCTAGTTTAGGTATGAAAGGAAATGAGAGTGAATCATAATAACAACAATAAAAATACATAATTGTGACAAAATTGGTTCTGTTTACATTAACAGCCAAAATGATTAAAAAAAAGGATGCACAAGGGTTAAAAATGTATATGCAAAGGGGACTTCATATCTGCGTATCTCCCTGGTCAATCTGAGGTTTAAAAAAATGAAAACTGTAAAGAAAAAAAAACTGAAAACAGCAAGCTTACCTCTTTATCCTCTAGGTCTGAAGAAAGGCTACAGAAATCCTCAGTGTTGAGGCACTCAAAGTCTGACTCCTCGACAGCGATCGGGACACTGACGGTCAAGCTTGGGTTGCTGATAAAATCCTCTGTGTCACTATCCATGTCTGTACCGCTGGTGCCTTTAACCAGCTCTAGTGAGGTGTGATTGGAGTTATCATTTATTCCCTTGCAGTTTCTCAAAATCATGTTCCCATCTACGGTTTTCTTTTTCGGCTTCCTCTTTCTTATACAGCCGCTCCGGAAGAAATTCTGAAGGCAGGCCTTAACTACAACAAAACCTTTCTTGATTCGACCAACCGCTATCTGCAGGTTGTTCTTTTCAACATCTTCTCCGGGGACCGCGAGGTTGTCGGCACTGAATGAGCTGAGCAGCAGAGCGAGGAACAGGTTCAAAACCTGCAAAATTTGGAAGAAACCAACTACAGGTTGACACAATTCAGATTTTTTTTTAGTGCTCATTTATTAAAAGTAACTATACATACCACCAGATTTCCAATCACCATGACCATCATGTACACAATCAAGCACAAGGGGTTTCCTGCCACTTGCATGCAGTCCCACATGGTCTCGATCCACTCTCCGCACAGCACCCTGAAGACGATCAGGAACGAGTGGAAGAAATCGTTCATGTGCCAGCGAGGAAGCGTGCAATCCTCCGAAATCTTACATACACAGTCTCTGTAGTTCTTCCCGAACAGTTGCATGCCCACCACAGCGAAGATGAAGACGACGATGGCCAGCACAAGCGTCAGGTTGCTCAAGGCGCCAAGCGAGTTGCCAATGATCTTGATCAGCATGTTCAGAGTGGGCCAGGACTTAGCTAGTTTGAAGACTCTCAGCTGTGACAATAAGGGGCATAAAATGCGCATGGGCGACGTATTTAGATTTTTTTTTTTTTTTAGAATTTAACATTTCCTGTAGTTTTACATTTAGATTACCTTTGAAGTCATCTAATGCTGATTTAAAGTTAATCTTTAAATTATATATTTTTATAATATTTATTTAAAAAATAAATAATAGCACTGGTTAAATACAGTCTTTAGCAAATCTCACTTAATTATAAATAAACTATTTTATATGAATTTATATTTTAATGCCGTAAGCCTTAAATTCACTTAAATTTAAATTTTAGTTTTAGTTGTATGTTTTTTTATTTATTTTTTTTAATTATTTAATTTTATATAAAGTACTGTTCAAGTTTGGGGTTCTTTAGATTTTTATGTTTTTGAAAGAAATCTCTTAAGCCATCAAGTCTTTAATTTAAAAAATACAGTAAAACATTGATATTGTGAATTATTTATTTTGTTATTACTTTGTCATTTATTCCTGTGATGCTACAAATTATTTCTATTTTAAATAAATGCCGTTCTTTCTATTTATCAAAGAATCCTGATAAAAATGTATTAGTTTCCACAAAAATACTGTTTTCAACATACAGTAACATAATAATATAAGAAATGTTTCTTAAGCACCAGCACAATTTCTGAATGCTCTCTTTCTCTCTATAATTTAAACAACATCAAGATGTTAATTTTATTAGTTCACTATATATAGATATAAATAATATCAAATAATGAGCAAAATGGTGCTAAAATTGATTTAGTTGAAGTATAACATGTCAGCTTCCCAAAATGTATGCATGTTAATTTCCCAAGTAAACTTGGGAAACACCATTTCTCTCAAGAAAATTTGAATTTAATATGTTAATAAATATATAAATGCACTGCTAAATATGTAAACTTTTTGAGGTAGAGCCAGTGAAATGTTGGCAGTTCCAAGTGAAAATTCAAGCCTCATTGTGACACAGCCTTAAGATTTTGGCCAAGACAAGGTAACTTTGAAGACAGCAATTCATATTGTACCATTGGAAACAGCCCTCAGATTGAAAGGGCACCTATGCTGCCTCTTATATGCCTATATATAGGTTTTAGAACAGAGCCATTAGGTGTAATGAGATACTCTTACCAGTCTGAGTGGCCTAAGAAAACTGATTCTAGGAAAACAAAGTTCCAGAAGATTCAGCGTAACTATGATGCTGTCGAAGCTATTCCAGCCTTTCTGAAAGTAAGTGTACGGGTCCAACGCAATGATCTTGAATATCATTTCTGCTGTAAAGATGGCTATGAAAACCTGCATGCAAGGAGACAATTCAAGCTTTTTAAATGAACAACAACAACATAATAATATATTATTATTATTTATTTATTTACAAAACTAGAGACACCTACTGACTAAATTGTGATTTATCAATCTTTACATATGTAGATTGGCATTACGTATGTAATGTGGATTCATTGATCACTTTTTTTCAGTCATTTAATGAGAAAACATCACTACAAATAAAGTGGTTTATATTCTTAGAAGTTAAAATACTGTTTTAACACTTTCATTTATAAATCTAATGTACTAAATTATTTTAATTAGTAAATTCACACTCCTCCATTTCAGTGGGGTTGCACACTAATAATAGTAACTCTTTCTAGAATAACAGAACAAGTCTCACAGTATTGTACATGATTTATTAAAATGCTGCTATAAATGTTCTTACCACATTGGCGGTTGAAAGCATGTTAATATAGGGGGCCTCCATGGGGTGATACTCCATGGCCATGAATGTTGTGTTTATCACGATGCAAATGGTGATAAACAGGTCTGCAAAGGGGTCCATCATAACCATGTGGACAATTTTCTTTATCTTCAGCCATGTGGGACTGCAATCCCAGATCAGATAACTCTCTGCAAACTCGAACCAGCAGTCCACACACTTCTGTTTCCAGACCTCCGACGCTGCCATGTTAAACAAAAAATGAAGACGACAATCTGAAAGCTGCATTTGAACTAGTATGAAGTTCTGTGAAAAATGAAAAGGGCCACTATTAAAGTCAATGAGAACTAAGGCTGCCAAACTTCAAAAAGAAAATAAAAGCATCAAACAAAATTGTTATATGACTTTAAAATTCCCGCCGTTATGTGACACTTATGCCCCCATAAGTGTCACATAATGGCGGGAATTTTAAAGTCAGTGTTAGGATATTTTTTAGAAATTTTTAAACTACATCTAACCTAAATATTTCATCATGCATTGTATTTGTGTTTTACAATTTATAATGTCCATATGTATATTGGGAGGAAGATGAACTTTGATTTCAAACTCTGAATTGAATTTTTTCTTTACTTAAAACATGTAAACGGTCAGTAATAAAATAAGAATAAATGACGATGGCACAAACAAATACAATAACAAGATACAATTAAATTAACTGTGCTTTAAGTTTTTCCGGTAGGTGTACCCCCCAAAAAATAAAAAATTATTTTTTTTTTCAGGTCCAGAAACCTACAGCGGCTATTAAACCCATAAAGACACTGGTTCGTTTTCACTGTATTAAAGGGGTCATATGATGCTATTTTTTTTTTTCCTTTCTCTTTGGAGTGTTACAAGTTTTTGGTGCATAAAGAAGATCTGTAAAGCAGCAAAGACTAAAGTCCAAATCCAAAGAGATATTCTTTATAAAGTTAAGAGTCAACCACACCTACCTAGAACGGCTCGTTCGAACACGCCCCCACAGGTTCTACCTTCTACTATGTGGAAGATTTTGCATAACCCTCACCCAAGATGAATTGCGACGTGTCGGGGTGGCAGAAATCTGAATTGCTAGCTCGGTTATTCTCACTGTAGGTTGTTGTTGCCGCTTTCCCCCCTGATCGTTAATACCTGTGTGTTTCGTTGTGAAAGCGATACTATTTTGTTTGGTCTTCCAAAAGAAGACGATATCGCTTTGTCATGCCTAGAGCTGATCTGTGCTGGTCGCTGGGGAAATACATCAACTTAGTGCTGTGGACCGCCGGCACATTTTACGGAGGACTTTTTCCTGATCCTGGTAGAGTAGACTAAATGCCGGCTGTTCTGACTCACAGAATATAAGTACGTTTATATTTAAAGGATTTGCCACTGACGATGCAAAACAAACAGTTTTGGGCAGTGTAGAGTAGCGTTTGTTGTTTGTCATTTCGCCGATCACAAATGCAGACACGGTTTTACGTTTACGCGGCGCGATGCAACACAACGCAACGCAACGCAACGCGTAAAACGACAGTATAAGTCATTATAATCAGTAATTATGTCCCCACTGGATGCAACAAATGCCTCGTTTGTAATGGGTTTTTTTAAATTACAAAGAAAAAGCTAACAAATATCCCTCACATGGAGTTTCTTATTATACAGGGCTCATTCACACAGAATGCATTTTTCTTAGTTTCCTAAGTGATACTTTCCATAGTTTTTCTATGAGAACATGCGCTAGACAGACGTGTTTGACCATTGCACTTGCTACTTTTGCAGCGTCTCACTCCAAAAACACAGCGCTCAAATGATAAATTCACATTTTTAAAAATGCATCTCGAGACTTTGCGTTTCTTTCCCCACTCCACTGTCCGAGCCTCACATTTTTCAAAGCAAAAACACATTCTGTGTCATCGGCCCATAAGTGTGTTTGGTATTTAGGGCTTCTTACGGTCAATATTGCTGACACTTGCTACGCTCAAAGCTCGCTGTCTCGCTGATTGGTCATATAGAAAAGCCCTTGAAAAGCTCCTTGAATCACATCGGCGTCTATATTCTTCATCTGTGTCAAACTGTAAAGAGATCACATCAACAGAAAATACATCAACAAATGTTACGATGGTGCTCCATTAGTGTTCGCAAGGCAGCAATATATCGCTATTCGTCAATCATTCTTTTATGCAACCTGTAAATCAACTAAAATTGATATTTCACAAAAATGTGGAAAAAAATAAAAAATAAATAAATAAAAGACAAATCTTATTCTTGATGATACATTTCTGATTTTTTTGGATATATATTTTTTCTGATATATATACAAGTATCTCAGAGAAGTGAGTACACCCCTCACATTTTTGTAAATATTTTATTATATCTTTTCATGTGACAACATTGAAGAAATTACACTTTGCTACAGTGTAAAGTAGTGTGTGTACAGCTTGTGTAACAGTGTAAATTTGTTGTCCCCTCAAAATAACTCAACACACAGCCATTAATGTCTAAACCGCTGGCCACAAAAGTGAGTACACCCCTAAGTGAAAATGTCCAAATTGGGCCCAATTAGCCATTTTCTCTCCCCGGTGTCATGTGACTCATTAGTGTTACAAGGTCTCAGGTGTGAAGTGGGGAGCAGGTGTGTTCAATTTGGTGTTATCGCTCTCACTCTCTCATACTGGTCACTGGAATTTCAACATGGCACCTCATGGCAAAGAACTCTCTGAGGATCTGAAAAAAAGAATTGTTGCTCTACATAAAGATGGCGTAGGCTATAAGAAGATTGCCTAGACCCTGAAACTGAGCTGCAGCACGTTGTCAAGACCATACAGCGGTTTAACAGGATAGGTTCCACTCAGAACAGGCCTCGCCATGGTCGACCAAAGAAGTTGAGTGCACGTGCTCAGCGTCATATCCAGAGGCTGTGTTTGGGAAATAGACGTATGAGTGCTGCCAGCATTGCTGCAGAGGTTGAAGGGGTGGGGGATCAGCCTGTCAGTGCTCAGACCATACGCCGCACACTGCATCAAATTGGTCTGCCTGGCTGTCATCCCAGAAGGAAGCCTCTTCTAAAGATGATGCACAAGAAAGCCCGCAAACAGTTTTCTGAAGAGAAGCAGACTAAGGACATGGATTACTGGAACCATGTCCTGTGGTCTGATGAGACCAAGATAAACTTATTTGGTTCAGATGGTGTCAAGCGTGTGTGGCGGCAACCAGGTGAGGAGTACAAAGACAAGTGTGTCTTGCCTACAGTCAAGCATGGTGTTGGTAGTGTCATGGTCTGGGGCTGCATGAGTGCTGCCGGCACTGGGGAGCTACAGTTCATTGAGGGAACGATGAATGCCAACATGTACTGTGACATACTGAAGCAGAGCATGATCCCCTCCCTTCGGAGACTGGGCCGCAGGGCAGTATTCCAACATGATAACGACCCCAAACACACCTCCAAGACGACCACTGGCTTGCTAAAGAAGCTGAGGGTAAAGGTGATGGATTGGCCAAGCATGTCTCCAGACCTAAACCCTATTGAGCATCTCAAGGTCTCTAACATCCACCAGCTCCGTGATGTTGTCATGGAGGAGTGGAAGAGGACTCCAGTGGCAACCTGTGAAGCTCTGGTGAACTCCATGCCCAAGAGGGTTAAGGCAGTGCTGGAAAATAATGGTGGGCTCACAAAATATTGACACTTTGGGCCCAATTTAGACATTTTCACTTAGGGGTGTACTCACTTTTGTGGCCAGCGGTTTAGACATTAATTGCTGTGTGCTGAGTTATTTTGAGGGGAGAGCAAATTTACACTTATACAAGCTGTCACTACTTCACATTGTCACTCACTACTCACTACTTCACATTGTCGCAAAGCGTAATTTCTTCAGTGTTGTCACATGAAAAGATATAATAAAATATTTACAAAAATATGAGGGGTGTACTCACTTCTGTGAGATACTGTAGATTATTTTTCTACATTTGAATTGGAAAAATAAAAATGGCTGCTGGAGAAAATTTTATTTTCCTTTAGTTTAACACAATTATTTTGCTGCCTTGCAAGCACTGCTATTTCATTCTGGACATTTTAACCACTTTGAGAATGTCTTTGTTTGTGCCAAATGCCACTATTATTTCTTTAAAAATATCAAGACATTACAAATGTTTATACAAAACAGTAAAATGCTTTTTATAATACAAAAGTTAAATTAAATTAAATTACAACAATTTAAATTTTAAGTCATAATTAATTTAACTAATTTGACAGCATGTACAATAACATGCTTTAAATGCATGCTTTAACACGCCTTTGAATAAAAAGCTGAAAATAATGTGCATTTTGCTTTTTTATATGATTAATTGATTAACTCAACAAATAATTGACAAATGAATAAATTTTCAAAATATATGTTAGTTTCAGTACCATTACTAATGCCCATTTTTATGTCTTTGCATGCTGATGACATGCTGTAATCCTGGAAAACAATTAAAATTGTTCATGGTCACAACCTGATTCGCAGGCTCACACACAGAATCTGCATGCAACGAACTTCCACGTGAATCTGATCACTCATAAGTTCCCTGCAATTTTTAAAAAAAAATGTTTGCATTTGCTTATGCAGCTCTTTCTTTATTTAAATCAATCCCACAGAATTCTGCAGATTTCACCCAAAAGTCAGCAAAAAAAAAAAAAAAAAAGGGCGCACAGATTCATGTTAAATAAAGAGAAAATGATTATAAAAATGTGCAGTTTAAAACTAAGCATTGCACAGCAGCAACAGCACATGCATCATATGTGCTTACGCAAGTGTCGTCAAACGTGGCTCTTTTTCTTGACACCTCCGGTGCCAGTAGTCCGGAGGGCGAGTTGGGTGAAGACGCTCCACCCGACACTATCACCATGCCATTGCTGTCGACCACGTATCGTGCTTTTCCATTAGACGGCAACAGTATACGTGGAGTCAGACTGCTTTTGCTAAGAGTGCTGTAAAGCGGATCGGATCGAGAGGGTACAAACAAAGAGTTTCTCCTGCTGCCCGTCTCCTCACACATGCTTCGCTCGTCGTCGGCGTAGTTGTTTTCTGAATGCACACGCCCGCGGAAGCTGAAGATGCTACCTTTGCTGTCCCGACGTGGGGTGAGGACTGAGCCCTGAAAACTCAGGGGTGACTGAGGAGAAAAACAAGCCTTACAAATACATTGACAAAGAAATTAAGGCATACAAGGACGTAATCTGGCTAACTGGCAGAAGAAATCCCAATTTACATCAAATTTGTCAATCCAAATTCAGCAACACATTATCATATACAGTGGGGAAAAAAAGTATTTAGTCAGCCACCAATTGTGCAAAAGATGAGAAAAAAAGATGAGAGAGGCCTGTAATTTTCATCATAGGTATAACCTCAACTATGAGAGACAAAATGAGGAAAAAAATTCCAGAAAATCACATTGAGATTTTTAAAGAATTATTTGCAAATTATGGTGGAAAATAAGTATTTGGTCAATAACAAAATTTCATCTCAATACTTCGTTATATACCCTTTGTTGGCAATGACAGAGGTCAAACGTTTTCTGTAAGTCTTCACAAGGTTTTCACACACTGTTGCTGGTATTTTGGCCCATTCCTCCATGCCGATCTCCTCTAGAGCAAAGTTTTGGGGCTGTCGCTGGGCAACACAAATTTTCAACTCCCTCCAAAGATTTTCAATGAGGTTGAGATCTGGAGACTGGCTAAGCCACTCCAGGACCTTGAAATGCTTCATACGAAGCCACTCCTTCGTTGCCCGGACGGTATGTTTGGGATCATTGTCATGCTGAAAGAAACAGCCACGTTTCATCTTCAATGCCCTTGCTGACGGAAGGAGTTTTCACTCAAAATCTCACGATACATGGCCCCATTCATTCTTTCGTTTACAAGGATCAGTCGTCCTGGTCCCTTTGCAGAAAAACAGCCCCAAAGCATGATGTTTCCACCCCCATGCTTCACACTAGGTATGTTGTTCTTTGGATGCAACTCAGCATTCTTTCTCCGCCAAACACGACAAGTTGAGTTTTTACCAAAAAGTTCTATTTTGGTTTTATCAGACCATATGACATTCTCCCAATCCTCATCTGGATCATCCAAATGCTCTCTAGCAAAACTTCAGACGGGCCTGGACATGTAATGGCTTAAGCAGGGGGACACGTCTGGCACTGCAGGATTTGAGTCACTGGCGGCGCAGTGTGTTACTGATGGAAGCCTTTGTTACTTTGGTCCCAGCTCACTGCAGGTCATTCACTAGGTCACCCCGTGTGGTTCTGGGATTTTTGCTCACAGTTCTTGTGATCATTTTGACCCCCGGGGTGAGATCTTGCGTGGAGCCCCAAATCAAGGGAGATTATCAGTGGTCTTGTATGCCATTTTCTAATAATTGCTCCCACAGTTGATTTCTTCACACCAAGATGCTTACCTATTGCAGATTCAGTCTTCCAGGCCTGGTGCAGGTCTACAATTTTGTTTCTGGTGTCCTTTGACAGCTCTTTGGTCTTGGCCATGGTGGAGTTGGAGTGTGACTGTTTGAGGTTGTGGACAGGTGTCTTTTATACTGATAACGAGTTCAAACAGATGCCATTAATACAGGTAACGAGTGGAGGACAGAGGAGCCTCTTAAAGAAGAAGTTACAGGTCTGTGAGAGCCAGAAATCTTGCTTGTTTGTAGGTGACCAAATACTTATTTTACCGAGGAATTTACCAATTAATTCTTTAAAAATCCTACAATGTGATTTTCTGGATTTTTTTTCTCATTTTGTCTCTCATAGTTGAGGTATACCTATGATGAAAATTACAGGCCTCTCTCATCTTTTTAAGTGGGAGAACTTGCACAATTGGTGGCAGACTAAATACTTTTTTGCCCCACTGTATAACAAAAACTAATATAAGCATCCACACCAGTGCATGATAATTAATTGGCTGTCAATGTTTTTGTTTGTTTGTTTTGGAAAAAAAACTTTGAAAATCATTTTAGGGATTTTGTTCCTCTGTCGTTATCGTTATATTATTAAAACTTTATAGTTATAGCTAATGTTATTGTCCTTAGTTTTTGCTCTTTTCTAATGTAAGTTCATGGAAATCCTGTTTTTTATTTAATTTGTTCATTTTACAGTAATACTCCAAAAATATGGTAAAAAAAATTTTTTTAAAGTTCAATCTGTGTATTTAATAGCCGTTTTTAAGTCATGTTACTACATAATTGAACAATTTTCAAGAAAAGTAGCAGATAGTGATGCTTTGCAATTCAAAATTTCAGCCCACGTAAGAATAATAAAACTTTTAAATCTAAACATTTTAAAGAAAATTACGAGTTTAGTGGCTGGTCAGGTGGACAAGCAATGGCTGGAGAGAACAAAATTGGCAAAAATGGCGAATATCTTGATGATGATGAAGATAAAGTTGATTTTGATGATTATGCTGAATGTGAAAAAGAACAATGACGTAGGAGAAAGATGACAATGTGAGAAGATGAAAAATAAAAGTTGATAGATGTCTTTAGTTTTGAAGAAGTTTAGATGAAATTTGTTTTTTTCAAAGCAAAGAAAATAAAAAAACAAGGATGAGAAAAGAGAATTTTGATGAATGATAAGAATGTCAAAAAGTCAAGCAAATATAGTGCTGTCAAACAATGAATTGCGATAAATCGCATTCAAAATAAAAATACAATTTTTGTTTACATAGTATATGTGTGTGTACTGTGTATATTTATTATGTATATGTAAATACACACCCATGCATGCATATATTTAAGAAAAATGTTACGTTTATATATTAAATATATTCATATAAAATGTAAATTATATGCATATAAATATATACATGTAATGTAATAGTTTCAATATATGCATTGATGTGTTGTTTTGTGTATTTATATATGTACATAATAAATATATACAGTACACACAGATATATTATGTAAACAAACTTTTATTTTGGATGCGACTATCGCATTACACGTTTGACAGCACTAAGCAGGATAGTTGAAGAAATGAGATGACAGCGTTAATTTTTTTTCCCCAAATACATTTTACCGCTGAATAATATGGAGCCAGATCGGCCTCAAAAATAATATATTTATAAAACAAAATTCATAAATTCACTGCACAATTTACATTTACAAAATCCGATTCGTAAATTCAAAACACAATTAATAAATACACAAGTAAAAGCATAAATGTTTCCCCAAATGCTCACACAAATCTTGCATCTTACCTAAATAAATTTAAAATTTTTACACAAATATGTATATATCAAGTTATTGAATTAATTTCCATCACACATTTATGAAAGATGTTACATGTATTTATGGATCGTTAAAATCTGCATTTGCAAATCGTCACATGTACGTGGACTGCTTTGAATTTGTGTGCGATATTTTTGAGACCTTCCTGTCAGGTTAAGATTCAAAAATATATTTTTTTGGAGGATGTTCCGTTCAGCCAATCGCGGTGAGCTTTTAATCCACCAATCAAAAATGCTCTTTACTGAACAGACTCAAGAAGCCCAACGCTTGCTTGTACTGTGAAGTGTTAAGACATTTTAGTGGGTCTCTTTTTTGCACCCCTGATTACCCCCATTTCCTACAAAATCACATTATGATTTATATCGTTCGCACAAAATACAGCTCTCCGGTTAGCCTGCTGTCTTATACACCAGAGTTGCACATACCCTGTTTATTCAGATCAGTCTGTAATGTTATCAAATAAGTGTTAAATGTTCAGATATTTCATTTAATAACAATTATGTAATGGGTTCTGTTGTTGTTGTTAGTAGTAGTAGTATCAGGTTCGCAGTAACTTTTGATCAGGCATTAAAAACAGCTATCACCACCGAAGGGAGATTTCGAACACACACAAGCGAAGAGATTTCAGCATGGAGGATGAAAAAATACTCAACGAGTGAGTAAAGTCGTTTTCTTATCTGATGCCATTTTCTTATGATTAAAGGTTGTTTTAGTTAATTAAGTGTGCAGTGTTACAAAGTTATTAGTCCACGCCAGCTTTCTTATATTGTAACTGGTGTTTGTAGGAACACTTTAGTAATCACAGGATAAATGGGCGATAAACAATCAGTAAAACAACAATTTCGATGCAAAACTATTGCATAATTTTAAATACGATTTTTAGTCAGTGGGTTCTAAAGTTACCATTGCGACCAGCTTTAATCATAAGAAAATGCCATCAGATAAGAAAACGACTTTATTCACTGGTTGAGTGTGGTTTTCATCCTCCGTGCTGAATCTCTTCGATTGTGTGTGTTCGCGGTTTTAATGCTGATCAAAAGTTATTGCGAACATGTGATGGACTACTACTACTACTACTACTAATTTTAATAGCAGTAATTATAATAGTATAGTTAAAAGACGAGGTCGCTATAGTTTACTGCCGGGTTACATCGTGACAGAAGGCAATGTTTTATGCTGTTTATCTAGATTGTAAAGATGTAGCACACGGGATTAGACCTGCTCCCGCGAGACCCGACGCAACAGAGTGCGACGCGGGAGAAGATGGGCGAGTGCAGAGACTCGTGTGTGTGTGGGATGCGGTAGAATAAAATGATTCATGGGACTCCCGCGAAATAGAAATATCTAAACATAAAATATCTAAAAACAAATAAATTGTTATTCATTTATTGCACAAAAGCAACATGAACTAATGTAAAATATAAACGATTAACAGGTTCAAGCGTATGCATAGTTTCTTTTTAGGCTATACACGTGTTTGCAGCATTGAGCAATGCGGTGCTGAAATTTGCGTGCTCACGAATTGTAGACATTATGAAAGCTTAATTATGCTTATATTTATTGCGTTATAACAGAGATTTGTGAGATTGCAATGAACTGAGATGTCTTTCAGAGATTATAAATGCAGCGCTCTTTGCTGGCATTCTGTCATACTTCTATAGAACATGGGGCTAACTGGAGCTAAGCTAGGCTACTAAACTGTTGCTAAGCTAATTGCTAACAGGGTGCTAGCGTCTACACGTCAAGACTTTCAATTTGGTTAATGCAAAGCGCGAACACTCAAGTCCCGTATGACACATGACCCTGAATGTCTCTGTGAAAAGAAGCACTGACAAATCAAATCAGCAGGAGGCAGTACCCTCATCTGTGTCCTTTAATTCGAAACATAGAATAAGATCATACACAAGTAAGGCCATATCGCCAAGTGACTCCCCTACACATCTCTTTCCATGACAGTGACAGCCACACTTTTTATAACAAGGCACTAAATGAACCAAACCCACCCGAACTAACTTAAACAAACACAAATAACATTGCTAACGCAAAAAACCCAACCATCTTGCTTAATTAACACATAAATCAACTCTAAACAAATACCCATAATGCACCTAGCTGCTAGCGCTCACTGCCGGGTCATTACAATACCAAACCATGCACGCAGCAGCCGCTTGCTTTAGTTAAAATAACAGTGTTCTGTGAATGTTGATGCTTTAATAACAAATATTTATCGGGAGCGTGAATGCTGGAAGTTCTTAATGTAAGGAGATTAAAGGACAGTACTAGTACTGTACTAATTCCTTTTGAATATAAAGTAATCAGAACGTAACGTGATTACTTGTAAAAGGATCAATCAGTAATTTAATACATTGTCAGAGTAACTTGCCAACACGCCCATTAAAGTCTTTAAATCAAGGAACCCGCATGGAGCTCTGCACAGATAAAGCACAGCGTTGAGAGTCTTGAGTCTGTTCACGTAAAAGCGTTTTGATTGGTGGGTTAAAAGCTCACCGCGATTGGCTGAACGGAAAAAAAGATATTTATGAATCTTAACCAGCCAGGAAGGTCTCAAAAATACTGCACACAAATTCAAAGCAGCCCACGCATGTGTGATGATTTGCAAATACAGATTCAACGATCCATAAATACATGTAACATCAT
The DNA here is from genome assembly GCA_018155175.1 of Sinocyclocheilus anophthalmus. Lineage (NCBI taxonomy): Eukaryota > Metazoa > Chordata > Actinopteri > Cypriniformes > Cyprinidae > Sinocyclocheilus > Sinocyclocheilus anophthalmus. The sequence goes on from JADLZN010011290.1 coordinate 707,830, forward strand.
TCATAAATGTGTGATGGAAATTAATTCAAGAAATTTACATATACATATTTGTGTAAACATTTTAAATTGATTTAGATAAGATGCATTTGTGTGAGCATTTGGGGAAATATTTATGCTTTTACTTGTGTATTTATGAATTGTGTTTTGAATTTACGAATCGGATTTTGTAAATGTAAATTGTGCTGTGCATTTATGAATTTTGCTTTGCAAATGTGTTATTTTTGAGGCTTATCTGTCAGCCATGAATAAAGTAGAAACTTTGTCTGTCTCGTCTATCTATGACTTATAATCATATCTATATATATAAATAAAATGTTCAGTTAATTTCGATTCTAAATCATGAATCAGATATGTAGATTAGACCCACCTATATATCATTCCTGTACACCTTTCAAATCTCATTCTTAATTACCAAAAAATTTCAAAGTTCGTTTTTCCTGTTCTATTCTAAAATTGTAATAATAGCACACTTAAACAATAAGACATTTCCATAATTATTCTGATTTCACAAGCATTGATATGACTACTGTCTTCTGTGTTTAAAGGCAATGACATTTCCTTATTGCTATGGTAAGCATCAAATAAAACCACACAGCAGATGAGATTTTTCTAACCTGATGTGGAGACGTGGAAGTCCTTTCACGTGAGCGCCGGATTTTTCCATCAGCTGTAAAACGGAAGCTGACCTTTCTATCAGTTCCCTCCCTGTTGGAATCCTCCTCTTTCTCGCCTTCCCCCTGACGCTGTTTCTTTTTCCTGCGGTTGCGTCTTTCTTTGGCACTTTTGGAACTGAGTTTGGAGGCATCCGAGGAAGAGTCTGTCTTTTCTCCACTCAGCCCATCACACTTGGATGCTTCAGCTGCAGCCTGCCAAGCAATCATGCATCAAGATTATACTTACACAGTAAAGGTTTTGTAAAGGTTTCCGGCATTTACATTCATGCATTCGGATGCTTTAAAAGAATACATTTTGTTAATGGTTCATGCATTTCCTGGAAATCAAAACCATTACTTTGCCATTGAAGGCACCATACACTAGCATTTGCATGGTATTCATACCCCGTTTTAATGAAAACACCCAACAGACCTGAGCTTCCTCTTCCTGTCTCATCAGCTGCTGGAGCATGGCATTAAACTCCTCCTCTTTCTTCAAAGCCTCATCAATAGTGGCTTGATTTTGTTCATCATATGCCAAGGCAACCACAGCCAGGATCAGATTAACCAGGTAGAAGGATCCCAAGAAAATGACCAGCATGAAAAAAATCATGTAGGTTTTTCCTGCGGCCCGAAGAGTCTGTAAGAAAAGTCCACGATTCGTCTTTGATAAACATAGGAAGCTATTCATGTAAATTCTGTATGATTATCTTCTTTTCCATACAATGAAAGTGGATGGAGACTCCATAAATGACAAAAACACCACAAAAATACCATAAAATAGTCTACATGCTAAATTATATGATTGATTTGTGTGAACAGATGCACACTTCATAGGTTCATTCATTTCTCATGAAACAATAGTTTTGAACACAATGGAGGGCAAGATTTTCAGGGAACAGCAACTTTTCGGTCTGTTCCTCACACCAGCAACATTATATTGCATTAGAAGACTTGGAATAAATAATACAAATAATATGGACTACTTTCATGGTGGGGTTTTTGTCCTTTTTGAAGCTTGACAGCCCTAGACTTTGTCTACTTTTATCATATAGAAAAAAATAATTCTGCAAAACATCTTTTATGTTCCACAAAAGAAGAAGAATCATACAAAATTGGTTTCCTCTACATAGACAAACAACACAAAAGCACCTGTTGGTAAAGATTCTCCCAGTAGTCTTGAGTCATCAGTCTGAATAAGGCAAGGAAGGCCCAGCCAAAGGAATCAAAGCTTGTGTAACCATAATCTGGATTGGGACCTGCTTTTATACAGACATGGTTTTCTGGACACTGCCTAAATGCACACGTGTGAGACAGCGACTGTCAAAAACTCACCATGTAAAAAAAACAAGCAACTGCTCTTGGAGAATTATGTTTGAAGGGAAGACAATGCCAATGTTTATGAAAAAATTCGATACACGTTGCTTACCCAGCATCACTGCTTTTCCCACAGATCATAGCATCTTTCTTTCCTGATTGGATATAATGATTACCTACAGGAAAAAAGAAGAATACTATTCATAATAGAACTTATACAAAGCTAAGGTGCATTAGTTGGTTTGTTCTATAACCCATGAGTTTATTTGATTAACATTATAGGTTGGTTCATATTTTTATTTTATTTTAATATTCTTCACTGGTACTTTTTTCCCCACTAAGATGACTATATGACCAATTTCTTAATTGTTTTTGGTGCAATACATGTCAATTAATATATGGCCATTTTCTTAATTGGTCCATTTTTGGCACCAAAAACAATAAAGAAATTTGGTTTGATAATTTTGGTGCAGAAAATGGACCAATGATGAAAATGGTCAAGACCGGCCAAAATTTGTTTTGCTTTTTTTTTGCAATAAAACAGTACTAATATATGATCATTTTCTTCATTTTTGTATTTAATATTTTTCATTGGTTATTATTTATTTGCTTATTTTCACCAAAGATTACCATATGACCACTTTCTTAATTGTTTTTGGTGCAATAAATGTCAATTAATATATGGCCATTTTCTTCATTGGTCCATTTTTGGCACCAAAAACAATAAAGAGTTTTAATACATTACCATTTTCAATGTTGGTCCTTTTTTATTTGTTTTTGGTGGCGCTCAAAAAAAAGCCTTAATACATGACCATTTTCGTCATTGTTTTTGGTGTCAAAAATGGACCAATGAGGAAAATGGTAATAATTAAGACCATTTTCCATCCTCTCTCTGACCCATCAAATTAAACGGGACATGTTGTTTTTGTTTTTTTAATGGAGCAGGGCCAAACCCCGTGCATATGAGTGAAATGTCAAAATACCAGCAGAATTTGTGTATATATATCTGAATAAAAAAACATGTGGAAGGCATCGTTCCTCAGCAAGCAGCGGGCCAGATTATCTCACTCCTATGATAGCTTTCCCCCATCCCGCTAAAGTACTTTCCAATGGATATCATATTTCGCCCCCATATGAGTAAGGTGGAATTCCTCTTCCACTTTCTCTCAAACAGGTTTTTAATGGCTGGCACTAATGTAAACATCCATAATGCTGAATGATGACAGCTGGCTGTCTGGCAGATGTACAGATCACTTACACACTCACAATATTTCCTCTATATTGTTAGTATATCGGCCTGTCACTCTTCACCGGGTTTATACTGGCCCTGATCGAAACGTTCCCCACATCACAACAGTTTCATGACAGTTTTCAGGTGTACTATACTCAGTGTTCTGTACCATTTCTAAATCACTAACCAAGTAAGTAAATCTGTGTTGTACAGTCACTAATTTATATCATTTTATGTGGTTTTCTGACTAAACGTATGGATGTATTGATGGATAAATGTATGGCTGGATGGATGCATGGATGAGGCAAAATGTTTGTCAGCATTTAATATTTTTTGTATGAAACCTAGGTCCAATATTGTTTTTTGTGCCTAAGTTCAATCTGTCAGTTTGTCTCTCTATGTTGTGTAAAACAAACAAGCAAACAAATAAATGTTCACGTTTTTGTTTTCTATTAATTGCCTTTGGGTGCATGAAAGCATTTACGGGATTTGCTTAGTTTAATATCTGCATGCTTACTGCATATTCCTTTATTGTTTATCTACTTGTAATATCACTCAAATTAACTACAGAATGATTATTGATGAGTTTTCACAATAAAACACACGTGTTGACACATAAATAGTGTAGCTGCATCATATTCTGAATCCTTTCAGCAAAACAATGAAAATGAACTTACTCTGATTCTTAATGTAATCCGTGCATTCCTTCACTTTGTAACATTCCTCTGTATTGTTAAGTAAATAATAAAATGTTAAGTTGTAATCGGATGGCTGGACCACACATTTTTGTTTTAGAAGTCCCATGAACAGCTGCAGTCCGACCAAAGCAAAGACGCTTAGGCAAAAAATGGTTAAGATCATCACATCTGACAGCTTCTTCACTGACTGGATCAGAGCTCCAACAATTGTTTTCAGCCCTGTGCAAAACAGAGTACACCTTGTCACGTTCCAACTTTACACTAATGTAATCAGGGTCCAAAATTCACTTCAAAACCAAATATTTTATCCTGACTATGAAGTGGAATTATTAAACAGCTGTTTTCATGTTTATTTATGACAAATAGCGCAGGTCATTGTGACATCGTCACATACAAAAGACTCTTCATGTGAGAAGACTCCTTGTTTTGCCAAATTTAGCCATTTGAAGATGTGCAAGTCACAACAGATGCTCTCTTTTGTTTTCGATTTGACATTATGATTCACTAATGACACCTCAGCAAGGGTCAGGCTATCATTCTTACAATTCAACTTCAATCATGTAAAAGTAGTTTGTAATTAATGCATTACATACATTTTGGACCCTGAAAGAATGTGTGTATATGTATGTACATAAATCTTAACATTTATATGTTTGATACGTTCTTAATGTTACAAGAGTAACATCACATAGTAAATCTCTGAATGTTTAAGTTCACAATAGTATTTCATGTATCACATGCACATAGCTGCTCATAATAACTAAACAGTGACTACATGAAAACATGGAAGACGACTACAGTACAAACATAAAGTCATCACAAAAGGAGAGGAGAAACAAAAACATTAAATAACGCACTAACGACTCTCAGCTCCGATAGACACATCACAAACACGTGACTGCTTAAAGGAATAGTTCACCCCAAAATTTAATTTGCTGAAAATTTACTCACCCTCAGGCCATCCAAGATGTAGATGAGTTTATTTCTTCATCAGAAAAGATTCTGAGAAATTTGCATTACAATCACTTGCTCACCAATGGATCCTCTGCAGTGAATGGGTGCCGTCAGAATGAGAGTCCAAACAGCTGATAAAAACATCACAATAATCCACAAGTAATCCACACCACTCCCGGTCCAGTTGGAGAGTGTGAAAAGCTGCACATTTGTTAAAAAAAATCCATCATTAAGTGCTCTGTGGGTTTTTATCAGCTATTTGGACTTTCATTTTGACGGCACCCATTCACAGCATAGCAAGTGATGCAATGCTACATTTCTAAAAAATAATAATCTTTTCAGATGAAGAAACAAACTCATCTTGGATTGCCTGAGGGTGAGTACATTTTCTGCATTTTTTATTTTATTTTATGGGTGAACTATTTCTTTAGGTACTTTTGTAGTAAACCAGCACACTGATTTAAGACTCATGAGCAAAAAGAACAGAAACCGTTCTTAAATTGATAAAGTTCAAGATTTGTGAATTTTTGACCTACTGATTAAAAATAATTGACTTATTCAATGTGAATCAAACATCACACTTTTTTTTTTTTGCATGTGTAACCCCTCTCCCGGGTCCTCACCACCATACCTCGTTCTTGTTCCGAGTGGGTCTCCAGCATGGGAGGCGGATGCACTAACAAGGAGGCTAAAGACTGCAGCCAATCTAGTGTCAGTCGCTAGTGCGTCTCTTGAGATCAGGAGAGTGAGGTTTACCTGCACAGCACCTACTCGCTGGCATCCGTTACACTCACCCCCCTAAACCTCACTCCCATCCGGGTCACGGCACCACTGTAACCCCTCTCTCCCGGGTCCTCACCGCCACACCTCGTTCTTGTTCCGAGTGGGTCTCAAACCCAGGTCTCCAGCATGGGAGGCGGACGCACTAACAAGGAGGCTAAAGACTGCAGCCTCAAGCGTTAGTCGCTAGTGCGTCTCTTGAGATCAGGGGAGTGAGGTTTTTACCTGCACAGCACCTACTCGCTGGCCTCCGTCACACATGCAACCATCAAATCACAAATCAAAGCAAGAACACCTGAAAAGAAAACTGGAAAATGTTTGAAAAAAAAGACTCTTTTAAGCACTTAGAGAAGAACACGGCATGCTTGAAGAAAGCAGTGTCAACATCTGTGACCCTGACCTTTGCCCTAACTCTCACCTGGGATGACCGATATAGTTTTCAGGGCTCGAAGAACTCTGAACGCTCGCAGCACAGACACACTACCCAGATCCACAAACTCTGTTACATATCTGAAACATGGAGGGTGGGAAATCAAACACAGCCAGACATACAACACACAGGAAGGTTTGAGACACAGGGTTGCAGTCGGGTTCAAAGGTCACACAGACGTCGCACACCTAAACATGTTCTCTGCTTACCTGGAATTACTGAAATAGTTTTCAAAGCTCTGAGTACCCTGAATGTGCGGAGAGCTGATACATTGCCTATGATTATAAACTCTGTGACAAACCTGTGGGACCAAATGCACAGATACAAATAAAGCTAATGGGCACTGGAGATGCCAATGGCCTTTATGGGCATTTTATGGACTAATTATCAGTTAAGGATGCATAATTTGAGATTAAATCTGTTTCTTAAAAATATTAAAAAAATATATATTAAATAAATTAAATGAAATATATAACATAACCATTTCACAAAATAATAAAGTCAGTATTTTTAAAATCTAAAAAGTAATATTATTAAGGTGTGTAATAAATGAGTGCAATAAACAGATGTTAGAACAAAATATTTAATATTAATAATACATTTTTATTTCAAATATTAAATTATAATAAAAAACTTTATAAAACAGTAAACTTTGCAAACAATTTGCAGGTAAACCTTCTCTTCATTTGAAATAATTTGACAAGGTTTTTGAGAAGTCTCAGCAGAGAAACCACGATTTTACACCATACAGTTTTTTGGAACTTAAATGTTTACTTAATCATATAATCTATCAGTTTAATACTTTCATAATGCATTTTTAAAGAAATGTGGGTAACACCTTCTATGAAGCCCCTGTTTATAATACATTATAAGGTTATTCTTAAGGCATTCTAATTCATACATAATGCATTATGAAAAACCTTATAAAGTTATATCACTTTCATGAATAATTCATAACAACGATATAGACTTATAAACCTTATGTATGTGGTATAACTTTAAGAGTATGATTACTTTAAACACCATATTAAATCTAATTTTTAATTTATAATGTTTTTTTTTCTTTTTTTTTTTTTTTTTTTTTTTTTCGACTATTGGCAGGGGTAGGCCAGGTATCTGTGTGTTTTTCCCCTCCATGTGCCTGCCCTGACCCAGTTTCCCGTGTCTTTGATTGTTCATTTGATTCACGGTGTGTCTCGTTGTTCCCTAATTAAGTTGTGTACTTAAGTTTGAGTCTGTTCAGTCTGTGTTTGTCAGGTCTACATGTTGGATTACGTGTGTTTACCCCTGTTCCTGTTGTGGATTTACCCCTGTGATTCTCTTATTAAATACCGTTTATGTTATCCACGTCTCCATCGTTCCTTCCGGCAGCCTATCATCGACAGAAGAACAAGACCAACGACAAACATTTCTATGGATGCCCTTCTTCGCCCAGAGTACCTCCTCCTCCTGTTGGAGCAGGGGGAAAGATCGCTCGAGGGCCACACCAGACTGTTCCTGGTCCTCGCCAACCTCTCCAGCTACCCGGACGACGTGCTATGTGCGTTCTATGACGCCAGCCTAAACTCGGCGTACAGAGCATCGTCGTCCGAGGAGGGCCCTCGAGCGAGTTTCGCCGCCTTTGGGAAGTGGACACTCCGGACCCAGAGCCCAGCCCACCAATTCCCCACTGTGCGGAGCATCAGCCCAAGAACCTGTGAGGAGAGCCAGAAGCACTGACCGCGGACCGATGAGCCATTGAAAGACCAGCGTGCAGAGGGGAGGTCGCACGGAGCGGAGCCCGGGACGGTCAGTCCAGGTGCGAGAGCGGCTCCCACCCCCGCACAAAGGGGAGAAGAAAGCCCGGGGCAGTGAGATTCAGAGAGAGAGGGCTCCCGCCCACTGCAACAAGGCTGAGGGTGAGATATTGATGGATCTGGGTAAATGGCGAGTGGAAGGAGACCTGATTGACTTTTATACCAACCTGCCCCCTTTCGTCCCTCCTTTGTCGGTGAACTCTGTCCCTCCTGTTCCTGAGTTCAGCCTGAAAGCCCGGAGGCTCAAAAAAAAGCCCGCGCCCACCCACTCCGGCCTCCTCCACCGCTGTCAGATGGCAGTCACCTGCTCGCCCTCAGCCCAACATCTGTTCGGGCAAGTCAGTGGGACTGCCATCCTCCAGCGTTGCCATGGCTGGAGTATCCCTTGACTCCACCTCCAGCCTCTAAGCCCTGGAATCCCGGCCCCAGCGGCTGCCACAGGCATCATAGCTCCCTCTTTCCGCTGTGGCCCGCCAGTCCACTAGCTCTGCCGGGCTCCCTCGTCCCTCCAGCTCCGCCTTGGTCTGTTGTTGACCATCCGTCGCCTTGGGGCTCCACTCCTCCGGCTGCGCCTCATCCCTCCGGCTCGGTCAGGCTCCTCTATCCCTTCGGCTCCTCCTCAGTCCTCTGTCACTCCGGCTCCTCCCTCCGTCGTCACCTCCCTGGACTCTATCTGCCGGCCCCCTCCTGGGTGTCCGTCCTCCTCCTGAGCCTCCTCCCAGTTCCCACCCGTTCCCCCCCTCTGTTATTTCTACGGTGCGAGGACGTGCCTTCCGGAAAGGGGGTGATATGTCAGGGTTATGGACATGTATCTGTGTGTTTTTCCCCTCCATGTGCCTGCCCTGAACCAGTTTCCCATGTTTTTGGTTGTTCATTTGATTCCAGGTGTGTCTCGTTGTTCCCTAATTAAGTTGTGTACTTAAGTTCGAGTCTGTTCAGTCTGTGTTTGTTGGGTTTACGTGTTGGATTACGTGTGCTTTCCCCTGTTCCTGTTGTGCTGTGATTCTCCTATTAAATACCGTTCATGTTATCCACATCTCCATCGTTCCTTCCAGCAGTCAATCATGACAACTATATAATATCTTGACATGGGACACTTTATTTAAGATCTACACAGTATCTTACTACATCTTGTGAGTTGTTAGGTGTTGAGTGTTATTTAAGTATTTCCCGTGAGGCTAATGTTAATTTTGATGTGATCTAGTTAATACTTTGAAATTAAAAAATACCACAATAATCAAAATAATCAAACTGATATTACAATGAAAAATAGTTAAAACAAAAGCAAATGTGTCACATTACACATTCATCTGATCTGATATCTGATCTTATGGTTGTTTGAGAAACAATTATTATTATTACTTATAAGTGGTGTTTGTCTGCTTTAAGTAAAGTAACAAATAACATGGCAAGATATGAGACTTATAATACATTATAAAACTATGATAAATATAATACATTGTAACTTAAGTGGATGCAACATGTTCATTCTGTGTTATAAATCATCATTTTAAAAGACTATATCATGATAAGTCATATTCAACAATTAAAACTGTTCTTATGAATATTCATGAGATGATACAACATATTATAAGTTTTTTAATGCATTATGCATTCATTATAATGCCTTAAGAGTACCTTTATAATGTATTATAAATACGGGCTTCATAGAAAATGTTACCGACATGTGTTTCAACCTATAGATTTACATTTTAATATTTTGTAATTTACCAGACACTTTTGTCCGCAGCACTCTTATCATTGCAAGCTGACAGTAACAACTGAAGATGATCATTTTTTACAACTATATGGACTATGAAACACTACGGTTGAAGAGTGTAATTTATATGCCATTAGCAGCACCAAACAGAATTTCAAAAATAAAGAACATTCTGTCATCATTTTCAGACCAATTTAAAGATAAAAACAACGTAAATATGTAGGATGGGTTTTTTTATCATTAAGAGATTGACTGGATGGTGAAAGTGGGTCTTTCATATAAAAAAAGATTAGGATAATTTCAGCAGAGGAGTTGTCTTGGTAATGTCAGCCAAAAAGAAAAGTGGTTTTAGAGACTACATTTTAATGAACGACAGTAAAGGCAGAATAAACCTGGTCAGCTGGACACCAGCAACGTCTTATAAAAAACTGCACTCTTTACCTTTAAGCAATGACAATTAAAGGATTCTAATAACTTATAACAGTGTAGCCGGGGTAAATAACAGATTTGGCATACTTACGCCATGACTATAACCATAAAATCCAACCAGTTCCACGGATCTCTGAGAAACGTAAACTGTCCCACACAGAATCCCCTGGCGATGATCTTTATAAGTGCTTCAAAAGTGTATATCCCAGTGAAGGTATACCTGTTAAAAACAAGACCCTCAGTTACTGCACTCAGCAAACATGGTGAATTTTTCTACACTATACTTGAGAAGCAGCAAAGAGGTCAACTCACTCTACATTCTTGGCCCAGTCTGGAGGCTGTGAGTAGACCATGAAAGCGCAGTTTGCCAGTATAGTGAACATTATAAACATACTGAACAATGTGAAAGCTGCAGTTAAGGAAACTAAGTTATAGAACTATAGTACCATTCAAATGTTTGGGGTCAGTAAGATTTAAAAAAAAAATTATACTTTTTAACCATCAGGACATGTGAAATTGATAAAATGGTATAGTGCCAACATTCATAGTATTACAAAAAAAATTTTTTTAATAAATGCTGTTCTTTTGAACTTTCTATTCATCAAAGAATCCTGAAAAAAAAAATCATGGTTTCCACACAAATATGAACATATGAAAATATGAAACAGCTCAACTGTTTTCATAATTTATAGCAATAAAATGTTTCTTGAGCCGCAAATCAGCATATTAGAATGATTTCTGAAGGATCATGTGACACTGAAGACTGGAGTAATGATACTGAAAATTCAGCTTTGCATCACAGAAATAAATTAGATTTTAAAATATATTCAAATTGAAAACAGTTATTTTACATTGTAATAATATTACTGTTTTTAAGGTATCATTCTCAAAATCATTAACAAATCTTACTGAAATACATATCACAGATTTTTTCTGCAGTGTGGATTAAATTTGATTTAAAGGGGCTTCAGCTAGTAAAATGATAACGCATTTAAAATCAAGGATTTTTTTGAAAAATTATTGAATACTAAAGCGGTTCTCAACTGATTTTGCTTTAGGATCAGATTTTTCATTGGACATCAAGTCAACAAGTCATAGTCTCATGCTCTCAGCTCCTAATAATTCATCACACAAAACACGTTTATCCTGAAGCGAACCTGTCTTTAATGTAATTTGGGTCGTGTTTTCTTTTGTTAATGGTTTCTGAGAACAACATGTCCATTTGACATCTAATTTGATTCATCATGATCATTTTCATTTCATTATTTACATTTATTACCAATCAATCACTCATTTTTGGGTTGTAAACTACCAATATTACAGATTAAACCGTAAAAGCATACATAAGACCCAACCTTCACAACAAGACATGTTTCATATTTCCGCAGTTGAGAAGGATATGAATGCACCAAAATCTTAACTGATATTCTTCTCAGAAGGTTGAAGGGACTGAAGATATACAAGGCAGGAGCAGCGTTGAAACGGCTGATTGTCTTTTTTTTGTTCACTACTATAAAAGTCTAAACAAGAGGGAGATGAAGAAGATGAATACATTAAAGATGGGCAAAATAAATAAATTATATATATATACATATATATATAGATATTGAATATAATTTCGTATTATTTTATTATAAATGTATACCCCTTTGATTTTTAGAGTAGAGTTAGGAGAAGTAATATATAAATACAAATGCCCACAACAACACAGAGAATATGACTGATTCTTCTGAATTTACATTTGAAAACCTAGTTGCGGAAAATTTGCTGATGGACCGGAACAGCTTTTTATTACATTACATTTTATTATTTTATGTTATGTTTCAAATTTCAAAAACATCTATAAAGTTTCTTTCCATGTCTTCCTATTACATTTTTTCTAAGATTAAATAAGACTTTAAATCTCAGATTTTTTAGGGTGATGCTTTGGACCCCTCGCAGTACCTTTGTGGACTCTCATGGGTTCATTGAGAAATATAAATCCAAACTCACTGCCTGATTGCTGTAGAACTGGTCCAGGTCCTCCAGTGGTGTGGACACCAGTCCTCTGGGAACGTCTCCGTATATGAAGGGCAGATTTTTCCCAACCGCCAGGCCGCTGTTGGGTTTTCTTCTGCATTCATCGTCTTTATTTCTCTCCTGCTTGTCCTTGGACTTCCTGGCATTCTCCTCAGCGATCCGGCTCTCGATGGCCTCAAGTGATTCACGGGTGAACTTACGGAAACTTTTAGGTCCTGGTGGAGTAAACGAATGCGCCATTTTCTCATCCTGAACCTTCAGAGTGATTCGCTACACGTCTGCATGAGAACAGTTACACGTCTGGCAGAACCATAGAGAAAGAGAGAAAGACTGAGTCAGAGGGACAGAAACACATTAAATGTGATCAGTATCTGTATGGTTAGCTTATCCATCTGGAACCACAAAGAGAAAAGCATCCTATAAGTGATGGACACGCCTTGCCATACTCAAAACCATCAGCTGCTATCAGAAACAGAGCTCTCGAGGAATCAGGGTTATGTATGCCACACAAATAAATAAACACAGTCCCACACGACTTAGAGGAGCTTAAACCTACAACTAGCTTTGAAGAGCGTGGTATATGAGCAATTTTTACATTTTTATTTACATGCATTTTATGCATTAATTTATTGAAGCGATTAATTTATTGAATATATATATTATTCTATATAGTATATATTAGAGCCCGACCAATATGTTTTTTTTGGGGCCGATATGATACCGATATTAGGGGGTAAAAAAAAGGCTGATACCGATATATCAACCGATATTCTTTGTGTATATTATAGCACAGTACCAATCAAAAGTTTTGACACTTTCCCATTTGTGTGTCCAAAAATTTGACTGGTACTATATATATATAATACAGTATATACATAAACAATATAAATATATATAAAACACATTTTTTGCAATGACCACTCAAATGTGGTGATCAAACAGTAAATGGGACAGAGAGCGGGTACTGGCATTTAACAGTTAACAATAACTTTATTGTCCAAAATGATTCTGCATCATGCACGCCGTAACGTTATTTATTCAACTTAATTCAATTCATTCCACAAACTTTATTCCGTGAAGTTTATTTCCTTCGGACATTCATTCACAGGAGTTGCGCTACCTGTCTCACACACCGACGAAACGTACCCTATAGAATGTGATTGTAAACATAATAGAATAAGGGAGCGCGATACACAAAGTACGGGGTTTATTTTGTAACACACGTGTTTGAATTTTATTATACCATAGTAAAAGTTAAATTCTAGGCTTTAAGTACAAAAAAATTTTGGTTATCTCAGTTTTTATTATTCTTTAAAGAACAAATCGCTATTATTTTAGTCTCTAACTGTGATTTATCAGTTCAGATCGGTTTTTAATGTTTGATTACTATCAGAAGACGCTAACCATTTTTAAATTCCAGTTGCGCAGATGGGTTATGTTGTAACACTGCGTTACAATGTGCTTTTCTATGACATTAGCGATGTAATTTACTATTTACTTTAATTAATTTTAATGATAAACAACGAGAAACAGGTGAATAAAGCATGACAGTCAATGTTTAGAAATTATTATTTCGAGACATGTAAAGCATTTTTGCTCGTTTATGTGGGCCGTCCCAAGCATGGTTGCAATGTGTTCATTTTCAAACTCCAAAAATAGATTATTTTTCATTCTTAAGAAATGCCATTATTTATTGGAAAAAAAAATAATTACATTAATGAAAAAAAAAAAAATTAAAAAAAAATATATATATATATATATATATTTATATATAATATCTTTTATTAACAAAGATTTTAGTTTTGTCTTGAATATTTTTTTCCATTCTGAATCAGATAATATTTAAGCTGTCATATGCAATTACAATGCCCCTCAGATGTTACAATGTGGTTTCCACCTACGGGGCATGTTGTCACCTCACTTCCATTTTTGAGGGTAATAAAGAAAAACGTAACACGGTAATTGTTCAACAAGCGACATATGGTACTAGACAAGTGTACAATTACGGTTAGATAAAAAATGTTCTGAACCCCATGGGATTTAACACACTGAAGTCCACAAGTTTACTTTGGCCCCACTCTCCCCACCCGTTAAATAATACAATAGAAATCACTCTCGCGACTTTATGCGCCTTGAATGTACATGTACAGTGGGGCAAAAAAGTCTTTAGTCAGCCACCAATTGTGCAAGTTTCCCACTTAAAAAGATGAGAGAGGCCTGTAATTTTCATCATATGTATTCCTCAACTATGAGAGACAAAATGAGGGAAAAAAAAATCCAGAAAATCACATTTGTAGGATTTTTAAAGAATTAATTGTTAAATTCCTCTGTAAAATAAGTATTTTGTCACCTACAAACAAGCAAGATTTCTCTCACAGACCTGTAACTTCTTCTCCTCTGTCCTCCACTCGTTACCTGTATTAATGGCATCTGTTTGAACTCGTTATCAGTATAAATGACATCTGTCCACAACCTCAAACAGTCATACTCCAAATTCCACCATGGCCAAGACCAATGAGCTGTTAAAGGACACCAGAAACAAAATTGTAGTCCTGCACCAGGCTGGGAAGACTGAATTTGCAATAGGTAAGCAGCTTGGTGTGAATAAATCAGCTGTGGGAGTAATTATTAGAAAATGGAAGACATAGAAGACCACTGATAATCTCCTTCGATCTGGGGCTCCACGCAAGATCTCACCCCGTGGGGTCAAAATGATCACAATAACTGTGAGCAAAAATCCCAGAACCATACGGGGGGGACCTAGTGAATGACCTGCTGAGAGCTGGGACCAAAGTAACAAAGGTTATCATCAGTAACACACTGCGCCGCCAGGAACTCAAATCCTGCAGTGCCAGACGTGACCCCCTGCTTAAGCCAGTACATGTCCATGCCCATCTGAAGTTTGCTAGAGAATTTGGATGATCCAGAAGAGGATTGGGAGAATTTCATATGGTCAGATGAAACCAAAATAACTTTTTGGTAAAAACTCAACTTGTCGTGTTTGGAGGATAAAGAATGCTGAGTTGCATCCAAAGATCACCATACCTACTGTGAAGCATGGGGTGGAAACATCATGCTTTGGGGCTGTTTTTCTGCAAAGGGCCAGGACGACTGATCTGTGTAAACGAAAGAACGAATGGGGCCATGTATCCCATGTATTTTGAGTGAAAACCTCCTTCCATCGGCAAGGGCATTGAAGATGAAACGTTGCTGGGTCTTTCAGCATGACAATGATTCCAAACACACCGCCCGGTCAACGAAGGAGTGGCTTCTTAAGAAGTATTTCAAGGTCCTGGAGTGGCCTAGTTAGTCTCCAGATCTCAACCCCATAGAATATCTTTGGAGGGAGTTGAAAATCCGTTTTGCCCAGCGACAGCCCCAAAACATTATCTGCATGGAGGAATGGGCCAAAATTCCAGCAACAGTGTGTGAAAACCTTGTTGAAGACTTACAGAAAACGTTTGACCTCTTTCATTGCCAACAAAGGGTATATAACAAGTATTGAGATGAAATTTTGTTATTGACCATATACTTATTTTCCACCATAATTTGCAATTAAATTCTTTAAAAATCCTACATTGTGATTTTCTGGATTTTTTTTTTCTCTCATAGTTGAGGTATACCTATTTTGAAAATTACAGGCCTCTCTCATCTTTAAGTGGGAGAACTTGCACAATTGGTGGCTGACTAAATACTTTTTTTTCCCCCACTGTACTTCCCTTGGAACCTGGGAATCATGGCGAATTTCATGAGACAGTCCACTTCGCCGGCACTTAACGGTCAATAAACAACGCGTGAATTGCTGCGAACCTCCTGTACTGACGGTCAGTGTGACTAGAGTCCCTATCTCGTGCACAGCAAGCCGCGGTACTCCACCAAATTCGTGGAATCCCTAAGCTCGAGATCCCTCTCGCACGCCACCCTCCGCACATCGGTATCCCCCCGGTAAGCTCCCGAACCCCGGTGCTAGCGACACGGGGGTGGTTCTCATTCGAAAAGGGCCTCTAGACGTGACACTGGATTCGCATTCGAGAGCTGAATGATCCCCCGAATTTGGTCGATTCGCTCGGCCCGTCGGGGGGAAGGGGGCGGAAGATTGCCGTTCATAAGTTTTTCATGTTTTTCCATAGGACTAACTTAAAATTGTTTCATCCAGGTCGCCGTAGCAAATACGATATATCGCACAGGCTCCTATCGGCGCGATAATACGGCAACAATAGATCGTTTGTGCTCTAATATATAATTAATATATATATAGTAATGTTTGTGTTATTTATTTACATACTTAATATAGGCTCTGGATTACAGTAATAATGTTGTAAATAATGTTCAGATTCTTGCACAGACAAATTGTTTCGCTTCATAAGACATAAGTATATGGTCAGGATCCATGGGTATTAATTTTGTGTTCTTAATAAGATTTTATTTATTCTCAAAAGCAGTCACCACTGATGGCATTTATTAATAACAAGACCACAGTTTCATCAAGTCAAGTCAAGTCACCTATATTTATATATCGTTCTAACGCATACGATGGTGTTTAGTTTCAGCTAAAAATATTCTTTACTGTTCTACTTAAGAAAAAAAAAAAGTCCCCTACATCTTGGATGGCCTGAGGGTGAGTAATTTTTCAGCAAATTTTAATTTTTGGGTGAACTGTCCCTTTAATTTGCCACTGTCCTAACTGGTGGATCAACAACAACCCTTAAAAACCAACCAGCATCCAAAAAACAACACTGGCTACTATGGCTAGTCAAACAGCAAACCTGTGCTTCTCGAGAAAAGGGCATCAGCTGTTTGGTTTACTTGACATTACAAATAATTGTATTTAAAGAAATGTCCCCTGGCCTGCTAAAAGACATTAGATAAGTGCACATTTCCATGCTGGTCCTATGTTTGTTCTTGCTGGTTTAGCGGGTAATTTGAATCAGCATTTGTTTGAAACCCTCAGGCTACCAGGCCAAATCCATATGAACCACCCACTTATTTTACTGGATTTCCATCTGAGGAGTTCAAGTTATATGATGTTAGTTACCAATAAATATACTTTAAAGGGATAGTTCACCCGAAAATGAAAATTCTGTCATCCAACCAGTTTTAGAATTGGAGAAGAATTGTTGATTAAAGATGTTATTTTTGTTTTATTTGCGCACAAAAAGTATTCTCGTAGCATCATAAAATTACGGTTGAGCCACTGTTGTCACATGGTCTATTTTTAAAAATGTCACTAGTGTCATGTTAAAGTTCAACTTGTTCTAAAAACATATTCTGTGCCATTCAGTTGCAAATGCCGCACATAATGTTGAGCTCAAAACATTACAAAAAGATGCCCCTTTTGACACATTTGCATATAGTTAATGCATTTCAACTATTGTAAAATGTTTTAAAGCTGGAAAAAGGCAAGCCATGCAATCAATGTGTTCACAAGCTCAATCAGTGCGGTCACTTCCCAGTATATGGGGCGTCAAGACCAATTAGTGAAGGAGGAGATGATTTCTCTTATTTCAGATAAATCACTATAGGCCCAACCACTGAAAAAAATCTCTTCTAATAGGTGTTCACTGGAAAACCCTCAACATTACAAGCTCCCAAGAGTGATAAACCAACTCTGCACTTTGTTGAGGGAAGACCACATTCACTCCAGAAATCAAACACAGTATAAACCAGCAAAGAGCACATGCTCAATCAGGCAGGAGAACCTGGTACAACAGTGGAGCCACACATGAGAAACAGCCAGACATTTCCTCTGTAATACTAAGAATCGTTATCAGATATAATTTCCTAATTACATTACCGTATCATAATCTATCTTCAGGTCACTAAGATGAGACATCATTTCCTTGAGATATCAGACTTCACAAATCACGCAGGAAAGAAAGGGATGCAGATCAGAATCCTGGTCCGAAAACAACAATGGTCAAAAATGAGCAAAACATTTAAAACATTAAAAATCGGAAGGGCTTTTTTTCTTTTGCATCGATGCCATATAAGAACCATTTTGGAGTTCCAGGAAGAACACAGTGAACAGTTTTTAAAAGAACAATTTTTTCCACATTTTTAATAATCTGAAGAACCCTTTTTTCTCTATAAAGAACCTTTTGTGCAATGGAAAGGTTCCATGGGTGTTAAAGGTTCTTCATGGAACCATCAATGCCAATAAAGGTATTTTCTTTGTAAAAGAAAGTGTGAGATGTGAGAGAACTGTATTCTTTCCATTTCTTGGCCTTTTTTTATTGATCCTGTTCTCACAAAGCCAAAAACACAACAGACACATTCTATCTTGCAATCTGCTCACCCAACTTAATGAACAATATCCCATGAATTATTCCACTTGGAATCTCTCATTTATCTTCTCGAATCCTTACTCACGTCTCTCCTGGTCTATTTTTAAGGGGCCCTTTAAAAATTAATTCCCTCCATTTTTCTATCCTTCCAGTCCCTATTAGTTTCCCTTTCTGTTCGAAAGATAGTAAAGTAGGGATTGGGAAATGCAACAGAATAGATTTATCTGTTAAAATGACAAAAAGCAGATTGGATTATACGTCATGTTTTGATAAACACCATTTTCTTGGTTAATGCAACCTTTCGGTCGTATTTAATACATTTGTGCTTAAAATCAATTTAGCAGAATTCCACTTAATTTCTTAAAACATGGCATAAAACAATCTTAAGAAACAAGTTTTGCACTTTCTGTCTAAACAAGACAAATGCAGTGTTGCCAAAAAGTATTTAGACACTTACTTTAAATGCCATTTAATAAAAAAATCTAAGTAAATTGCATCTGCAAACAAATGTGTAACATTTTTTGGTTAATGCAACACTCAAAAAAAATGCTGGGTTGTTTCAACCCAACTTTGGGTCAAATACGGACTAAACCAACTTTTGGGTTAAATATTTAATGTAAAAATTTAACCCAGCGATTGGGTTAGTGCATATTTAACCCAAAGTTGGGTTGAAACAACCCAGCATTTTTAGAGTGAACATTTTGGTCCCACTTAATCTACATTTAAATCCATTTTCCACATAATTTCTCAAAATCTGAAGAAACAAGTCCTGTGCTTTTCTACTGACCATAAAGCAACTCATCTGTAAAAAGAGCTGGAGAAATGGAGAAAAAAAAATACTTTTGTGGTACAGTTGTAGCCCTTACAGGTACCATCAAATTTTAGTAATACTAAATGCAAATGCTGTATGATTAGCCACACAACCACCAAATGAAAAAAATATGTCAGCAATATCAGCTGGGGCAAAAGCATTAGTAATGCTTTAATCTTTCACTGTGAATTGTACAGTAAACTTTTATTTTTTTCCTTCTCCTTTTATTCCAAAACTGTAGGGTTACAGCTGCTTACCAGTAGGCTTGCCGCGATAGACGGTGGTGACGGTTAAGCCGCAACACCGGTTACGTCACTTGCCCACCGCATCACTGACCCCCACCATCGTTTAGATTTTTTATAGTAATAAAAATCATTTAGTTCAGTAAAACATCAGACACTACAATTTAAAACTGAATGCGGCTGCTCAATGCAGTGTGCCAACGACTTTAATTTCTCCATGGGAGGAACTGACGATCAATGAGGTGAGACAGAGAAGACGATCGCGGATGATTTAGTTTCGAAACGAGATGCAAAAGCGCCTCTTTGGCAATATTTTGGATTTTGAAAAGCCTTGTTGACTTTTGCCGTTTATCTAAGGTGATTTTGGAAGGTTTTTTAAACATTCGTTTCTTATTTAATTGTTCCACATTGTTTGCTGATTGTTTGACGTTAATTTAAACTTTTGTCCATTATTTATTTATTTGACATCAAGGTTATGCGTGCCTCCAAGCTTTCTTACTATCGTGTTGCTAATGAGACGTTCTACGTTTCTTATTTATTTGGTTATATATTATACATGTTTACTTATTTTCAGTTTTGTATACCTATTTAATCTTTATGTAAGTTATTTGTTATTTTAAATTAGCATAGCCTGCCCTATAGCATGGTGTATTTTTATTTGTTTTGTTAATTAAAGTTCTATGTTTTATATATAGGTTAAAGTGAGTTTGACGTTGTATTTTGTGTTTGCATTCAAGCAATTGACGCCAAACTGCCGCTATTTCAAAAGTAAAAGTAAATTGCGCACGACGCTTTTAAGCGATTTAAAAGTGAAGGAAAGCGACGAAAAGAGGGAAAATTCAAACAAACTAAAAAACGAACAATTGCTTTAATCCGAATTGCCACTATTTGAAAGTGAAAATAAAATGCGCACGAACACGCCGCTTTAAAGCTTTTACAAGCGAAGGAAAGCGAGGAAAAGAGGGAATGCCCCGCCCCCAAGGTGATACCGGTATTACTGGTGTTGTCACATGGTGATTATCCGGTGGGAAGATTTCCTCACCGTCACAACCCTACTGTGATACTGTGATTCAACTATATTCACTTGGGACACAACAGTCTGACAAATTATTAATTGCATTTCAATGTGCTTTCAGTAGCAGCGGGGATGCACTGGGACTAAAAACAGCCCAGGACCTCTGTCAGCAGACTACAAATACAGCCCGCTGTATTATCGAATTCATATTTATGGATTTTTGTAGTGTTTTGATATGTCTGAAATAGCTGTTTTGACATTGCATAGGCAGCACAATTAAACTGAACAGCAAACAATACATTTCTACTGTATATAGCGCGTTAAATGTTTAGATGATCAACACATCGGCGTTGTTAAAGCATTATAAGCCATGAAGCAATCCAACAAACTATGAGGAGAATCACAACATTACAAACATGTATTTTAAGCAAAAGATATTTGAAAATCCAACAAAGGCAGAAGAGTGTGTTATTCTTTTTTTTTTGAGGACATAGTGGGCAGAGCTAAAGATCTCTTTTGGCAAGCTTTGCTTGCTGCAACTCTCGGATTGGTGGAACTTTCTGAAAAGCATCATGGGTAATATTATATGAGCATTATAGACAACATTTCACCAATGTCTGAAATAGACCCGTCTGACAAAGTTAAGAACACTTCTCCCTTTAAAATCTTCTAAATTTGATTTCAACAAGTCTGTAAGTCAACCAGCACGCCTGTTACCAGCCATGAAGAGTTTGCAACAGATGCCATCTTCAGCAGCACTCTAAGGATGTAATAAATCCAGATTATTATCTGCAGGTAGTACATCATGTCCTCTGAGAGATTAACAGGTTGTTGACCACATCTGTACTCCCAGCAGACACGGCATTCATTTTAATTAGAGTTTGAGTAGCTGACGGACAGGCCCGGTTCTCCAAACAAGAGCCAAAATAAACTTCAAACAGAGCCACGAGTCAACATCTAACCGATGGCTGAGGTTACTCATGATATTCATCACACGATTACCATCGACAACAGCAACCTGACCCTCGCTCAAAGCCTCTAATCTCTCCTCATGACATATTGACTCCTCTACGAGACAAATACACCTGACAACGGACACGGGGGTCCCCACACCAAATGCCAGCTGATCTGCTCTTTATCAGTCTGTAGAAACCGTTTGGTTTGTTGAGTAGAACTCAATAGAAATTTGACTGGGCAGCAAGAAAAACAAGAAGCAAACTAAACCGTATGTGCATTAGACTGTTATGTTATGAGGAATGATCTGTAAAGCTCTGTATATATCATTTTTTATTATTACTCTTACCGATAATAACTGTCTGATATATAATTGAAACTAACATAAATAAAAAACAACACAATAAAAACTAAAATCATTGATTTTATATAAGCGGTGTCTTGGAATAATTTTAATCATACAATTTAGGTATCACCTTTAAAGTTATAATACAAACATAGACCAAAGCAAATAATTAAATTTTAAGATTGTTTATGGGTCAAAGACAAGGCATCCCGTTTTGGTGTCTGCATCAAATTAAATTGACAAAAGTGACTTCATATGCATAGAAAGCATATATATAAATTCAAGTAAAGTGTCTACTTTAATGTTTAAAATAACTTTTGTGAAAATAAAATATCAAACGTGTAAAATAATTTCTATTGTCGTTCAGCGTAACAAACCTATTTATGTAAAGATGAAACAACATACTTATTATGACCTGCACTTATTAAAAATATATAAAAGAAAATCTGATCATACTAAATTTTATTTTATTTTAAATGTTTAAAAACTTCTTGCATACAGATTTCAGTTTGGAGGTTATTGGCAAAGACTGGTAAAAGATATAAAATGACTATTAATTAGTATTTTGGGAACTGCACTGTGAGTCTTTTAATGTCATTTAATGATTCTTATCTAATATGCTTGACAAAGATCTAGATGATGTACAGACCGACAGACAGACAGTCAGGCATGCCGACAGACATATAGATAAGAGAGTTCACAATAGGCTGTCACATTTTTTTTATTATAACTCTTCCGTTGAAATTTAAAAAAAATCCACCTCTCGAATGCAAATAACCGCTTGCATTGCTAATTTTATTTCTTCATCATACCGTCAGCGCCTCATCAGTGGTGTACACGAAAGGCGACGACAATGTAAGTGTCATGCTTTTGTTAGCTCTATCCAGCATGAACCCTTCGATCGGCTCTGCTACGTTGTTCATCCCCCCCATTGTGGGGATCAATATATTGCGGAAAACGATAGCATCAGTGTGGAGAAGATGTTGTTGTTTATGTCAAAACTGAAACCAAGCTGTTCATACAGAATGCATATTTATCACATTTTCTTGAGGGACATCTATCAGCATTGCACTCGCGTCTCGCACAAAAGAGAAAGCCATGTAAAATTAATGCAAGTTCAACTTTTAAAAACATGTCTCAAGACTTTATGCCGGTTTTTCCCCATCCCACTGTATCTCCATGTTTTCAATGAAGAAAGTAAGCCTACCTTTTCGGTCATTTGTATTAAACTAATACATACATGGTGCTGTTTTTTTTTTCTAATTGTTTAAGCAACTATCAATTATATATGGTTTATAAACATTATAACACATTATGCACTCTTTTCAAAGATAGTCGTGTTATTTTATTACGCTTTGAAAAAATGTGCATAATATTTTGCTCGATGCGCCCTCTTGTGCCCTCGAGAGAGAAGCCAAAAAGCTTTTTTTCCCCCAACTGAATTATCCTAATACAATGCAATATCGACTTTTATACCTTATGTCAAAAATATAAGTAAGTCAAAAGTCTCTCTAAAGGCTCAGTTAAACAGTCAAAAGTCTATGTGAGGCTATACCAGCAGATTTTTCTTTGAACCAAATAAAACAACCTGCGCCAATTAAAAGCTGGAACACAGTCCTGGTTTGCTTGTCAGGAGAGCACTAATACACACAAGAACAGAAAGAAAAGCTAAGGTTTGTATTACTGGAAACAGTTTTAAGCAATGCGAGCAGCTGCTGACATTCTTGTCTGAATGAACAATTCAGTTTACATTATGCAAATCTCCCCACCTCTCTGTTTGTCGCCACACAGTCCAGAGCTTTTTCAACAAAAAGTAAAGCCACAACCACAAACAGATTCAATCGGAGCCATCACGTCAGGCACTGCAAGTGTTTCCCATTGCCTTGTGAGGAAAAACATTAAGTTTCCCATGTGTGGATATATGCTGGAGTGAAACCAAAAACCTCCAAGAGCACTTAGCAAAACGCCTCTGAATCACAAACCGTGCTCAGTAATGGATCTAACAGCCTATATTCATTGATGTCTTCTGTCAGATTATAATGCTTTTTAAATACTTTGCGTATAGAACAGAACAGAATGTGAAAAACAACTAGCTATTTCAATCCTAAGAGCCATTTAAAAGCTCTACTATAATTTTTGAAACAAAAATTGCGAATTATATAATACTCCATATCCTCCTAACAACATCTGCCATCTGGTTCTCAATTTAAATTTACATTTTTAAAACATGTGAAATAAAATGGACTCTTACCCTCTTAATACACTGCTGCCTTAATGAGGCCCAGTAACCTTTTATTACTTAAAACATTCGTAATTTTATTTAGCAAAATTGCATTAAATGATCAAGAGTGCAAGTAAAGACATTTTCAAGTGTTACAAAATTTTAAAGTGGTCATATGATGCAATTTAATTTTTTCCTGTCTCTTTGGAGTGTTACAAGCTCTTGGTGCATAAGAAGATCTGTAAATTGGCAAAGATTAAAGTCTCAAATCCAAAAAGATATTCTTTATAAAAGTTAAGAGTCAACCACGCCTACCTTAAATGGCTCGTTCTAACACGCCCCCCATATCTACCTCACAATGTGGAAATAGTTGCATAATGCCGCCCCTCGCCCAAATGTTCATGCAAAGAAAGAAAGCTTAACTTTTATTCTCGCTGTAGTATTGTTGTGCCGCCGCCATGTCGTGAAGACGCTATGTGCTTCGTTGTGAGAGCGAAGCTACTTTTGTTTGGCCTTCCAAAAGAGGATGATTTCCGCTTCGTCATGCCTAGAGCTGATACCGTGCTGGTTGCTGAGGGAATGAACAACAGTATGGTGAGGGGCATAACATTTCCGTCACATGCTTGAGGTATTCGGCAAATCACAACGCACTGGCTAGCTGGCCAATCACAGCATACTTCTCTTTTCAGACAGATGAGCTTTTGTAAAAATCGACACACGTTTCAAAAAGGCGGGGCATAGAAGAAACAATAATGTACAGTATGTAGAAAATGTGTTTTTTTTTACTTTAAAACGCATTTCATTACACCAAATACACCAAATACTGTTCTTTTAGCAGCATCATATGACCCCTTTACTTAAAATAACTTTCTTTTTTTTTTCAGAACTTTCTATTCATTGAACCCTGACAACATTACGGTTTCCACAAAAGCCGCACAACTGTTTTAAGCGTTGATAATAATAATAAATGTTACTTGAACAGCAAATCAGCATATTAGCATGTTTCTGAAAGCTCTTAGGACCACCGAACCCGGACAAATTATGCTGAAAAATCAGCTTTTGATCACAGGAATAAATTTCATTTTAAATATATATTTCAAATAGAAAATAGTTGTATATATGGAACCTCTTTATCTAATGTCAACAATCCTTCTTACTTTTTAACACCTTATCTCCAACCACTTGACTCTATTCTGGTAATGTCCACTTTTCAAGATCTAATCAATTCCTGAAAGATAACGTCCTCTTAAGTATTCACTCAATGAATATTCACTCTGAAATATATCAAATTACAGAAGCAAAATGACTTGTGTTGTCTTTCAGTCTTTTGCAGATTTAGCCATTGAATTATCTAGCCACAAACCCCGCCCACCAGCCTGGACAAGCACAATGATTGACAGGCGAAGAGTTTCTGCACAAAGTCGAAAGCACTACCTATTTCAGACATCTATGTAAAGTCGTAGAGACATTTTCTGCGTATTATTCCATTAAAAAATAAGTCCACTATATTGTATTATAATGTAAGCATCACCATCTCTCTCATCTTATGTAACTGGTGAAGAAAGCCTGCCTGTGGAGAAATACCTGATTTAATTTAAATTGGCACCTTCTAGACGATTGTGTTCAGCTGAGGTGGGCGGAACAGAAGAACATGTCTTCTTTTATTAAATCGAACCTGTATGAAGCGACTTATGAGGCGATTTTGGTGGCTTACAATGCACTCGAGCGTGATAAATGACTTCATTTGTGATCAAATCTTTCTGAAGATTGACCATACCTTACTTTCTTCCTAAATAACCACTGTTCCATCAGCTGCAGTCAAATAAAACGTAGCTCTCTATAAAACTGTTCCAATGCTGTGGCATCATCTCGTCTACACGAATCAGCTACTGGAAAGGAGAACAGATTCACTAAACCAATATGAACTATTCGTTCGCACATCGGACAAAATCAATTCACGAGTCAGAGCAGTTTTCGAATCAACAAATCAACAGCTCAATGAACTCATATCCAAAAACTGGCGAGTGAACTGACAGTAAAAGCCTTTTCCATTTAAAGGGGTCCTAGAATGGGCTGCTAAAAAGAACATTATGTTCGTGTATTTGGTGTAATGAAATGTTTTTATGCGGTTTAAAGTTAAAAAACATTATTTTCCACATACTGTATTGTTTCTTATTATTGTTTCTTCTCTATGCCCCGCTTTCTGAAACGCATCGATTTTTACAAACTCATCGGTCTGAAAAGCGAGGTGTGCTCTTATTGGCCAGCTATCTAGTGCGTTGTGTTTGGCCAAATACCTCAAGCGTGTGACGGAAATGTTACGTCCCTTACCATATTGTGATGCCGTGTCAGGCCCGAGCGACGAGACAAAAACATTCAAACCCATTATAACGAGGCATTTGTTGCATCCAGTGGTGACATAATTACTGATTATAATGACTTTTTTATACTGTCTTTTTACGCGTTGCATCTTGCTGCATAAACATAAAACCATGTCTGTATTTTTGATCGGAGAAATGACAAACAGCAAGTGTTACTCTACACTGCTCAAAACTCACTTTGAATCATCAGTGGCAAATCCTTTAAATATAAAAACGTATTTACAGTCTTTGAGTCAGAACAGCCGGCATTGTAGTCTACACTACCAGGATCAGGAAACGGTCTTCTATAAAATGTGCTGCACACATCTGTATTTTTGGGTTGAAGTGTTCTGGAACAGTGTTTTTAAATACAACTCAACCACTGATTTTAGTCGTGTCCCCCCCCCCCCTCTTTTGGAAAGCAAACAAGTAGTTTCGCTTTTCACAACGCAAGCAACGCTGGCCTTCGCGAGTGGAAGCGCCACTTAGCGTGCGTGAGACCGGCTAGAGGCAATACTACAGCGAGAATAAAATTTACGTCTTCTTTCTTTGCGTGAACATTGGGCGGCGTTATGCAAATCTTCCCACATAGTGAGGTAGGTATGTGGGGGCGTGTTAGAACGAGTAGGTAGGCGTGGTTAACTCTTAAAGGGGTGGTTGATTGCGATTTCACTTTTTTAATGTTAGTTAGTGTGTAATGTTGCTGTTTGATCATAAACAATATCTGCAAAGTTACGAAGCTGAAAGTTCAATGCAAACAGAGATTTTGTCTTTTAAAATTCTGGCAGTTTATGCCTACAAAAACAGCTGGTAGGGACTACAACAAGCTACTTCCCGGGTCCGTTATGTCAAGAACACAGAATTTACAAACCCACATAAACCCCGCCTCCGGGAACACGCAGCAAAGGGGGCGACGCTGCTTTAGAGAAGAGGAGGAGAAAACTAGGGGTGCACGTAAAAATCTGTTCATATTTGAATCGCGATTCTGTCTTCTAACGATTTTAATGGATTCACAAGTTTCAAAATCATGTCAAGCAGCGTTCTCATCCTGTTTCCTGGCCATTGCCCTGCCTGCACACGCTCTCATCTCTCTCCTCTCTCTCTCTCTCTCTCTCTCATTCAGATCTTCAGCTCAGTTCTGTTCCATTTATACACTTATTTTCACATACTATAGCTATGAGAAGCATTAAACATGGACGCGCGTGTGGTTGCCGAACTGTATTAAAGCTTTAATCAGGATAGAACTGTATATTAAAAGCTAACATAAGTAGTGGCATTTACAAATAACAGCGTATCTAACAGTATGGGACCGTTTTAAGACAACAAGTCTTAGGCCTACCATTAAAAGCCGAGCTTGCACAGGTTCTGCGCGATCCTCTTCACTAATATCCTCTGCTTCTCAATCGGGCTCAAATTGATAAGCAATATAGACGACGTCATTGTTTACAATACAACCCGAGCACATGCCGCTATGTTGAGGGGCGGGACGTTTAGACACGCGCTAGAGGCGGTTTAGCCAATCACAACACACTGGGCTAGCTAACCAATCAGAGCCAAATCGTGTAATTCTGAGGGAGGGGCTTCATAAAAGAAAGAAATGAGCAGCCTGTTTCTCAGAGAAGGGACAGAGTGTTGTGGAATAAAAGGTAAACTATATGAAAAATAATGCGTTTTTTATCAAACGAAGCATTAACAAATGTTAGACTGCACCCCATAAACACAATCAAGCCTAGAAAAAAAACAGTCACCCACCCCTTTAACTTTTATAAAGAATTATCTCTTTGGATTTGAGACTTTAGTCTTGCAACTTTACAGCTCTTCTTTATGCACCAAGAGCTTGTAACACTCAAGAGAAAGGAAAACTGAAATCGCATCATATGACCCCTTTAAGTAAATTTGACTGGGGCATAAGTTTGTTTAGGACTATGACATTGTATGACTGTTTTATCTCATTGACTCATAAACCAATGCACTACAGCATCACTAAACAAAACATGCATGGATGTGAAATACGTAAATCAATTTCATTTTATGTAAATTGATTTTGTTTGCATTGTTTTGAATTTTTTATTTGTGTGAGCCGAATCGGATCTAAAACATAATGGAACTGTTACAAAACATATTATTATTATTAATGTTCTTTTTTATTATTATGCATTTATAACCAGAAATTGGGCACATTTGCTTTAATATGGTTTCACTGAAAGCCTATGCCACTACAGAACTACTTTTATCCGGTGGCATCATCTCTCCCACCGCAGAATCAAGAATCAATCACTGGAAATTGGATTTCAAGGGCGTCAACCAGGGTTAGGACAGTTGACATGTCTTAAAAAAAAACCAAGGCGTGAAAATAAAAACTAACAGAAGAGGATCGCTTTGATAATTTGTTTTCAATATTATAGGCGTTTCAACAGTGCGCTAATCAAATGCATTAGAAGTATTATAAAATGCTCTACGTTAAATTTAAGCACAAACCCTGTGGCGCAGTCTAGACCAGTGCTGACATTTATAAATGGATGCGGGAAAACCAAACAAATTAATCAATGTGCAGATATGCAAATAACTTTTTTCTTTTGCATCTGATGCTCTTATGACAACAATGACTTACTGTATGTAATAATACAGAAACAGAAAAGTAAGCCTATCACAGCCAACTAAACTACTTATAATAATCACTGGGGGGGGGGGGGGTGGGGGGGGGGGGGGGGGGGGGGGGTGGGTGGGGTTGGGGGGTGGGGGGGGGGGGGGGGGGGGGGGGGGGGATAGGATTTGAGATGTGCATTTGCATTCATTCTGTCCACGAATGAAACATCTAAAAACGAAGCATGCTATTGACTTCTGCTACTGTATAATCACAATAAAGCTCAGACTAGCTCGGATTTCATTTTAAAATCCTGGTTTTTAACTCTTTTATGCATCAGACATTGTATTGTTATTTGCTTTCCATTATAACCTGGAGCATTTTTTTTATTGACCATAATTTTTAATAGCTTTCATCAGCACTTTATGATCCACTCACCATCTTCCAGCAAAAAAAATCTGCCAACATGAGGGGGAAATTAATCCTAAGTAAACTCCGAGGGATTTTCGGCGAGAGAAAAAAAGAATCGCAGAAGACTGATCAAAAAGCGAAGTGCTTGAGACCACGGAGATGAGCGCTAGATCACCAATCCTACTATGCCTGAGACTGAGCTTATGAATATTAAGTAGGCCATGTTAACGTTGCCGTATCCACCTTCAGTTAGCAATGGCTTACCTCATGAATATTTATTAGGTTGTGCTGACGTCGCATCGTAACCGTCCAATAGAGAACGTTCGCTTATGAATGTTAAAAACCTGACCTCCGCCATAGTAGGAGTCCTCAATGTTCAGAACTTGACAGAAACTGACGCCAGAAAGATTTCATTTAAAACTTAGATTGATTTAATTTTGTATGCATTTTTTTCGTCGTAATGGTGTTTTGTTTGCCCCACCCCTTGTCTTTAAATACCCACATTTTGACAATACAACTAAATAATTTAAAACAAAAGGAGAATAAGATATAGTATATTGTCTTTATTTTCTTTTTTATTATACTGTTAGATTTTAGATGACTGTGTGTTGTTAAAAAGACTTGAGGTAAAAAGACATCCAAAGACAGTTTGGTCATTTTAGCTTATGTTTTCTTTAATAAAACATCAGTACTGTAAAATATCAACACGGTTACCCTGATATAGAAAATAAATAACCTAAAATAATAATAATACAAATAATCCGTCTATGAAGCACCATTTAATTTACTTTACATTTACCTTGAAAAGGGTACCTTTTAATAGACTTTAGGTACTACAGACTTTTTAAAGCGAGTTCATAAAAAGCTCATAGCTGAGCAAAGCAATTTTGAAGGTTTAATCAATTTTCCAGTAACTAGGTGCGAAGCCTGATGGCGCCACCTCGTGGATTAAATCACATAAGCAGTGTTTGGGTCCCCAGGTAAAAAAACTTCCATAATGCACTTCCATAATGTACCTTAAATGCTATATTTTCACGCACTAATTTTGTACTTAATACTGTATACTAAAAATGATTCTTTAGTACTACTTAAGATAAACTTAAGATCAACTAAGTATTTTTTAAAAAAATCTTGTATTCAAAATTTTTAGTTAACTCGTTTTCATCCATTTCATACTTTCATACATTTTTCTACAAGCGGTAGGCTAACTAAATACATTTTTAAATACAGAGATAGTATGGTAAACGCACATTTTAGTTCGTGATTCCTGATGTCCCCAAATCTGCACACTGTTGATACAAAAAACTCCATAATTTAAGCTTGTTTTAAGAAGGACTAAGGAATGTTTTTAGTAAATAAGTACAACATTAATAGACTTCCAAGCTATCTCCTTTTTGAACTTTTGCCGTCTGGTTGGCGTTACAGAGCACCGAATACTAGGACAGCCAGGCACAAGAACAGTTTGTTTCCCCAGGCAATCTACCTCATGAATAGTTAATGTTCTCCCATTGTGCAATTTAAAGTATGTGCAATAACCTTATACTTGTTTATCACCTTAAATCCTAGTACATCCCTACAACTTTTTATTTTTTTATTTTATTCTATTCCTATTCTATATATTGCACACCTGTACATACAATTTATTATTATTTTTATTTATTTATGCATGATGTTGTCTTTTATTCTCATCTTATTTTTATTGTCTGTGTGTGTTGTTGTTGTCTCCGTGTACTGGCAGCTTGTGACACTATAACAAATTCCTTATATGTGCAAACATACTTGGCAATAAAGCTATTTCTGATTTCTGATTTCCTGATTAGTGTGTGAAAATAGAGTATTTTAAGTACATTATGGAAGTGCACTTTTTTCATCTGGGTTTCATTATCTACACAAATGTTACATGTAACGAAAGAAAGAAAGAAACTGGCTGCCAGAATTCAGTGTATTTATTTCACTATTTGGTCTACTCATCCATTAAAAATGCTTTAAAAATCCACAATTGATATTTATCTTCAGGAATAACTTCAACTTCAAGCATTTAGCAGAAACGTTTTTTTTTAGCATATTTGAGAAATATAAATTCAGTCAGGGTGTCTAAACTTTTGACTTGTAGTGTTTATTTACATTTCATAACAGTATGTAAGACAACATAAAACAGTTTATTTATATTTCACAAGATATGTGATGAACAAATATTGTTCAATTTATCAGCCTAACTGAACTATTTAAATTCTTAAAATACTAATAACCACCGATAGCAATGCATATGGTAAAAAAAAAAACAAGGTCCAAAGTTAAGATAATCAAAATGGGCCTATCCATGAACCACGATTACTAAAATTATGTCATAAACTTTAATGACATAATATATAATATAACAAAATAACTCAATGCACATAACTGATGTATCTACCGTATCTAAATTGTGCATTGTTATATGTTTTCTCACGCAGATTGTGGACACTTGCTCAAGGATCATCCAGAAGTCACTGGATCAGGTCGTTGCTCAGCAGCACTGGACAATCTGCAGGGAACACAAACACTGTGTCTGTCTGTGTAAACTACAGCACATATGGCATATAGCGCACTTGCCCATCCCGTTTGTTCTTTATAACTAATGTTCATCATGACAATCTTTCTGTCTGTCTGTCCTGTCTTCCTGTCTGTCTGTCTAGTCTAATCTAATCTATCTATCTATCTATCTGTCTGTCCTTCTGTCTATCTATCTTCTGTCTGTCTATCTATCTATCTATAGTATCTATCGTCTGTCTGTCTATCTATCAATCTATCATCTGTCTGTCTGTCTGTCTGTCTGTCTGTCTTTTTTTCTGTCTGTCTGTCTGTCTTTCTTTCGTCTGTCTGTCTGTCTATCTATCTATCTAATCTATGTCTGTCTGTCTGTCTGTCTAACTATCTATCTGTCTGTCTTTCTGTCTGTCTGTGTCTGTCTGTCTGTCTGTGTGTGTGTGTGTGTTTGTCTGTGTCTGTGTCTGTCTGTCTGTCTATATCTGTCTGTCCTGTCTGTTTCTGTTCCTTTCTGTCCTGTCTATATCTTCCCTGTCTGTCTTTCTGTGTCATCTACTATCTATCTAGCTATCTATCGATCTTATCTATCATCTATGTCTGTCTGCCTGTCTGTCTGCCTGCCTGCCTGCCTGTCTGCTGTTTGTCTGTCTGTCTGTCTGTCTGTCTGTCTATCTATCTAGCTATCTATCTATGTCTGTATGTCTGTCTGTCTTATATGTCTATATCTTCTGTCTTGTCCCTCTGTCTGTCTATCTATTGTGGCGAGTATCCCGAGTCCAGATTAGCGTCGCCCTGGAAACGCTGCTGCCCCACTGATCCCCGACGCACAACACCTGTGCGCGATGAGTGGCGCACCTGGAGCTCGTTCCCGCTGGCCTTAAAAGCCAGGAGAAGAGACACCAGTATGAAGGCACCCCGGAGCTCCAGGCGACATTAATGCTTGTTTCCCCTTGTTCACAGAATCCGAAGGCACTCTGGGAGAGGGATCTGCACCACGGCACTTCACCCCACCAGCACCAGTGTGAGACGGGCACCGAGAACCAGTCATCAAGGGCACGTGTGATCAGTGAGTGTGGGCAAATAAATCACCCTCCAGGGCTCTTTCGATCAGTACCGAGTCTGTGTTCGTTCGTCATCACACGCCCTCCCCGCGACATATGGTGGAGATTGCGGGCATAACAGGTGAATTGAGACACAGACAGGTACCGCCAGGTGGCCGTAACGATATTTGTGCTTCTTCTAGGAGAAACCGCTCTCTCCCCCCGGACATATGGAAGAGGTCATCCGCCGCCTCACGGAGCTCTCGGCCCGCCAGCAGCAGTTCACCGAGCGACTGGCAGCCCGGCAGGAATATACTGACCGGGTCGTGGAACAGCTGCAGGCCAGCGTGGTGGGGCGCCTGCCCCTCCCGGAAGCGCCGGTCAAAGCGCACCAATACCTCGTCCGGATGACCGAGAATGACGACATCGAGGCTTACCTCCACACGTTTGAGGTTATTGCGGCCCGGGAGGGGTGGGTCCAGGAATAGTGGGCTCGCATCATCGCCCCCTTCCTAACCGGAGAAGCGCAGCGGGCTTATTATGCCCTGAGGGCACCCCGGAATGAACAGTATGACGAGCTCAAAGCCTAAATCCTAGCCCGGGTGGGCCTATCGCCCATAGGGGCGGCGCAACAGTTCTATCAATGGACCTATGACGAACGGCAGCCAGTGAGAGCGCAAGCTGCTCATTGATCGACTGCTACGGACACTGCCCCGCCCGCTGAGGCGCCCGGTCAGTATGCAAAATCCCCAGGACCTCCACAGCCTGATAGAGGCGGTTGAGCCTGCGGCGGGTCCACGAAGGCGGTCTCCACGAGGCCGGTGGAGAGCGCGGCCTTGCGCCCCCGCGGTTATCGAGCGTTTCCTCTCTATGTGCATCACCGTGACCAGGCAGCAGACCGGCGGTCCCCGACTTTGCGGATGAACCAATGCCCACAGAACTTCCGGCCCCGACGGCCCG